>JBAMBP010000284.1:0-600000 GCA_037044515.1 Phortica magna
ACAACAATGTCCGTGCATTACAAGTTTAAGAGTACGCTACAATTTGACACGGTCACATTCGATGGCCTTCACATATCTGTTGGTGATTTAAAGAGGGAAATCATCCATCAAAAACGGTTGGGCAAGCTGACTGACTTCGATTTACAAATTACAAATGAGCAGACAAAAGAAGAATATCAGAACGATTCATATTTGATACCAAAAAACACAAAGTTGATAATATCCCGCATCCCGGTAGCTCAGCAAACAAAAAAAGGATGGGAAAAACAAACAGAATCTTCGTTGGTACCACTCAACATACCCAAACATGAAATAACCAATATGAATCTATTTAAAATGCAAGGAAGTGAAGAAGATAAAATTCAAGCAATGATGCTTCAAAGTACTGCGGACTATGATCCTAAAACTTATCATAGAATAAAGGGTCAATCCCAAGTTGGTGAAGTACCTGCTTCATATCGTTGCAATAAATGTAAAAAAGGTGGTCACTGCATTAAGAACTGCCCTTACAACATTGGAAAAGAACACCTTGATTTAAAAAGGAATACTGTTCGAACTGCATTGCTGGAATCTAAAAATAATGAATGTCCTGGCTGTAAGGAAATGGGATGTTCACCGGGATCATTAATACCAAATCAATTCCTAAGAAATTCAGTTAATGCGTACAAAAATGAGACTGGATATAGAACAACTTTAAAAGCTGCAACTAAACAACCTGAAACTGCTGAAACATCTGAAAAGGCAAATGAACCTATTACTGAAGAGAAATCATCGAAAGTTTCTGTGGATGATGAAGATAAATCTGATAAACAAAAGTTGGAAGAAAGTCCTAACCCTACAAGCATCGAAAAATATGAGCCTTCTACAGAAAACGTTATTGAAACTGTTGACCATAGTCATGAAGAAAAAGCCCCTATCAAACTGCCAGAAGTAAAGACAAATACTCAAAAATCTTTAAATGACGAGCATACCTCCAATGGTCAAGCGACACAAAATCCTCAACCACCAGGAATTGAGAGCTCTCCAGTCAAAGTAAAGTTGTTGTCGCCACAGCAAAGTCAAGATGATGGAAATGGTTTGCCTTCACGGTTGGAAAAGGAATCTGATAAATTTAAGAATCAGAGAGATATCTCTCCACCAAAAAACATAAAAATTCACAACGAATGTGAAATCCCTTCGATACAAAATGAACAACCAAACAATAACTTAAACACACATTCTGACCGAATGAATAAGCAGTTGGAAAATATGGAACACCAAAATCGTGGACAAAGAATCAACATTTATAAACCAATAATGTATCACCAACCTCCACCTAGAGGACATGATATTCACATACAACATACAATGCCAAGTTATAACAACGGATACAATGAGATGCCTGCTCAGAGACCTCCGTTAGATTATAGAATGTATCCTAATCAGCATCATCACTTAAATAATATTCCACCGAATTACGCTCTTGGAAATCAAAATTTACCAAGTGCACAACATTTTCCTAACAGCAATTTGGCTTCAATTTACCAAGGAGTAGCTGCTAAAGTTGGAACTGGAGTAATCGATGATCCGCTTGAAGCATTTAATAGAATAATGAAAGAAAAAGAAAAACAAAAGGAAGAACGTCGTCGTAGTCCAGAACATCGAAGATCAAGATCTTTGGATATACAACCAAAAAGTCGTTTTCATTCACCACATTATGATCGCCGGCCGGAAAGAGATCCGCTTAGTCGAGATAAGCGCCCACGATCACGTGAAAATCGAAAAGAACCAGTGCCTGAAAGGAAGCATAAATATTCAAACCAAGGATCATCATCACCTAACGACAAAAGGATAAGGTTACACAATTACTATTATAATAATATTTTTATTCTTATTAGATACATTTGCCACTCTGTTTACAATAACTTTACTTTTCCAGAAGAAAAGTTACTTGAGTTCATTAATGAAAAAATAATAACCGCACATATTCAAATTATTTATTATTTGATTTTGAAATGCCTTTTGCCACCTTTCATTTAGTGGAACTTCGAAAACAAATACAATCAACTCAAAAATTATGCAGGGCCAATACAATGTCATGATGTTTTTTCATCACAATATATATGCATTACGGGTATTTCCCAAAATTTACTTGGGCTAGTTACCTTAAAATTGCTGTATAAATAGAAGTTCGAATTAATTTAATAGATTTTTATGCTGTGTTTTCCATTTAAGTGTATATATATATCTATATCAGGATATATTTTTTATCAGCACGATGAGATGCGTTGTTGTTAGCATATCCATCTGTCTGTATTAGGGCAGACGCTACCAAGAGTTTTAAAGTTAGCGACAAAATTTAAATGCAAAATTTACATGATAATCCAGTTTATATAATATCTTAGAACTATCTTGATCGGGCCACTATATCATATAACTGCTATAGGAACGTTAGCTCAAAAATGAGGTAAAAAAATTTTTAATTGCAAATCTTTATTTTTTTCCAGTCTTTCTATGTAGAGCAACCAAAGTATAAGAATCTTCAATTATTTTATATAAGGAATAGTATTTCTTAATAGTAAACAGTTAAAGAACGTACCCAAATTGTATGACCGATTTTTTACACTTTTTAACCCCCTTCCCCCTCTCGATGACCACATTTGTATAAAAAAGTTACCAAATCTGTCTAAGCGTATAATTTCAAAGAATCTCCTCCCCCACCTAAAACGGTCACGTAATTTGGGTACGTTCCTAAGACCTAGGTCATATCGACACACTAAACATATATATAACTTGGACCTAAGTCGGACTCTTATTGAGCGTAGGTATGTGTATTTTACTTGTCTTGTGTTAGATCTTTGAAATATCGCTCACCATCACCAAAGGTTGGATATCGGTACTCAACAAACGAAAAGCATGTAAGCAAAATAAATTTTCCCAAAATAGAATCATTTGAGCCACCACCACCTGGTTTTGAGTCCATTCCAACAACAGAAAAAAAAAAATTGTTTCAAATTGGAAGAATTTCAGAAAAATGATATCAACAAATACGTAGAGTTACTGCCAGAGAGCATCAGTAAAGAACCGCATGCATTTGGAAAGGCGTAGTGAAAGTAAAGATGAGAGAAGTTCAAGAGAACATAAGAAGAAATAAAAATAAACACTATAAAAAATATTGAGCAAATCGATGAACATAGTTTAATAACATCGGATGTTCTAAACTCAGTTGTGAACCACATGTGCCCACTTGTGACATTGTATTCGATGTTTCCAACGCAGACGAGTTCCCAAAAAGACTAACCTGCAAAGCAAACAAAATGAAATCTTTCTGATTTGCTGTCTAAGTTTTACACACATACCAAAGTTTCTTTGAACAAAGTATCATCATTTAAGTTGCTTCTCAACGAACCTGAACCTTCACTTAAGTTCGTTAGGAAATTATTGCGTACACCTTGTGGACTCGATTTATCCAAAACTGAAAAAAGATTATGCAAAAAACAAACTTGAATATATTTATTTAAAAGAGTTTCAGCATTAAACGACCTAAAGTTAAATTAATAGAGATCGAGCACATCATTAAGAAACATCAACAAAGACAACAAACAATTGACAACTTATGATGAGTGAATATGTCAATGCAATAAGCGATAATGGAAACAACCACAGTCAATATTCAAAAGATCTATAAAATTATTCAAAAATCAAACTGTACCAATTTCTTTGAATTATTGTCCTACATTCTTCCATTTATTCTCCAGACTTGATTAGAGAAGAGAATATCACATTCTAATAATGACACTAATTATATAAGATGACAAACATTTAAAAATCTTGTACGTTTCTGACGAGGGTGTGATTAGTCTTTCTGCCTAAACTTTTGATCTAAAGTGTTGCAAAAAAGTTTCATTCGAAATTTTGTCCAAAAGCGCAAAGCTTTGTCATTTAAAATATTAAAAAAGTAATAATAAATTAAAATGGTTTTAGAATTTATTTTTTCGAATTTCGCAGACTTGTTGGTTTTCGAAATATAAAATAATAACAATTTTAAAATTACAAAACACAACGCAACAACAAATAGAAAATCGAATTAATTAATTTTATAAAACTAAGTAACAAAAATAACAAAACAACAAACCTTCACTAAAGTCAACAAAACAAAATAACAAATTGTAAAACTAAGTAACAAAATATAATAAATAAATTAAATTAATTATTCAACAAATGAGAATTTCTCAGTGCCTTCTTTTTTTTTTAATATTAGTTTATGGACGAGAAGCTGGATTTTCGAATCAGTATGCATATAATCCCAAGAAAAAACGATGTGAGTCCGACCCAAAGAGATTTTCTGCGATTTTTAAATCCATTTGGTTTTGCGCGATTTATCGATAAAGTTTCCTCAAATTCTTTTAACTAGCCGATGTAATGCTTAAGTGACTAGTAATAAATAATTTAAATGTCGAAAAACCTGAATGTGAATAAATGTTTTGATCGAAATAAGTATCAAAATAGCTGATGAACTGAAAGCTTTGGGAAAAGCTAAAGCAATAAACATCACCGATCACGTAGGGAACTTTGAGATTTTCATTAAGAATGTGCAAGTGTTGGTAAATAAAACATATTCGAAAAATATTAACTTACGCAATGCCCATTTAAAGAAATTAAAAGAATTTGAGGAAAATTTATCGATAAATCGCGCAACCAAATGGATTTAAAAATCGCGAAAATCTCTTTGGGTCGGACTCACATCGTTTTTTCTTGGGATTATATGCATACTGATTCGAAAATCCAGCTTCTCGTCCATAAACTAATATTAAAAAAAAAAAAAGGCACTGAGAAATTCTCATTTGTTGAATAATTAATTTAATTTATTTATTATATTTTGTTACTTAGTTTTACAATTTGTTATTTTGTTTTGTTGACTTTAGTGAAGGTTTGTTGTTTTGTTATTTTTGTTACTTAGTTTTATAAAATTAATTAATTCGATTTTCTATTTGTTGTTGCGTTGTGTTTTGTAATTTTAAAATTGTTATTATTTTATATTTCGAAAACCAACAAGTCTGCGAAATTCGAAAAAATAAATTCTAAAACCATTTTAATTTATTATTACTTTTTTAATATTTTAAATGACAAAGCTTTGCGCTTTTGGACAAAATTTCGAATGAAACTTTTTTGCAACACTTTAGATCAAAAGTTTAGGCAGAAAGACTAATCACACCCTCGTCAGAAACGTACAAGATTTTTAAATGTTTGTCATCTTATATAATTAGTGTCATTATTAGAATGTGATATTCTCTTCTCTAATTAAGTCTGGAGAATAAATGGAAGAATGTAGGACAATAATTCAAAGAAATTGGTACAGTTTGATTTTTGAATAATTTTATAGATCTTTTGAATATTGACTGTGGTTGTTTCCATTATCGCTTATTGCATTGACATATTCACTCATCATAAGTTGTCAATTGTTTGTTGTCTTTGTTGATGTTTCTTAATGATGTGCTCGATCTCTATTAATTTAACTTTAGGTCGTTTAATGCTGAAACTCTTTTAAATAAATATATTCAAGTTTGTTTTTTGCATAATCTTTTTTCAGTTTTGGATAAATCGAGTCCACAAGGTGTACGCAATAATTTCCTAACGAACTTAAGTGAAGGTTCAGGTTCGTTGAGAAGCAACTTAAATGATGATACTTTGTTCAAAGAAACTTTGGTATGTGTGTAAAACTTAGACAGCAAATCAGAAAGATTTCATTTTGTTTGCTTTGCAGGTTAGTCTTTTTGGGAACTCGTCTGCGTTGGAAACATCGAATACAATGTCACAAGTGGGCACATGTGGTTCACAACTGAGTTTTAATAACAAGGCGGAGAAAAATAGTTTGCAAATTGACATTGACGCCATCGATAAATCAAAAAGCAATTTGAGTCTGAAAATATCGGAGAATTATAATGATATTAATAAGGGGAAAATACATCAATTTTTGGTACGCACATTCAGCAGTCCCACAAAGTGTAATCATTGCACATCCTTAATGGTTGGCCTTACGAGACAAGGTGTTGTTTGTGAGTTATGCGGCTTTGCATGTCATACTGTTTGTTGCCAAAAAGTGCCTACTATTTGTCCAGTACCAATGGACCAAACTAAACGGCCTTTAGGCATTGATCCAACACGCGGTATTGGTACCGCATACGAAGGTTATGTCAAAGTACCAAAGTCCGGTGTCATAAAACGGGGTTGGATGCGACAGTTTGTTGTTGTGTGTGACTTTAAGTTGTTTCTTTATGACATATCAACAGATCGTTGTGCATTGCCAAGCGTTAATGTCTCTCAAGTACTAGATATGCGAGATCCTGAATTTGCTGTTGGCAGTGTCAATGAGAATGATGTAATACACGCGGCTAAAAAGGATGTGCCATGCATTTTTAAGGTAACAATCTTAATTTCCTTCTTTTTTTTTTTTGTTAATAACAAATTTTTATTTTGTAGGTGAAGACATCTTTAGTGGAAGGTGGCAATTCTTTAATCACTCTTATGCTAGCTGATAATGAATCAGAGAAATCCAAATGGGTTATTGCACTTGGCGAGTTGCATCGAATATTGAAGCGGAATAATCTACCAAATACGGCTATCTACAAATGTTACGAAATATTAGATAGCTCATTATCGGTCATTCGTAGTGCTTTGTGCTCAGTGATTATTTGTTCGAATCAGCTACTCCTGGGCACCGATGACGGATTGTTTCATATTTGTCTAGATCAATATGGTAATTTTTACGTTGATATGGTGGAACAACACATTTTTAGTAAACCTACAATGATGTATAGAGAAAAGGAAACAGCAAGTGTTCAATTTTGATGACAAATGTCTTAACATTTCTTTTGATATTTTTTTTACAGAGATAGCGCGCATCGGTGAAAATAAAAAGATTATTCAACTGTGGTATATTGAAGAAGAACAAATTCTAGTCATACTGTGTGGCAAACAACGTCACTTACGGTTATTACCAATAAGGGCTTTGGAAGCTAGTGATGTCGAGTGGATTAAAGTAACAGATTCCAAAAATTGTATTGCAGCTTGCACTGGCATCGTAAAACGTTCACCAAGTATTATATTTTCATTTGTTATCGCAATAAAACGTCCTAACAATCATACACAAATTGTTGTATACGAGATAAATCGGACACGTTCAAGACACCAGAAAACATGTGAATTTACTGTCGGCTATCCAGTGCAGAATCTTCAGATATTGTCAGATATGCGTTTAGTTGTTGCACATCAGAGTGGTTTTACGGCCTATATTCTAAGAGGCGAAGCAACAGCTATGTGTAAGTACTTTTAAATCAAATAAAACTTTTGTAAAAATGAAATAATTTGGTACTTTTTATAGCACTTGTACATCCCGAAAATCAGTTGTGTGCCTTTTTAAATTACTCTGGCGTTGATGCAATTCGAGTCATTGAAATTCATTGTCCTGGCAGTGGTAGCTATGGCGAGTATCTGCTTGTATTTCAGACATTAGCGATATATGTGGACTTACAAGGTCGAAAGTCTCGTGACAGAGAAATCATGTATCCCGCTGTGCCGACATACATAAGTAAGTCGTATTAGAATTGACTTAACAAACAACATTTAGAATTATATAAAAATTTTGTCTATTTTAGCATACTCGGATGGACATTTGCTTGTTTTCTCAGAAACGCATTTGAATATATTTAATACACAAACCGCTGAATGGGTACAATCTATTGGCTTGAAACAGTCTATACCGCTTAATAATCAAGGAAACATTGTTCTGATGCCCGTCACCGATACACCAGTCATTATTTATTTGGCAAATATACATTTAAGTATGTGTTATACTACTACTACTGTGTTATTCATTTTGCTTGTTTTCTTTTTTAATATGTCCTTTCGTTTTGCATTTGTAGAAGGCCTCCTGCATATACATGATCTTGATCGCATTGGCAAAATTAATCTAAGGCGTCGCTTTTCCATACGTGAAATAAATAAATCGATTAAAAAGTAAGTTTGTATCAAATAAAAAAGAAACATAAAAATGATGTAATGTAATTAACAGTGATCGCCGCTCCAAAATGATATCAGCACCCAGCAATTTTAATCACATCTCTCATATGGGCCCTGGCGATGGTATACAAAATCAAAGGTTGTTGGATTTGCCGACTACATTGGAAACCGCTGATTATAAAAACAAACAATATATGACTAGTATTCATCAAACTCACGCGCCTCTTTCACATCAAATTCATCAAAGAAGTTCAGAAGTTGGTAAGCGAAAATAAACATTCATTAGCAAGAAGATAAACATTTCGAATCTTAATATTTTTTTTTAATTCTATTTGTTTAATCAAACTATTGTTTCACTTAATACATATTGTTTTATATTTTATTTATAGTCGGCGAATCAAATGTGAATGACAATACAAATATAAATCTTCACTCTCGAACACCAAGTCCATCCAGGTCGTCATAAACAAAAATATTTATTAATGAATTATAATAAAAATGTCAATAAAAATTAATAATCGACAACAAAACCTTTTTTTTAAATTATATTCATTTTTGAGTTTCTCTCAAATTGTCTTATACAACTACGTAGCCGAAAAAAATGAAGACAATTACTAAGGAAATTTCCATTTTATTGTATCGTGAAAAATAAAAAATGATTTAATATTTGTTTCATATTTATTTTCTCTGATCAGTATAATAAAGGTAATGTTAAAATAAACATATTTTATCGGCAAACTCAAATTTACTTTAAAATCTATCATAATAAATTTCACTTTTTCGATTTTTTCTTCTTCTTTGTTGATTTTGGTTTCTTTTTTTTATTATCCTTAATTTTCTCACTGTTCAACGTCTCGGTGGACGAACATTTAGACCGTTTCTTTAATTTCTTTTCCTTTCGCCTTTTCTTTTGTTTATCATCATCATCGTTGATTTGAGAGTCTGTGGAATCGGACCGATTGTATTTTGGTAACTTAATGGATTCAACTCTTTCAAATTTCCTGAAGGGATTATCACGCCTGCTTGGTTTTGATGCAACAGATGCAACTGTGGGACACAAATTCGATTTTAAAACATTCGGTAGTTTTTTCTCAGCATGATGTTCGTCGTAGTTTCCAGTTTTCCCTCGTGATTGGTCACGTTTATCTTTAAAACTATGACCGTGATCGCGGACGTGATCGCGACCGCGATCGTTGTCGTTTTTACTTAAATCTCTCTTCGATTTCTGAGTATCGTGGTTGACATCATTTGAATTTCTTCTTTCATCACGATCTCGTTCTCTATCCCTTTTGTTATAAGTGTTATTGTTGTTGTTATTTCGGCTCCTTTGTGGATCACGGCGATTCTGACTACGCGCACGACTATCTTTCTCTCGGCATGAATTTCTACGCTCAACAATTCGTTTAGGCTCCACGCTTCTCTTTTTATCTTTTGATGATCTAACATTGAGAGGTGATCGTTCCTTTCTTTGCACGACTTTGCTGCCCAGTCTCTCTTTAATTGATTTATGTAGTTTGGGTGACAAGCCACTTTCGTCGCCATCTCTTTTTATTGAAACGGCACGTTCCTGACTTCTGCTTTCCATAGGAATTGTAATTTTAAACTCTACCGGTCGAATGGCATTTATAGCTTTTGTAAAAATAGCACTTTCCGCTTTGCGAAGAACATCCGATGTTATTAAACTATGTTCATCGATTTGCTCAGTGTTTTCTTTACTTAATGTCTCTTTATCATTCAAATTAAAATTGTGTTCATCGCATTCCCATTTCGAGATTTGCGAATTAACATTTTTGTGTTTATCAGCAGAATTTTGGCCACCACCGGCGCCATCAAGATCTGTATCATATGCCTCCAAATCCAAAACTGAATCAAATCTTTTAAATTCAACTGTCGGTGAATTTTCACTTGTTCTTCTTTTTTTTGAATGATCCGTCAATGGTGCACTGGCTTTATCCTCAGCTCTGTGCCTTTTATTGTTTGAGTTTCCTACATTTTCCCAATCCGATTGTGTTGGTACAGAAAGCAAGTCGTCTTCAAACTGATTTAACTTGTTGTCTTTTACTTTGGGACTTAAAGGACTTCCTTCATTATGAATCAAGGGTGTACTTTTTAAATCGGGTGTACTATTTTTTCTACTTTTATCGCGCTTTTCTTTCTTATCCTTTTTGTTCTTCTTTCGGTCCGTTTTAATTTTCTTCTTCTTCTTATGTTCTCTTGAACTTCTCTCATCTTTACTCTCACTACGCCTTTCCAAATGCATCGGTTCTTTACTGATGCTCTCTGGCTGTAACTCAACGTATTTGTTGATATCATTTTTCTGAAATTCTTCCAATTTGAAACAATTTTTTCCCTGTCGTTCGTTTAATACATTTGCCTCGATTTTATTTAATACAATGTTTACATCAGAAACTTCTTCACGACTGCTTTTCATAATTTTTGGTTTTGGTGTTGTTGAATGTGTTCTTTCGTTCAGATTCCTTTTTTCTGCACCCTTACTTACTCCTCTAGACTCACGACGATGTTGTGTGCTGGTACTACTTGAGGGTTCGTCTTTTGTAACTCTTGTAAAACCTTTGTCATTTATGTTCGGCGTATGCGATCTTCCGTATCTGTTTAAATTTTTTGATTCTGATTCCCTTTGAATTGTTGGAATGGACTCAAAACCAGGTGGTGGTGGCTCAAATGATTCCATTTTGGAAAAATTGACTTTGCTAACATGCTTTTCGTTTGTTGAGTACCGATATCCAACCTTTGGTGATGGTGAGCGATATTTCAAAGATCTAATAAAGATAAAAAGGGAAATACCATTGTTAGATAGAAGCAAGACAAAGCGCTAACTTCGGGAATGCCAAAGCTAAGATAAAGTCGCCGGTGAACTTCCCTTTGATACATCTAAATGACTTTCAGACTCAACTTCAAATAATTGAGCTTTCTCGTTAATTTAAATCTGTGGTTATCACAATTTGAATGTAACGATACCCTTATTTGTATATGCAAGCAGCAACAAAATAGATGCGCTCCGATGACATCTTAACATGCAGAGATACTTTTAGCGCTTTGCATGTTGACATTTTTTCTTTAGTTTTATGCTTATGGTCCATTTTACTGTAGACATCCATTCCTTGTACTTATGTACTCTATACTCAAACTATGAATCGTATAACGTAGATCGTTCTATCACTATTTTTTTTAAGTCTCCAAGTCGTTCTACTTTATGCAACCATTACTGTATTTCCCATTAAATTCGAAAATAATTATTCTTTGTTTCGAAAAATTAGATTCCAACTTTACTCAATAAAAATCGTGCATGAAAAATATCTCAGATTCGTCCATTAATATACCAAAAAAAAAACAATATATAAATTAAGTTATGGATGTAAAAAAAAAAAATGTTTAAAATAAAAATTAGCAAGGCTGCGCTTATTCTGGCCATCTTATATTTGCCTGCTTATGCTTACCTATCTATGTATATTACGGCAATTGGGTGTCATCACTGAAACGTTAAAAAAACGCAATACGGAGATAAAACTGACTGCTTAGTAGAAGGAGCTAAGTTTACTTGGAAAACAAGCTCCTTATTTTCAAGCAAATTGTTGCGCTCCTATTGGAATATGAAATCGAGTTGCAGGGCAAACCATGCTCCCCTTACTGCAATGCTATACGTGTACTTTAAAATAGATACTTATTTATTTCTAAATCCGCTTTGAAACATTTTGAACTAAACACCCCATGATGCACTCAGAGCATGCGGCAGTCTAGCACTAAATCTTTTTATTGAATTTGAGTGCTAGATTGCCTTATGTTTTGCAATATTTAAAACATCATAGGTGTAAATAATCATTTTTAATAAGTTTTGTGAAATCTTGAGCTTATATCGATAGAAGAGTGTGTGTTTAAAATATTGGTCTATGGGGTCTATTTGTTCCTTCAAATTTTCTACTCTTTAGCTCAAAACACAAGACAAGTAAAATACACATACCTACGCTCAATAAGAGTCCGACTTAGGTCCAAGTTATATATATGTTTAGTGTGTCGATATGACCTAGGTCTTAGGAACGTACCCAAATTACGTGACCGTTTTAGGTGGGGGAGGAGATTCTTTGAAATTATACGCTTAGACAGATTTGGTAACTTTTTTATACAAATGTGGTCATCGAGAGGGGGAAGGGGGTTAAAAAGTGTAAAAAATCGGTCATACAATTTGGGTACGTTCTTTAACTGTTTACTATTAAGAAATACTATTCCTTATATAAAATAATTGAAGATTCTTATACTTTGGTTGCTCTACATAGAAAGACTGGAAAAAAATAAAGATTTGCAATTAAAAATTTTTTTACCTCATTTTTGAGCTAACGTTCCTATAGCAGTTATATGATATAGTGGCCCGATCAAGATAGTTCTAAGATATTATATAAACTGGATTATCATGTAAATTTTGCATTTAAATTTTGTCGCTAACTTTAAAACTCTTGGTAGCGTCTGCCCTAATACAGACAGATGGATATGCTAACAACAACGCATCTCATCGTGCTGATAAAAAATATATCCTGATATAGATATATATATACACTTAAATGGAAAACACAGCATAAAAATCTATTAAATTAATTCGAACTTCTATTTATACAGCAATTTTAAGGTAACTAGCCCAAGTAAATTTTGGGAAATACCCGTAATGCATATATATTGTGATGAAAAAACATCATGACATTGTATTGGCCCTGCATAATTTTTGAGTTGATTGTATTTGTTTTCGAAGTTCCACTAAATGAAAGGTGGCAAAAGGCATTTCAAAATCAAATAATAAATAATTTGAATATGTGCGGTTATTATTTTTTCATTAATGAACTCAAGTAACTTTTCTTCTGGAAAAGTAAAGTTATTGTAAACAGAGTGGCAAATGTATCTAATAAGAATAAAAATATTATTATAATAGTAATTGTGTAACCTTATCCTTTTGTCGTTAGGTGATAATGATCCTTGGTTTGAATATTTATGCTTCCTTTCAGGCACTGGTTCTTTTCGATTTTCACGTGATCGTGGGCGCTTATCTCGACTAGGCGGATCTCTTTCCGGCCGGCGATCATAATGTGGTGAATGAAAACGACTTTTTGGTTGTCTATCCAAAGATCTTGATCTTCGATGTTCTGGACTACGACGACGTTCTTCCTTTTGTTTTTCTTTTTCTTTCATTATTCTATTAAATGCTTCAAGCGGATCATCGATTACTCCAGTTCCAACTTTAGCAGCTACTCCTTGGTAAATTGAAGCCAAATTGCTGTTAGGAAAATGTTGTGCACTTGGTAAATTTTGATTTCCATGAGCGTAATTCGGTGGAATATTATTTAAGTGATGATGCTGATTAGGATACATTCTATAATCTAACGGAGGTCTCTGAGCAGGCATCTCATTGTATCCGTTGTTATAACTTGGCATTGTATGTTGTATGTGAATATCATGTCCTCTAGGTGGAGGTTGGTGATACATTATTGGTTTATAAATGTTGATTCTTTGTCCACGATTTTGGTGTTCCATATTTTCCAACTGCTTATTCATTCGGTCAGAATGTGTGTTTAAGTTATTGTTTGGTTGTTCATTTTGTATCGAAGGGATTTCACATTCGTTGTGAATTTTTATGTTTTTTGGTGGAGAGATATCTCTCTGATTCTTAAATTTATCAGATTCCTTTTCCAACCGTGAAGGCAAACCATTTCCATCATCTTGACTTTGCTGTGGCGACAACAACTTTACTTTGACTGGAGAGCTCTCAATTCCTGGTGGTTGAGGATTTTGTGTCGCTTGACCATTGGAGGTATGCTCGTCATTTAAAGATTTTTGAGTATTTGTCTTTACTTCTGGCAGTTTGATAGGGGCTTTTTCTTCATGACTATGGTCAACAGTTTCAATAACGTTTTCTGTAGAAGGCTCATATTTTTCAATGCTTGTAGGGTTAGGACTTTCTTCCAACTTTTGTTTATCAGATTTATCTTCATCATCCACAGAAACTTTCGATGATTTCTCTTCAGTAATAGGTTCATTTGCCTTTTCAGATGTTTCAGCAGTTTCAGGTTGTTTAGTTGCAGCTTTTAAAGTTGTTCTATATCCAGTCTCATTTTTGTACGCATTAACTGAATTTCTTAGGAATTGATTTGGTATTAATGATCCCGGTGAACATCCCATTTCCTTACAGCCAGGACATTCATTATCTTTAGATTCCAGCAATGCAGTTCGAGCATAGTCATCACAAAATGTACTTCCACAGCATGGTATCATCACGGCGTCCACAAAAATGTCATTACAAATATCCTCAGGTATTTCTTTCACCACAATCGATTCTTTTGATTCTGGTTCAACAGGTATTTCTGGCTTATCCTGAAATGATCGCGGTATCCCAGTATTCCTTTTTAAATCAAGGTGTTCTTTTCCAATGTTGTAAGGGCAGTTCTTAATCCAGTGACCACCTTTTTTACATTTATTGCAACGATATGAAGCAGGTACTTCACCAACTTGGGATTGACCCTTTATTCTATGATAAGTTTTAGGATCATAGTCCGCAGTACTTTGAAGCATCATTGCTTGAATTTTATCTTCTTCACTTCCTTGCATTTTAAATAGATTCATATTGGTTATTTCATGTTTGGGTATGTTGAGTGGTATCAACGAAGATTCTGTTTGTTTTTCCCATCCTTTTTTTGTTTGCTGAGCTACCGGGATGCGGGATATTATCAACGTTGTGTTTTTTGGTATCAAATATGAATCGTTCTGATATTCTTCTTTTGTCTGCTCATTTGTAATTTGTAAATCGAAGTCAGTCAGCTTGCCCAACCGTTTTTGATGGATGATTTCCCTCTTTAAATCACCAACAGATATGTGAAGGCCATCGAATGTGATCGTGTCAAATTGTAGCGTACTCTTAAACTTGTAATGCACGGACATTGTTGTATTCTATAACAAATTTAAACTGAATATTTTAAGTAAATAATAAAGAGTAAAAAATGTGCCATTAGCCCAGATCAACATTCAAAGTTATAGGTTACACAATTAATTGGCAAAGGGAAATGGAATTTACAATGCAACAGCAAAATATAGTGACCATCAAAATTCTATCTAGGTTTTTTTCACATAATGTGTTATTAATCTTTATAAATTGGATAGAGGCGCTTATTTTGCAACCTCGATGAACTTTGTAAGCCATTTTTTTACACGCATTATTGGTAAATAAACACACTTTCCGGACGGCGCTTGAGCACTTACTGCATCTAACTATTTGTTAAAAGCCTTTAAAGCAGCAAAAAAGCAAACTCGAATCTTAGAAACTATTGTTCACAGCAGCAAATTGTAGCATGTCAAAATAGTTAATAACTTTTTAAAATATTAAAGTCACACTGACAGATACATACTTCGGCCAGACGAAAGTGTAGCAGTGTTGACAAATTTGACGAGTTTCAGTCGCTTCTTTCGGTCGAGGAAAATCGGCACTTTGCGCTGTGATGCCACTGACGCAATAAAAATACTTATTTCGTTGATTTTTAGTGTTTTGCAAACGACATGCGTGGATACTCTCAAAGAACATTTTGCTGCCACATGCGGCCATCGAGTGGCGTATATAATGTCGAAATTGTATTTATTAAGCATAAAAAAATGTTTCGGAGCCAAAATTCTTATGTTTTGTGACTTTTTAGCAACATTAGCACGATTTGTTATCAGGAGTCGACAGCTTTGTTCGGCTTTTATTAGTGCAATTTAGACAAAAAAAAAAAGAGCCTGTGGTAGGTTAACATGCACTTAAAGTGTATTAGCAGCGAGTTTACATATTTCTGTAAACTGACTAAATTCTATAAGAAAGGGGTTGGCGCTTTATCCGCGCCAGTCGGCCTCTGATCGAACCAAATGATTGAAGAATAAGGAGAGTTTTGCCAATTTTATTAAACATTAAGTCGTTATATATGTTATATATTGTTATTGATGTTTGTTACAAACAAAGGCATACCTAACTAAAGTTAATACTTATTCGTTAACTAAAAAAAAGGATGTTACAATTCAATAAATGTGTTCGTCGCTTGGACAAATCAAAATGAATATTTTGTATTTAAAGCGCAAATAGTACAATAAAATCGAAAGGAATGTTCAAAACAAAGATGAACGCTAAGTTGACATGAAAATTTAATATATGACAGCAATACTTTGTCCCAAAAGCATATCATAGTACTAGAACTAATTTTTTCGGAAAACGGATGCAGACATTGTCAGATTACATTCTCGCCGCAACGGTTTTGATAATTTATGATATATTATTTATGTGTCCTAGTCGTCCGGACGACTTCCAAACAGGAAATTGAGCGCGCACTCAAGAAAAACACATATACACATTTCTTTTTTAATTTTCAATCACTTTTCGATGCATAGTCTGACGGAATTTAAATTTATTTGAACATGAAAAATGCAAAATCTTAAAAGAAAGATCGGTCGTGTTCATGCGTTCAATGGTGAAAGCTGAGTCCACGCATGAAGTTTGATAGAGCGAACTCGTCACATTTTAGTCGGTTCACTGATTAATTGACAAATATTGTTAAAGAAATGATGTTTAGAATCGAAATAATCTTCCAGATTCTCAAAGTACGACAAGTTGGCTTATTTACACCAGTAACATAGGAGTATGCAATATTCATGACTAGACGAAAGTGAAAGTAAGCAGTGTTGCCAAATTTGACGAGTTTCAGTCGCTTTTGCGACGTCAATCGCCGCAAGTCGACCGATAACTGATTAGTTGCCACTAGCATAATTTTGGTGTTTTGTGAAAGAGGAACAGTCGAAAGGGAACAAGTATTTGGTTTCACACCTCTTCTTGTAAATAATTTTATGTCATAGACCCCAAACACTATAGTTAGCTGCGTGAAGTTAGCAACACGTTCCCAGCAACAGAATTGTCCCATCGTTCTGCTGGAAAGGTGGATTTTAGGTTTATAGTGTGTTGCCATTTTACTTTTAACTTATTATTTTATGGCCTTTTTGCATGGGTATTTCAATAAAATTCAAATAATAATAGGTATTTCAGTTACTAGTATATTTTGTATGCGTAAATAACAAAATAAAGCTGTTATAAGCATATAAAAATTAAGCATTACGTGTTACATATTTTTGTAGTAATATATCGAGGAAACGAAAAAAATCGGAAATATGCCACTATATGCATTGCATTGGTGGGAACCTAGGCAGTTTGTATAAAAATTTGAGCAAGATAACACGACTGGTTTTTGAGAAAATTGATTAAGTGTACCGCAAATTGTAATTTTTGGCACATTTTTTTTAATAACGCAAAAACGAAAAAAATCGGAAATATCACACTATATACATTTTAAAGAGATATAGTTCAAAAAGATACTGTAAAAATTTCAAGATGATTTAACGTCGGGTTTTTGAGAAAATCCAAAAAATGTATCAAAATAGACATTTTATTTCATTTCTTGTTGAATTATATAAAATGTAGTTGCTAACTTAAAATCCCTTATTCACAACTTATAAAGGAAAATTTTAGTAATACTTAGAGTGTCAAATCATTTTGATCAGATACATTGATGAAAAGAATTGGAAAAATGTATGCAGATTTGTTAACATTTTAACAGCGCGCATATTCAAATATACGCAAGCAAATGAAAAATGAAACAGAAACCAAACGAACTTCAAGTGACGTACAACGAGTAAATATCCAAAACTAAAATTTTGAGTTACGCAATTCGACGTAGTGTGGTGGTTAGCAAGGTGGAACCTGAGTGAAAGTAGTACCAAGGTTCGCAGCCGACACCCAGCTCGTTTTTTTATTTATTACCTATTATATTAGTTTTAAATATTTTTTTTTTTATATTTAATAAGCTAATTAAATGAAAAAAATAACAAAAAAAAAAACGTTTCTAAGTTCTCCAGAAGAAAAACGATTTGTAATGCATTACGAAAAGTTATCACTTTGTTTTGAAGCAGCATGGTGTTGTTAACTTCACGCAGCTACTATAGTTAGTTACTACAAGTAAAACGAAATATAATGAAGAAAAGAGTTGCGTTTTTTAGTACTTAGTACAAACACCGTTATTTGAACGGCAGTTTTGGTAAAGCTCATTGCAGCAATAATAAGGAATTTACAACATGGCTGTGTCTGAAAAATGAGCCTGTATTTGATAATTATAGGAGATCGTGGAAGTAGTAAGACTATAATATTTAACATTCTAGTATTATATATTTATAAGTATAACCAAAATCGTAATAACTAGTACCGAATCCATAACACAACCTCATTGTTCATGACTCGTTTATAATTCTTCATTGTTGAATGTTGTTAAAATAGCTCAAACTGTATAAATATTTTGATATAAATAATACCTTACACGTTTTATTAACGTTCGACTTTAAATCTTATATATATATATATATATATTTGCTATTGCAGGTTGTATTACGAGTGATATAAATAACGGTAATACTGGACGCCAGATTCAGTAAAAATCTAACATTCTTCGTGAAATTTAATCGGCACTAACAGCAAAATGCAGTCATCCAAGTTATTTGTAATGATGGTATTCGTTTCAATGGTGATACTATTGATGTCGCCTGTCGCTGAGTCAACCTTTATTCTTCTACTTTGCTTATTGCAATCACCGTTTTGTCCATTCCGTACAACGACAACTTCAACTACTACGACTCTCAAGGCAGCAGGCGCAGGAGACGCAGGCACACAAGGATCAGGCACTGGTTCAATATCAGGATAAGAAATCTGAAAGTAAAAAAAAAGATTTGAAATCCGGAATGATAAACATGATTATTAACATATGAAAAGAAAAAATTTGTTTCAAATAAAAATAATTTACCGCATATAAGCTCACAATTTAGTGATTAAAAGTAAAATTTATATAATCTTACAGCGTTACTTTACGCCGTAATTTGGTGATGAACCTAGCTTTTGCTCCAATTCAAATGTGGTCAAAGTAAGATTAAAATTAGAATGAGAGAAGCGAGAAGAAACTCTATGGAGAACTAGTAATCCACCATAGAAGTAATCTGAATAATTATTAAGAATAAAGACCTAACAAAACCACATAGTTGTGGCTTAGGCCGAAGAAGTGATTTAATGATGAACTTTTCAAAGGATTCAGGAGATAACATTATCAAATCTTTGATGATAAAGTATAGTATAGAATGGAGTAGAGATTTAAAGATGATTAGCATGATGTATGTATATATACAATTTTATTTCTTCTTTATAATAAAAATATGGGTCTGTCTGGTCTGTCGATTGAATTCTGGTTTCAAACAACGCTTGCTTCATTTAAGAAGGCTGATGAAGTCTAGTCGCTGCTCGCAGCTGATCAACAAGGGTGCGTACTAAATATTTAAAGAGAGAGAGGGAAAGAAGAGAAAAGAAAAGTGAGTTGAGAAAAAGACTGCCTCTGCGGATTCCGGTTCGCGCCGATTTCTTTAATCGCTTGCTTTATTAGTTAAGTGCTGTTTGGGACCTACCTCATATAAGCAAAACTCAAAGTAAAATTGGTGCACATTTTATTTTAATTTTGAGCCGCATAGTGAGATAGAAGTCAAAAACAGACCGTAGGCACTTTCCCGGCGCTATATGCAAGTTTGATTAAGATAACTATTTGTTTTTTTACTAACGAATATATTTAAAGCACTCTTAATATTTTTTAAATAATGTTGCCGTAATAGGGCCGTAAATTTAATTTATCTCCTATATTGTTTCGACTTATGATAGGACCATATTATAATTTTATAAATAGTATTATTACTAAAAGTCACTATCATTACTTGTTTTTGCTTAAGTGCTAGAATTTAGAAGGATTAAAAATGATGGAATATATTGGACGCCAACCAAATGATAAGGAATACAACATAATGCTGCAGATGCCAACAACATTGCGTACCACCTCAAACTGTGAGGTATGTAAGACTTTTTATCGTCAAAAGTAAGTCATTGTAACATTTAGATATCATTATAAGAGTAGACAACAGGAACTTACCTCATAACATGATCATAATGTTCTTAACAGGGATTAGAACTAATAAATTAAGCAAAGATATGAGCAAGAATGGGATAGGGGCCACTTGGCTTTACACTGTCCTGGCTGTACTAAAGTCATTATGATAGTGCCTAAAATTAAAAGAGTAGAACAATGAAAAGATGGCCATAGTCTCTTCATTGAATATTATTCTCTAGGATTGTTACCGATGACTAAACCAAACATCAACCTACTTTTTTGATGAATGTCTAAGACAGAGATACAAGCTTATGGCTAGAGAGCCTACCTCCATTGAGAACATTTAAGCAACTGTTAGATCTCTATATACAAATCAATATAGATACGGAATTAGCCAGCATGGAATAAAAAAGCTATTAATTCATTTTTATTTTATTTATTATGGCTATGATAGTTGCAAAATGTACTACATTCCTCCTTTTTTTTTATTAAGATTTATCACAATTTCGTAAATAGTATTTTTTTTTTTCAAAAATCGCCTGTTTTATCATTTCTCAATAAAGATTTTTTTACAGTATAACATTGTCGTGGTAAAGTTTTTCAAGCTATACAAATATTTCGATTTTTGATTGCTATCTCTATCTCAATATTTGTCTTTGTATTAGCGTGGACCACGTTACAATGTTATTATAATTTATAATAGAGCGTTGTTGTTGTACGTCAAAATTACGAGTGATATAAATAACGGTGATACCGGACATCAGATTCAGTAAAAATCAAACATTCTTCGTGATATTTAATCGAAATTATCAACAATATGCAGTCGTCTAAGTTATTTGCAATGATGGTCCTCGTTTCAATGGTGTTACTGCTAATGTCGCCGGTCGCTGAGTCAACCTTTATTCTTCTACTTTGCTTAGTGCGATCACCGTTGTGTCCATTCCTTACAACGACAAAGGCAACGACAACCACAGCTGCTGCTACAACTGCACCTAAGTAGCTCCTCTCCATCATTATGATAGCAAATCTGAAAAGGTAAAGAAATATTTGAGCTCCGGAATGATGAACATGGATATTAATATATACATAAAAATGTTTTGTTTCAAATAAAAATAATGTACTGCATATAAACCCGAAATTTAGTTTCATCCATGATGTTGATTAAAATTCAAATCTAAAGGATTTTATAGAATTGTTTACGCCTTACTTTAAAGCTTTAAAAAACCAGACAAAAAAAAAGAAAAGGGAATGCCAAATTAAACACTTAGTACAGATTACTAGAGAATGATAGTTGCGCTTTGGAAATCCACCTTAGTGGCAAGCCGGATAAATTTTTAGAATAGAGTTAAAACATGATATACCCTGAAACGAAAATTGTCTATCAAGTTAAAATAAGCCATATATCCCTTCATTGAACATAAGTCTTTCGGATCACTTAGGATGACTAACCCAAACAACCAACCAATTGTTTGATGAATGTCTAAGGCAGAGATATAAGCTTGCGGGCAGAGAACACGAAGAATTTGCAAACCTCTTGTATGAACATTCAAGCATCTGTTAGATCTCTATATACTTACAAATCATTATCGATACGGAATTAGCCAACATAGAGTAAAAAAGTTTTTTATACTTATTTATTTTATTTATTATGGCTATGATAGTTGCAAAATGTATTAAGTTAAACACATCTCCTTTTTAATTTAGATTTATAATGTTATTATAAATATGATATTACAATATCATAAATATTATATTTTAACAAAACCGCCCATTTCTCTTATAATGTCCAGGTTATCATTTCTCAACGAAGTTTTTTTTACAGTATAGTATTGTCATGATGAAGTTATTTAAACTATACAAATATTTTCATTGTGGCTAATACTTTATGTTGCTATCTCAATCTGAATATTTGTCTTTGTGTTAGCGTGGACCATTTGCGTTATTATTTTATTTTGTAATAGTAAGTTGTTGTACGTTGCGAATCATATAAATAACGGTGATACCGGGACACTAGATTTAGTGAATATCTAATATTTCTCGTGAAATTTAATTGAAACTATCAGCAAAATGCATTCATCTAAGTTGTTTGTAATGATGACCCTCGTTTCAATGGTGCTACTGTTGATGTCGCCTGTCGCTGAGTCAACCTTTATTTTTCTACTTTGCCTAGTGCGATCACCGTTATGTCCTTTCCTTACGACGACAACTACAACCACTTCGACTCCCGCTACAGGAAGCACAGGAAGCACAGGCAGCACAGGCAGCACAGGCAGCACAGGCAGCACAGGCAGCACAGGCACCACAGGAGACACAGGAGGCCACTGATGGCACTGGTTCAACATCAAGATAAAAGTACAAAAAAAAGATTTGAAGTCGGGAACGATAAACATGATGAATAACATATTAAAAAAAATGTTTTGTTTCAAATAAAAATTAATCACTGCATAAAAACCCACAATTTATTGACTTCCATGATTGATTAAAAGTCAAATCTAACTCTTTGTATATGATACTTTTACACCATAATTTTGCTACTAAAAACCAGACAAAAAATAGGATAGGGAACGACAGATGAAACCCTTGGTACAGAGTACCAGCGATTGGTTATCGGGTTTGGGTAAGGCACCCTAGCTGTAGGCCGAATTATTATTCAGAAGAGAACAGTCCAAGTCAATCAATAGCATCCTGAAACGGCATATTTGATGCTTTAATCAAAAGAAATGACGACAATGAACAATTTTTCCAAAGGCCAGCGAAGGTTAATTAAATGGACAAAAAATCCCAATACACACAGATGCGACGACTTAGATTATGTCGCTTAGATAATTAATACCAAAACTTAGAGTGGAAGCAAGCAGTACAAGCTTTAAAATATCAGAATTTAAAAGGATTAACAACGAACTGAAAAGTATTGGACGCCTCCAAGCCCAATGACAGGGGCCAAGACAATGATGCTGCAAATAACTAACTTCAACAAGACTGTATCTTGCCAAAGTTAAGTCACTTTAACATTTCATACTACAAACCAATAAAATAGTCAACAAAAAGCAAGAGCCCACTTGTGTGGGACCTTCCTCAGATAATGGTCATAACGCATGTAATAAGGATTGCTACAAAGATGAATAAATTAAGATTTTTGTTTACAGTATAATATTGTAGTGATAAAGTCAGTCAAACTGTGTAAATATTTTGATTGAAGCTTTTACTATGTATTTCCGATTCAATAATACAGCAATAAGTCTATCTCAATATTTGTTTTTTTTTTTTGTTTACTTTGCGAGAGATATAAATAATTGTGATACTGAACAGACGATTCAGTGAAAATCTAACATTTATCGAGATCTTTAATTGAAATATTAAGAAAAATGCAGTCATCAAAGTTTTTTGTCATGATGATCCTCGTTTCAATGATGCTGATATTAATGTCGCCAGTGGCTGAGTCGACATTTATATTATTACTTTGTTTGGTGCAATCCCCGTTGTGTCCTTTCATCACTACTAAGGCGTCAGGGAAATGAGAAACCCAAATGAATCAACCAACATTGAAACTCCAAGGCAATAAACTCGATTATCAACAAATACAAAAAAAAATTTGGTTGAAAATAATACTAGTACTACTATTCAAAATTCATAGTTTAGTAATTTCCAATGCACTTATTAATAAGTCAAATGTATGCACATTTAAAATGCTCCAGAAGATTGTTAGAATACGTTTAATTTACAGAAAGTACTTGTACAGATGCCGGATGATGCGAAATTTTAAAATAATTTCTCAATTAATTCACGTTATAAGTAGTATCAAACATGCAGATTTTTTTTAATAAAGTCACTGCTAGTGAGTTGAGTGGTATGATCGCCATTGTAATCATCATTTCATTATGACAACTACAACTACAACTGAAACAAAACAAAACTCTGAACCAAGAACGAAACTGCTCAACGATAAGCAAACTATACAAACTTTGGAGGGCGTCACAAATTTAAAATTATTATTATTACAACCAATCGAATGCTTGTTTAAAATAAACAGTCATGTGAAGTATACATTTACTAATAAAAATAATGATAGAATGAACACAGTTCTATTGCAGTTGAAATATTGAGTAATAAACTTTGCTCTTATTCAAATGTCTCTTAATATAATAAATTGTTGCACGCACGAATTTATTTATGAAAAAATAAAACATTAAAATACTTGTGACAAACTGAATAAATATATATTTACGCACAATGCTGAAAAGGCTAAGCGAATGGAAAGGCTAACGCTTTCTTGTTAGTTTTACTGATGGTATAAATAATGTTGGTAACGCACGATAGATGCAGTATATATCGAACATTTTTCGCAAACTTACCAAGTAATTAAAACTAAAAGCAAAATGCTGCCCACCAAGTTTTTTGTAATGATGATCCTGGTTTCAATGATGTTACTACTACTGCCGCCGGCCGCTGAGTCGACTTTTATTGTTTTACTTTGCTTAGTACGATCACCGCTGTGTCCTTTCATTACAACGACAACTACTACAACAACAACAAAGATGTAGAAGTTAACTAAGATTAACACTTCGAAAAAATGAACATGACCATTAACAAATGTAAAATATTATTAAATATACATATGAATGAAATAACATTGTTTTAACTTACATGCCGCTTAAAATGAAACAAAGTCATAATGAATTTACTGAAAAATTGTGATTATCCTTTGGTAAATGTCAGATGATTAGCATGGAAAACAGTTGTCAAAAAACAGATAAATAGCATGAAAAAACTATGAAATAGTAACATTCATTCTAGCGATTTTAGATCGGCAAACTAACAAGCTGTTCATTGTAGGAAAACGTTGTGTAAATCTCATCACGAACGCTTCAGTTATGCATAATATTGAAGCAACTTCAAGGAAGCGTTACGGTTACATTTTTTGTTGGAGCACATGGGGTGGGAAGCATCATTGCTGGTTGAAGGTCATTTCGTTATTCAACGTGAGCCACATTGTTAATGTGCAAACATAAATGCTGAAAATTTATTGTAAAAACGCAAACTGTACAAATATTTTGTTACACTTAATGTATGAGAAGGTTGGATATGTCATTGCAAATATTTGTTAGCTTTACCGGTCGTATTAATAACGTCGATGTTGTAGCATATGGAAATGCAATGCGAATCTAACACGTCCGCAAGGCATATACGAAAACAGAAAATTATGTCAACAATATACTTTGTAACAATGACCTTCAGTCTTTTGAGTATAACATAGCTCTGGGGCAATAATAATCAATAAGTTATTAAAATATTTAATATTACAAATTTTTTAATTCTCTATTGTCAGGCAGGCATTACCGCAACACATTTGTATTTGAATATAAACACGTTTAGTGCAATTGGACATCTATAATACTTCAATGGGCTCGTCCTCTGCGTAAGTGTGTATGACTTCTTTTTCGGACAGCACGGCGAAGAGAAGATACACACCATATAAAGTTAGACTAAAGAATCCAACAGAGCGACGTGCTTGAAAATTATAAACAGTTGACCAAAGCAAAGTGGTAGACAAAGACATCATCAAAAAGGCAAAAGCATTCTCTCCATACTTTCCATTATCTACCGCGGTCCAACCTGTCGAACTATCCCACGACTCATATCCGTAGACAATTCCGGCAGATATCAACATGGCTATCGAAAAGAAGCATAGAAAAGCATTTGTTATATAAGTACAAATAAAGTTCAATGCAATGGAGTAATTAACTGAAAAATGGACCAGCAATGCAAGCTGCAAATGCCATGGTTTCATTTCCTTGAAGTGCCAGAACAATAGTAGCTATCAAATCGCCAATCGTGCCGCCCCAAGCATTTATCGTTGCACCGCAAAAGTCCTCCGAAAGCGAAAGAATATTACCAACAAGTTTCAGCACAGCTTCAACTTCGGTCGCGGCCGCATAAATGAAAAGCAATGATCCAACGCAAGACAAACAAGCAAACAACTAAAGAAGGATCGTTTCTGATTATAGAGAGATACATATTTATGTCTAACTTACAATATGGTAAAAAGGTGGAAGATCGGTTCGGGAATGAAGGAAAACCCCAAGTGCAATTGGCATTGTTAGTACAACAGAATACAATGTGTAAGCAAGTTTTGCTTGATCTGTATCATTAGTATAATAAAAAATGTAATAAGAGTTAGATACATAAAATTGTTTACTTACGATTTGTTATTATTAAGCCCATTGGTACGTGTATAATGATTTGTAGACAATTCAATAGTTTGGACCAACCGTGTTTATCGGCCTCCATATCAACAATCGGTATACATATTTGAGTTATGAGACAAATTGGTGCTTTAAGCAATAGAAATAACTTATTGCGAAAAGATGACTCTTTCCACTCATTCCGTTGAAAAGGTTTAATTGAATTGACAAAATCGTCAAACAAATTGTAAAGCTTTGAATGCGAAATGTCGTATGCAGCATATTTTGTCGCTTCGGTATCAATAAATTCAAGAGACTTGGACACACGTGTGGTGAATGAGAACTGCGAAGGACCCGAATGTCGCTTAACTTTATACAATTGCGATATCTGTTCATCAAGATTTTTTGAAGGTTTATTAATATCATCTTCAGTCAACTTCTTTAATTTAGCTTTTTCTGAAAAACATATATAAAGTTTCTGAAAGTAACCTTCTTGAAATATTTTACACACTTTTTAAGTCTCTATTTACTAAGTAGACATCAGTAACGGTGACGACTATGTACAATAAGTATATTCCGATACAACCTAGACGTTTGGATAGTTAGTATTATTCGAATCAATGCAATTACAACAGAAAAGTTTTCTTACAAGCGCTCTCAAGTCGGCCGACAACGCCATCTTGAAATGTAAAATCCAAAAGGAGCAATCCTGCCATGAAAAACATAACATCGCGTATAGTCTCGTGGCCCTTCATTTTAAACGGTCGAAGATAACAGACCAGACCACCGGCTACCATGGTAACAAATATAGCATTTGACATTGAATTAGCTAGCATCGGCGAGCCTTCTCCAATGCCAGAAATGTTCGACAATAAATCAGGTGAACTGTTGCCAAAAGCGAGAAGTGTTACACCCGCTAAGTGATCGCTCATTCGCAATAAATGTGCAATAACATTTAAGGCTGGTCCGAAGCTATGTGCAAAAGAAAAAAAAAAATTAAAAATAGAAACACTCAATGCCCATGCTTACAATAAATTCGCAACCACTGCTATGATAAGAGCTAGATATAAAACAACACATATCAAAAGGACAAGTGCCACCCACTCGGCAAAACGACTGTGAGTTTTAAGATTGCACTCCATAAAATGAATATACGGTATATAATTGACTGACTCTGTGCAATCTGGTACAGATTTTACAAAATGACAACGATCTTCATATTTAAGTTGAAATACATTAAAGCAGTTAACCTGAGGTAAAATATAATGTTATGCAAGTCGATATAAGATTAATCGAAAAGATACTTACTCGCTCCAAATATGTTTCAAAATCATGATCGAGATCATTATCCTCTGCTACCATTATGATTAATTATAGCTTGGAATGGAAAACGTTTCGAACTTACTTATTACGTTTTTATATTTTTGTAATTCGTTTGACATGAATGTTCAATGTCTGCTTTGGTTGTTGAAGCAAAACTGAACATTTCCTTATTTTCTCTTAGAAACATAATTTTACATAATTTAATTGTGAAATTTAAAAATTAAGCGCGTAGCTTACCAAATCATCAATACAACTCAAATCACATAACATTCTCTGTCTTCAATTCAATATTTGGTGATATAAGAAAACCAAAACGATTTCATGTTAAATAAAATAAAAAAACACCATATCAGCATAATCCAAATTTATTTGATTAAAATTTGAATAAAAAAAATCAAGAAAACAAATTAATGTATTCAAGTTGATTATGACATATTTTTCATAATTAAATAAACTGAAGTTCTTCTAAAATTTAATTAATCTCAATGCGCTCATCCGCGTTGTAGGTATGTATTACTTCTTTTTCGGCCAGTACAGCAAAAATAAGATACACAACATACAGAGACAGATTGAAAACACCAACAGAACGACGCGCTTGAAAATTAAAAGTAGTTGACCAGAGCAAAGTGGTCGATAAAGCCATAACGAGAAAGAAAAAAACATTTTCTACATAGGTTCCATTGTCTACTTCCGCTTCACCCGTAGGACTCTCCCAAGACTCAACGCTGTAAACAACTCCGGTGGATATCAACAGAGCTGACGAAAAGAAAAAAAGGGTTAAAACAAAGTTGTACAAGAAAAGCAGTAGAAAACTTACTAAAGAATGGACCGCCAAAGCAAGCTGCAAATGCCATAGTTTCGTATCCTTGAAGTGCCAAAACAACGTTAGCTATTATATCACCAATAGCGCCACCCCAAGCAGAAATCGTAGCGCCACCGAAGTCATCCGAAAGTGCAAGAATATTACCAACAAGTGTCAATATTGATTCAATCTCGGTAGCTGATGCATATATAAAAAACAGCGAACTTGAGCAAGCAAATATAGCAAACAACTGAAAAAAGAACGTTAAAAGGTTTTGAGTCACATTATATACTAAAAGATATGTTTACAATTACTTACAATATGATAAAAGGGAGGAACGTCGGTACGAGAATGAATTAAGACAATTAATGCTATTGGTGTTGTTATTACAAGAGAGTACAACATGTAATCAATGTTCTCCTCATCTTTAAAATTTTATCATATTAACTAAATAGAACAATGTTTTAAAATGATCTTTGTATAAACTTACTTTTTGTTATTATCAATCCCATTGGTACGTTTATAATAATTTGTAAACAATTTAAAAGTTTGGACCAACCATGCTTATCTGCCTCTACATCGACAACCGGTATACAGAATGAAGTTACCAAGCAAACTGGTGTTTTTATTACTAAAAACAATTTCATTCCTAATGAGGACTCCTTCCATTCCTCCCGGGTAAAAGGTTTCAATGAATCGATGAAATCTTTGAACAAATTAAAATTCTTCCGATGTGCCCTATCGTACATAGCATATTTCGTGGCTTCGACATCAACATACTCAGGAACCTTAGAAACCCGCGTAATAAATAAAGAGGTGCGTGATTCAGTTTTGGAACTGTGTGTCGATGATGGGCGACGCACGAAGTCGACTACTGAAGCTTGACGACGGTATTGAATGGCTTTTAAAGATTTCTTTCGCTCTTCACTGTCCAAATTACTTAACTTCTTTTCTTCTTCTAAAAATTAAATTTCTATACATTTGACTTTTTATAACCATTTTTGAACCATTACACTTACTTTTTAAGTCCCTATTTTCCAGATAGATATCAACAACGTTAACAATTATATATAAGAGATAGATTCCAATGAAGCCTTCAAAATATTACCAATAAATATTGTTAACATTAAACACATTGAGACTTTTTTCTTACAGGCACTTTCAACCCGGCCGACTTTGTTATCGCGGATAGCATAGTCCAAAAAAAGCAAACCTGCCAAAAAGAACATAACATCTCGAGTTGTTTCAAAGCCCTTTAATTGGAAAGGTCGAAGATAGCAGACCAGGCCACCTGCTACCATGGTAATAAATATAGAATTTGACATACAATTGGCAAACATTGGCCCTCCTTCGCCAATACCAGCGATATTTGATAATAAGTCAGCTGAACTGTTGCCAAAAGCGAGAAGTGTCACACCCGCTAAGTGATCACTCATGCGCAATAAATTTGCAATCACCTTCAACGCTGGTCCGAAGCTATGTGGAGGGGCAATAAAATGTATAATAAGTACAAACAGCCAATACTCATGCTTACAATGAATCCGCAACAATTGCAATGATGAGACCAAGATACAATACCAGTGATATCAAAATGACAATAGCCACCCACTCGGCAAAGCGACTGTGAGCTTTAAGATTGCACTCCATAAATTCAACATAGGGTATATAGTTCACTGCTTCTTTGCAATCTGGTACAGTTTGCACAAAATGGCAACGATCTTCATATTTCAGACGCATTACATTATAACAGTTAACCTGAAGAAGCGTAGTAAAGTTTTGGAATCAAATAGTACGAATTTTATAAGAATACTTACACGCTCCAAATATGTTTCAAAATCATTATCAAGTTTATTTTCTGGCATTTCAACTAACAATAACTATTTCCAATTTTATAGTAATATGCGATCAAAGCGATTGATAATAACTAAATTTTTCGTTTGTCAGATTCTAACAGCAAAAGGAAATTTGTCTTTAAAATTCATTGTGTGCTTTGATTAAAATTTTTTTAGTTTGGATAGGTTTTCCATGATGTCATTAGAATTTTGTCGGGATGTGTATATTTTAATAGAAAATTCTGATGGCTATCTTCTGTTCTATGAAAATGACTTGGTTTGCAAAGGTTTATCTAGTAGATGATAAAAGCAATGAATTTAATAAAAAACATGTCTTATAGAAATTTATTGTACATATTTCAGTTAAACAAATACTACTGCAAATACATTCACGATTAGATCAATCTTATGGGATCATCTCTTTTGAAGGTGTGTATGACTTCCTTCTCGATTAATATTGAAAATATTAAATACAAAGCATATAAGCATAAATTAAAAATGCCAATAGAACGACGTGCATGATAATTTAATATTGTTGCCCAAATCAATGTGGTTCCCAAAGCCAAGATGAGAAAGACATAAGCATTATCACCATAAATTCCTTTGTCTACATTAGTGAGACCTGTGTTACTTTCCCACGTTTCAAAGCTATAGACAATTCCGGTAGATACAAACAGAGCTGTCGAAAGCAAACATGAAACATTCATTATGGATTCGTATACAGATTACGTTTAAGAATGCAGTAAAAAAATTAACTGAAAAAAGGACCGCCTATGCAAGCCGCAAATGCCATGTGTTCGTATCCTTGTAGTGCCAAAACAATATTTGCTATCACATCACCAATAGAAAAGCCCCAGCCCCAAATTGTAGCACCACAAAAATCCTTTGAAAGACCGGCAAAACTTCCAATAATCAGTAGTACTTGTTCGATCAGACTCGCGGTAGCGAAAATAAAAAATAATGATCCCGTGCAAGACAAAAAAGCAAAGACCTGAAAAAAATGTGTGAAATGTATACAAATTTTAAGATTGTTTTTATTTACTTAATGCTTACATTGTGGTAAAATGGCGGGAGATCGGTGCGCGAATGAATCAAGATTAATATTGCTATCGGTGTCGTAACAACAAAAGAGTACAACATGAATTGGATATACTTGACATCTTTGCCCAAAAAAAAATAATAAAATATAATATGAGAATTAAAAGATTAACCTTTTTTGGGGCTACTTTTAGCTTACTATTTGTTAATACTAATCCCATTGGGATGTTTATGACAATCTGAATACAATTTAAAAGCTTGGACCAACCATGCTTATCAGCCTCCACATCGACAATCGGTATACAGATTTGAATTATCAAACAAAATGGTGCTTTTAATATAATAAAGATTTTCATACATGCTGATGAGTTTCTCCATTCCTCTCTGTCAAAAGGATTTATTGAATGAAGCAGATCCCGAAATAAACGATAATTTTTAGAATGTGCTCTGTTATAAACGGCAGTCTTCGTAGCTGCAGTATCAACATATTCGCGAGCCCTGGAAATTCGTGTAGTAAATGAAATCCTTGAAATGCGCGTCGTTCGCTTGCTAGCTGGATTTGATGATGGACGACGCACGTAACCGAAAACAGACATTTGACGCTGGTTGGATTCATTTTGTTTCCCCATCAAATGTAACTTTTTATCTAATTCTGAAGTAGAAATGCGTTGAAGTAATAAATACAAAACCATTGTGTACGGATTGAACGATTGTACCCACTTCTAGTTTGATTATTTTCAAGACAGATATCAATAGTGTTCACAATTATATACAACAGGTAAATTCCAATAAAGCCTTCAAAGTATTTCTAAAAAATAATGTGTATTTTAAACATATTAAGAATTTTTACTTACAACCGCTTTCAAACCGGCCCACTTTATTATCTCGCACAGCATAGTCCAAAAAAATCAACCCGGCCAAGAAGAACATAACATCTCGCATGCTCTCGTAACTTTTCATTTCGAATGGACGCAGATAACAAATCATGCCACCAGCCACCATGCAAATAAAAATAGATTTTGACATGCAATTGGGTATTATTTGTGCTCCTTGACCAATATTAGTTATATGTGAAAAAAACTCATCGGCACTATTACCAAACGCGAGAAGAGTTACGCCCGCTAAATGATCACTCATTCTCATAGCTTTTGATACAACCTTCAGCGCAGGACTAAAACTGTAGGTCTAAAATGCTTTAAGTCAGTACAAAGAGTCCTTGCCATTACTTACAAATCATTTGCAATAATTGTAATTATTAGAACAAGAAAAAACGCAACAAGTACTGAAACAGAAATTAACACCCACTCGGCCCAACGACTGTGTGTTTCAAGTTGACACTCCAATAAATTAACCACTATTGGTATCAGGTTAGACGCTTCGTTACAATTCGGTATCATGCGCAAAAAATTACAACGGTCTACATATTTTTGATTGAATACATTAAAGCAATCAACCTGAAATTATAAAGCAAATTTATGCCAAACAACGAAACACAACAATATGAAAATACTTACATGGTTCAAATAAGTGTCATAATCGTTATCAAGTTCATTTTTCCCACGTGTCATTTCGATTAACTAATGTATAGAATATAGATGTCGAAATAAGCACCCCGTTGATTAAAAATTTGCTAAATTGAGATTTATTTTGCACAAATAACAAAAGTCTGTTTGACTAAATGCGTAAAGTGAACTTTGTTAATCCGAAATAACATAAACATATTAAAGCTTTGAAGTTCGAGGTGTCTCAACAAAGCTTCATTTTTCTGATCCGCCGAAAAAAACATTAAATTTCGCAAACTTTTTGAAATTTTTAGCTTATTAAATTATTACAATTTAAATTTTTAAGCTAGGAAGGTATATCCGAAAAAAATCTAAAATCCTATAAGGTGAAACAAAAACATAAGATTTGTAAATGTTTTTAACTATTTATAAGACAAACTTATTTGTATATGTATATGTTATTAGTCCTAGAAATACCATGTCATGAACAAATATACTGTTGTAAATCAGTTCCATGTGTTTGTAACGACTGACCTCACCTTTATTCACTTTTTTATTTAAAATTACAAATTTAGATAAGTTTATCTAATAAGTCAATAGATTCCGCTGCAACCTAAGAAGCATTGACAACAATTATTGTTTAAGTTATAGCAATGTAATATGCGTTGTTACAAGCGCTATCAAATCAGTCTACAAAGCTATGCTGAATGATATAATTTAAAAATTCGCAGTAACCTTCAGCGCAAGCGCAAGCCTGTATAAGGAATAAACGAAAGCCGATTATTAAGAACGGACCGTCAACAAATCATATTATCAACGAATGAACTTTAATTACAATAAAGAGGCCAAGATATAACACCAACAATATGAAAATTGCCACCAACTTAAAAAAGCGATTTTTTGTTTAAAGTGTGCACTCCAAACTTAACGTAGTTTACATAATTGATTGAAGATATTCACATTCAGACATTGAAATCACAATATCACAGCTATCTTCGATACTTTATTTTGTCACATTAACGGCAATCAACCTACGAGAAAACCAACACACTGAAGCAAATCGGTAGAACAGGTAACATATAATACTTACACGGGCCAAAGCGTATCAAAATTTTGATCAAACTCATTGTTGTCGCTTTTCATTTTGACAAATTAACAGTTGAAAAAAATAACTCGTTGATTGAAAAACTGTTGGATTGGAATTTGTTTCTTAAAATTTGACTTTTTTTTACGTTTATGGCCAATGTCTACTTCGGTTACTGGTTTCCAACTATACATTTGACCACTAACTTGCGAGATGACTTAGCTTTAATCAGATATCCAATGGACAAACTCACGATAGGCAGATGTCGATAATAGATCAAAAACAAAAAATTGGATATAAAGGAAGAAATTCTATTTTTTGCACAGAACAACGTAATACCCACTAACTCAATTAATGTGGAAGTTATAGCTATAAAATAAATGTTGTCTTAAATTTTTGAAGCATGTTCTGAGTTGCTAAAGGATTCAAAGCATGATAACGAATTCAACAAGTAAATTTTAAGCATTGAGAACGCGTTGCGTGTAATTGCCTTAGTTCACAGTGAAATAAATACCTGTGTATTATTCTTCATACTTATTATAAATTGATACTGCCCAGCCCAACCTGTTTTTTTTTGCTGGAACAACCATCTTAAAAACGACTCGATCTCGAACAGAAAAAAATACCATTTATCTTATTACTAATTACATTAATTTTAATGCGAAAACAAGTATTTTATTTTACAGTTATGTTGTATTCAGTTTTCATTAAAGAGGTTTTTTTGGATGTATTATTGTGTGTTGATGTTTGTTTATGTATGCATGTATTTATATAAATCAAATTGGTTTTTACCATAATTAAATCGTTTAATAAGGCCCTACGTTTAAACAAGTACGTGTTTAGCATATAACAAAGATTTGAAAAACGAAGCTTTGACTACAAAATTGAACATTGATTAAACTTTATACGAAACGACCTGAATAAGTTTAAAATAAAAACGAACGTACGCACGTATACAAAATAACAAAGATACTCTCTAAATTACTACGCCAAATTTGGAATAAATCAATTTTTAATTAAAACCGAAACTTCGTTAATGACAATAAAGTGGGGAAAAAATTGTTTCCAATAAAAATACAAATAAATTATACTGTCTCATGAACCCAATACAAAGTAAATGAAAACTAAACGCATGATAAAATATATATTATGCGACGCTTTGTGTGGCTGATGACTTTGATTCTACTTCTGCTGCAGTGTTACATATGTTGGAATAATGTACAGAGTGAATTAGTTGGGTAGTGGCTGGCTTAAGAGGGAATTAGGTGAATGTTGGTGACTGACCGCGGTTTGCGGGCCCCTGACCTTATGCCTCTAAACTAACTAAGACTAAACTAACAAGTTGCTTGGTTGATTTCAATGAACTGCAGCGCAGCTTTTATGTTGCGTTCGTAGCAGCATTGCGCGTACGCTTTGCCGATTTTGGCTCGGTTGTATCCGCACAGCGTATGTTATCAAATACGTCATTCTCCTGAAAGATTGTAAATTTGACCATTAGTTAGTCCACCAATACAGTTAACACATGTCACACATTCTTACTTGTGAGTTCTCATTCAGCAAATGTGATGCCGCGGGACGTTTCTCAGCTGCGCGTGTTGGGGCAGTTGGCGGTACGGGTGCCAACACAGCCGGTGTTTTTGTGCCCAGCGAATACGTATCCAATGGAATATATATTTTTGAATTTTCAAAACGACCTTGCGGGGCCTTGTAGTACATCTCGGGTAATTGTATAGGCACTGAAAATGTGCTCTTTGTTGAATCACATTGTCCGATCTTCGAATCGATAATGTACATAGCAAGATCGCAGGCAGCCCACATTTTCTGTCAATAAAAAAAAAACAAACGAAAAATGATTACATAATGATCAAGCATCATCGATGTATTGAACGCACAAGGTTGGCAGCATCATCACTCGAACTCGTTTGGGCATCGAAGTGCTTCTTCATTAGCTCGATGAGGTTCTTGTAAAAACTATACACAAATGATTCACGCTTGGCCATTAATGGTTCAAGTATAAAACGCAGGCATTTCTCAAACTTGCGTAGCTGGGCACTGTCCTCGTGGTCGGTGAATTTCGACTCATGAACAAGCACTGGTATCGCAAATGCAAGCATATAATCAGGTAGTATGTGCAGCGATTGTGCTTCTGTTGAGCTATCAGGAGCTAAAATTTCAAAAATCGTTAGCATGAAAGGTACTCTTAACTTTAGTATAAGAAACAAGATACTTACAAGTCATTGCGACCGTTTTGAGATATTCGCGCCTTTTATTTACATCTGTTTCGACAAAGTGTCGGACCACATCAGTCAGCCTGTGAAAATCATTCAATCAATTAAACTGATACGATTGCCGACTAGCACAACTTACCGTTTCTCAGTCTCAATACCAGCCAAGACATAGTAACCCATAAAATCGAGCGGAAGGCAGCTCCGAGGTAATCCCTTGCCAAGACCCTTGTGAAGCTTGCGAGCAAACATTTCACGCACCTCTGGTACGGGATCAATCATGAGTCTTGATAGCTGTAGAAACTGCACTGCATTATATTGATCACCGACGCCCTTCTGCTCACACACTTTGAGCATTGCGCAACCGGCGCGCAATCGCAGCCACGCCTGTTCTGATGCACATAAGCGATTCTCTCCTAGCAAATCGCCATGTTGGTCAATGAATGCACTGAGCATGCGGAATGTTTTTTGTGCGGCATGCTCGTCGTTGCGTAGCCCGAGCAACCAGCGTGCCATTGTTTTAAGAGCGTCGAGCTTGCATTGAGTGTCCAGTGGCAAATCTTCCTCTGGACACCAATCCTCTGATATCAAACCGTGGTCACGATGCTCAGGAACACTCTGTATGAGCAACTCTTTAACGAGCCTACGCGCTATCATATTTTTGATTTGTGAGACGAACGCCTGCGGCATATTGAAAGCAATGTGCCCCAGTGTTACAATCTTTGTCTGTTGATCAGGACAACCAGGTGCCAAATCGTTCCGTAAAGTTTCAATGATCTCAGTAAAGATCGGATGAACAGTCGTCGTCGTTGTGGATGCACCACCACCACTATCGGTAGCAGCAGATGACTGACTATTGACAAATATGCAACGCACAGCCTGTTTGGCCTGCTTGACGGTGCCGGACAGAGCAAACTCTTTGCAAATGGGGGCTAACTTTTCCAGTATAGCTGGGTTAGCGTCACTTAATGCTTTATAGCGGCCAAGATGGGTCAGTGTCTTAAGTATGAGCGGAGCGACGTATTCTTTCTCATAGCTCAATAGTGATATCAAATGGCGCAGCGATGTGTCATTAAAGAAATGTGCAGGAAAGACATATGAGAGCATCTGAAATCAAGTAAATATAGGTAACCTAAAAACAAAAACGAAACAAAACCATTTCCACTTACGCTCAACAGTTTAAGGCCTCTCTCTCCTGCCTCAGTGCGTGGTATGCCGATTTCTTCATGCATGTTGCCACCTTGTAAGCACTTTTCAATAAGTCTAAAATGAAAAATAATACTTTTAACACTAAAATTCTTTTTAAGTTTTCTTGCAAACAAACCCAATTAGCACGCCGATAGACTCACTATCAACCATCACTGATGCAATACGTTCGATGAGCATTTTCACGGTATGGTAATACAAATTGGTCATTATGTGCGATCCCAATTTTTTCAATAGCGTTGACATCGTATCCGCACATTCTTTACAGGTCACATCGCGTTTCAATATAAAGTCCATGCAACGCAAAAGGCTAGGATCTTTGCGCATGTTTATGCTAAACTTTGTCAGATACTCGGCTGCCTTGAGAGGATCAGGCAGTAATCTAAAATAATTCAAAAGCAAATTTAAAACCCTTTAGTCAAATTTAAAGAGTATTTTGACCTACTTGCAAATGATATTCTGTTTGATATTCAATTGATTCAGCACTTTGGGTGTGAACTCTTTTGAATGATGCAGCTTAATCCAATCACTGACCGTGTTTCGAGTTTTCATTTGATTTTTTTGCAACTCAACAAACGCTTTCGTGGCGTTTGCGTCCAGATCACCTAACAAATGATATAACTTCTTCATGCGATCTTCTGGCGGATGTTTGTATGGAACCAGGCAAGTGATTAGCAACCGTTCAACTAACAAACGATCCTCGATACCGGGCTTATAATAACCATGCAGAATTTTATTTTTAATCCAATCCACAGACCGCTTGACATCATCAGTCAAATCATTCTCTTCGCATATAGCTTGTTTATAAATGTAAGCCAAACCGTTCATTGCATCACGACGTATCCGATATTTTTTATCCAAAGTACGCTCACGTACGATATCAAGGAGCTCTTGGGACTCAGCAATTATCTTAAATTCACGTTTTGCGGTCTCGACAATAGCCATAACGACTTCATGGCGCACAACCTCGTCGGGATCGTGGTTACGTTGACGTAGACAATCGGTTACCTCCTCTCGCAAATGGGGGTGATTCAGTAAAAAATGCATTGATGATTGTACGCATTTGACGCGTACGGCGACTGCAATATCGCGAAAACGACCAAAATAAGTTCGTAGCAAGTTTTGATACTTCAGTGAGACTGGCGAGTCTTTTTCAGAAAACATACGAGAAAGCAGTGTCGTTGCCTCTGTTAGTTGAAAAAATGAATTGATAGTTAGTTTTTTGTTTTACGTTAGATAATAAAAATACGAACTTAAACGCTCCGACTCAGCGGTAGACTGAAGTTTGGTTTCCAATTGTGGCAACACTGAGCATAGTACATCGGCGTTGATTTGGTAAAGCTCATAAATTACGTCGTATAGCTTGTTTGAGATCGCTAGCTTGCTGTCCACTTTATCCAAGACTAATGCTTGGTTAAACAACTGTGGGATTAAAAGAGTTAGAATAATTTTATCGAATTTTGAGTAGTATCTTACCATTTTAATTGTAGGTTCTAATGAATTGCCAGTCTTTATTAGAATCTGTTCGGTGAGCTGATAGGCATGTTTGTTTTGTGTCTTATTTGGATCAACGATATTTATCAATATCATATCCAAAAGCTCGAGAGTCAAATTGTCCGCTTCAGTGATTAGCGGACAAAGCACATCCAGCATGAAGTTTTTCACTTTTGTGCTGTGTTCCTCGCTTTAAAAGAAACAAATATTAATTATGTTAACAAATATTGAAAATAAAGAACTTACTTTATTATCTTAAATATGGTGCTGAAGAGTAGTAAAAAAATTTCTTGACAGTCCTCAATGTCCAAACACATATTAAACGACTTGACAAAGGCCACATTCTCCAACAAATAAAAATAACGTTTAAACGAAGGATCCTTGGGATCGCGGAGGCCGTTAAGCTGCTTAATAAAAAACATAAATATTGTTTTGATTTGATCCTGATCCTTATAGGGTGCTTCAGGCGCAAAAACTCGCAGTACATCGGCAATGCAACAAGCAACGAGCAGTTGGACATCTCGTGACGAATGTTGTATAAAGTAATCGTCCAGTAAATGCAATGCCAGCGGTACGTACTGCTGGTAGAGGCGGTCGTCTTGACCCATGGTTTGAAGCATATTGGCAAGCGTCTATGAAATGTGTGGGGAATGCTTAGTATACATGATTACTTGGACTTTTGTGTGTTTACTCACTTTTAGCCTGCGGATTAGTTCGTCGGTGCCAAGGTCCTCGGTAAGTGGGCGACAGCCCGCAGGATAAACAATATCCGCCATCACGACGTCGTCACAACTTGACGAGGCTGCTATTGCTGCGGGCGTGACGAACGAGAGCCAGTAGGTTGTAGTCTAAAACCCTAGGACAACTGCAACACAACAAATATTAAGATTTTTTAAAAAATAACAAGTCGTTGAGGGAGAAGCGACAAAATAATTTCGGCGGGGGCGCGCGACGCTCCGAAGCGAGTGCACGCACGAAGTGGAGATATGGAATATTTTGTCACACGGAAGTGCACACTGCATCTGCGCCATTAACAAACGCATACTTTAGTTTACAACCGGCTACTGCCTAATTGCAAGCAATTTGTCTACTTTTCTTACATTTTCGGCGTGCGATTTCCAAAATGCAAAATTTTTTGCGTGGTTGCGCTTCTACTTTTTTAAGTGAGCGCCCGGGCGGCATTTAGCACTTTGCATGTCCCTATTCGTTGGCGCTTCCTGCAGGACGACTTTCTTTGATCATCTGATTTTCACCGACCAAACTCGAATTGAAAAAGCGAAAAAATCAACAAATAAAACGAAAATGGCAAATGATGTTGGTAGCTGTTAACTAACATTCAGTGTTCTGTTGTTGACAGACGCGAGAAAGAGACGGGGCTAGAAGAGCGAGAAAAAACTTAGAAAAACGACCCTCTAAATGGGGCAAACAGGGCTGCTGATCATTTGACGCATGACTAGTAGTACGTAGTACGACATACAACAATTCAACGCAGTGGATTGTTGTTTCATGAAACAGTCTAGAAAAAAAGAGTCTGCGATGGGTTAACATGCACTTGCAGAGTGTTTACAGCATGTTAATGAGTGTTGCCAAATTTGTCGAGTCTCCGATACCCGATTAGTTGCCACTAGCATCATTTTAATGTTATGTGAAAGAGGAATAGTCAAAGTACAAGTAATTGGTTTCTACACCTCTTCTATATGATTCATTGTCAATCATTTTATGTCAACATCGGGCTAACAGTGGCAAGCTATCTTCCTTTTCTTGACGTTCAGTGTCAACTTGCGAACAACAAAAATACACTCAACGAGTTTCAGTTTCCTGTTAGAGATAACAGATCGACATTTCGGGCTTATTTGCTTTTAGCTCTCTGTCTGCGCGTGCTCTTCGGTAGTTATCCACTGTTTTTAAATGGTTTCTTTTTCAGCTATTTACAACAGCCTTTTTTTACTTATGATCTGGTTGAATACAGCTTCCGAATAATTTAAATATTAAATTGTTTTCTTTCATTTTTGATAGTTTGTCCCCGCTTTTCTGTTGCTAACATTTCCATTTCACTGTCGCGATGCGTCGGTTCGAATCGACGACTATTTAGCAAGGGCTGCATAGTCAGTTTTTCACGCCGTTGCTGGTTTTTTTTTTTAAAGTCCTATTGGAATTTTGCAATTTATTAAAGAATGTTCCCGCCTATTTTCGTTTATTATTAATTTTGCTAGAAATTTATGTCTTACCTGAGATTTCATACTCTTCCGGTTATTTTTTGTCACTTCTAATTTCTCGATGAAGTTTCACTTCATTTTATCTTAAAAGCCTACTGTACCATTTTAATTTGACTTTAGTTTACAGTGCCTCTCAGCTTAAATGGAACACGCATATTTTTGAAATTGATGTGACTGTAACTTTTGAATGAAAATGGATATCGAAAATTTTTAACTGATAGAAAATGGTCACAGCTTATTTGGAACAGTTTTAAAAAACTTATTTTTCATGACGGTTTTTTTTAATTTTATACTCCGAATAGCCTTCCTTTTGTTTAACAACTTTCCGTACCATCAATGCTTCTTTCTAGTTTGAGAGTGAATTTCGTAATAAACCCCAAAGAAATACTTTAATACGTATTTTCTTTGATTCTAATGTAAATCCTTCTCAATGTCAAAATTTTGAAAAGTCTACCTCCTTTTTTGTGCATTGTGTTAAGTTCAAATGTTATATTAACCGTCTTCTACAAAAATAAAATAATCGTCACAACACTTGCACACATTGTTGACTTACGTACCGAACCCAAAAATTGGTACCCTTTACTTGCCCATTTTGTATGAAAACTGTCATTTTTGACAAAAACAATTATGGTTTGGGGTACCGGTCCCAGTGATCCAATCTTGTCGGTTCCGATCGTTGATCGTACAAAAAAAAAACACTGTGTAAAATTTCAGGTGGGACGTGATCGTATATACATAAATAAATATTTACATATATGGCCAGAGGATCACTACTATACCAATTCAATTGAAGTTTATTAACATTTTATATTATACTATAAACTACAATAAATAACTTCAATAAATTCAATATTATTGTATAAATATTATGAGAGATTCACGGTTGGTTCACATTTGTTGTATGTACTAACAGTCTACGGGTTGCTTTTAAAACTGAGGTATTGTGGCAACGCGACTATAATTCGATTGCCTTTTTGCAACGCGAAATGGGCAGCGGGTCATCATTTTGTAAACAATAGCTGAGCAAAGCACAATAAGAGCCCAGAACAGGTAAAGGAAGAGCAGTACAAATCGATTGGGCAGCCACAGCACAGTATAGCTAAAGTTGTAGTTCTCTGCAAGACTCATAAACATAAGAAATCAAATCAAAAAATTTGTTTGACTTTAATAATTACCCAAAACGCCATAGCCAAATCCCATTTTGGGCTTGCCCATGCGATATGAAGCTGTGGGTACCATAATTTCAATATAGCTGTGCTCCTGCTCCTTTAGACCTTTAAGATCAAAATGTCTTACACTGTTTTCATAAAAGTTGATAACTTTAGTGGAAGGGTGAATAAAAATACGCGATTCATGCCAATGTCCTGAAAACATAATATGTGGATCAATTTCATTTATGATCGAACGCAATAGCGGGCCACCACCAATCAGTATCGGAGCATGAGATAGACCAATGCGCAACCGATCGCCGTTTCTTTCCCGGTCGGGGTTTGTAAAGTCAAGCTGCATGCGATTTATCTTGAAGAAGCGCAAATGATTTTCAAAATCAAAAAGATCCTCATTCATAAATTCATTCTCAAAGCGTCGCAGATTCGAGTTGGATATGTAATCTCCATTGTCGCCGCCAATATCATTGTCACCAGGCACATGTATGCGCTGAAAATATGCGTTGAACATTTTAAACTTTCATTAGCAGATTTTTACATACAATTCACACTTGGACTTACGCTTTCAGAACGTTTCGTGTGATATATTCGTCTAAAACGCTGAACATATCCATGGTACTCATGGGTCGTCGCAATGTTTCCCTCGTCGAGCAGATCTCCCAAAAAGCAAATAATATGTGGCTGTGTGTGTGAAATGGCGCGTTCAAATGTCTTCTCCAAATAACGGTCCGCATCAAAGCGTGCAATTGGGCTATACATCGACTTATCATAAGATTTCCCTAACAGCTGAGGATCAGCAATAAACAAAATTCGAGTGCAGTTATCTGAAACATATCAATCACAATCACAATCACATATCACAATCTATAGAAAAATGAAATATTGAAAAATTACCCATTTTGCAATCGATCTGCTGCCATGACGATTGATTTAAGTAGTACACGAACATCTCATTGAAAAACATCAGCAGCAAAGTAAGCACAAAGAAGGCACGGCAAACTAATCTGTAACATAAAAGTGTTTATCAGACACTCAGATCAACCGCAAAATTTTTATAGAATGCTATCCGTACCTATTAACGACGCGTAGTGAAGCCATTTCCACGGCTCTTCCTCTACGTCAGTCACTGGATGAAATGAGCAATCATGGCCATAAAATCACATTTAATTACAGTTCCTTCGTAAAGGCAAGTAAAGTCTCTCTAATTCTCTTACTATTTGTTAATTGCTATTAAATTAATTTGTTACAAAAATTATTTGCAATGGCATACCCGCCGTATGAGCAATTCATGCCAACTGATGAGGAGGGCAGCAACTGTAGCAGAAGCAAGATTATTTCGCAATGGTGTGGGATGTCTAATTAAATTAAAGCACATTAACATTATTGCCGTGGATGACATAAGTAGAAGTACTCAAAATAAAAAAGAAAACAAAAAAAGGCGGAAAGATGCTATTACAAAATACTTACAAGCGTCAGCAGCTGAGTGCCAAAGCAGGCTGTTTTTGTTTTGTTGACCCCATCAGCACCAGTGGATCTCTGGTTGCCACCTACCTCAACAATTCATTTCTTACTATATTTTTATTATTAAACGAAAAATGTGGCTCTTGTTTAGTTTTACTTTGTGTTTTTCGCTCTGTATACAAAAAAGAAGACAGTAAAATTACTCTGTTTATGTTTTCAACGAGGTCATTAACTTTAATGACAAATTATCCCTGAAATTAAATGTCTCATTAGCCAGTACAAACACACCACTCTTCCTCTTGAAACTTAATCAATACGCTGATGAGTGAAATGCGGTTTTCGTAGAACGTGAATTACAAAAGAAAAACGTTGAAGCTGCTTCGAACGTTTACAACACTATGCCACAAAATCGAGAAGAAGAAGCAAATCCACGCGAGCGGCTGTTCTGCAGATTTTGGAAACTTCACGAAAAACGGCAAATTGCGCTTTCTCGCCGCCACCTACATTAAAGTACAATAATGAGCACCATACTGGAGAAGATTGCGGCCATTGAGGGCGAAGTAAGTATTGGCAAAAGCCGCAATAGAAAACCAACGAAAACTAACCTGTCCAACACGATTCTGCACTCCCCCTCTATCATCAACAAACTTGGCAATGGTTGGATACTCATAGATGGCACGTACGCAAAAAAATAAGGCAACATCTGCCCATTTGGGTCTGCTTAAGGCCAAATTGGCGAAGTTGCGTCGTGAGCTCATCTCGCCGAAGGGTGGCGGCGGCGGTACTGGTGAAGGTGAGTAGGTTTTGAACAATCCTTACCAGAAATGCTTATACGGGTGCTTTTCTTATAGCGGGCTTCGAAGTCGCCAAAACTGGAGATGCGCGGGTGGGGTTCGTCGGCTTTCCATCCGTTGGCAAGTCGACGTTGTTATCGAATTTGGCCGGTGTTTACTCCGAGGTAGCTGCATACGAGTTCACAACGCTGACGACCGTGCCAGGTTGTATCAAATACAAGGGCGCAAAAATACAGCTGCTTGATTTGCCGGGTATCATTGAGGGTGCCAAGGATGGTAAAGGTCGTGGTCGTCAGGTCATTGCCGTAGCACGTACTTGCAACCTGATTTTTATGGTGCTGGATTGTTTAAAACCACTTGGTCACAAAAAACTTTTAGAGCATGAATTGGAAGGCTTCGGTATTCGTTTAAACAAGAAACCGCCCAATATTTACTATAAACGTAAGGACAAAGGTGGTATTAATCTTAACAGCATGGTTACTCAGTCGGAATTGGACGTGGATTTGGTAAAGACAATTTTATCTGAATATAAGATACACAATGCAGACATTACGCTGCGCTATGATGCCACAAGTGATGATCTTATCGACGTTATTGAAGGCAATCGCATATACATACCTTGCATATATCTACTAAATAAGATTGATCAGATTTCAATTGAAGAACTAGACGTCATTTATAAAATACCACATTGTGTGCCTATATCAGCTCATCATCACTGGAACTTTGACGATTTACTTGAGATGATGTGGGAATATCTGAGGCTAGTGCGTATCTATACTAAACCGAAAGGTCAATTGCCTGACTACAGCTCTCCAATTGTATTACATAATGAGCATACTAGCATTGAGGATTTTTGTAATAAGCTGCATCGTTCTATTGCAAAGGAATTTAAATAGTAAGTTTGGAGGATATTTATAATATGATATGATTTTTTATTCAATTTATTTTTTCAGTGCGCTTGTCTGGGGTTCTTCGGTTAAGCATCAGCCACAAAAGGTGGGCATTGATCATGTTTTAAACGACGAGGATGTTGTACAAATTGTGAAGAAAGTTTAAGGGGGCGGTTTAGGTTTAGTAATCGAAAATTGTCAATAGAACCCTTTTAATTTTTGCGAATTTCAATTGTGTTTTTTTTACGAAATATTTGCATTTTCAATATATATTAAAAAATCGCTTTATAAAATCGAACTTCGGATTTTTGGTTCAATTATTCTTCGTTGATCTCTGTTAAGTGAATATTAATAAATTCTGACTGAATAGTTATTTGATTGAATATTTTTGATTTTTGCTTTATTTAACGGACTTTTTTTATAAATCGAAAATTTGATACTGTGTCAGTGAAAGATGCACTTGCGCCAAAAGTTGATGCAGTTACTTCTATAATCGGTGATACGGTCAGGGCTAACTAAAAATGTCTTGAAAGTGCTGGCTAGCTTAATTTCTTTTTTTCACAGCATCATACTGCCGTATGCTTTCATTTCGTCAGCCAAAACTTAAGATAATTGACGGGAAAACATACAAAGGCTTAAGAGCTGCCAACTTTCTTAACATTTGCCAACTTTTTTTTGGCTCACGTTGTGTCGCATATGCTCCTATAATCAGTCGGAATTTGTGACAATTGAGTTTCAAGACGATTGATCACTGCCGGGTGGGGTGGTGTTATATTGCATTGTTGTGTTTTAGCTTTTGTCGCGTGGACGTGTTTTGTCGCAGTGCGAAAAGTTGTGTTTCCCTCTAAATTAAAGTAAAATTGTTGTAAAACAAAAACAAACAGAATGTTTTTCGAAGTGAATAAACTAGTTAAATAAATAAAGTATTTTTTCTGTTAAGACATAAAGTGAAATCAGTAATATAAAAAGACTTTAAAAAACAGAATTCATATTTACTGTTAGAGTAAGTTTTTGCATTTTATCTTTCATTTCTTCTCCTTTTTGTGCTTCTGCACTTTTGCAGTAAAAAACAGCGAGTACAAACAATCACAAAACGCAGAGAGAGACAGACTCACTTGTGCCTTTTGTAATGCATTTCGTAACTGCGTCATTGTTGTTCGTACAAATAAAATTGGTCTTAGCAGATTTCTATTTTAAAACATCAAAAACAAAAGAAAAAGTAATAAAACAAAAACCAAGACTCCAGTGAGAAATTTTATTTTTATGCTTTTTTTTTGTTGCCTATTTTATTTGCATTTCGCCCACACACACAGGCACTTGCACACACGCATACACACTAATAAATTCAACAATTTTTGTTGTCGAGTTGCATTTATTTTTGCCTCTCCTATTCGCTCTCTGCACTGCACTCCTAGAAAATGTACTCTCAGCTGCTTGTTACTTGCACACTTAATATCACAGATATAGACTTGAAATGTGCAAAGACTTTAAGAATAGAGGAGTCTCGTCACAATCAGAAACGAAAACCTTATGCATGCGTGCTATGTAAAACGAGAGACTCCCTGTCACTGATATAGAGGTATCTATGATAAGGTATTACGGACAAAGACATTAATTTATTGTTTGCGCCTAATAATCATATAATAAAACCACGTTTTTTTAATGCTGATTGTAAACTTATTATTTTCGTATATGGCAACTGAAAACTGCTTATATTGATAAGAATATATTCTGTCTAGCGTGGTTTTCTTTTCCCCTCTACCTCACACAGCCCTTGCTTTTTAAAATGTTTTATCATTGCGTATATATTGGCAAAAACATCTGTGCTCAGGTCGCTGAACTTGTGGTTAAGAAAATTTCATTATTGTTGTATTTATTTGAAACTTAAAATTTTATCTTTCCACACCACCTACATACATATATATGTTTGTATATGTAATGTATATAGGGTTTGTATTAGTTACTAGTCTTGCTTTTCGTTTCCGGAACATTTGTTCATGTTTTTAAATCTATCTCATTTTCGGTGATGTGATTGTTAATGCTCATGTGGTCGTGTTGTTTAAGCATGCGTGTAAAGAATATCTTTAAGTTGTGCGTGCGCGGTTCAAACCCCCACGCGTTCAACGTCTAGCGTAGAAGAAAGTGTTTTATGTATAGAAAAGTAGATTTAATTAACATTTTACAGCTTTGACTGACCGAAATTTATTGTAATTTATTGATTGTCTTTCGGCGGCATTTGTCAAACAATGAGAGAGCTGTTAGAAAACTAATTGTCTGCCTGGGCTTGTCGACTTCTAGAGCGAGAGCGATTCAACTCACACACGCAAATTAGTCTAAACTCCCCCGGCAACAATACTTTCTTAAATGAATTTGAAAATTTTAATAGATAATTTATTTTTTGTATAACAATAACGATTGATATCAGCACTTCAACTAATATCTCTTAACCCTAAAACACGAACTCTCGCTCTCATTGAGCGTGTCTACGTTTAACACTCTCGCTCTTCTTAAGTCAACCGTTAACACAGATACACACTACAACCATGTCTTTTCCCCCTGCCAACACTTTTTGCGTCGTTATTTCACTTGCATTTTTCTTTTGCCTCTTCATTGTTCGACGGTAGTCTCTTTAATGATTGTTGCTACATTAATGACGTAATTTTATTTACAATATATGTTGTTTTTTCTGTTTTTCTTTACTTTTTCGTATTATTTGCGCTCAATAACCATTTTTGTTGTGTTGTTGTTGATTTTTATGAGAAACCGGTTTTTAATCGACAGCAAACTTGATTTAGATCGGTACAAAAACGGCGCTCTTTTGCGACTCTGCTGTTTTTTTGTTTAGCGAAAATACTTGCGGTTTGTTTTGTTTATGTAAATCAGCTGTTTTAATATAAAAAATTGTTTGTTACTTAATGTTACTTTTAAATTGACGTGTGCCCGTTACATTGGAATAAATAATATACTTATGTATGTATATGTTTATATCAAAAAAGAGAAGAAAAACGATTTTTTTGCTGCTTTTGTAATTATTTTCATTTTTAGTGTTGTAAACGCCCTTGACATGGTTTCTCCCAATTTGTCGGTTTTCAACGAGACTTCATTACAATGTAATGGTTTGTTGAGATGTGTTTTTTTTAACAACATAAACAGAAAACTAAACGATAAACAATATAATTTTAATGAACAAAGCATACAATAAAAAAAAAAACAATTATTGCAAATGTTTAAAGCCGATTAGCGGCCCATGAATTCATTGGTCAATAGAATATTTTTTTTCGCTAGACTTGCCTTGCTGATTGTGCGATTGTGTATGCCAGATGCGTATAAATCAGCACATTTGTGTTTTATAGTTTTTTGTTTTCTTATACGGGTACGTTTGTTTGCTTGTGTGTATCTGTGGCAATCGCATGACATCATAATCAGTGTCGTTTTTACTTCGTGATCTGTTAGTGACCCAGTGTTATATTGTGTTATATTGAAACGCTTTTCTTAGATCTCAGTTGCGGCTGCGCGCTCATAACCCCACACGTTATCTTTTCATGCGTTTGGTTGACAATATCAAAAAACATATTTATGTGTGTATAGACAAATATATAATAACGCCAACACAGTTTTTTTTCGTTTAAAGTTAGCTAAACTAGTCTTGAACTCGACTTCTTAATGACGCGCCGCTTACCTTGGCCGTTCATTGCTCAACCAACAATCTAAAACTTAAACATTTCCTCAGGCACACTCAAAGTCCGTCGGACTGTCACTCTAAGCGCTAAATAGATGCGTAAACAAAGGTGCGAATCATTTTTTTTTTGTTTTTTGTTTACAGATACAAAAAACGTTTATGGTACATACATACATACGTATAAATGTGTTCATATCACTCTTGGTTCATGTTTCAATGTGTCGGTGTCTCAACGCGATTCTATAAATAGGCATTTTAATTGATTACAACATGTTTAATAAACGACTCGGAAACATTCTCGCCGCGCGGCGTATTCTATGCTGTACAATGGCCAAGTCGCTGTGCACCACCAGCCCTGACCTGATAAGGCATGTAAGACGTGCCTCCCGGCCTCCTGCAATATAGTTTCTTGTTTATGATGTTGAGCTCTTTGTCGCTCTCTCCCAATCTCACTAACTTGCTCACTCTCTGTCTCGAAACTAGGTCAACTAGTTCAGCCATAAACACGCAACCTGTCATAGTTCTTGGATATTTTCTTATTTGTTGACGTGTGTTTTGTTTATTATTTTGTTTTTTTCCTAACGTGGGAAATCAATAAACAAAAACTGAAGATATCAAAGAAGTCTCTCAAGTATAAGAAGTTCTTTGAAAACCTTATAGAATTTTAAAAATCAATTATATTTTCTATTCTTAAAATGTCAAATTTAAATATATAACATATATGTATATACTTTTTACAGATATTCAAATACACTTGAACAGAGAAAAACGTAAAATATTTTAAAACAAAGAAATACGTAAAACATTGTAATTAGGGACTCAATTTGGTGGGTGGGATACACCGACGTTAAGCGAGTTTGCAGTATGGGTCAGATTGTGGATAAACTGCAGAATTGTAGTGATAGCGTTGCCGATGTTCTGGTTGGTGGTCGCAGAAAGCGCAAGCGCGGAACGAACTCAAGTGGCTCTGCTAGCGAGCAGCAGCAAAATGAAAATGTAACGCCAAAGAAGTAAGTTATTTTTATAATCGAACATTAAGTAATGTTATAAATATTTAATATATGTTTTAATAGAAAGAAACTACTTACGACCACACAGTATATCTACAAAGCACTCTTCAAGGAACAACAAAATTCTGATATTGCTGTCATGGCGCTGGATAAGGTTTGGCATTTGCACAAGGTGTATCTGTGTCAGTCGCCATACTTTTACACAATGTTTAATGGTAGTTGGAAGGAAGCGGAGCAAAGTTTTGTTCATATTCAAATTTTGGACGATCGTATAACAATTGACTCACTCGAAGCAGTTTTCGGTTCAATGTATTCCGATGAGATTGAAATCGATTCGAAAGTTGTCATACCCGTTTTAGCAACTGCTACGCTTTTCCATCTTGAGGGCATCATACAGAAATGCGCTGAAGTAATGATAGACACACTAAACGCTGAAATGGCGATACAGTATTACGACGCAGCGTGTCAATATGGCGCACTGACCGTAAAAAGGGCAACATTCAGATGGTTTCAAGTGAACTTACTTAGCATTTATAATAAGAATCAAAATCTTTTACGACAAATTCCCATTGAATTGATGACGGCGCTGACAGGTAGTCCGGACTTGTATGTCATGCAGACGGAATTCTCGCTATATACTCTGCTGCGCACTTGGATGTACTTACAGTTGCATCCTGAATATGATCCAGAGGATCCACAAGAGCGACTCAAGGCACAACAGACACAACAGCGCATGAATGATGCCGGCGTGGAGACTAATACGCCGCCTATGGATATAGGTCAGTGGTCATATTTTACAAATCGCATGGAAGAACGTTCATTTTTGGCGACGACGGAGGGTCAACCTTATGTAAAGACGTTTCAGAAACTGCGAACGCAATATCTAACTAATCATTATATGGACTTGAAAATCGTCTTTAATGATAATATCATACCGAAAGAATGGCTTTATCGGCATATACAGAGTCATTGGAATTCTCTACTTCGAATTGATCATAATCAGGCGGACGGGTATGTTTACAAACATGAACTGTCTGACTTACTTGTTTAATTGTTAGTATTCCTTCACACAGTCCCGACAACGTTGACAATGAGGAATTCAATAAGTCGTCGATGCGCTGTGGGCGCTTGTTACTTGAGCCCGGCTATCAAAAATGGCGTTGGACTGGCTTCAATTTTGGTTTGGATCTCATACTCATCTTAGATTCAAGACGGATGAACATTAGGCGTCATCATCGTCATGAACATGAACGCATGTTGACTCTGCAAACTAAACGACAGTTTATGATACGCGTAACGGTCACATCGATTAATGCCCAGCGTCAGCCTGTCTTCACACAAACCACCGAAATCAAAACGCTTACACTGGAAAAGAATGAAGAAGTTGAACTTATGTATCTTGACTCGAATTTGGTGCATCCATTGCTCATCTCAGTTAATATGCTCGTTGTGCCGCCCGCAAATCTCAGTTATAAAGCTGTGGTGCCCGCTAGTGATGAGTATGGCATCAGTACAGCAACTATACCGATCTCAGAGATCGGCGCCGACTCCGAAAGACCGTTAACACCATCGAGCTCTAATGATTCAGCTTTGTCCATTGGTGAACAATCACCTGCTTCGACGCCGCCGAGAGAAGGACGCAGCTGCATATGGTCAAGCAATGATTCTACAGCAATGCTGCCACCACCTGCGCTGGACTGTTTGATCGAACACAATGCCATTGAAGAGTAGTAATATGCTTACTTAATGAAAAGATACTAACCAGTGCCATTGTCAAACGGAAGTTTAAGGTGCGCTCGTTTGCACATACGCTGCCGCTCTCGTTTTACTTTACCATGCAAATTATTTTTGTAAATATTTATGTATAATTCATTGGCTAATTGAAAAAATAACCGTTAATTTGTATATATTTGTGATTTTCATATAATTGGCTCTTTTCCATCTTTTAGTTCATTACTCAAAAATACTTTTTTTAAATAATTAGTTTTAAGGTTATTAACTTTCCTCAAATTGATGCATAGTTGGTGCTCAGAAGTATCTGTGCAATCGTAAGAAATTTTCATTGTTTTTTTTTCTATATTTTGGTGTTACATTCACCAAGTTCAATCATTGTAAAATTAGCTTAAAACTATTACAAATTAATTTTGAACTTATTCAACGCATATCTGTAATCGAAACTGAATTGTTTGCGTTAGTTCCAAACTTCACTCGTATATTTTGTATCAAGACTTTTGTACATTTACTATTAAAAGAAACCATGAATTTTTGTTATTGTAAACAAATTCGAAAAACATTCAACACATAAAATGTAATTGCTCTCAATCATTTAAGTATTTCCTAAAATCTCATTAATGATTTCACGCTGCCAATCGGTTAATTGTGTAATGGCAATTGGTAACAACTTTGGCTTAGTTGTCTATTAATCTTTTAAGACTTTGCGAATATGTTTAATTGGTATGTCGCCGCGTTCGTTTTTTGACTTAAAAACATGATCTGTCTTGTTGCCAGCCTGAATATAGACGTCTCTTCACCAGTGTCACGCGATTCTACTTTGGGGGAGCGTGCGTGGCATTCTCAAAAGCAAATATTCTGTGTTTCTGTTGATCAGCCCATAACAAGATGTAAAATTTTAAATAACTGAAAGTGCCTTTATTAATTAAGAGTTATAATACAATGGTAGCTACTTAGGCTATACAGAGACCCAATAATAAGAACATCAACAACAAAGGAAATTCGATTTTGTGTAGATTCATAAAATAAGGTATAAGCGAAATAACAAATTTGAACAATTAAATTGTTACGTTTAACAATTTTTGAGTTAAGAAATATTTTGGTTATTATAATGCGTAACTTACACACATTTAACACTTAATTTAGTAATAGAATAGTTCGGGAAAGTTTGTTTCGTAAATCGGTTTCTCAGTGCCCGCCTGAAGTTGTTGGGTTTTTGTATCGCTTTGCGTTATCTGTCGCTCAATGGCCAACGAATTGAAAAGATCGTTCAGGCGATTCTGTATGAAGTCATGCTGTAATGATAAAAAAAGGGTGACGGTGAAATTTTCTTAGTTGCAAATTGTGTTGTAGCCCCATACCTTTGGTTCTGTTCGCCTGACAAGCTCATCAAACTCGCCTTCACGGAATGTCTTTACAATTTGCATTTGTTTTTCGCGCTGTTCTCGCTTCGCTGTATCGGAAGGTTCGGCAAGGGCGCGTTTCATAGCGTCGAAATTAAATTCAGGCGCTAGTACTTTCTTTACGACACCCGGCGAGCTGCTCACGCTATCTGCGTCGCCATAATTGGTAAGGTCAGCGGAACTGTTGCGCTGAGCTAAATGATTTGATTCAACCCATGAGTGCCGGTGTCCCGGATTATCGGTTTGGTTAAGGGCATACGGTGTGCCGGTTTGTAAACGATTTAAATCCATGCCGGCATTTTGTAAGCACTCCGACAAAGCCATCTTATCAATCGAGAGATGCGGTAGCGCTAAATTTAAATTCTTTGAGGCTGTTTTCTTCGAATCCAATAGCGGCGGTAGGAAGTAGGGCGCCTCTTCTCGTCGGGCATCGATAATTTTTTGAGCATATTCGAGTAGATTGTTGATTCCTGTGACACGTGAGATGAGTACTAGCAGCGCAATGGCAATCGAGTGCAAATTGCACTTGTGCACTGGTCCTAATTCCTCTGTGGTAGCTGCTACTTGTTGAATGCTAAAGTTGAAAGATAGCAAAGTTAAATAAAAATTAATGTAGATTACCATTTGACTTACCCCACTATGAACAAAAGAAACTCCTGCACCGTTTCGCTGCTTGCCATCTCGACAATCAGTAACGCGGCCGTGTTATAGCTAGAAGATAGCGAGTCCACACGATCCGACAACGCCATGCTATCGATCAAGGCTTGCATTATATTTGCACCATACTTGTGCGTAAATATGATATCTGAACGAGACGGCGGCTCCTGTGAAAGAGCTGGATACGGCTTGACACTAACCGTGCTCAAGACCTTTTCGTTTTGATGTCGATCGAGCAACGCCTGGAAGATCTGCATGACAATAATGCGCGTAGGATCATGTGGGGCGCGCGCCATCTTTAGCAATGGCTGCAGAAATGATGCCGGGAAGGCTTTCTCAAACGAAACAGTGCTATACTGAGTGCCCACCTTGAGTAATGACTTTAACAAGATATTCTGTAGCATTTGATCTCCTTTGCTCTTCTTTGATAGATCTGGTACCGTATTCATAATAAATAGCATAATTTCGATTTTTTGATAGTCCGGATGATGATTGGCGAATTCGCCAAGTGCATTAATCAGCGCCTCCTGATACTGTGATTCCTCGGCCGTTATCTCCGTAGTTGTGCTCACACTCGTACGAAGATGTGTAAGTAAATTATTAATTATATCCAATGCTGATGGGCCTACGCTCTCTCCGGCTGCAATAGCGATAATTTTCGACAGCACAACTGCAAGTGAAGTACGAGTTTTGGGTGAAGATTTAAAGTTGTTGTCAAGGTGCTGCATCAGTGTTTCAACAACGGTATACGAATACTGAGGCTGTATCGAAATCATTACGATACGGAAGGTGTGTATAGCGAAGGTGTTTGGCACCCACAATTCGTGACGATCCAAATGACTAAAGAAACCAGTGAATACCATCATATTACAAAAGGAAATTATATAATGACTTACACAAGGAGCGGCTTAAGCACACTACGTATGTGACCAAACGAAGCTCGCCCCACCAGCTCACGCAGCACTTCTTCTGCCAGCACTGGTGGCGTAACGTTCGTCGCGTCCTCAACGGGTGTCAAGTCGCCCGACTGGTGATGAGAAAGAAAATTTTATTATAAAATTGTATTGAAAAAGTGGGCGAAAATATAAATTATATTAATTTTAACAATTTACCGCCAGCAAATTCTTCTTCACAAACATAACGTTTACACAGAACTGTGTTTGTTTGTGTGTGAGAGATTGATTGAGAGCATGTGTTAAGGGAGAGAGTGTTTGTTTGTGTTGCACATTAACAAAAAGTACACAACAATAATAATAACAATTTCAGTAAGACCAATTATTTAAAACATTTTACAATAAAAATCATTTTTAGTGTGAATTATGTTTTGAGTCAATTGGATACTCACCTGCATATTAAAGAGCAATGAGGGCACAATTTTCTCCATGTGCTGTTTCTCCCAAATGTTCTCGACTAAATCATCTGATACTGTTTTGCGTATGACACCTTGTAGGCCTTTAATACCCGCCAGGCGAATACTGTCACGTAGCTCTGTGTTATCATGGTTGCCATGACACATGGAAGAGAATTTTGAGATGAAGAAATCATAGCGGCGATGATAAGAAGGTGTGTCCTCATTTATATTCGCAAATTTGACAAACTGTGGGAAAGAATATTTTGTTTTTATGTCATATTTTTATGAATTCGACAAACACTTACTGAGTTTGTAGCCATGATTTGCAGAGTCGGATTGGAGTCTTCAAGCAACTTTTGCACCATACGTAGAAATGACTCTACAAACAGATTAATTGTTTGTGCATGGCATGCCTGCAAAAGTAAATCCATTGCTTCCATTGCGATCTCCACCAATCTATAAAAAACCAGTGTAATTAGCATGGATATATTATATTAATATTAATTGACTTACTTATAACGCTTTCGGCCTATGTCTTTCGCTGCTTTTTGGTAGAGATACTCGCCAATCCGATCCAGTTTGTCCGGCGAACTAAGCGAGTAGAACGTAAGTTTCTCCATATTTGACTTGACCAAGCCATCTTCGGGATTCACTGGAAATATGTTATCCACGAGACGCTTGTAGCGCGGTCGAAGTGCAGAGCAGCAGCCACAGCAACCTAGTAGAAAAAAAGTGCAACATGCACAACTTTTAGACGGCTCAGGTAAGCAAACTCTTAAACAACGATAGCTGAACATGTCGTTGTCCTAAAAACAATATTTTTCTTTGCGCTGTTCCACATGATAGCTGGTATGGAAACCTACTGAGCAAAAATATTTCATACTTGTTACGTTGATAAACGGACTCATGAGGCGCTGCCCGGTCGACCTTTATGATCGTTAGTTTGGTTGGCTGTGTTCAAATTAGAAATCTTATCGCGCCACAACTTCTATAATAATTTTGTTAGTTTTGTTTTCGCTGACATGGTGTTTACTTGTTTATGTACACACATTCAAATGTGTGCTTGCAAGTATGAGTAGTTTTGTTATCCCCCTTTCAACCGCAAGCAGTTAAGCAATGAGTCGCTTTATAGACGCTTACCCTTCCCGCACTTTGCTCAATTTAAAAACTATAAGTATATTATTCATATGGATTGAACGGACGGTATTATCGCATTCTTGAATTCCTAACTTGTTTTTCAGTTTATCACGTTTACTGTTGCATTTTTTCTATTGCTTACCAGGCATTTTGTTGCTGAGTTGGTATTGTTTTCGCTGACTTTTTGTTAAATGATGTTAAAGATATTTTGATAGAAGTTTTTTTTCGACTCTCGCAACCACAGGGTGATTACTACAACAGCTGAAAAATTGTTGATAATTATAAAGTTTTGTAACACTAAAGTGTTGCGTTTCGTTATTCAGCACCGACGTAATATAAACAATCTTAGCTCATTATTCGTGTGCCCCATGGCTTGTTGAAATCAAGGCCACTTGGGTTACTTCACTGTTTAAATTAAGCTGATTGGAACTTAATAACGGAAATGTATCTTGCGATTTAAATAAAAAAAGAAGAAGACTAGATTACAAAAAAATGTTGATTAAATCTTAATCAAAAATTTAAAGTCTTGACAACATTAGTTTGATTTCATTTTCTCGATCGAGAAATGAAATAATGATGTATAAATGGAACCATAACAATTTTGAATGAAATCTCCCTACGATATATTCTTAGGCCTTTTAAAACTCATCTGTCTTTTCGTAGTACGAAGAACTAACTACTCTAGTCAACGTTGGCGACTTTCGTGTTAAATTATGTAAAAAAATTGAGTTATATATGAATATAGTTGGCAAATACTTACATCCTGGATCAGTGCATTTGGTCACAAATGAATCAAGGAACTCTGGTAGTTCTACGGGTTCAAAACAACAGCGTATTAATGCCATATTTTCGATTTTTTTTCACTGAAATCAACAGAAAACAAAGAATATTTTGCACTCTTCACTCTGCTTTGACATCTTTTAATTCGAATAACCTTGAACTCTTTATTTTTAGCGCGTGGCTGATGCACATAAATCAACATACACATATGTATGTATGTGCTTACATACAATACACTTTCTTTTTGCTGATGGCATTCAACAGTAAAACTGCTGCAGCTGATGATAAGCCAGGAAACAGCTGACTGTACGGTACTTTCACTGCCTCCCCGGCACCGGCAGCAAAGGCGTCTACTAAAAGCTTTAAGCTTTTTGTTTTTGTATTTTGGCAGACGAAATAATTGTTTTTGCACAGCGTCAAGACTTGTCATACACACTCACTCACACACTGAGGCACTCTCACTGACGACAATGCGCATATACAACGACTGGCGCGCGCCTAAAAGTCTGCTTTAATACTGTCGTCACTTTTTTTTGTAGCAAGTTTGCATTGTAGCAAATTTGACATTTTATTTCTTACTGTAACAATTTTTTGTTGGATTTACACAAAAAAAATTGTTTATGTTGCACTTTACATTTTACACTGTTCACATAATATGTACGCTTTATATGAAATTTGTTATTTTTTTTTGGTAGAGAACACTTGAAAATACTTTAATGGTTTTTTTCGTGTCCTTTGTGCACATATAAAGTTCAAAGAAAAACCGTTCGGTTGCTTAACAAACAACAACTAAAGTCAAAGTGAAGAATTTTTGCATGAAAATGAAAAATAGAAAAGCTTTGTATGTTCACTTTTCTGGCTTCGTGTCCGAGAGCTTTATTGGCCAAAAGCTTTGCCGATGGTAAGGGTGAACTATGACCTGTGCTTTCATTGATAAAATTTGGTTGGTACTGTTGAGATTTTCATTAACCATCTGTCGCTACAATTCATCTGTCAAGCAACATGATTGATGATTGACTAAAGTAATTTCATAAAACACTTTATAATGTAACGGTATTACATGACAAATACCGTTATTTATAGGCAAATCAATTAAAATTTTATATAAAAAAGAAAAAAGTATGTGTTTATTTATTACTTGCGGCACTTGTCGATGTCAAGGTAAGCTATCTGTTGTTGTTATTGCTCAGAAAAACAAACTTTTGTGACAACTTTATCAACTTATGTATTTCGAGTTCTGTGGCATTTCGATTGATGCTTTAGAGTTTCTTGACCAGAGCGCGAACGTTTCGATTCACGCTTCTTTTGTCTCGAACACTTTGATTAATTATCAACGCATTCAAATTGAAGTGGTTTTGTATACGACGTTAGACAGAGGGGATGAACAAAAATTTCAAGCCCATAAGGCAGCTTTAAACGCTATGAGATGTTGTTGTTGTTATTTTGAGAGCTGTCGTTGATGACATGTAAAAAAAAAAATCAATTCGTTGGCTCTATTAATTTAATACATTGAGAAATACTTTGATAATTTATTTATTAAAGGAGGTGAAAAAAATATAAAAAAAAATGAGCAAGATAAATATGTAAATCGTTAATGATTAATGATTAGGTGGGGTCGATTGCTGTAGGTAACATGATGATGATGGCTTTGTATTGTATGTTAACAAGAATTTTAGTGGCTTGTTTAAAAACAAAATGTACAGCAACAACAACAACAACAACAACGGCAGTCACACTTGCTACCGTACTTGTTGTTACGTCATTGCTGAGGTGTTTGTGTCATGTTTGCTTAAATTTCATTCATTGTTTAATCAGACTTGGCATGTTATGCCATAAAGTGTTAAAGTCGTGCCGAATTAAGGTTATGCGCTTTAAATAGTTGTGATTTATGTATATGCTGCCTTTCGCCCGTTGCCAAACGAGAACTTTAAAGTCACCTTAAATGCAACCTACGCCAGCGATAAGCATTTTTTTTTCTTCGAAACGGCATTAAATTCGTATTTGAAACAAAATAACATATTTAAAGTTCGCATTAAAATATACGACACAAATAATATTTTTATGCGCGATATTATTTTTGTGTTGTTTTTATTTGATTCTTTTAACATTTTAAATCAAGCCAAGTAACTAAAAAGGCGTCACGTTTGGAAAAACATTTTAAGAATGTTTGGGCGAGCTGGTTTCACTTGTTTATAGCGTATGCTACAACAGCAATAACAACTACAAGAACAACAACAACATGCAGAACTTTGGTTCAAACTTAATTCAAACATTGTTAGCAACAAAATTCAAAAGACTTCGAAAGAAACGAACTGGAAGTCAAATAAAAGAGAACAAAAATAAAAAAAGCAAACAAACGCCGGTTCCACCAGTGTTGCCAAATCTGTTATTTTCTCATTTGAAAAGCGGATGAACAAAACAATGAGCCAGTTAACAGTTTAAATTTCTTATACCAATTAAGTCATCATAAGGATGAGAAGTTTATTGAAACATGTCCGTACATCCATCTGTTTTTTTGGTCGATCTTTTGAAAATATTGAATACTGTATTGTTCGATACAATTTATGATCCGGGACTACCTACTATGTTTCGAGTGTGCTTGACACCAGTATTGCTCTTACTGGTTTCTTTCGAAAAGTTTGGCAACACTAGGCTTCACTCTCACGCTCGTTTGTGCAGGCACTCTCTCTCAAACATTCATTCGTAGCTTGTTCGTTACGTTTTTCATGTTTCGTTCGATCATTTGGTTCGAACATGCCATGCAACAAGCTTGCTAAGAAATCTCTTGAGAAGAAAAGCAGTTTTTATTCAAAATTTGCTTTAGCATGGAACAGACTGTTTCTGTTTGCGAACGCGTTAACTTGTGCCGTTTGCTGCGAACGCGTTTTTTCTCGCACAACAAAACGTGTGTGCGCGATTTTTAATACAAATTGTACTTGTACGAAAACGAATTAAAGCATTTGTAACGAACTAAAAACACAAAAATAGAAAACAAGTGCTACGAAAAAAAATTAACAAAACTAAAAACTTTGCCAAAATTTGCCGAAAAAACAGACACGCGCGCTTTAACGTATTGCAAAACATACACAAATACAACAAAAAAAATAAAAACAAAAGCTCATCTTCAGTGTTAAAATAAACAAACTGAAAAAATATATAAATAATAATAAATATTAAAAAAAAAAAAGAAAAACTTAAACGAGCGAAAATATAAAATTGCATTTGCTCACTTCATTCTGTGCACCACCCACCATATTAACCGCCCACTGTGCCCCGCGCTGACGTTCAAAGTCGCACAACTAACATTTGAACGACGTTACTGACGACGACGACGACTTCGACGACCACGACTGATCGCATTACGAAAAATCGTGATAAATTTTGTGCAAATTGTGTAAACGTTTTTTATTTTATTTTCATTTGATGGTTTTTTTCGCGCCGCGCGTTTTTTTTCACTCTAATTTGGTTTTGGTTTTTTTCGCTTTACAATTTTACGTTAAAACGAATTTTAATACAAAAGTTTAGCTCAAAAATTTGCAATTGTGTGTTTGTGTGTCAACTTTGTCTAATTAACATTTGAACAAGTGCAAAAAAAAATAGGAAAAAAACGAAAACGAAAACCAATTTTCGAAACGAACGTGTCGATTAAACAAGTGCAACGCGACAAACAAAACAAACAAAGTGTAACGAAGAATAGAAAAAAATTAAGTAAAAATAGTAAGAAAAAATAACAACAACAAATAATAAAAAAAAGTGTATTGAACAAAAGAGTAAACAAATTACTTTGCATTGCAATACAAACTAAGTTAATTAAGGTGAGTTCATTTTATTATTTTTAACAAAACAAATCCAAATAATAATGTTAACTGACACATTTGTTGCTGTAAATATATCATTGATATTAAACCACAACCACAACAACATACATTACAACAAGTATTATAACTTTACTGGCTTTTTGTTGGTATTCCTTCATACTCAACTAAATACTTAATGTTATAAAACCCGCATTTCTATAAAATCTCTGTTATAGAACTTTTCCAATCATTCATACATATTCATAACGCTCACAACTGTTCCCTAGTATTTATTATACACTATATATTATAGAATACAACAACAACTCATGTCTGCGTCATGCATAATAAACTTCTCTACTCTTTCTCTAATGTCATTATCGGCGATCTTAACTTTATTGGTTTTGCGCACGTAAGCAAAAGCGTTCCAATTTTCATTAATAACTCTTGAATTGAAATGGTGGGCGTGTTTTTTTCATATTGTTGGCGTTGGGCATGACTCAACCATATGCTATAAGTTGAGACAAAAACACACAGCTGACGTGCAATGTATGTAAATTTCGATGCTAATTTTTGTTGAAAAGAAATGCGAACAAGAATTTCTAATAAGCTGAAAATTATTATTAATGATGATGCGCATAGAGAACTTTATGTTGATTTTGTATGACTATTTTTAACAATTCAACGAGCTTAGCACCCTAAAAGTTCATAAGCTAATTAATTGTTATGCATTTTTATTGTTGTTTGATTTTTAAGATTATGAAGATTACCTGAAGCCATTGGACAACCCAATTTAGATAACTTTTGACACCTGAGCTTAGAGCAAATTATTTGTCTGAATCATTTTTCAAAGCATTTTCAACGCTTCTTTAGTCTTGTTAACTTTATGAATTAAATTGAAACTACAACAATAACAACGTTATAAGCAACAACAACAAAGGCAACTAAACAACAAAAATGTTGGTCTTTAACCTTTTTTTTTTATTGGCTCATCTCTTATTGATTGCTACTTTGGCTTTTGTTTTTGCTTTTATTTTTGTGGTCATTTGGTTAATAATAATTTTACTATTTGATTCTGACAAAGCTTATTTGTAACTACGAAACGATCGATCTTCGTTGCGCCATGGCTTTACAAGTCGACAGTTTATAGATTCGTTCATTCGTTCGTTGTTTGGTTGTTCTTAAGCAAAATGCCAATTGGGAAACGCTCACGCGCTGTTAACAAATTGCCGCGCATCAAGCAAATTGGCTACTTTCTTTTCATTCCTATTGACTGGCTAAATGACTAGCAGACTAACTGACTGACTGATCTCACTTACGCCACTCACCCTTGCCCTGTTTATTCGTCAGTGTTGATTTCATGCCCAATGTGATGGTCAATAATGATATTTCCCCTCCACCACTTTGCATGCTCATAATTGTATCTTGATAGTGTTGTAGTGCGGCTCGCTCTTAACTCGTCCTGCTCGTGTCTGCGCGCTACAAATGCTGTCATGCACATTCGAATGCAAATTAATTTTTGAATATTTTATGAAGTCTTCGCATTGCTTTGGCCATGCCGCAGCGCATGAGAACATTTGTGTTTTGATCGCATGAGATAATTATGCGTTCGTCTAGCGGTGATTTGAGTGAAAATTTCATGTTATTAACAATGATGCCGATGCGATTTCAATTCCAATTTCGATACGTTTACGTTTTTTATGCTGTTTTTCGACGATTGAATTGTTAGATTTGTGACGGAAATATAAGTTTATTTTTGAGCATTTTAATGACTTTTATTAGCGTGTTTCTAGTGAAAGTCTTTGATGATCTTACAGATCTTAGCTCAGCTGATTTTGTGCTTTTATTTGGCGCAATTTCGTGGCGTAAATAATTTATTAATTAATAAGACATTATAAATATTTATGAAGATTTTTCATTTGCGAATCGATTTATCAGCAACAAATTAAAGCGATGAACAAAAACAAAACAAAAACATGCCGCGACATGTTCAACTTGATTTTTTTATTGTTTCTTAATGAGTTCTAAATAATACTTTGCCTGCTAAAGAGGCCAAAAAAAAAAAAAGTAAAAACAGACGCTTGTTTAAGTATTTGACTTGCAAATTATAACAAAAAAAAAAACAAAAACTAAATTGAAAATAAAAACCAAAAACAAATCAAAATGATTCTTGAAAGTTACTTAAATAAAAAATACATTAATTTTGTGTTGATTTCAAAATTTATAGCTTTGTTTTGTTTCATATATGATTATTTTTTTTACCCAAATTGAACTGCGACTGAAGGTCAATACGGCACAGTCGTTGCGGCTTGGCGTGTGTTTTTGTTTTTGTTATTGTTGTTGTTGTCTTTTTTTTTAATTAATAGCGCTGCCGAAAGGCGCCAAGTTCACTAAACTCTTTGTTTCAAAGCGCGGCAGCTTCTGCTTTTTTCACAGCCTTTCAAAAATGCGTTTTCACAGCTCATATCAAATGAAGATTGATTGCATTCTATGATTGCGTATACGTTATGTTGGCCTAGTTAAAGTTAAAAAAAACATTTGATGAGCGCAAAATGAACTTGTGCAAATTATTGAGCATGACATATAATGATCCATAATTATATACGACTTGTGGATCATTACATCAAACGAGATCTTTTTGACACATGAGTCAGTTTGAGTCACTTTGTTAAAATTTGTTTCACTGCTGAGTTTTATATAAATTGAATTGCCAATGAGTGTCGTCTTTACACATGATTTTTTTATTGTCTTATCATTAAATATCAACACAAACTGAGAAGTAAGTTTGTCAAACCGATCCACTATTAGAACGAGACGATTCCTTATTGGGACAAGTGATCCACGACTGGAACGTTTACTTGAAACTCTCTTACACAGAAGCTGACAAAAGTAACTCTACACTAAGACAAAGCTGTTGATTGAAAATTTAGCACACTTTGTTGCCAAAAAGGGAACGTTTCAGAGGTCTGCCTTATAGTTCACAGCCTATCATATTTCAAGCACATTTCTTGTTCAATGCACCTTACTAAGTTGGTTTGTTAGAAGTTCGTACGTTCGTTCGTTCGTTCGGTTCGCCTTCAGCTTTTGACGCGTCTGTTGTTGTTGCTGCTGCTACTGCTGCTGCTGCCATTTGTCACCTGATACTTTAATAAGGTCAAAAGGCCCACTCAGACATAAGCTGAGTTAATGACATTCATTAGTAACACGACTATATACAAATTTAAAATCTCTTTATAATTAATAATGATAAAAATAATGTTTTGCAAAAAATGAAAAAATATAACATAACATAATAAAATCATTTTGAGTACTTCCGCACATGTTTGTGCACTTAAGCCTCAAAGTTCAGTTCAACTAATTTTTTTGTTGTTTACTTTTTCGAATGAAATGTTTTTATAAAATCATTTAATAAAAAAAAAAAAGTCAACTGACTTCCTCAACTGTCTGTCTGTCTAGCTGTCAGTCGTCGTCAGTCGACGATTGGCGCTCAATGCTCTTCGTTGATTTTCAATGTCAACGTGTCGCGTATCAATAAACTTGTACATGCTGAAGCAACTTGACTTGGCGGCAAAGGCAACGCGTTTGGCATATAAATAAATAAATCAAGTTCGAAAATTGGCAAATAATATGCCAAAGCCGAAAAGCAAATAGTATTACTTTTTGTTGTTGTTTTTGTTTTTGTTGCTTGGCCCAAAATTGTTATTGCGTCCAAGCACTCATCGTTAGACTCTGCAGCAGGCGCATGAATGAGCCGCGCTGCTGGAGTGGGCCACATACATGAATGTATGAATGAACGAACGAACGAACGAACATATGAACGAACGTATAAGCAAGTGAATGAGTGCGCAGGCGTACAAGCAAGTGTATGTGTGAGTGAGAGCGCATGAGTCTATGATCATTTGTGCATGTTGCGACATGCTTTGCTTTTTTGTTTTTATTTTGATTTTGTTTTTGTATTTAAACAATTTGATTGCATTTTGTTTGCGTTTGCAATTAAAAGTGTTCATTTTTGTTTATTTAATGTGTATATGTGTGTGTGTTTGTATGTGTTTCTGGCGTGTGCGCACACGAAAGTGAATGGCATTTGATTTGATCTTTGTTTTGTATTTAAGTAAAAGCATTTAATACAATTTTGTAAGGTCATTTATTTTAATTAAATGCGCTTTCACACACACAACACACACACACACACACATACACATGCAAATGCATTTTAACTGAAATTTACTTATTGTTCTTTAGCACAATTATTCTTTAATTTTATATGCTTACATTTATTTTTGGCATTTATACAAAAGCAAATGTCGCATTTGGCGTTACTTGTCTTAAAGCAAACATTTTATGAGCTGTCGAACGATCGTTTTGAGTGTCGGCGTTTGTTCACTTGTGAGTAATGCGGGCACATTTGTCGCTTGACACATTTTACAATTAACGAGCACTTATACACATACATACATCCATACATACATACATATATGCTCGAGTGAGGCATGTAGGTGCTAATAATGCGCCGGACACGCTGACTCAATGCCAATATTTATTTGTCTTACTGACAACAACAACAACAACAACACGGCAACGATTCAGAACGTTTTGTTGTTGCTTTTGCTCAAGTCATATGAGACATAACAATTGCTTTGCTGTGTAGTCTTTTATACAACTTTATTGCCCTTTTAAGGTGTTGTTGTTGGCGTCGATGGTGCCTATCACTTGCTAAAAAATCTTATACGCTCATTATGTATGCCAAAACGTGATTGTTTGCCGAAAATGAAGCTGCATGCGATTGAAATCAGCTGCGCTTCATTGCCAAAAATTGCTTGAAACAAAAAAAAAAAAATTGTCAGCACGTCGGTTGTGCACCTTTTTTGGGCAAACGAGTGCACAACCTGTTGCTTGCGACATTTGTCGTTCTTGCTGTGTCGACGAATTCGTAGAAAAAACAGATATATACATATATATATATATGTCTTCAACACTATACTTTTTTTCCTTCTTCCAAACGTATCCTTTAACGTTTCGATTGCAGTATTTTTCCACTTGTGATTTCTCTCTGTGTTTCGCTTGTCTGGCATACAAACATGTTGAAATGCGCTTTGCTTAAAAGTTAATTTCGTATTATTTGTGAAATTTCGGCGCAATCAACGCACACAAAAAGGTTCGTGTAGACTCTTCTAAAGCAACTGAAACTTGACGTCATTGGCATTGAAAACGGTTCAAGGTTAGCCTGCAACCAACTTGTATATGTGCTTGCGGGGGCGACACAAGCAACAAGCAACAACAATAGCAACAACAATATGGCTAAATAAATAACAATTTAATATATTTAATGTGCGCTTTGTTCTGATTTTTTTTAGCTTTAGTCATGTCGCACGTCGCTCGTTTTGGCACGGTTCGGCATTGCTTTGGTTTCGCTGTTGTTGTTGTTGTTGTGTGTAATTTATGATGTCATAGAATACATAAAATACTTGCTGTTGTCTTAGTTGTTATTCATGTAATTTTTAATTTTATTTGTTTACGAAAAAAATCACATTGGCAAGCAAAAGACTTAAGCAACAAACTTGGGTTTTTTTTTTTACTATAATTTACACAACGACAATTTGTATGAATAACTAAAATTCTTAATAAGAAAAAAAAAAAAATGAAAAAAAAACACTAAAATTAAAATTTCATGAATTTGTTTAAACTTCAGTTCCGATTTTCTGTTTCTTAGTCTTGTGCATGACATGTGCTGTCGATTCTTTGCCACTGCGTTAGTTGCTTGCTATTGTTGTTGTTGTTCTTGTGGTCATAGTAGAGGCTATTGAAATTGCTATGAAATACTTTGAATTGTGTGAGCGTTGACAAATACGGACGCCATTCGTGCTGTGAGTGCGTTGGCACCAAGTGACACAAAGCCATCAAATCGTACATATTAATTGACCACATTTGCGTGATGCGCACCAAGCGTGAGCCAAAGAACCACGTGAGTGTTGGACATATTGAATCTGCCTTGTGCATCGCTTTTGCTTCCATACTGTGACGCAAACAACGCAACAACGTTGGATGATACTTTTTCTTAAAACAAAAATTTTAGTTTTTTTTTGTTTCTTTAAATAAATAAAATATAATCTTTGTTTATTTGAAATATATCTTGAAACTTAGTGATCTTGAAAACTTGGCTTACTGTGTAACTTTCCAGAGGGCATACCTTGACAAAAAAGGCATTCCTAGTTGCTTGAATTTTGAAGATATTTTGAAGCAAGATTAAAGAACTTTTCACATGTCTTCATATAAAGTCTGTCCGTACTCTTTTAAGACCTCTACTTTTATTTCCTTTGTACTAGTAGCCTTTAGCACTTTTAGTAGCCAAAAATAAGGATTCTCAAGATTTTTGAAGGTCTTACGAAGCGAGTCGATGACTCAAAAATCTTAATTAGAATTCGTCTCTGGATAATATTACTTCGAACCAAAGCCAAAGTTCTTCATTTAGAAGCGATAAGCCATGTAATCCTTTTTGAAGCTGTTTGAAAGTAGTGCCAAAGTGCTTCATTTCGAAGTATATCCTTTAATCACCACAAAGCGCCGCATTAATTATAGCAGCAATGTTCTAGTTAGAAGTTGTGTTCATTGTCGGCGGCGGCGGCACTTTAAAAGTCGACGCATGCCTTTGTTGCTATCAATAGAGTCATTAAATTGATGTATTGAACGTTCGTTAGCTTTGGCGTGGCTCTCCTTTTTTTGTTTGTTTGTTGCCGTTTGTGCCAATTAAGCAATTCTGCGAATTGCTTTTCTTTTCTTCTTTTATTGTTTTGCTTTATGCCAAAAATTTATAGCCAACGCATTGAACGTTCTATGCTTTGATTTGGTTAGAAAAAGGAAACAAAAAAAAACATTTCTGTCTTCGTTGATGTTTTATTAGTTTTTGGAAATTTTTGCGGCGAATCAATACAAAAAAAAACACACGTTACACTTGAGACATTGCGTAGGCTGTTGCCAACAACAAGTTTCATACGTCAAATGCATGATGTCATATGCACAGCGCCGTTGTTGGTAACTTGGTCAGCGACATTGCTGTGCAGTTAAGATTAATTGCAACTTATCGCTTACGGCAAAACGGTATACAACTAACATTTATTAAGATTTAATAAGCCGAACCGATGCGTTTAATGACTGACTTGTCATACATTTGTGTGAATTGAGCACAATTGGCAACGATTTCCGCTTTTCGTACGCTTACATAACAGCAAAGTCGCTTTTATTACTTTATGCAATGCTTCAATAACAAGAAATTCGTTATACTTTTAACTTTTAATTTATTGCACTTTATATAGTAAACTGATGATGTCGGCAACGCAATAAATACAAAATACATATATAAATATAATGAAAAAAAAAAAAAACATCGAAAAAAAAGAAAATTAAACAAAATTCATTGCTTTTGTTTGTTGAAGTGCTTTCACACGATTCGTGAAGAGATATCCAATTGGTTGCGAGCGAGAGCGTGCGGTCAACAACATTTCCCAAACAATAAACAAAAATTTTATTGTTCAACATTGAACTCAGATACATCTTTGGCAAGTGGCTGTCTGACTGGCTGCTGCTGCTGCTGTTGTGTCTTTTGTAACTTGTTGCTGTTGCGTCGCTTGCATTCTCAGCGGTTGGCGTGTTGTGTTATGACAAGTGTTGCCACTTTTTGTTGTCGTTTTGCAATCAGCGACGAGCAACGAATCGATTTCTTATGTATCGTTTATCTACAATCACTTGTAATATTTGGTCGTGCCTTGAACAAAACAAAAAAATTTAAAAAAAAGTCAACGACTTTTGTCAACATTCACTCAACTTGTTGTTGTTGTTGTTGTATTTTTTTCGGGGCAACCGTTTTGGTCAACGTTGCCAACGTAATTCTCAGCTTGTCTTCAAGACCAGTTTGCATTCATTTCATATCAAAATTTTTTGTTTTTTTTTTTATTTTTTTTTTTGGATTTTCGTTTTGGTCAAAAGCACCAAAAAAAGAAACAGTTAACGTATGCGGAATTGCGTTTTGTATGCGTTGAAAAAAAAAATACAAATTTCACAAAAAAGTGCAAAAAACATTTATAAGCTGCAACAATAAAAGAGAAATATAAAAATATTAATTGTATTTCGCGCACATTAATTTTCCGCAAGTATTCGATAAAGCAAAACCAGAAACGTATAACAAAATGTTCAGCACCTTTAAAGCGTCAAGACGTCAGTCGTTAAGTCATTAAGGCACTCAGTCCGTCAGTCATTGGTCGCAATCGTGTGCAATTCAGTTGCTGGCCGCCTACGCTGCGACGTTGCTGACGCCCTCATTGGTTTCCTCATCGCCGTCGTTGCCGCTGCCGTCGCTATCGCCCTTGTCATTGTCATCATTATTAACGACGTCGGCACTTTATGCATCGACAATGTCAATTAAAAGAAAGAAAGAAAAAAACCAAAAATTTAACAACTTGATTGCGCATACGCAGCATTGTCCGCCGTCTTACAACGTCACTTGCCGCAATGCGTGTCACGCTCATTGGATATGCCGCTCAGGCGTTGCTCTTTAGAATTAATGTAATTTTAATTTGCAATATTTGCATTTCATATTTTTTTTCTCTTCTTTTTTTTGACAGTTTCGCACATATATTTTATGCAATTTTTTTTGTCAATTATCGCCTTCTGCGGCTTATTATTTGTATTTTGAGGCCGTCGTGCATGTTTGGCATGCTAATGAGATTGTTGATTGTGAAGTCTTTTGTGATGTCTTCTAATAAGATTTCAGCTTAAAACAAAACGTTTCTTTTCGCTTCTTTACTTTTATTGTACGCTGCATCTTATCGTAAAAGGGCATATTAGTTTTGTAGACATCGAAAAAGCATGTAACTTCTAAAAGTTGGCTTGGCAGATTCTATAAAGTTTATATCGTCTAGATCAATATTGAAAAAGAAATCGATTTATTTCATGTCCGTCTATCCGTATAAAAATTCCTTTTTTGTTATATATTAGTAGATGAAGTTTATTTTTTGCTTACACACCGGTACTTAGTTAAGGAGGGAGATGCATAAAATGAACCTACCTCGGGTAAAAAATTACAAAAGTCGTATTTTGAGATGGGATCATCAAGTTTGGAGTGTATATAGGTGACTTGAAGCCTAACAAGATAGAACTAATACACGCCTACACATAGTAGAATTTTAAATAGCTCTGTATTTCTGGAATCATATATCCTACAAGAATGCAACTTAGCGTGTAAGCTATAAGAATGAAATATAATATGAGTCAAACATTAAATTGGTATATCTTTGAAACCAATTACTCTGGAAGAGTAAAAAATTTGAAAAGGGTATATTGAAGTCGTGCACTCTCATTTGCAATTCCTTACTGGATTTGTTTTTTTTTTTTGTTTCTTAAACATTTTGTGGGATTTGCTGTTTAATGCTTTGTGATTTATTGCGCGCCCGCGGCAAATTTCACTTTTTTTTTTGTTTTTCTTGCTACTTAAACATTAATTAGCTTAAAGAGTCACAGGCAACTTCGTGGCTTGGTCGCGATTTTTCTATGTCAATGAAATCTACATGACTTTTAACCTCAAAAAATATAAATCAATTAGCGCACAGAAAAAATATTGGCGCATTTAAGACGCCAAACTGAACGATCGATCGATCATTCATTCAATGAGCGAACGTTGCCAAATGAACGAGTGAAAAAAATAAAATAAAACGAAGTCATGAAATGCGCATAAATGACTTGGCAAACTGTCATATTAGTTAGACAAACGAAGGCGGCGGCGGCAAACATCATTCGAAACGAGCTGAGTTAATAATTGTTTATATTGCTTAAAAGTCATAAACACACAGACACACACACATACACACACACTCAACATGACAATAAATAGCGCATTAATGAACAATTCAAGTATCTGTCACCTTTGCCAATCGCTCACACATCGTTCGGTTCGATCAAAAAAACAGACGATAGCAAACAATAAAGAGAGGAAGAAATAAAAAATGGTAGATAAAAGAGGCGTAAAAATCAAAAACAAACGCCCACAATTACAACAACTATAATAGCAAACAATAAAGTTACACAATGTTCTATTAAAAACGCGTCTTTCTCATTGCAAGCATTTTTTAAGTTAGCAAGTTTGTGTCTTAAGTCTTTCGTTTGTTTACGCTTATAATTTTTCAAACGATTTCTTTTTGTTACTTTTAATTGCGAAATCATGTAATATTGCTAAGTAACGAAAAATGTGAACAACAACAACAACAACAACAAAAATCAATAAGAAAAACTGGTTAACGTTTCATGAGCCTCACTGTGAAACTTGGCCATGTTGCGCGTTTGCAATTGAAGATGATGTCGTTGCTTGGCGAATATTAACCAGCGACTTTTTGTTATTGTTGTTGCGGCTGCCGTATAAAAAATTGCCAATAAACATTTCCTGCAACTCGAGAGCTCAAATGCGCTGTCAAAGGTCAAAATTTGTAGTTGCTTGGATGAGGGAGACGAGGCATGCCTTAATATGAAGCTGACGAGCATGTACAACATTGTTGAGTTAAGTTGGTATATGTTTTTTCTTTTTTTGATGATGAAGCATCATGTTGCATGCAACAATTCGTTAGTAACAATAAACATGGCATAGAAGAGCATTTGATTAACTTTGCTTTTATGATTTCCACACTTTGAGTTTTTTGGTTGCTGTTGGCGATTTCCGTTTCTTATAAAAAATTCGATTTAAAAAAATTTCACTTTCAAATTTCATTTAATTGCGTTCAATTAATTTGCTGGGCATTTAATCAAATTAAGCCGTTGATTGATTGTTTCAACGTTGTTGCGTGTCTTATGAACAAGTGACTTGTGCTTGACATAACCGTTGGACCGTTGTTGGAGCACTTAATTGTCGCAAAAAGCTAATGTTGTTGTATAAATTAATCAAAAACTTTCGAAGCCATGTTTTTACATAATTGATTCATTAGCATTTTTGATTTGTTTTTAGTCTTTAATAACTGTTGTTGTTGTTTTTGTTATTGCTGCGTTTTTATATAAGCTTGCTTTTGCTCACTCAGACACACACTTTATTGCCAGCTGAGTCATCTTCCTGTCATCCACTGTTTGAAAGCAAAAGCTGAGTGAACAAAAAAGTAATACCAAAACTTAACCTTCTAACACAATAAACTAAATACATAATAATGTCTGTCTTTCTGTCCATCTGTCTGTCTGTCTGTCTACTTCGTGCTCTTTTCACAACACATCTTTTTCTCATTTCATTTGATTTCATTTCATTTTTGTGCTATTTGCGAATTTTCCGCTGTGACTTCCTATGTGTTTGGCTCTGTGTCTCGTTTGTTGTTGTTGTTGTTGTTGCTTTGCCTCGTTTAAGTTTAGTTGGTTAACAAAGCGTAAAAACGACAGCATTTAACAACTACAACAACTACAACAATAACGGCAAATCACTAAAGCCAAAGAGTATAATGACAATAACAATAACAATAATAATAACGCAACAAATGATGAGCTCTGTTGTGGCTTAGACGAAGAAATTGAAGAAGAAACACAACAACAATATAGAGACAAAAAAAAAATCCCAAGCAAAGCTAACTAAAAGTCGCTATCGTTAGCGCTCAGTCGGGCGTCTTAGTCAGCCGCCCCCCTTCACGAACAACAATGCCAAGTGCTGCATCATGTTTCCGCAATGCAAAGGCACAAAAGCGCTGAAAAAGTCACAGCTCATAAAGTCACTCAGCTTGCATGCAAACTCATTCACCTACTGCTGACTGTCGTCGTCGTCATCGTCATCGTCGTCGTCGTTGTCGTCGTCGTCTGAGCGCAGTTGCAGTTGGTATATGTATAAGTGTGTAATGAAGCTCACCCAGTGGCTTGGCATGTTGCCACAGTGCGGCGCTGCAACATGGGCAAAGGCAAAGGCGCTTTGTAAATAATGTTGGCCATCAAGCGTTGACAAAATGCTTTATGTTTGTCGCCCGCGTGTACAACAACAACAACAACAATAGCAAAACAAATGCCAAGTATGTGTGCACAATTCAAAAGTCATAATTCTTGGCTCGCTGGCAACTTAGATGAGCACAACTTTTGTTGTGTTTTGTTGCTGCTTTTCCGGTCTATTCTTTACACACTCACACACACACACACACACACTGCTTGACTATTGTCTTGCGGTTTTGACGACCTTGCGTTCGTTGTTAGTTTATATTTTTTTTGCTTTACTTTGCTTTGCCTTTATGCCGGCATATAACTTCATTTTTATTCACACAAATTACGTGCGCTTGCATTGTGCGCCGTAATGAATGTCAGTTAAACAAAATTATTTTCGGCAATAGACTAATGTCTTTGAGCGTTTGAGACAATTGACCAATAGGCTAATAATTTGACAAAAGAAATGTGTTTCACAGCCTTCAGCTAAAGACACTAATAAGCAAGAACTAAGTAACTATAATAAGTTGTTAAAGTCATTGAAGAAGTATTTATAAGTGGAAAAAAAAAAGAACTGAAACATGAAAAAGGGCGCAAAAAAAAAAACGGTTAAATTACCACAAAAGTCGCGTTGGGTCTTGTCTGGCGCAACAATTAGTCGTTTTCTTTATAAATTGTAAAGAAAAAATGAAAAAAAAAAAAAATAACGAAGACCAGACAAACAATTCAATACAATAACAAACAACGACAACAAGAACAACTACAATGAACATGAATTAAAAGAATTTAGTTGTAAAAATTTGCTCTCGAGCGACTTTGGCGGCGTCTGCGTCTTCGTCTTTGGCTTCGGTTTCGGCTTCATATCGGCATTGCCATAGAAGTTTGTGAGTTGGTAAAGAGCCAACGAGAGATGCCTGCGCATAGATATCGAAATGCAATTAAGCATTTGTTAAGTCAGATAGCTGTTGTAGCTAGCAAAGAATCGCAAATCGCACAACGACGATGATGATGATGATGATGACGATGATGGTAATGATGATGATGATGACGACGATGACGATGTAGCAAATGAAATTGCAGTCAATGATGATGCTCGGAATTGAAGTCAAGCCGTAAGGAGAGCGCCACCAATGCGCAAAAAGCAAAAGTGCCGCCAGACATGAGACGCAACGCAACTGAGGGTTTTATTGAAGCAAATAAAAAAAAGAAAACAAATAAAAATAAAAACACGCGCGCTTTGCATAGTTTTTGTATCTTTCATGATGACTTGGCTTAAGCCAACATTACTAACAACAAAAAGCTACGAACGCAAGGGGGTTGGGCAGAGGCAGTTGTGTGTGTACGTACTGAGTATAACTTAAGGGCTTGGTTACGATTACAAATTGGTACTACACCTTCATTTTCACTTTGGCCGGCATTGCTTTAAAACATGCTCAATTCTTTGCGCTAATACTTGTAAGCGTCTTCTGCGGCTTCTTCTACTGCCGGCTTTTAGTTGTTATTCGGCTACGTCGTTTGCTTGTGCATGTTCTTGTTCTTGTTGTTAAGTGAACCCAGAGGTCAAACTTGGTAGCCGTTTTACATGGCGCAATGTGGCGCTGAATGGCTAACGAAGAACACACACAAAGAACCGAGACGCAGAACACTTTTGGTTTCATTCGCCAAAAAAAAACAAAGCAGTCAGGCTTGGCTAAGCCAGCAAGCAAGCCAGCTAGCGAGTAAGCAAGTCTTTGGCATTGCTTTGGCTTTGCAGTGCTCTGCTCTTAAGGCTGACTCTGTAAAGGTCAAGTTCAAATTGTTATTGTTCTTGATTTTGCTTTTTGTTTCACAAGATTTGCTTTCAAAATTGTTTTTGTGTTGATTTGTGCGTAAATTGTTTATTTAAAATGAAAAAAAAAATATATAAAAATACTTTGTAATTTTGCAAGTTTGTTGCTTAAGCCTTTTGTTGTGAAATGATGAAAAAGCTAAATAACAAAAAAAATGATGCTACAAAATGTAATTAGGCGTGCACAATTCAATGTCAACGCACTAAGTACACACACACACACAGAGACATGCCAATTGACCAATGAATATTGGCAATTGCGCGACCACCAGCGACAACGTCAGCTTTGTGCGGCCGCAAGGCATTCCTGAGTTTATTTATGCATCAAGTGCGGCGCTCCCTTTGCGTTGACTATGAAAAAATATGATTGCGATTAAACAAACGCGATAATATGCATATTTGAGTAATATGAAGTCTATTTAAACAATGTGCGCAGCCGCAGGACATGCAAAAGAAGCGCAATGCAACGCAACACAAGACTCGTACAGGCTTAGGCTTCTTGTATGGTAGATGTGTGCATTAGCAGTTTGTTGTTTGTGCGCTGAGCAGGCGCAGCTAATTTCGTTGCTTCCTTGCAGCTATGCAAGCAGCTCGCCTGCTTAATGCGTGCACCCACCCAGTCACAGAACCACGATAGACCTCAAACTCAACCTAAGCCTGGCATGGCACGGAGGGTTGGGCTGTGGCTTGTAGGTGAGGTAATGTGTAGAAAATGCATGGCTATTATGGCACCTGAGACATGTGAAATAGCAAAAGAACAACAACACACACACACATACTTACTCATTCATACATACATACATACATATGTATGGTCTGTGACTTTATCGTCAGCATTAGTTGCATGCGCAGCAGAAAGTGAATCCAATCACAGACATAAGACGCTCATGTCGAAGATGTTGATCGAGACGTCGCAACGAACAAGCGTAAAACGCTTCAAGCTGCCAATAAAAATCCTTTACCATATAATTTGAGTGTGCAAAGCGTGCGCGCGCATGCGTGCCCAAGTTCATAGAGCAGCAGGTTGACTTTGACCAGACTCGATTCGTTTCGATTCGATTCGACTCGATTTCTTCGTCGCTCAACTCAACGCAACTCAAACCGATTGTTGGCCCTTAACTATGCAAAGACTGGTACGGCAGCACCGTTTGGCCATCAGTCGGCTAGTCAGTCACTCAGTCAATATTTGCACGCATTTCGAGGCGAGCATGTCGCAGTATAGAAAGATAGGCAACAAGCAAACAGACAGACAGAGAGACCGACCAACCGGCCGACAGGATGGGAGTTCGGTAAGGAGCAACAAAATGAGTTAAGACGAATCGGTGAAGGGCGACGAGACGCTCAGATGCCGATGCCGATTGTGCGCGTTGATTGCGCCATGGACGTGATTTGTTTGTAAACACGCGTTATTAAGGTGTAATAAACATAAAATTTGTAGCGCTTGTGTACGCTATTGTTCGCATTCGTCCTTTGGCTTTGGCTTTGACTTTGAGTCGCAAGTCGCGAACTCAAGTCGATAATTTTCACATCAGATTGGCTGCAAAGAGACTGAGTCGGCGTCGAAGTCCAAGTCCAAGTCCATGATCAAGTCTGCGTTCGTTTAACCATTGTTGAAAATATTATAAAAATTTTGAAAAACATAAAACAACAACAACAGCGCAACAACAAAACAATCAGAATTGCTTGAATATATATATTTTTATTGCAAAGAAATAATATAATTTTGTTTGTCGCTGAAGCACTTCATGGGCCAAAGTAGATAAAAATTATATGCCAAACGATTGACACTTGCCAAGGCAATGAATGAAATGAAAAATGCAGATAAGCAGGCAGACAGACAGATGGACAGACATAACGATCTCATGGCACTCACAATAAACAAATTATAAGAAAACATAAACAAACTGTAAAGAATAAATGAAAGACAGGAAAAAAACATGCTCGAAAGTCGTAAAGCAAAGTAAATAAAAAAGATAAAAAGTGTTGTATTTGCAGACACTTGATTTTGAAGTGATGTGAAAGGCAGACAAATACATGGTCATCATAAAATAATCAAAATATCATAAAAGTGCTATAAAAAAAGTGGTTTTCAATCACTCAAAGACAACAACGACGACGATGATGAAGAGCAATGAATATGAAAGCCATGCAGAACGACCGCGCCCAAAACGCAAACAAACAACAAAAAGGCGTACCCTACGTCACCTTCAACAATAAAAATAACAAACATTCTATTTTTGCATAAGTTTGATTCTTATTTTCAACTTCAAGACACATAAAAATAAATATCTTAAACAGTTTCGATGTTCTTGTACACAATTGCAATCGCTACGCTGCCTCACCGCGCAGCCCCTTGGCCCATACCGGTGTGACAAGTGCCTTCAATGTGCCACTGTGCGTGGTAATCATTTTGACGGCTTCAGACAAGAACAAGCCGGGAAGCCAAGAAGACAAAACAAAACCCAACCAAACCAAAGGCAAACAGTCAAAGCTTACAAAAATTCAAATCACGACTGTACTTTGATTTTGAAATTTTACTTTATTTATTTTCTTAATTTTTTTATAATTCGTGTGTTCTTTGCGTGCTCTTTTTTTGTATTTGTATTATTTAAATTTAATGTTCTCGGCGTCGGCATCACCGCTGCCAGTGGCGTTGGTGTTTGCTGTCGCTACTGTGTCTGCGAGCGCCTTAAAGTTGCTTTAGTATGTTTGTTTATAATTTTTGCAATACATAATAAAAAAAAAAACCATAATTCATTGTGTGTTGTTTTTTTTTTTTGTTTTTGTTGGCGGCCAATTGATTTATCTGCGGCGTAGTTCTTGACGCAAATGTGGGCGCTGTGCGTCGTTCTAATTGGTTGCGGAAACTAAACATGTAATAAGTCACACGCAAAGCAAGCCAAGTGCAAATCTACAACATAAAACATAAGACAAACAATGAATTTGATTTGTTTTTGCCAAAATAATTGAGACAAAACAACAGCAACAAATTGCGCTTCATCACTCATTTGAAGTAATTTTTGGTCAGTTCATTAAATGAAATTAATTGCATTGCGACGTCCTTGATACATGTTTGGCAGTGTGAAATCAAAACCAATTCCTATTTAGAATACCAAATTCGTTACGTACACAATATATGACAAGCGCAAGTCATGCAAAGATTTTTTTTGCTTATGAAATAATACCGAATTTGAAAGAATCTAAATATATAAATATATAATAAGTTGAGTTTTTGGTTTTGGCTTTCGTGTTGACGTCGACAAGCGTCGCTAATGAGCGAAACAAACTTGAAACTCTTAAGAACAAAACACGCATAGATTTATACAAACGCCAACACACACAGACATACACACACACACACATATAGAATAAGTCGAGAAAAACAAAAACAAAAACTTTAGAACGTCGCAACGTTGTCGTTTTTAACGCCTGCGCAACATTTGAGTGTCGCTCATTTCGCCTTTTTGTCTCGTTCAGCTTTGATTTCTGTTTCTATTTAATTTTATTTGGCAATTATACTGGTTTTGTTTTTTTGTTTTTCTCATTGGATTTATTTAACGTCATTTATAATGCCGCCGCAAGCATTTATTGCGTTGCCAATAATAAACAGAGTGAGACAACAGTTCGAAAGTTTTAAGCATTTGCGCACAGAACGAAAGACTTAGGCAACGAACTTGCACGCGTATTGCGTTTATTTGATCAGCTTATTAACAAAAACAACTTTCTTTTACTTTAAAACAAGAACAAAAAATTCAAGTGCACTAAATAAATAATATAATACAAACAGAAACCAAAAAAAATCCTTAATGTACAACGGAAATATGAAAATAACAAGTCAAAAAAAATTTACCTAATTTAACATATAACACATTAAAAATCAGTTAATGCTAAAAATAACCAAAAAAGGAGTAGAAAAAAATATAAAAAACATTCAAAGCAATAAAAAAATTATTAATGCAAAAATTAATCAAAACGCAAATGTATAAACAAAAAATCTAAAAAAACAGTACTCACAAAAAACTCAACTCAACTCAACTATTAAAATTAGTCTTTTTCTTCAAGCTCAAATTAAAATTAACTCACTTAACAAAACAACAACAAAAACAACTAAAGCAACAACAATAAAAACTGCAAAACGGAAACGACACTTGCCTCAAAATGAAAAAAACAACCTCAAACAAAAACGAAGCTAACCAACAAAACTATTAATAAAGCAAAAGTTTCATACTTAAAGACGGATTTTTTCTCTTTTTTACTCTAAATTTCAGCGCACAAATAACTAAAGAAAAGCAGACAAAACCAAAAAAAAGATTTAATCATATGTCGGCGAGTGAGAGTGAAACCCGAAATTAGCAAAGAAATAAAAACAGCACGGAAATGTACTTGAATTAAAACCAACGACGAGAAAGGAAGCAAAAAATTAATAATAAAAGAAATAAGATCAAAAACAACAAAAGATACAAAGATATAGAGTGATATGATGAGCTTGTAATTTTTTTTTTTGTTAGTTTTGCTACAAAGCAGAAGGCAACAAAATTCTGAAATTCGCTAAGCAAACGATGACTGTACAAAACCAAAGAGCCGCCGCTAAGCACGCGTCCATGCCGTCCCAGCGTTTGAATACGAAAGCCGCTGCAACAGCAGCTAAAAAAACAACAACAGCAACAGCAACAACAAAGCCAACGACATCGATACCAGCGGCAATGCGTGGCACAGGCGCAGCAAACTTGAATGCAACGGGCGCAAGTCCAAATGGCGGACCACGTGTCAGCTTTAATCGGGATGTGCATGTAAAGCGCATAGGTCAGTGTTGGGTAGGCAGCAAACTAACACCTAATACAAGCCTCTACTATATGCATACAAATGTATAGCTGTGGACAAAGAAATAGCACACTTTCAATAAAGTGATAAAAAACTAGCTTCTATGTTAGTATTAGTAAAAAAGTAGTAGGTTTATGAAACCGATCAAACCTTGAGTAGTCACATTTTGGAACTGGAGAAAGAAACAGCACACTTTGAAATTACGATTGCCAACTAAGGAAGTTAATGCAATTTTTTTGTTGTTAAATTCTTGTTTTTAAACCAAGATACATTATTTTCTGTGCGTTTCAATCGATTTTGTGTATGAAAATAGCTCACATCTTACTTGAAAAACGACACTTTTACCAAAAAGATGGTAAAACTGATGAAAAATTCAAAAATAATTTTTTTTTATTAGCGGATAATGCCCAAAATATTTGAAGGTAATATCTTAGATAGTGTAAGAAGTTCCCCAAGTGAAAGTAATATGCAGACAGTAGGAAAATCAAGGCCTTACTAAAAAAAAATCTCTAAGTAGTGTTGTCATTTGAAAGCATCCATATGTTTTAATAATTCTCAAAGATATCCGCTTTCTCTGGTGATGCAAACGATTTTGTGTTTGTTGATGTAAAGTCTTTTTATCAGGACAGCAGACAATAAGTGTGTTATTTTTTTGTCCATAGCTGTATATATATATATCGTATACGCAACTAAAATCGCTAAATAAATGCAACCGTTTTTGGGCATCTTCATCTTTATTATCATTTTCATTTCCATTTCCATAATGGCGCGCTGTCAATGAGCCCACGCGATCAAGTTAGACCAACCGACGGACAGACAGACGGTCAGAACGAATGAATGAACGAACGATCAAGCGTCCAAACATCAAGGCCACGCAAATGAAGACGAAGTCATGCGAGCGTTGTTAATGTCGCTTCGAATCGAACCGAAACGATTCATATACAAATGAATGACTGAATGAACGTATGAGTTCAATTGAATGAATATGTGCTTGCATGAGACTTGTTAGATTCTAAATGCGGTCATCAGTGGCTGATGGCGTTTCAATTAATAGACAGACTGGCAATGCAAAGTGCGCTTTTGCGGTTGTGTCTTTGTCGAAGTCGAGGCAAATTCTATCACGTTGGCAGTTAGAGCTCATTATGCGATTCACCTTCGCCAGACCACAAATGGACAACAACAACATTTCATTAATTTGTTTTCGTTTTGTTTTGTTTTTTTTTTTTTCGGCACATTTATGGCAATTCTTGGATATTTAAGCGCAGCACTAAACGAGTGTAATAAGCTTGACTAATGTTGTTTGAGATTTTTCATTTCTTTAATAACAAAAGTTGCTGCCAACTGTGAACGCATCAATGGGCCATGCGTGCAACGTAGCATTTAATTGTGGCCGACAGTTGTATTCAATACAACATTATTTTCTAATGATTGATTAACATGTATGAATGAAATGCAATGCAATGCAATGCAAACGTTGTAAGTTGATTCCAATCGAGTTAACTAATTGCTTTCCTAGAAATGCAAACGATCTAAAGGCATTTTTAATTACAATGAGCGAGTGAATGATGAATGTATAAAATGAGCAGCAGTTACACTAACGAAATGTAGTTCACCTTGAGCTTGCATACGTCGCAGAATTACAGCAGAAGAGGAAAAAAGAAACAACAACAATCGGAATAATAAGAAAATATATTAAATATAAATACTTAAAAAGCAGTCAGACTGGCAGCCGTGAGCATAAAATTACAGCTGAGCGCTTCAAGTATAGCAAGCTAAAAAGTCTTAGAATGAGTGCAGCGCTTAGAACGCTTTGGGAATCTTGTTGGAATGGAAGGGGTCTAAGAGGAGAATGCAATGGTTCGCTGCTCAGTTGCAAATATTTCATGTCAAGCACATACACACACACACACATACGCACAAATACATATAGTGAACACAAGCACACACGAAGCCCCAGCCGGAAATTGATAGCTTCTTTTACCGCTGCTGCAGGCCTGTTTTTACATGATTCAGGCCTGCATAGATATTCTCCACTGAATGGTTTTGGCAATGTCAATGTAGTTTCTTTCAATGTTAAACCTCTGCCTTCTTCTTTGGAAAAAGAAGGAGCCGATCACTGCATGTTGAAGCGCGTGGACAGGACAGTCGCATGCACTTTCCTGACAAAAGCATGACCCGTGGAATGGGTGACGCGACACGAAGCGTTGCTGTAATAACTTTAAATTTCTGTTATGTCGATTACGTGCTGTTGACCAGGGCAACTGTGCTGCCGCATCACATGCACTCTAATTGCAAATGTCAGACATGGCTTGTGCGCCTCATCTGAATGATGGTCGAATGGCCATGCTTTGCCAGGGCATTCCTCAAAAAAATTGCTGGGGCAGAGCGCATCGCTAAGTTCTCAGTTTCGATGTCGCCCAGCATTGCCAACTATTTTATTATTGTTATGATTCGGTCTGGCAGCAAATGTCGCAGTCACTGGCGCAGCAGCAGTGAAATTGTCCGCTCAGCTGTGCCTACGCGTGTGCGGCTTTTTAATTGCGGCTGTGAGATTTATTTCATAGCTGTACACAATTTATGATGCTACAGCGTTCAATGTTGTTGGCCACGGCTAAAGGTGAAGTGTGTAAAATAAGAGATTAAAAATTGATTATGACAAAGACAGCGTAAATAAAAAATTATTTTGCAGTCAAGTCGATTCATTCGTTGTCTACTACAGGTTTGTTGCGTAAGTCTTTCGTTTAATCAACTCTAAAATTTTGTTTGAATTTAAATTGCCATAAAACGTTGCTCGAGGCAAATTATATGCTCTTGTTTACTGTTACTGTCTTAAGACAAATGTAGCATTTATGACTTATTATTGGCTCAGTTTAGACCAAAAACAGTTAAACGTCAAATATGGCAAATGTTTGAAGAACGAATTTAAGAATGACTTAAAATGTAACAAGCTTGGCCAATTTGTGCGAACAATTAAGTTAACTGTGCTCAACATGTTCGCAGCTTGTCGTCTGTTATTAGCGCTTCGTTGGAGGCTGCGAGTTCTATTTCGCAGAATTGCCAAAAAAAAAAATAAAAACAATAACAACGGTTGTACAAATTAAGCATACGTAAATGAACATGTAATATGGCAAATTGGCTTCTTAGAAGGCTTTGCTTCATGTCAATTTACGCACGTCTCGCAATGCCTTCTGTTCAGTTCAAAATACCGCACATTTGACCTTTGCTCAGCGTTGCGTTCAACCGAAATGTTGAACACCTCAGACGACGTTTTTATTTAAATAAATTTAACACTTAAAGTTATGTGTTTTTCTTTTTCATAATAATTGCATGGCATATTTTTTTCTTGCTTGTAAATTTGAGCAAATTACACAAATATTATTCAATTTGCTGTTTGTCGTTTTTGTGTTTTTTTCGGCTTGTCTTTTTTGTGTGAAAAATTCGCTTTTAATGATGATTTTATAATCATGCATAGAGACAAATCACATTCATATTCATATACATATAAAAAGACAACAATCGACTGCGTTCCTCGGGGCATTTCGTTCGTATTTAATAACAAGCCGCCATCACCAACGCTATAATTTATACTAATTTTTGTTATTTTCTATAACTCTGTCTCTTTCTCTCTTTGCAGGTATGTCTACACTAGTCTTATACACAGTGATACATCTTCAACGTACATATGTCAGTTTTGATTATATAATAAAGCAAAATTTGTTGTTGGTTTGAGCGTTGCTTTTAAAAACTTCTAATATCTTTTAAATTACAGCGTTATAAAATGGAAAAACAAAAAAAAAAATAAAGTTGGCATCATTAAGTGCAACACTTTTGCTTAAAGCATAATAATCATGATAATGAACACATCAAAATGTTATTATACGCGCGGCTCAAAAGATGATGCATCGCATTCAGACTTCTATTGCCTGGCATTGCCTCGAAGTTGACTCGAAGTTGCCTCATTGCCTCACCTTCACCACGCATGTCGGCAAAATACATAACAACAAAACAATTACAACTTTAGCCTTGCATGAGCGACAAATTTGGCAAACGCATCGCGTCAGCTTTATGCCATTTTGTTTCTTTTTATTGTTATTATTATTATTTTGTTGTTGTTGCTGTTTTGTTTTTATATGCTTATATTGCAAGCGCTGTTGTTCTCGTTGTGTTGTGTTGTGTTGTGTTATTACTAGGTTGCATTTGTGGCAATGCAACGTTTCGCATCAAGGCAGACAAGACAACATAACACAACACACAACACACAACACATAACAAGGCAAGACAAGTCAAGTCAAGACAAGGCATGGCTATGAATCGCAACGCATCGCATTGCAATGCCATGTGCTGGGCTTTGTTTGAGCTTGAAATTATAGCGCAGCAGAAGCAGCAGTAGCATCATCAACTGCAGCAGTGCTGCTAATTGCCTACGTCTGCGACTGCGACCCAAATGCCTGCGTGTGTGTTGATGACATAATTTTCTGCTCGCAAGTTATTAAAAAAGGAAACAAAAAAAAAAGCGATGCAACTGAAATGACTTTTATTCGGTAGCAGCATGTCCAATTTTCAAGTGTCTGCAAGTTTGTTGTTTTAGTCTTTCGTGATTGCTTAATTTTTTGCTCAATCTTGCATGCACTCAAAAAAAAATTATACAATATGAAACATTCATGTATACATTTCAACAGTTTCAAGTTTGATAGTTTCCTTCGAGAATATTAGTAAAATTTAGGGAATTTACAAGCTAACATAGATGATCATGGAGCCATGGGCCTTTAGAGATGTTTTTTTTGCTTATGGTTATAGTATTTGAGGGTTTAAATTGTGTTGTAAAACATTTTATTATAAAGGCATAATTTTTTCAGGAATTCTAGGGTGAGCTGAATGTTTTTTCTAAGGATGTATTTTTACTAAGAAGAGGAAATTTTGTGGAATTTGTTAGGTTTGTAAGACAAGGCCGTGTTCTTGAAAATTCAATCTGGTTATTTCTGTTGAGCTAATAGTTTATTTGTACTTTCATACTCTCTGAAAGTAATATTCCAAACAAAAGTTTAATAACTATTTAATATAAAATTTATATTTTTCTTCATTGAATTAATAAGCTTATTTAAAAGTAATACTTTTGAGCATAAAATGTATATACTTTATTATAATACTGTTGCTGTGAAAACTGATACTAGTATAAGCACCAATTTTTGTTTTAAGTGTGCGTAGATGATTCATAAATTCAATATTTACACAAATCTAAAGCCACGGAAGTCATTTATGCAGACATACACGTGCCGCCTGCCGACTGCTTAACGCTTTGAGCGCTTTACATAAGCTAATATTCGTTCTAACGAAACTCGTAAAAAAATGTACATAAACATGTCGACCGCAACAATTTACAACACAGAACAGCGGACATCCATACAAATCCTGTGGCGTCGACATTAAGCCGGAAAGCGTCGCTTGTAAATGTTGACGTGTTAATCTTGATATTCTTTTTGGTTGCATTTGGTCTCAGCCTTTCGTACCTAATACGATTCTAACAAGGCGTTTCAATTGGCATAGCGGCCGTTGGCGTTTCAGGTTGTATATCTGTAGGTGTCAGAGCAGATCAACAGCAGCACCACTTGCCGAATGTCTTCCTCGTTGTTGTTCGAACGAAAAAGCAAATAAAAAAATCAAACGCTTTTCACGTTTTCTTCTGTCTCCAGTCTTGGTTGGTGTCGTCTCACGTCTTTTTGGTTGTGATCATTGCACAGTGGCATCATAAAAATTCGTCGTATTTCGACGACGTTAACGAAGTTATTATTTGTGTTGCAAGTTTTTATGTTGTTATGCAACTGCAGGTGTCCTCAAGCTGCTGTCATAGTGACTGTGACTGCGACTGCGACTGCCGGGTGCCTCATTTCCGTCATAATTAAACTAATTTCATTAAAGATATTAAATGCGCGGCTTGCATCAAACTCACATTTTCGATTTGCATATTTTTTTTTTCTTTTTAACATTTTCATGTCATAAAATTTTAATTAATCTAACAAAATTGGCGCAACTCCGCTCTGCGTTCCCTTGCCACCTTTCGCCGCGTTTGAAAAAAGCAACATCATTATTATATTTTTAGCTATGAGAAATGCCGCTTGAGGCGCCGCCACCACCGCTGTCATCATCGTTGTTGATTCAATTCAGTCTGCTTGTTCGTTTGCATACTAATGCCAAATACTTTGGTTTTGGGCCACAAACTTTTATTTTATTAGCACAACTTTGGTTTATTTGTTTGCAAATTTTTTGATTATTTCGTTTTATGCTTTTTTTGCTGTCAACGCTTGCTGTTCCTTTTTTTATACCCCGTACCCACTGTATATCAGGGTATATTGTGTTTGTTTAACACCCAAAATGTGTAACACATTGAATGAGAGTAGTAAGGCTCCATAAATTATGTCCATCCGTTCTCACCAAGGGTTTTCGGCACCTATAAGAGCTAGAAACTTGAAACTCGGTTCATGAAGTTTGGCAGCTTGTGCCATGCCCACTTTTTCCCGCCCATGCAGCACCGACCACTTTTAAAAAAGCCTATAGCTCGAACAACAAAGGCGATAGAAACATAAAATTCGGTTAATAGATTAAGTAAGTGCTCTTAAAAAAGGGGTACTACAATTTTTGCCCCCTTCCTTCAATTACCCACAAGAAGTGTTTTCTTTAAATTGCCAAATCTCAAAAACTATAAAAGGTACCTGATACTTTATGTTCAGGCTCAGTATATATACCCCTGCCACAAGATAACCCTCCCTCTCATTTCGCCTCTTAAATACAATCAAATTGATATTTTTGAAAAATTACTCATGTTCTGACCGATTTTTGTAAATTTTGGGCGTGGCACTTTCTACCATATGTACAGGGTATTATACAGTTGAGTATGGTCGACTCCGCCGTCTTTACAAGTTTATTTTTTTGAGATTTTTTTTTTTATGTGAAAAGTATATACAGAAATTGTGTTTTAATTTTGCGCTGCTTCACATTCAAATGTGCGACAAGTGCGTCGCACATACGTAAATGGTTTTGCGCATGGCGTCATCTTCTTGCTGATTTGTCAACTCGATTGATCATTGCCCACACTTGAGCGACCATTTGAGGTCGTCTGACTTATACTTACTATTTCTACTACTATTTTGACGTTGCTACTATTTTGACTACTTCAACTATTCTCTAAGCTGCTACTGCCTTTTTGTGATTGCCATTGCCATAATTCAAATCACATTCATTCAAATGTCATTTCAGCGTTTGTGTATTAATCATTTGCATTTGCATATGTATATTGCCTAGCTTAATTTGCGAAAGAGTTGTTTTGTTTATTTATTTAAAAAAAAACCAACAACAACAACATTGTTCATACTAATGCAAAGTCGACAAAGCTGTGCTCCGCTCAGCTCAACTTAGTTCAGTTGAGCAGTTCACTTAGCGGCGTTCGGCTCTGTGCTTCTTGGCCAGTTAACTTGGTTAGTTAATGACAATCGGTCGGATCAGATCGGATCGGTTCGGTTCGTTTCGGAACGACTTGTATTGAAACGTAGTTCGAGCTGTTTGTGTATTTGTCTTTGGCGTATATATTTGTATATATTTTTGTTTTTATAATTTTGCTCTCTAAGCAAAGTAAGCAAAGCAAGCAAACACATGCGAGGCCGCTCCATGCGTTGGCCATTCAGTCTGGCAGCCAGTTTTCAGTTTCAGTTTGTCATTCAGTCAGGTTCTTTGCAGCAAGTTTTGGCACGAAGCACAAGCTGAGACTTCGTGCTACTACACTTGTATATTTAATATTATTATTTTCATATTAAGTAAATTAATAAAGCGATTCGGGCAAATCTTTGTGTTCAACTTAGCGGAACTAAGAGCGCGTGTATTATTTGTAAAATTGTTTGTTGTAATCAATTAGCGCTGAAGCGTATGAGAAGTGTTGAAAATAGTGTGAAAATTATATTAGAAGAAGAAAAATGTGTGCATTTTTTGTGCCATTGATTGGAAAACGTGTTTCATCAATGAAATTAACCTTGAATTTCTGCTAATTGCAAGCAAGTTGTTCGTGTGTGTGCTTGTGTGCAATAAAGTTCAAGTTTAACGCAAGGCGGCAATGTTGTGGGCGTCAATTTGATCTGGGCAACAGCAACGGCCACAGCATCAACCAGGTTAGTTAGCGGTCATGCTGAAAATTCTATTTAAAAATACATTTTAGTAATAAATATAAATTTGTTGATTGCGTCATTTGTTTATGCAAAGATAAAAAGCGTTATTTTTTTTTGGTCATTGACAGCTGTTAAAACAAGTTTGGCGCTTCAGTCTTTTGTATGTCAACGCAAAACCGTAAAGAAAAAGTCCCAAAAAAAAAACAAAGAAAAAACAGTAGCAATTCTATGCGGCGAAAGTATCTTTGTTCACTGTGTTTATAAAAAGCTTGTCTGCATATACAATACAAAGTAGTGCAGGCGGTGTAGTTGAGTATACTTGACCTGCCTATAGGGTAATGCCACGCCCCACAATTTAAATATATGTATTGGTCACAATTCGAAGAAAATCGGTAAAAAAATTGAAATTTAACAAAAATTTCAGTTTGATTGTCCTTAACTGTCGAAAATCAGGGGGAGGGGTATTTGTGGCCTGCAGTTTTGAAGAGGTATGTTTAATGAACCTGAATAAAAAATTGCAGTTTCACATCTTAAACAGTTTTCGAGATTTAGCAATTTCAAGAAAACTATTTTATGAGGGGAAATGAGGGGGAGGGTCAAAAATAGTGGTACGTCATTTTTTTATAGGGTTCTGTTATACATAGTGTGTACAGGGTATAAAAAAAGCAATGCTTTCAAGCAATTTTAATTGCTTGGCAAAATGTTGCAAAAATAACGAAGAAAATTACTTGAAAATGCGTGCATGACTTTAACCATTGAGCAGCCGACAGCTCGGAATAACTGCATTATTTGCATAGTTCTACTTTGCATGCAACAACAAACAAACAAACAAATAAACAAAAAAGCAGCAAATATGCCACTCAAGGATGCAGCTGCAGCTCAAGGACACGCGGGAGACGACGACGACGACGATGAGAACGACGGTGACGGCGACTTCAGGCAGAAGCAACCGTCGTCGTCGCCGCTGCTGTGATTAGGATTATCGAGCGCCTGTCATGCAATGTTGCAAGACCGGCAGTCGACTTGAGGCGCACAAGTGCGACAAAGGACGAGAGGCGCGCAGGCAGTCAAGGCCGCTTATCGATACGTATGCGTATGTCAAGTAAAAAGCAACAAGTTACAAAGTTGCAACGTACAAAAACAAAAACAAAAAAAACAACCGAATTATATTATTGCCATAAACAAATGAGCTTGTATGAGCTCGTGTTGTGTTGCTGTTGCTGATGTTGTCCAAAACGAGGTAACTAGCAATGCACGATTAACCTGTGCACAACTTAAGCGACGCGATAAAGCCTATTAAGGCCTTGAGCCAAACAAAGAGTGTGCAAAAAAAAACACAACAACAACGAGTAAATAAAGCCGACAAATGAAATCGAAAGTGCGCTTGGGTTAATTGAAATGCCTTAAAGGGGCGAGCCAAGTCGAAGTTTCGACGACGACGACGACGACGACGACATTGTCCAAGTCGTTGATGAAGCGAAGGCGCATTGCATGGCATGTTGCGCACCAGCAAGTGAATGGCTTAAGTGGCCTACCACCGCCTTGGCCACAGCATATAGAACACATTCGCTGGAAGCATGCAATTCTGGCATTGCAACAACACAGTTGACTCTTGGGCACAGCGTGAATTTGCTGCGACTTAAGACTTGATTTTGCGCCTTGTTGTTTGAGCTCAACTTACCACAACTCAACACAACTCAACTTAATTCAACTTTTTAGCTTAGCTCAGCATTGAGTTGAGTTCAGCAAACGCTTTGCATTGACAATATTTATCGTGTGCTTATGTCAGCAACGCAAGTGTCCATTGTGTTGACAACGCATGCAACAAACAAGCAGCAACGCATTTAAGCAGCTAATCAGTTGCCTCTGCCTCCCTCATTCATTCATTCATTCAGTTAGTCGTTCCGTCTGCTAGTCTATGCCTTTATGGCTTTATCATTTTTTGCTATTAGCTGCACTAAAGTGTTTGCATCAGTGGCCAGACCATGGACAGCCAAATGGTCAGCGGCTGCATGATGTATCTTTGCCGCGTGTGTGACAAACTGTGGATGGCGAAGGATGTCAATTATTGAAGATTTTACCGATTCCGGGATTTTGGTATTAGTTATTCATACATATGACAACGTAATTAAATGAAAAATGTCATAGTAAATTTTTTATAGATTTTCAATTTGTTTCTAATAATTATTTAAACAAACAATATATAAAACAGAACAAAAAAAATGTACATATCATGCTAGTGCAAATAGATTTTTAAAGCATTAAAGAACATTTAAGGTTATGTTCTCCAAATGAGATCAAAATTTGTTGCAAATAAAAACCTGCCGACTACAACAATCTTTGAGCTTCAAAACTTGTTGGTTGGACGCTTAGCATATGTAATAATTGAACAGTTTCTGATAGTAACCCATGTCACTGTCATTTGTAGAACTTTCAATTCTTTAATACATTCTTCTTTTCCCAACTTTGTAAGCAATACTTCTTTAAGTATATTTATTTAAAAAAAAATAATAAAATTAGTCTTATTAGTTTTTCAACTTATTGATAACTCGAAATTATTCAATTTAACTTAAAAAAATCGAAATTCTAAATATCCCGGGATTACACAAGCACAATCCCGAGATTTTCGGGACTTTAAAAAGGCATATTTCGGGATCTTGGTATTGACATTCTCAGCAAGCACAAAGCAAAGCAAAATCACGCAATGCATAATGGTGCTGTTGGTTTTAATAACTTGTTACAGTGATTTTTAATGAGGTCGCATCGCGCACTTGTAATCAAATATCAAGACACAATATTTATGCAAACAAAATGCTTACGAAATCGCTGCGATAAATAATAATAATAATAAAACAAACGCTCACCGCGCGCGCCACTTGACGTCGGTCAGCGGGTGGAGCGTTGATTCACCAACAACCCCCACCCCCCACCATGGCATAAAATGATTGCGGCTGTTAATGGGACAGCAACATGCAACAAACATGCGTTGTGTCTGTATCTGTATCTGTAACTGTATCTGTGTGTGAAACTGTATCTACATTTGTATCTGTATCTGTGAGTGTGAATGTATTTACATGCTTGCGGCAATGATACGTAGCGAAATTCAGTCGACAATCGTGGTCTGCACAATGCGCCATTAAAATTAAAGAAATTAACTGACGCAGCGCATGAGAAGCCGTTTTGTAAGTCAAATGATTACGCGCGGACGCAGTTGGTGATTTTGCTCATGCAGCTAAAATTATTATTTCTTATTTGTTTTTTGTTTGTCTTTTTTTTTTGTGCTTTAAAAACTAAAAAAAAGGGCGTGTTTACTTTCTTCAACATGAAATAATTTGAAATATTATTTATAGCTGTATTTCTGTGTCGAATAGAATGCCAAAATAAAAGACTTAAGCAACAAACTTTCAAATCACTCATTTGTCTTTTGCGCAGATTGTGAATTGCTACCACAACACAACACAGCAACACAACAACACAAATATAACTCAGCTCAGTTACAGATCAGCAATATTTCTATGATTTTTTCAATTATAAACGCGCACACCTACCAAACCAATCCAATCCAGACATGAACTTTTAATAGGAATTTAAACCCATTATGATTTGGCATGTGCTTATACACACAAAGTGCACGTTTGCCTTTAGCAGCTCATATAAATATGTTTTGTGATTTGAAATCATTTCGATACGTTGTGCAAATTTGACATAAGCCACGCCCAACTTGTCATTTTTCATTGTTGTTCGATGTTTGTGTCTGTGCCGCGTTCTAACTGAGCTTTTTGGCTTTGACTTTGTTCACTTTACCAACACATTCATCTAACTTTATTATACTCTTGCAAAAAGAGTATATTAACTTTGTCATGAAGTTTGCAACGCAGTGAAGGAGACATTTCCGACTATATAAAGTATATATACTCTTGATCAGCACGACGAGACGAGTTCAAATAACGATGTCCGTCTGTCCGTCTGTCTGTCTGTCTGTTTCAATGCGATTTCCAGCCAGAGTTTTAAAGTTAGCAAAAAAATTTAAACGCAGAAAATTTTCTTCTCCTTGCAGGTATTTGGTATGTAAAATTCAGTTTGATCGATTGACTATAGCATATAGCTCCCATAGGAACGATCGTTCAAAAATTATGTTTTTGCTTAAAAAACCGCGTATTTTAGGAGTTATCGACCAATATTTTGCACAAATACTTTTTTGACATCAACAAAGATACAATGCAAAAATGGTCAAGATCAGGCTACTATAGCATATAGCTCCCATAGGAACGATCGGTTAAAAATACAGTTTTTGTTAGAAAAACTTTTTTGTTCTTGAATATAAGCAAACCAAACTTTGCTATTACGTGTTTTTATTAATGCCTGATAAAATTCCAGAATTTTATAAAAATAGGACATAAGGGCGTGGTACCGCCCATACAAGTAAAAACTTAAAAATGAGACTTCTTTGTAAACAGACGAGATACAAGATTGAAAAATGTAGTGAAGTTTGACTACATTGCCTTCTTAAAGACAAATTAGAAAATGAGCGTGGCTACGTATATGATTCTTATTGGAAAATTAAAAAAGGTTTTCTAATAAGAATAATTGTGAAAACGTTTGCAAGAGTATATAAGTTTCGGCATAGCCGAAAATAGTTCCCTTACTGGTATTTATTTTGTTTTTGTGCTAATAATTCTTGTTGACTTGAATGTCTTTGTCTTTGTTTTTGTTTTGGTTTTTTTATTCCACCTGCTGTTGTTTTTTATTTTTTTTTTTGTATTTTTCTTATTGGACAAGTGACGGTTTTCTGTGTCGTGCTAAATTAAAACTACTCCTTTGCTTATCAGTTGCGCAAAAATCTTTGACGACTTGTTTCCAATTACGAACTCATTTACTTGATTCTTCCAATCAGTCAGTCATGCATGCCTTAAGCGTATCGTTTGTCGTGTCGCTTCACACACACAGACACACACACGCACACAAATCAATTGTATTTGCGCTTTTGTGTGCCTTAATTACTTTGTTCGCTTTACGTTGAGCTTTGGTCATGACTGACAGCCGCCCACGCTTCTCTAAATGTTTACTTATGCTTAGAAGCACTCATGTACACATAGACACAAGAGCATGTGTGTGTGTATTTGTCTGTGTGTTTGTGTTAAATAGTCGAATCGCAAAATGGCACAATAAAAACTTGGCAATAAATACTTAAAAATATGAAAAAAATATATGCTTTAAAAAAAAAAATACTAAACAAATAAATGCTAAAATATTTGCCCACGCGCAACTATCAAAATAAAAATAATATATATATAATCGAAGTAAATTTTTTTGTGTATTTTTTGTATTTAAAATCAACGAAAAAACATATATATCAGAAATCATTCTAAACCTTGACAATTGTTATTTTTGCGTATGTCCGTCATAAGTTTTTTCTTTGCATAACTTTATTTATATTAAGTTGCTTTATAGCACCAAATACAGTTAGGAACGCCCACATGTCCTTCTGTATATGCACAAAACCGCAAGCAATCTGGTTGTATTTCGTTTGTTTTCCTTAATGTTGAGCATCAGTTACAGCTATAGCAACAACAACAATGCAAGCGCAGGAAGGCAACTGTCAAGATATGTGTCAAGGTAAAATGTTGCCTTGTTGCCTTTTGTTGTTGCAATTTTAGTTTTTGTTTACTTTTACATATGTGAGGCGAGCAAGTTGTGCCTCAACTCAACTGAATTCAACTTCACTCAAGTTAACTTCATTGCGCTTCAAAAAAATTGGCGACTTCAGCGTGAACCGCGCGCAGCCCTGACTGACAGTCACTCACTCACTCACTCACTCATTCACTGAGTCAGTTACTAACACATTCATTTGTACAAGTTCCGTCGCAGGCGCATCTTTTCACATTGCTTGTACTTGTGCTTGTCTTGTTGTTGCTGCCGTTACCGCCGTTACTGTTGTTGCCATTGCTTGTTATTGTACTTGTTGCTGTTGCTGTTGTTGTTGCTGATGATGATTTTGCTAGAGGCGTTTCTGCATTTTTTCGCGTGTGTCTTTTCTTTTCATAGTTGTAACACAGGAAAACATAAATTTTGCCAAAGCGACAGCCACTTGAGCGCTCCACACAGCTAAGCGCGGCCCTCGATTCAAATCGAATCAAGTCAACTCAAGTCAAGTCGAGTCAAGTCGAGTCTTGAAGTGAAACTGAAATTTATGCTAAATAACTGTAAAAGTATTTTGTTTTGCAGTTGTTGATTTTATGGTATGTCAGGAATGCGCCTGCGTCTTGTATCTAACTACCTTTATATCTCTCTATGTATCTGCAACAATGTTGTTGTTTGTGTCTCTTTATCTGTAGATAGAACCTTCCTGCATGTCATTGTCAAAGTTGTTGTACGCCTTATGCGAAGTGACACGCTTTTTGTGAGGCGTTGCTTAACGTACAAACGAGCAAGCAAATCATTATGCGTTGGCCTTTGGTGATTGATCGATTGCTAATCTGAGCAGCAGCCAAGAGTTGAAAACCGCTGAAAACCATTCATTAATTTAAGCATTGAAACAGTTAATGAAATAACAGTTGCTCAAAAGCCATCGATGGCATGAGTTGAGGTGCCACAATAGAAAGTTACAATCGCAATTAAATATATACGCCGTATAAACGTGAACGCTTTGCCTTAAGATAAGGCATCTGCTCTAGTTTTGTAGCCTGGTACAGCTGATCGCTTGCGACTTGGCTTTGGCTTTGGCTTAGTCGAGTTGCGCACGCCTTCCAGCTAAACAAGTTTTGTTTGTATGAGATTTTTTGTTAGCTTTAATATTTGCAAAAGTTTTTCGTTTTTGTAGAATTTAAAGTTTAACATCAGGCCGAATCATGTACTCACCGCTCGACTTTCACTTGACCAAAGGCGGTGGGGTACGTCTATTTGCTCGACTGCCGGTCAATGATGACAACAACCACAAGTAATCAAGTTTTAACTGTAGATTTTATTAGTTTTTGGTTTGATTTTGTGCCAAAAATTGTTTTTTGCGGTTGCAGTTTCGGAAATGTGCCATTGCAAATGTGTAATAAAAGCGCCTTTTGTTATGATCACCTCGCAGGCAGAATGCGCTAAAGTAAGTAGGTAAAACATGCTGATGGTGTTGAAAGCATTAAGAGCTTCATTACAAGATGATTTTAATGCGGCTGCTGAATTAATTTGAGTGGCTCGTAAATGACGTAAGCTGTTTTGGCGAATTGTCCGAAATTAACGCCAGAAAGCATGTGTAAATTGTTGGCCATAAAAGGAAGTGTTAAGCTAAACTGAAATGCCGAAATGAAATGAGCACTAAAAGAGCTACAAAAAACTTGTATAGCCGCAATATGAGTTGAGATGTAAAGAAAACTATATTTAGAGCTGGCAAACGTTTCTAAACACAGTTTATTAACTACAATAGGGGGAAATCGTCTATCTTCGATGTGAACGTGTTAATCGCCAGACAAGCGCTCGATCGAGTGCATGATGAGCGCACAGCCTAACTCATTTGTTGGTGTTGTTCTTTTCGCTGTTCTTTTAAGAGATTGAAAGCACTTAGAAGACTAAGCTAAGTTTTGAATGAACATCTTCGTCTTCGTCTTTGTTGTCGGTTGTCTCAACCACTTCCTCACTTTGCGTAATTATTATTATTTAATACGCCGAAAACAAGAAACGTGCCGCGTCACCAACAACAAGAACAGAAACAAAAAAAAAATACAACAAGAAAATAACCACAACATTAAGACAAGCATCGACAATATTAACAGCAGCAATCAGAGCGGCAGCAGCCTCAGCCTCAGCAGCAGCAGCGGCAGCTCATCTTCGTCGTCAACAGCCTCAACATATTTTTGTTGGTGCTTTTGCTGATTGCGCTACATTTTTCAGCTGCTGTACAACAGTCATGACAAGAGCAACAACAACAACAACAACAACAATAGCAACAATTGGAAGTCATCATTATTAAATACGCACGAGATTGCTTATCTTTATAACAGCAGCAGCAGCAGCAGCAACAACAACCACAGCAACAACAACAACATCAACAACATCAGCGGCACTTGTTCTGCTGACTTAGAACATATACGCTTGTACACTTTTTATGACACTTTGTGTCGAGCGTTCGTTGCTTAAGTCTTTTGTTTTCGCCTTTGCCCTGACCTTGAGCCGTTGCTTCAGTCAGTGCTCAGACAGTTCGACCGTCTTTTTTTTTTCTATTAAATTAGTCGGCTTAGTTGCGCATGGCTTAGGGTGCGACGGCGGGCAACGCGGCTGAGGCGTTTGTTACAGCCTATGTGCTGACAATAATTTATGCGTGCGCTGAATGCGCAGACATGCGTCGGCTCGACAACAAAAAAAAAGCACGCCTCGCTTGCGTTGAGCGTTAATAACTTTTTGATTGAGACTCATCATCAACGCATTAATACATACGTGGAAAAGAAGATAGATTTGTCTTGTTTAAAGTTTGTGTGTGTGTGTTGTATTTGTCTTTGTTAACACGTGTTTTTTTTTCATTTGGGGCGAACATTTAAGTTGAAGAGTTATTCCGCCATGAGTGTTCAGATTAAGTTGTTATCATCAGCCATGTAATTGTGCGCTTTGGAGGATTTTATGCTTACACGAGCTTTGTTTGTCTGCTTCTAGGCATTTGTTGTCATGATTAATAGAACTTTGCGTTGTGTATTGTACGCTACATGGCTAAATTATGTACATATGTAGTTTGACATAATCGTATTCCATAGTTGTTCATAAATTTATTTCGTTACAGGCAAACGACACAACGAGCAAACGAACTACGAAACGACTAACTTACAACCAGCCGCACAGAGTCAATATCCGTTGTCGAATTATCATCAACTGCCTGCGGAATTTAATGCCGAAGATATACAACGGGAGGCAGCACTGGTCTTGGCACAAGCAGAGAGCCATCATAGTAAGGCAAAGAACGGCGATAATATACCAACATTTCGTGTAAAGACTAAACGCAGCGGTGCTGAAGGCAATCCCAAGAAGTTCCATTCCTTGCCCACACGCCAAAAGAAAGGCGAACGCAAACCGGTAGCACGCAGCGCCAGTGACGCCTCAAACAAGAAACCCACAAAGCGACCATCGATCTTTGGTTTGTTTAGTCGCAAGAGCGACACGAATGTAAGCCAACTAGAACGTGATCCACGCTTTGAGGACAGTGGCGGCAGACGTTTAGTACGTAGCAAATCGGACGTTGGCAGCACGGCCGCCAATGCACGAAAGCACAAACGCACGCATAGAGAATCGAAACAGACGTCAAACGGTGGTGTTTCAAACTCGTCAGTCAAACAATTGCCAACACAGCTAAGTCCGATCATTGAACAGGGCGGCGAAGAGAAGGAAGACTACTTTGGCGAGCAGTTTCAACGTGAACGCCGTAAATCCGACGCGGTCACGGTGCGCGAGAAGAATGAGAGTGCACTGAACGAGCTGCTCGCACGTAGCCGTTCGCAGGCCGAGGTCGACGGCACACTGCTGCAATCACAGCCGAGAATTTCGGCAAGCATTAAGGATAAGATACTCACGTTAAAGGCGAAATCAAACGATAATATGCACAGCTCACAGTTGCCAGCAGCGCGTTTGCCGCTGACAAAGGGCCGCACAGTCAATGGCTTGGTGAAGCGACTCTCCATGGAGCGCTTCTCGCCGCAACCGGTGATCAATCAGCCGGCCTTTTCCTATATACGGCCAAACGAAGGCATCACATATGCACAACTCGATTTGAGCGATGAACCGCAACCCTTGTCAGCGGCGCGCAACAACACGCGTGACCTGCGCACCCCATTGCGTGAGTTTCACTCACCGGCACGCGACATGCATACGCCGCCGGAGCGGCCGCCACGCTATGACCGTAATGAATTTGTCACTAGTCCGAGAGTGGATGGCTACGGCACGAGTTATTCGCCGCCGGGCGCCACCACCATACGTATCTCGAGCTCGCACTCACCGTCTCCGTGGCAGCAGTTGAGTCCGCGTAACCTGAGCGATGAGGACGAGGGTCTTGGCATTGAGACACGTAAATACTTTGACGAAGCGCCGGCCAAGTTGCACAGCAAGTCAACTATGCCTATGGAGCCGCCTATAGTGCCACACATACGCAGCGTGACACCACCACGTGAGCGGGACTATCGTTCACCGTCGCGTGACGAGCCGCCAGTGGATGATTTGGGGTATCGGCGTACACGACTTGAGAATCGAATATTAACACGTCGCTTCGGCGAAGGTGGCACACTGGAACGAAATGGTTATCAACGCCATCACTCGACAGAGCGTTATCTCAGTCCGGAGCGTGAGCACTTCGATACACGCTACCATCGACCACCGACAAATGAGTTGCTCAAGAAGTACTCGCCTGAGCGCACACACTTGGATATCATTGCGCCCACTGTGACTACAGTAACTACGAGCTCAACATTGCCCAAAACCGAAAAAACCTCACGCTACAGACATACCAAGTACTACGATGATGGTCATGGCGGTGTGAAGGAGGTCTATGAGCGTCAGACGCAACAGGATAATGATGGTAAGCCACAAGTGCGTGAGACGCGACATCGTGAGCGTTTGGGTTCGTATGGTCGTGACTACACGGAACGGCAGGACTACGAACCGAAGAGCTTAGATTCACAGTTCACGAACACGGATCAGTATCGATCATCGCCCGAGATGCTGCAGCGCTATGAAACGGGTGGTGTAGAACGTGGTCCACAGCAGCGCCTGAGCCACGAGGAGCACTGGCAGAGCAGCTTGAAGCGCGACAAGTTGCAACAACGCAGCTTCGACAAGGGTGACTCGGGCATTGAGAATGATTTTCGCAAAGAAAGCTTTAACGGCGATATCAGCACAAGGTGAGTTTAACCCCATATTAATAGAGTTGTTATTGTGTGATAATGTTTTGAAATATTGCCAACAGATGGCGCAAGCCCACAGTTTTCGATCATATGAAAGCCTGCGACACTTTCCTTAGGAAGGAACGTCGTGACACAGAGCAACAGCATGTGCCGCATAGTCACAACTTTATCTATCGTGAGCGTTCCATTGACGATGGTTCGCATTTTGATCCACACCTCGACAAGTATCCAGTAGCCACCAGCACACTGCGCCGTCGCGACCAACATTCACAGACGCCGACACAGGAGACAAGCACGCTGAAGCGCAACAAGAAACTAGGTGGTTTTGAGAAGGTCAAGCAGCTCTTTACGGGCGCTGGTGGCAACAGCGCATCTGGTTCCGGGCGCAGTAGTTCGAGTAATCTATCCGGTTCGAAGAAGGATTTATCGCGACAAATGACAAATGGCAGCAGCACACTTGGTAAAAATAAGGAGCCGAACAAAGGCAAGGATAAAGAACGCTATATGGTCAAGGAGGAGGAGATGCGTTCGCGTTACCGTGAACACCGTTCCAATCATCCACACCAGCAACAGCAGCTGCAGCAGCAGCACGAGCGAGTTGAGACCTCACGCGAACCAAAGGTGAGTGCGAAATGAGATTTGTTTTTTAATTTGAAAATGATAATTCGATAAAAGAGTTCATTCAACTTGCCTTGTTGGCGAATTCTCGTTCACCATCGCTCTGCGCTTCTACACAAATTTGGTCATGGGAAGTTATTATTAATTTCATATTAGGCAAAAGCTACGCCATTACACTGCCTGAGCCAACCGACGCACAATAAATACGTTTCACATTCACATTCGATTGTCATTGTACGAAATTCGTCATACTTTGTTCTGATTTCGGCGTGAGTGAATTTTTATTGCTGCTGGCGTGGGCGACTTCCAGACTACTTTTTAGCCGGCGGGAAAAGGTGTCATTGTGTCAAATCGAGAACATGTTGCCCATTGATTGAAGCCGAGCCAAGAAAAGCGGCGATATGCGCATTGTGGGCGTGCCAAAAATGGGCAAAAACACTACACTTAAGCGACAGTCAAGAACAAACATTGGCGGCACTAATCACTAAATCAAGACGTAACAAATTCAAGACTTACGTAATCACAAAGAAATGCTTCGCTAGTTGAATAGATTTGCGCCATTTAAATGTCAAATTCAAGTTGTCTTTGGCATGACATGAAGAGGCGTTGCCACAAAGGCTTGAAGCCCACGCGGCAAATGTCAAGTGTGCAAAAAGTCAAGATTACCTTAGCGACCTTGTCAGCGAGATGTTTGGTTGCACAGTGCGTATGCGCAATGCTCAATTGAAAGACAATTCTAAGCGGCTTTAGCAGCAAGCCAAACAGTTTCGTTGCACATCCATAAGCTGCAAATTTGCGCAACTGTGCGAAGTTATGCTCGAGCGATTTTCTAGTTGCCGTCAGTCAGTGCGACACACAGACCTTGGCTCTGTGGAGGATGTAACTCATTTGGCCGAGCGGATATTGCTGCAAGCGTTTGATTGGCATTTCAGTTAACAAGCTTTGAGTGCCCTCTTCTGCAGTTGGCGGCTGTTGCTACTGTCGCTATTTACATACTGAACATACAAGTGTATGTTAAATAAAATCCGATAAGTTGGCAAAGAGAATCATAAACAAAAACATGCTTCACAGTTAATTGTCCAAAAATGATGATGGCCAAGCTAAGTCAAGTCAAGTCAAGCCACACAACGAGCGATTCGAATTCGAAAATGAATTTATGTTTTGCGTTTTAATAATTTTTATGTTATACATTTTCTTTCTTTCTTGATTTGTTTTTTTTTTTTGTTTTGTTTTGTCATTTTGTTACACACACACACACAGAGACGAATAAATTATCAAAGAAAAAAAAAAAAAGCGTGCCTAACAAGTTTGGCCGCTAAATTCGTGAGTCGCGAGCAGCTTCGGTGACTTTGGCAGAACTCAACGAAATTGTATGTGTCGAAAACATGCTGCCAAAGCAAATTAGCACCTCTTGCGAGATGCGCAAAAACGCTATTCAGCATTGCCATTGAGTTGGCCGGCAATCTTGGACTTGCAATCTGAGCCCGAACAAATGTCCAAAAAGTTATTAATGACTCAAGCCGAATATTTAAACGTTTATGCATGTGTAATACATCCTTTTAAAGCACACAATTCGGCAAGTGTCCGTCTTGACGCAAGCCAATGGTTACGGCAGAGGAGGGCTGGCGTCGAAATCGCATTGATTGAATTAGCAATACAATAAGATTGGCGAAGGTGTGTTTTGCGGCCACTAGACGCTGCCGGTTAGCAATCAGCAAGAGGGCGAACTGTCAAAGAGAACTTCACTGGAAATGACAATCAGACTCATTTAAACTTTTATCGCTGCTCAAGAATTCAGCATGGATCAGACAAACGCAGCCTTTAATTAGAACCCTGAATGGCTTTGGCTGAAAGTCATATGCCAAAAGTTTCGTCGACAATTAAATATGGAATTGGTGTCAAATTGGCATATTTATGAGGGAGTTTCTAAAATGTTCAACGCTTTTAACTCAGCCAGCAATATTTGTTTGTTATTTCGTTTTGTCGTTGTTGTTGCCATTCGAATTTTATACGTTTTGGCTTTGCTTGGCTTTGTTAGTGTGTTCTTTGATTTTATATATATATATATATATATTTGTTTTTTTTTTTTGCGGTTTCTCAAATGAAATTTCGACGCCAATTTGGTTATAAAAATAAATACCATCAGCAGACAGCAGGCGTTCTAAGCTGCTCTTGGTGTCGTTCCTTGTTTTTTTTTTTTTCTTAGCAAATATTTGGCAATTCGTGCGTTTTGTGTAAATGCTTTCATTAATCTTGACTCTGCCGGGCAAGTGGAGGCAAGCGTGGCTTTTGACTCATTTGGCACTATAAAAAAGTTAGCGGCGTTGTTAAAAAAATGTTCAATTTGCACAAGTTTATGATTTTAAGTATTGGCAAATATGCTAATAAATGAAAGAGTATCATAAAAATTATTCTAACAATAGTGTTCATATTTTAAGTGGTGTTCTTGTTGTTTGGCTTTTTTTTTAGAACAGTGCAAAGCGTAGGGTGTATTGAAGTGTGCCAAGCCTGTAAAATTGGATTTATTGCCATATCGAATAGTTTAGCAAACTCGGTTTTAGCCAATTTCAGCCGCAATTGGGCCAAAGACTTGACATGGCTTATAGTGGAAACATAAAGCGTATAAAAATAAAAACATCAACAACGACAACAACAACAATAGCGACAACAACATTGGCAACAATAGCAGCAGCAGCGGTGCCACAAACAAGTTGATTTGCTTGTTGGCCATGTGTTGTTGTTCAATTGCAATAATATGCAACGCAAGACGCCTGCGCGCTCCCACAAATACAAAATACAAAGTAATGTTGAACAGTGTGACGACCACAATGCGGTGCAGTGCAGTGTAGGGGGCTTGGCGGAGCCCTCAGCCTCAGTTTCAGCCGCAATCTTGGCCTATGGTGGCAGACAGTGCGGCAGACCTGAATGCAAGTGCCACGCCGCTGCTGATGAGGCCGCCGTCAGAGCAGCACCTGATGTACTTGTTGTTATTGCTGCTGTTGTTGTTGTTATTGTTGTTGTCGAAGTTCGAACAGGTTGCGCGATTGGTGCGCTGGTCGCTCTTGTGCAAGACTTGAGTAACCTTTTGCAATACAATTTAGTTCATGTATGAGTATGGCTTACATAATTTGATTGCTTGTTCTCTTTTTTCTCATCTTTTGTTATTTCTTTTTTTCTCGTACTCATTTAGACCATCGATATATCGATGCGACGACGTTTGTCCACACCGAAAGCTAGTCCATTGCTGCTAAAGCGTACCTCATCCGACAAGGCAAAGAAGGAATCGCCGCTGGCGAAGCCCGAAAAGACAAGCTGGTTCAAGTCGCTCGATCGACGCGCCAAGAGCAAGTCAAAGGAGAAGGTAAGCGTTGACAGCGAAGTGAAAAGTGGCGTTGTACAATTGTAATAATAATGTATTGGTTTTTTCTTACCGAAATGGCATGGCAGTTGAATGTCTCTGTGAATGGGCAAACTGAGACATCAAGTATGAAACGTGGTAAACGCAATCCGCCCGCTGCGCCTGCGAAAAATCTACGCTTCTTTGGCGACACCGACTTAGACTCGAATCCGCCAACGATTTCAAAAGCGAGCAGCACGCCCAGGTATGAGCAGCAGCGCCATACTAACAACAATTGTGAACAATTGTAATTGACCACTCTCACTCCCAACCCGTAGGTCACGACCCTCGTTGGCGACAACATCAACACTGAATCGTGCGCAGAAATACTCGCAGAGTGCCTACCATCTGGACCAGCTCAATGGCAGTCCACCGGCACACGGCCATGACTACCGGCACACGCTCGCCTCACAAAGCTCGCGCAACAAGAGCAGTTCCATGCATAATCTAGAAAATGATGTTGCCAGCACCGATGAGGTCGACTTCCGCAAGCGGCGTCACTACTCACGTTCGCGTGAGCTTGACGACATTTCGGAGAGCGGCTCGGAGACCGAGGAGTTGCACAAGCAGCAACGCGCATTGGCACAGCAGCGCGCCAAGTCCTTGGAGCGTAGTGGTGAGCGTGACAATGGCGTACGTTCGCAACGGTATGAGGAACATGCCTACCGACGCAGCAGCGAGCGACGCGAGACGCCAGCGTTGTCCTCCGCAACAACGACGCCAAACGGCGGTGCTGGTGGCGATAGCAGCAGCAGCACGCATCAGCGCAGCAGCCGAGCACAAGGCGCAACGCTCATGGGGCCACCGAAACCGGCACGCAGCGCTGAGCGGCGTGCAATGGCAACGGGTTACATGAGGTAAGCGATTAAGTTGTATGGTTTTCAAAAAAAAAAGAAATTACACGGCACATTGTAGGGAACGCGAACGCTATCCGGCGGAGAGCTCGGGCACTGAGGGCGAGTCGAGTCTACACAGTCAGCGTAGCGTTGTCTTCTTGCATGCCACGACAGTTGGCGCCATACCACAGCCATACAATCTGCGCCGGCGCTCCATATCACGTGATGATCTGCGTAAGGGCGGCAAGGGCCAACCGCAACCACTGCAGCCGATGACACGCACCGTGTCACGTTCGGTGTCGATGCTGGCGCCCTGGAAGCCGAAGCTCATCAGTGAAGGCTACGAGATCAATTATTCACAGGAGCAGAATAAACGTGTATGTTGCGCACTGCTTTATCAATTTTACCAATGATTTTTATTTGTTGTAATTACTTTGTACTTAGATGTCGACCTTGCCACGCAAGCCGCCACCACATAACGGCGCCAGCAGCACGTTGACGCGCATGAGTCGCAAGAGTGGCGAAAATGCGCGTAGTGCCGGTCGGCATGGCGGCAATGGCGTTAATGCCGCCTACAGGGATGATCAGTCCTCGCTGCGTCCATCTTCGACGACCACATCTAAGTCCATGCTCTCATCGAATTTACGCAGTGCGAAGATAAAATAGTTCTCTTTGACGACGGACAACGTTAATGTGAAATTGTTTTAATGTTGAAGCTCGAGTTAATCATACAATATTAACCAACCAAATTAATCAACGTTCCGCTTCTTCTTATTCTTGTTGGAATCAAGGTGCTCGCACACATCGACAGCAACAGCAACAGTAGCAGTAGCAGCAGCACTCGCCAATTTGTAATTCTTAACTCTAATCAGATCGAAACTGACGACGGCACGACGCTTCGACGCTTCGACGCAAGTTTTATAATAGTTTTAAGCGCGTAAGCAGAAAAACTTAATCTATGTTAAAATCTTACATATAAAATTAATTTCTTGATGCAATTCTCGTCATATTTTATATGATTATTATTAATTAATAATTTTTACTGTTAAGTGATTGATATAAACATGAGTTTTTTTTTACTAATTATGCGAAATGTGTATAAATGTGGTTGGGTATGTTCATTGAGTTGTTGATTGTTTTTGCTTGCGCAAGCTTGCTGTGGAAAGAAAATGTGTGCGCATGCTGCATGTGCAAATTATGAATTAGCCCGCACCTAAGCCTAAAATCGCATCCATGACCATTTACATGACCAAATGCTGAGCAAACAATGTAACCAGTCTCAAGCAGTGCGATGGTTGGTGTCTGTGATATGTTCCACTTGAAATTCAAACGAACGAGTAGTTTCTAACCGCGTGGCAACAGCAAAAAACAGTCTATTAATTGGTAGAAAAATCGTCTAAAACGGCTGGGGGGGTAATGAATGTTCGATAAATCTTGGCGCACCTTGGCGTAACTTCGACTTGCTCATGAAAAACGGACTGTTGATCTTCTCGCAACATTATATTGCCGATTGTGTTTGTTTAGTCATGGTGTTTGTTTATGCATTTGTAAATAAGCCCTGCCTTATGTATGCTGTGTTGAGCATATTGGCATAAGGCACTTGCGTCATAATATTGCTAATATATGTGTTGGTTGACTAACATAGGAATTAATATTTTCTGATAAGTTTCAGTTAAGGCTTATCTTGAAATATTACTGTGCATAAGTTAATTCAATTTGAATTTTTGGGCGCAAATTTAATTGGCATGTTTCTAGAATTGCAATAATTTTACAGGAGATCTGGATCACAAATTTTATAACCGTAAATTAGAATCTTACAAGATTTGCAATGATGTTAAGTCAGTTAGTATTAATGAGCACTTAAAACTGCCCCTTAAATTCCAAGTTCGAATTGAGATGATCATGTTGTTGCTTCTTTCAAAGTTCTTAAATCGATTTTGAAAAGTGTAGCAAAACTCAAACAGAATTATATTTGTTCGACCGTCATGCACTTCAGCGCAATGAAGATTGTAATAAATTACTTACTGGGCTAATAAATTATTTGCAGTCATTGCGCTCAAGGCACAAGACACTTTCACTTATACAAGGACACAACACAACACAGCACAACAAAACTACAACAACAAAATCAAAGTGAAAGCGCGCACGTCACAGCAACAGTTTTCGATCTTCTCGCAGAATATGGTATTATGCCGAAATTTCGGTTTGAACTTGGAACTTTTTACATGAAAGGCGAAGCTGAAGAAGAACGAAGTGATGGCAAGTATGAAGCCGTGCAGGATGTTTTAGAAATGGCGGAGTGAAAAGTTTCACTGTAAATTAATGGTTTAGCTTTGAGTGAGCGTGTAAAGTTGCACCCAACATAAAATTTCAAGATTGAAACTTGGCATAAAGCAAATTTCGAACAAGGACAACATCAACAACAACAACAATAACAACAACAACAAGAACATTAACAACAACACTCGAACGACAGCAGAAAGTATTTAATAAGTGCGAAACATTTTGTATTTTTTTTTGCATTCAACGCAAATAAAATTTATTTCACTTTGCATGATTTTAGTTAACTTTTGTAGCGCCGCCAACTTCAGTTACGCTTGAATGTGTGTATGTATGTTTGCTTGCAAGCCACTGCGCGATTCGCTTGAGGTTTGTTTTTTTATTTTTTTTTTTTTGTTGTTTTCTACTTTGAACTTTGTTTCATTCATATTGAAATACTTTTGCAAGTGAATTTCGTTATTTATGATACAAAAATAGTTATGCAAAATTGATAAAGTCTGCTTGGGTAGGCGTGTTGCTCATGGCGTTTTTTGGCGTGTTGCAGCGCTTCCTGCAGGACTTTATTAAGCAATTATTCTTATGCACTTCACTGCTTATGCATTATCACTCATACGCATTGACCTAAATCCTTAAAGTATGCAGCACAACATTTAACAGTCACGACACGCCCAGGTCAACGCCTACTTTTGGTTGTTGTTGGTTTGTCGCTTGTTGCTTGTTAATCGACTGCAGTTTTAATCAACTGATGACGTTTGCTGTTGTTGTTGTTGCTTCGGTTGTTGTTGTAGTTGTAGTTGTTGCATACCGTTTATCGTCAATGACAATCACTCATCACTGAGTGCAATTTTTAATTAATTTTACATTAAATGTAACTCAAAAGTTATGCAGCATGGCATGAAGGCGACTGCACACGTTGAAGGACATGCCAAGAATGTTTCCGTTAAGGGGGCGCTGAGTAGTAAAAGGTCGAACGAGTTAAATGATAAAGACATGAGTGCAATTATGTCAACGTTTTAATTATCATAAGTAATTTAATGAATACACACACACACACACATGCAAACAAATGATAAGGAAACAAATGAACAAAGATGAAGCATTCAAAAGGCGCAGCTCACTTAATATCAACAACAACAACAACGAAGTGGATTAATTTAATGGCAAATTGGACGAGTAAAAATATTTTTTTTACATCTTCTTGTTTTCTTTTCTTTTACTGTTGTTGTGCTTAAATATGAAAACAAGCATGGAAAATTTTATTTAGCTCAATAAAATGAAATTAAAAACACTTGAAGTTTGTTTTGCCAGCAAGAATGCAAAAAAAAAACTCACGCGAAATTATATTTAAACAAGCCAACAAAAAACGAAAAAATATTTAAGCCGCTTAAACTTTTACAACGAAAACAATTTTCTAGCATAGTCAAGTGTGATGAGCGAGAGAGAGAGAACGAGATAGCGAGAGACAATCAGCCAAAGCGTGAGCGAGCAAGCAATGTGTATGAACGTGTTGGTTGAAACGGAAGCAGCAAAATACGGCAAAACAAACTTTTATTCTTCGTTATTTTTTCTGTTTTAAATAAAAACAAAAAAAATGCAACAAATAAAAAAGCGAAAAGAGGAAAGAAAACAAAAATTGAGCAGGAAATCAAGTACAAATATTTTACTTTTATTGAAAAGCCATCAAAAGCTGAAAGTAGTTGCGAAACATTGCAAAAGTAATAAGCAGAAACATGATAAACATGAAAAAGGCGCTGAGACGCGAACGTGGCCAAAGACGACGAAAGCGGCTCAGCATTGAAGATTAAAGAAGCCAATGCGTTAATTAAGGCTTAAGCCTGTTAAGTTGAAAAACAATTTTAATGACGTAATTTTCGCATAAAAGAAGATACAATTGTGCTATCAAGCGACGAAGTCGAAGAGTCAAAATCGCGTTTTGTTGCAAAAGTTGTATGTGTTGTGTCTTTGCTTGTAACATACGAGTAATCCCGACAAACGGTGTAATATATTATATAAATTGGTAATGAAAAGTTCTTTGTTGAGTAAGGTGATCAAATAACGTACGTCATTTCAATAATAAATGCATTGAAAGTGCCGCCACCTTTCCTTTGTTCAACAACTTGGCTCGGGTTTAAGCTGATTAAAGGGTTAACCAACTCGTTAAAGTTCGGCTCATGCATTTTGTTGTTGGCTGTGTAACTTTTAATACGTTAACGAGTTCGGCGTGAAAACGCTTATTATTTCAGTAACAAATATGAGTTTGCGTAAACTCAACTTGAGAGCGTAGAAAACAAACTTTGTGTGTGGTAAGAAAGCAAAATGATGTTATTAAACAAAACTTGCTTACTTTTGGCGTTTGTAAAATTGCAGGCAAAAACAGCTGTTTAACCTTCTTACTCAGTCACACTTTTCACACTTAATTATACTAAAATTAAAAAAATGATGATATTCTTGGGTGTGTTAGCAACACTGGTTTTCTCAGTTTACTTCGTGTAGCAGAAGACTTCTGCACTCTTATTTTTTTTTATTTATTTTTGAAGTAAAAGCCCTAAAATGTTGTTGCTCATTTTTTCAATTACAGCACTCAAGATCTTCTCCTCTCTCTCTCTCTCTCTCATACCAAATGAAAACTGTCGCTAATGCAAATTTTGTCGCCTATTTTTGATTTTCGGTCACTTTTGGTCATTTGCAGCATTTTGTATTTTGCTATTTTTGTTGTTCTTTTCTTCTCATGCATATTAATGGCTTTGTTGGCATGAAGGCATTGCATGAAACAAAGTGCGACAGCAAAATTTGCACAAATTAAGACGCACGTGTCGAAAAATGTTGCCTCAAATCGTTCGCTTGTCTTGATTTTCAAAGAATTTCTATTGGTGTGAAATGTTGGTTTTCTTTCTTTGTTTTAATTTTCTTTTAATTTCTGTTTATTTTTTTTGGCTTTTTTGTCAAATAGAAATTAACACAAATTTGCCTGGCTTGTGCACTTAATCAAAGTGTGAGCACTTAGTGGTGAGGCTTGGTGTCATTAATGTTGCGTATACGCAACGTGCTCACACAAGTTCAAAGGCATGTTGGGCAGTAAGTGAAATTAAAATTGTTTTCAAAATGAAGCACATGTGCACTGTTGGCATGTGCAGTTAAGTTGTTGTTGGTGTTGGTTTTTTTGAGCAATTTCAGCATATTATGAAGTTGCGCCGACACTTAAATTGTGTTTACCACATGCTTAAACATACCAAAACACAAACCAACTACAAAAACTACCACAAAATAACACGGAAGGCAAAAAAATATGGCATAAGCCACACAACGGTGTAAAATATACAATAGAGAATTGCAACAGATTCCAACACAACTTGAACCTCATTTTGCACGTTACTGTAAACTTACAAAATCATGAAGGCCAAAAAAGCAAATATAAACAAAAATTGTTTGCTTTAAAGAGCTTGAGGAGGCGGCGACAGAGGTTTGTAAGTGAATGAGTAGAAATGTAAAGGCATTCAATTCAACATGACGAGGTCAGACGTGAGCTTCTGTGCTGCCATGTGCTACTCTATGGCTTTGTATGTATATGTGTGTGTGTGTGTCTGTGTGTGTGTGTGTGTGTGTGGATATTTGTGTGAGTGGCAGCCTTATTTTATTTTTTCGACTGTTGCTCTCTTTTTGATATAAAACAGTTGCTGATTATGTGCAAGTGTGCAACAAGGTTTGTTGACTTGTTGCCATTTGCTGTTGTTGTTGCTGTTGCTGTTGCTGTTGCACTTGCAGCAAACAAAAGCCGCACACACATTTATTAAATACAAACACAAAAGTATAACTATTTTTGGCTTTGCACTTTTGCTATGCTTTTTGACTAAATTTTATGTTAATTAATGTTTGTTAAAGTACTTCGTGCTTGTGTGTGTGTTTGTGTGTGTGCCACAACTTGTTGTTGGGCGTTGGTGTATTTTGGTCAAGTGGCGTTGGCTTTAAGTGTTGTCATTGGGCACATTTGTTTTTGGTACCAAATAAAAAACAAAAACAAAAACAAAAACAACAATCAAATTATGAAATTTTATGTGCAAATCATCAACTGAGCGGAAAATTAAGTTTAACAAATGGTGAGCAACTGCGGCTCTTGTATTGGTCCCATAACGCATGCGATAATTATCGAAATAAGATTACACGTTTGCCAATTAAATGTTCACTTTGGCCGCAAAAACGAGCCAAAGTCATCTGTTGACGTGATAAGTGAACAAATAAATTACGGTTTAATATTTATGCACACATTGATGTGTTTATATATATAAAAATAAAAAGCAGCACAGCAAAAATAATCAGCGCCAAAAAATATGCAAATCAGACCACAAATATTCACAAACCATAAATTTTGGCAGTCATTTTTTGTTATTTTTCGCGTTTCATTTTGCTTGAAACTCTTTTGTTTTTGTTTGGCGAGCGTCGCTAATTGAAATTAAATATGTAATCTTTTTATTATACTAAAAAAAAAAAAAAAAATTTGTTTTAACATGCTCAAAAAGGGCGAAAAACAAACACAATTTTATGGTCACTTTTGGTATTGTTTGCTGAAACCGCAATAAATAAATAAAATACACAATTTAATAACCGAACGTAAAACGTCGTTTTATTTATGGAAATCAGTGCTGTGGCAGCCTTATTGCTTGTAATTGTGTTGGAAGCGTTGTAAAAAGCGTATTTTAATTTGGCCATGAAGATTGTAACGCAACGAGCGCAATTGACGATGCAATATAAAAGATGAAATAAAGTACGGTTAACGAAGTGGCTGAAGAAAGCTGGCTAGTCTGTTGAATGGGACAATCCTTATATTGACTAGATGAATATATGGGAAGAAGCCTCATTTTGGTTGGTTAACAGGACATAACACAAAAACACTCAAGTATCACTTAGAACAAATGCAGTTTTGGCAATCTATTTTGACGCTAGTCACAAAAAGTCACAGTGAGTCACAAAATTTCAAGAGTCACATTCAGTCGCATGCGTAATTTTGTGGCTCGTTGTTGATTTGAGCGATTTCAAACACAAACAAGGAGTCACAGCAAGTCACAGTCAGTCACAGCTGATCACTAGTGGTAATTGAGTCGTCACAAGGAGTCACATCAAGTCACAGTCAGTCACAGCTGATTACTAGTGGTAATTGAGTCGTCACAAAAGAATGCGATATAAACTGATAAATGTTTATGATTATTTAATGTTGCCTGTTTATGTCTATTGCTATAAAGACGATCAGACATCTTGAGATCTCTATTCGAAGAACGAATGATGAACATTCTACTTGAAATCAGATTGAGGCTTATTTACTCTGATTGCAAATGCAAATTCATGTTGTGAAGTGCATTTGTATTTCAGTTCAACCGAAGCTTCAATTCTTTGCCGACTTAATGCATTTTTTAGCGTATTTCGGTTTTTTATTAAAGTTGTCGCTTTTTGTGTTTAATCGCGGCTCAGTTTGGTCGCTGCGGTTGCATTGTAAAATATTTGCTGTCGCATTGCGGTATTTACAGCATCATTGTCACTGCCAACACCAACGGCCGCCAACGCCGACGCGAATACGAATGCCACTGACGAATGATAAACCATGTATGCGAGTGGCCAAGGTACGAAGCCACGAAAGCGGCGGTGGCGGCAGCATGTTGCAGGCAACATATGTGCATGAGCGTGTCTGGCATGCACTTCAATAATTTTGCATGAAAATTAAACTGAAATGTCCTTTAAATTCAATCAGCCATGCCAACCCGCACAGAGGCCTTCAACATGCAACTCCCTTTGTTGTATTGCATTTTATTGACTTCGAACGTGCGCACTTGTAATTTTGCACATTAGCCATGATTAAATTTGTAAAATGATTTCTTAAATAATGCACATGGTTAAATTCAATTCATGTTTAATAAATAATACAAATTGCAAGTCAAAAGTTCTTACAAATACCGTTGTTTTGCCACAGACTTTTGGTTTCTTACGCTTTTTGCGGTCTCAACACTTGTACGATAGTTACAACAACAACACATACACAATGTTGTTGCGCATCTTCAACTACAGCTTCCTTTTGCTAATTCACTTTTCCGCCTATTGGCTTTGCAAAGTACCTCCAACCGCAAATGCTTTGCATTTATTTTCACTTCACATGTGCATTTTAATACTAAATAATGCAAACTTTCGAATGCTTAACTCATGTATGTTTCTTATTCGAAGCGCAAGTGAGACAGAAGACTCTTAAACGCATGCAATTTAGGCCGAGTTAGCCAATTAATCTTGTAAGTCTTCTTGACTGTTAAATGCAAATAGTTTCTGCTTCATTGGCATAAATAAATTTCGTATTAAATTAGCTTAGCTCAGCTCAGCTCGGCTTTCATTATTAGCCAACTTGTTGTCGCTTCTTCTTTGTCTCTGCCCGCTGCCTTCTCTCTCGCACACAGTCACTCGCTTGTATTATGATATTGTTTACCATATTTCTGGCCATTTGTCAGATTGTCATGTATTGACACATTTAATCCATAATTGTCAACATTAAAGCGAATTAATTTTAAGTCATAAATTGAAAAATAAACATTAAATGCATAAATTCGTAAATGTTTATTTATGTATATTGTTCCCTTTTTTTTGTACTCATTGAAATTATCATTAACAGGCTTATGTGTGTGTGTTTGTGTGAGTGTGTGTATTTTTACGTGTTAATAAAAATTTTTATTAAATCAATTTAATTAGCGCTCAGTGGCTGCTTAAGCATATTTCGCTGCTGTTGTTGTTGTTGTTGTTGTTGCCCTTCACTCCCTTGCCAACGAACACTTTTTCGTTGTCAACGCGTTCGCTAATTAAAATGACTATTCATTGTCCTTTAGTGTGAGTGTGTGTGAGATAGTAAGAGCTCATGTGTGTGTAATGGCGAAGTGCATTCATCATTATGTTGAACACAATCATTTAATTAATTGAAAAAAAAAATGAAGCGTTTCGATTACGTGTCGCTCGCATAACGCATTTTAATGGCACTCACACACACATGCGTATATATGTGTGTATGTTAATGTGTGGCTTGGTGTTCGCCCAACATAAAAAAAGGCTCATTAGCATTTTTGTATTACAATTTATTGACGATTAGTCAAAATTTATGCAATCATTAACACTTAGCTACAAATTGAAAATGTGTGCGAGTAATTTTATAGTTTATAATTAAATAATAAAAAAAGCGGCAAGTAATAATTGTCTGAGATAATTAAGATTTTCTTAAAGTTTTACAAATTTATTATTTCATAGTTACTTATAAGAAAAAGTATATTCAATGCTGTCACAACCAACGAGCGAAACAATTTGTTGGCAATTTGTCTTCATTCTGACAACAATGAATGATAAAAATGCAACTGTAGCAACAGCAACAGCAACTTGGCGGCAACAATATATTGAGTAGCATGTGTGAGACGAAGGAGTCAAGCGCACTACGAAGCAACTGTTGCAAGGAAGCAGCTTACGTGCACACATACATGATAAGGCAGCATGTTGTCTTTGCTTGTGTGTGTGTGCGGCATATTAACCCAATGCTCAAAGCGGAAACACAATCGGTGTGTCAACAATAACAACAACAACAACAACTGAGGCCGTTATGCTTGCAACATACTTGAGACAACAACAACAACAAGCATTACCTCATGACATTCATTTGTCCAGGAGCCGTTGCAGCATATTTTGGTCGCTGTTAGATACTTCATTAAATCGAAATGTTTAGTCGTGTAGCTAAAGTGTTGTTCAAGCAGCTTGGCTTAAGTGTTGTCAATGCCCAAGTGACAGCAAATATTGAAATCACACTTCAAGTCTAATCCGGACCTGTAATGTTTGCCTGCTGTTCACCTCGAGTGTTGTTTCATCGCTCATTTCACTTCTTTTCGCGCGCTTACATTGATTCGATGAATATGTGTGTGTGTGTGTGTGTGTGTGTGCTCATTACTGACGTAATTACAGTTAAATGTACGTCGACACAAATGTAAATACAATAAAAATAAAGAGCAGAAAGGATAATTTGTTCGGCTTTGCTGAAACTTATATACACTACCCAGCACTTTTCACAATTCTTCTGATTGGCAAATTCTACTTACAGTTTCTCCAATAAGGAAAGCTAAGGTGACTCATTTTCTAGTTTGTATTTGAGAAAGTAATGCAATCATATTACATTACATTTGCAATCTTCTAATTCATCTGTTTTTAGAGAAATCACATTTTCAAGTTCTCTCTATATGGGCGATGCCACGCCCTTATGTCCGATTCTTATAAAACTTTGTTATATAGTCAGTATCGTCTGTTTATATCCAAGAAAAAAAATTTTTCTAACAAAAACCTTATAGACGGATCGTTCCTAAGTGAGCTGTATGCAATAGTCGCCCCATCTTATTGGCATTTATTTTCAAGAAATTTTTATGAAATATTTCGAGTTGGTAACTCCAAAAACATTTTTTTTTTTTCAAATAAATTCTTCATTTTTTGAGAGTTAAAATTTTTTTTTGATATCTTTAAAACTTTAGTATAAGTTTGTACTAAAACAGATTGACGGATCGTTTTTATATAGACGAATAAGTCTTCTTCTCTGTGTTGCAAACTTTATAACAAAGTTAATATACTCTTTTTGCAAGAGCGTAAAAAACATTTAAATGAACAAATTGAGTTGAACGATGAACTCGATAGGCAAAAGGCAAAGAACTCAAGTAGTGCCCAGTCAGCAATTCATGCGTCAGCACTTCAACGCTTTCAACATACACATAAACGTTTTTATTTATATTTTTATTTTTTTTATATCTTATTTTTAATTTTTAATTGTAATTACATTTGCTGCTCTAAAGCATTTAAGCATTTTATTGTTGTTGCTTTTGCCTTTAAAATGATAACGTTGCGTATACGTAATGCAATTGTTATGTCCATGCGACATGTGCCAAACGCTTTTATAATCAAGTTATTACTAATATTTTGTTGTTGTTGGCGTCTTAAATCAATTTGAAACAATAAATTGTGAGACAAAGTTGCTTTGATTGTTTACTTTATATTCAATTACGTAAACATTCTCTTGCGCTTCACCCATGGTAGTGGCAGCAACATAGAATAGCATAAAAAACATGTGTGTGTTTTGTATACTGTAGTTTTTTCTACTACTACCACTACAACTACTCGCCTGTGACATAAAAATAATAGGAATAATGGCAATAGAGAACGCCAAAACGGAGTGTGTTGGCATTGAATCCTTGTGGCATCTTCATTGGCCGACATGAAGTTTGTTTACTTTGCGCCTTTTAGTCATGCAATGAAACGTGCAACTTTGTTACCGCTAATGTTGACTTGCAACAACAACAACAACAGCAATCGCTACAACGAACTATGCTGCACTAAGCTGCACGCTTAGTTTTGCGCACATATTTGAGCAATCATGATGATGATGATGTTGATGATGTTGGCGTTTGCTCCTTTGTCGCTTCGTTGCCAGCAGAGAACTTCAGCGGACGTTGTCTTTAAAGCGTCCTTACGCTGACATTGTTGTTTTATGCTGTCAATGCTGTTTTTGTTGTTCGTTGTTGTTTTTTTTTAATTTTAATTAACACAAAATTTCATGCTCTGAAGCCAAACCGAATTTGTGTTGCTTGTGCGCTATTTTCTTTAGGTTCTTTTATCATCTTTTCTTTTGTTGTTCTTGTTGTTGTTGTTGTTGTTGTTTTCTACTTGTGCTCTCAGCTTGGCCCACTTGCGCCAGTTGACAGTTTGTCGCGGTTGTCGTTGTCGTTGCCGTTGGACAATGCCAGCAATTTGAGCAATTTTTGCTCATACTCCAACACCAAGCCGAGCGTTATCTTGTCGAGTGTTGCCCCGCAAGCATTCGCTGCGATGCGCTGCTTCAACTTGATTGTTTGCATAGGGCGTGGCATGTTGTGATGAACAGCGACGACTACAAGAAATTGTGGTTTGAGCTTACGGTTTTGGCATTTGGTGCTACAATGAAGTTCAAAAAACTTAAATAAGCACACAGCAAATTAAAAAAAAAAAAAGATAGTGAATTTTCTTACTCATTCAGGTAAGTGTGGTTTACTTCAAATGCTGTGCGTCAACGCGGCGTATGCGTAATGGTTTGCTTAGTCGTAGACTAGAGACAGCAGCTTGTAAAGTTCGAAATTTCGATCAGGGTCAATTGACGGACAACGGACAACAAAGAACTTTCGCTGAGTTCTGTAGGCGAATGAGTCTGCGAATTGAGCTTGCTCTGTCTGTCAACGCACTCGAGCATAATTTATTTTTGTCTTGATGTCCTTGTGCGTGTACGTGTACGTGCCTTACTTGTCATACTGTCTGCTTGACTGTTGGACCGTCTGTCAGCGCCTCAGCGATAAGCCAAGCGGCGTATGAGTAATGTCTAGCGCTGGCACAAAACATGCCCGCAGACGATAATGAGCAAAGTGTAAGCGAAACAAAATTATAGAATAAAAGTGAAAAAAGAATAATGCTAAAAAGAAGATGGCATAGAAAAACAAGACATAAATAAAACGCATGGCGTGCTTTGAATTGAGACAAAGTATGGCCACGTTTATGCGAGAGCCTTAAACCGCTTTAACCTCAAACGGCTTAACTTAAACCGGTTTAACTCAAAACAGCTAAAAGCGCTTTAAAGTAGAGCGCTTTTTAATCGCTCATTAAAGTGATTTGAAGCTCAGCGCTTTTAGAACATATCACTTATCGAATTCATCAATCATATCGGAGGTATCAATCAAATCGGAACAGTTGAGTTAATTAGCAGTTCTTGATAACTCTTAAGCCGTTTTCAGTAAGACCATTTTAAAGTCGCTTACATAAACGGAGCGTTTTGAGTTCAACCGTTTTGAGCCAAACCGCTTTAAGCGGTCGCATAAACGAGCTAACAGACAAAGAGAGGGCACTTGCGACATTACGCATACGTCGCGTTTTCTGATTATAAATCAAGCAGTTAGTTTGGCGGCCTGAGGTCTTTTTTTTTTCTTTTATTTTTAACATTTTTATTATTATTATATTTTACATTCATACATATATGTCTGTCTGTGTGTGTGCGTGTGTGTGTGTGTTAAGCTGTTGTAGGACGTTGGCGCCCCATGATTCAACATGCTACATAACTTCCGTCATTTCGATTGTGCTTGCCACTTTCGCCAAGCGACCGTTTCTTGGTTTTGAAAGATAATAAATGATTTTAATAATTTGAAACGATTTGTTTTAGTTTTGCATTAAGTCGGATAAACGCGAACGAGCGATGATTAATTAGCGTCTGATGCGCTAATCGAAAGCGCCAACATGTTTTCTGCCGGCAAACTTTTCTAACTGTCTGATTGCTCCTGCGGCTGTCAGACCAACTTGCTGTCTGTCTGTGTGTCTGTCGTACTTCCGCTTTTAATCAGCTTACGCTTATAATTTGTGCGTCTTTCGTACGCTTTTGTTTGCACATTAATTGTATTGCTGATATGAGCATCTGTCTTGCTGCCTTGTTGAAAGCAAATCTACGTCTAAAATTTGATAATAATAATTGATAAATTGTTGTTGTTGCCTGAGCTCGAAATATGTTTGCCATAAATTAAATGTGAGTTATTTCTGATTATTTACTGAGCCTATTTTAGCAATACACACACACACACGCATAAATAGAAAAAAAAAAAAAAAAATAGCCGTACAAGTAAAAAAGAACAGACAGTCTAGAAATAAATAAATAAAAATATGTAAATTTCTATTTAACTTTTTTTATTTTGCTTAGCTATTTTGTCAGACTTTTCATTGAGTCTGCATTAAATTTATTGATTTGTGTTTTTCTTTTATTTTTTTTTGCGTCGCGTCGTCAAAAACATTTCATATGCGGCGACGTCGCCAAATAAATTCATAATTAAAAACTCATATAAAAAATTCAGCCAAAACAAGCGCTCAACATGCCATCATTTATTTAAATTCATGCCCGACACATTTTCACAGTTGTTGCATTGAAACCAATTTCCACTGAACTTGAGCAAACTTTCGCCATAAAATAGTCAAATAGGCTACAATGAACTCTCATTCAGCATTCGGTCTGCCTGAAGGATCATGTGCGCTGAGCTGAAACGCCTTTTTTTCTGTGAAAATTGACAATATTTTGTTAGGCGATATTTTACTTAATTTAAATATGTAAATTTTTATGCTCAAACAAGCGCACGAAATGAAATCAATATTATTAAATAGACAACAATCGACAAAGGCTTTAAAGCCATGTTGACCGACCGTAGATTTTGATTAGTATTGAATGCTTGATTTGCACATTGAAGGGTCAACATAAATAAACCAATTTTTGTTGATACTTAAATCAATAAAAAACAAAAAAAACCGCCCATCGATCTTGACACATGACTGTTGACGGCGTTGGCTCAGCCAAAGGTGCGAAGAGTGAAGTGCGTTTGGAAAATCAAAAGGCAACGCACTTCAGTTGACTTACAACGCAAACTGTGCTAAGCTGAACTGAACTGAACTGAGCTAAGTTGGCAGCGGCGTGTGAATTATTTTTAGCGTGTTGTGTGTGCGCCAATTGAGTAATCTGAGCGTGATGCGAAAGGATGTCGAGTGCGCTAAGCGTGTGTGAGTGTGTGTGTGTGTGTGACATATGAAGGACAGACTGACACTATTTACACTTGACTGAGTTTTCCAATCAAATAGTTTTAAAAAAAAAAATATGAAAAAAAGGAAGTGACGATCATTGACGTTGCGACGGTTTAAGTACCGACTTAGACTGACAAATAGACGGACGTACATAGACACAGACAGACAGACAGACATGAGCATAAAAGCTGACGAAAAGTGTGCGTTGTGGCTGAGTTTACTTACTATTTTTAGAGTGAAAAAGCGCACACACACAAACGCATATGCAGACTGACACACATATACGTACATATATGAACATATCTATCAAAGCAAAGTGGCAACATATTTGAAAAGTTTCTCAATCACGCCACATGAACCAAGTAAAGTGTTGGCGTTGTTGTTGTTGTTGTCACGAGGGACGGCGCACGAGATGATGTCAGACAAGCCATGCAAGCAAATGACTGCAAATATTTTCTCAACATTGCTTAATAACTGAGAGTTCGATGTGATTATTTATGTATTGTTTGTATGTATGTATGTATGTGTGTTTATTTGTGTATTATTATGAGTAAAAACTTTTCTATTTCGAGAAAAGCCAAATGGAATTTTGACTCATTGCCGCGCGTTGCTTCGTATCTTGGCTTGACTAAAGTGTTCTCAAGGGCAATGTTTGAAGTCTGTCATTATTTGAGTATTATTTAATAAAAGCTAGCATACTTTCAGGCTTTTGTATTTTATGTAATGCGGCTTAGCAACTTTGGCAAACTTAATAGTTGTGTTATAGTGTGCCAATTATTGATGTTTTTAAAAGCATATTTCAGCACAGTAAAGGCTAAAATTTCACAAAAAATAATAACACGTTTGGTATTTCATGAAAAGGCAAGTTTGTTCATGCTTTGGCTGAGATTTGTTCAATGTTCAAACCTTGTCCAGTTTTCTCTTGTGTTTTTTTGTATTATTTTTATTTCTGTATCTTCTGCTCGTTCATTTGCTGTCAAGTACTAACATGTTAAGTGTTATGCAAATCTTTATCAGTGCTCTTTAGCCAGCTGACCGACCGACCGACCGAGTGATAGACAAACTTGTAACTTGAAACTGTGACGAGGAAATGAAGTGAAATGTGTTGCTCAAGCAAGTTAAATGAAGCAAGCTTTCGCACACACGCTTACACACACACACACACATACACATGATATGACATGAGTGTGATGTGCAACAGCAACAGAGGCAGCATTACTTGTTGGTGCCATGAGGCAGTGGGGCTTGGCTAGTGGCTGTATAGAGTTATACTTAGGCACTTATGATCCTTGTGTTTATCCTTTGCCTTTGCCTTTGCTTTGTCTTGCTCTATTCTATTTGTCGACTTATGTGCAGATTAACTATTGACTTGGTCAAAGCGCCACTGAACTTGGCTTAACACGACTTTACATATATCGGCAAAGAAAATAAGAACGGAATTGAAAATTCGATTGTTGCACTTGGGTCACATTTAAGACGATTTCGTTTATGGCGAGCTGACTTGTTGTTGTATGCTGAAAATTGGCATATAAACATAGAGAAAAATGGCAGCTGTAAATGTGCGACTGAAACTTTTACGAGCATTTAAAGAAATTTAAGTTTAAGGCATACGAATTTCAACATTCATGTCAGTCAAGTCGAATAGTGTAAGCACACTCCATGAATACATTTGCAAAGATGAGGTGCCTGAAATTATGCTATTCTTATAATCATTTGATATTTATGAGGTGCCTGAAATTATGCTATTTTTTAATAACATTGCATTTTTCAAGCTTTCATTTTCGTTGCATTTAATATCAAAATAAAAGCTTCTGATATTCAAACAGCTAACCACTCCTTCTTGCATTAAGCACATGCTTCATTACAAAACACAAGTGCCTTTACAATGACGAAAAGAAGCAAGGCCAAAAGGCGAACCAAAAAAAAACAAAAGAGGAAAGTCTTCAACAAACCGCAAAAGTAAAAGTTTCACATTAAGATATTCATACGCGGCGTTGCCGACACACAGACTCAAAAATATGTAAGAAGTACGTGCAACATCTGTGCGTAGTTAGAAAAAAATAAATACAAAAAGAAAAGGCATACGAGTAAGAAATAAAACATGTTGCAAGCTTGAAACAAAGAAAAATCAAAAAAAAGTAGTAGAAAAAGGCATGTGGGCGTGGACGCATAAGAATATTACATTTGTCTATGAGCAAGTGAAAAACTTTTAGCGTATGTTGAACAAAATATATATTTTTGTGGTAAATTTTCTGTGCGTATACATGTGTGTGTGTGTGTGTGTGTGTGTTTGTGGGATTTTACTGTACTTTTTCTGATGATTCTACTTGCTCTTCTTCATCGTCATGTTCTTCGTCGTCTTGTACTTTACATGCATAGATTTCATTTCATTGTCTGTGCACGACTAAACACACACACACACACATCCATTTATATGTGGTTATGCGTGTGTATATGTGTTGCGCATGCATGTGCGACGTCGATTTAGACATGCATAAGTAATGCGACCATACGAGCAGCGAGCAAGTAAGCAAGCGAGCAAGACTGGTTGGGCAATAAGCGAAGCTCTCAGCGTGATGAGCTAATATTCAAATTGAAATTTGTGCAAACACAACGCACACACACACACACAGACAGACACATTGAGACAAATAAATGTGCTCACACCTTTGCGCGTGCACTGATTTGTCTGCCAAAGTCTTTTTGCTTACGAAATGAAAAAGGCATAAAAAAAACGACAGCAAAAAAAAAATTACCAACTAAGCTATTTTCAGTGCTTTATCATTGAAATCAAGCATACGCCACGTGTGCTGCTGCCACGCCTCTGCGGCATGATTTGCGTTTTTTCGTTTTGTTTTTGGTTTTTTTTCGCTTCACTTTTATATTGTTTTTGTTATTTGTGCAGATTTAATTTAAAACCACTTGCGAAACTATTTCGTCACGCAAATCAAACTAATCCGAATGCGTGTGTGTATGAGTGTGTGTGATTGAGCACACGCGGCGTATGCTTAATCGCAAAGGCACGTGCCTGTTTTATATATGTACTACTTTTTTGTTTTCCTTCAACCACTAACGAGTTTTTATCTTAATCGTCTTCATCTTCATTCGTTCATTCGTTCATTGCTGCTCTTCCATTTCCATTTCCATTATCACTTTGTCTGTGACGGCGACTGCGACGGCGACGGGGACTGCGAGTGCCATTGCGGCTTCATTCAACTTCATCGTATGACACAATTAATTTATTTGCCGCTGTCATTTGTCGTCGCTATTTTGCTGCCGCCGTCAAAACGCTGTCAAAACAAATGCCAAACAATTTCTCATGTTGTTCGCAAGTAAGCGAGAACGGCTTGATTGTAAACATGCTTATGCCTTGACAAAAGGTTCCAAGCACTTCTATCAGTCTAGCATGCTGTTTAGCTGGGTTTGGGCTTCGACTGGGGCTGGGGCTTGAAATAGAATTGAATTGGATTGGATTGTTTCTGACAGTTGACAATGTTTGTCTTTTCAGCCATCGATGGCAGCATAAATATGCAATCAGTTGAGTTGCGCTAAACTGAGCTCTGCCAGTCCTTGATCTGTATTTTTGATAAATGAAAGTCACATTTTAATGGCATGCATGCATAATGTTGTAGTTCATATATATATTTTTAATGACATCATTTAAAAGCAACAACAAAAGATACGTCGACGTTTGTGTCATTGACATATCACAGCTGCGAAATCCGTTGTGATAGTTTGTTTTCCTTAAGCCTTCTCCAAACAGCCGCCAATCGCAGCTAAGCTGCAAACATAAAATGTCTGACATTTTTAAAATAACACAAAAAATAAAATAAAATAATAAAAAGTTAATATTCATAAGTACATGTATCAGAATTGGTACATGTGCATTTACACACATACAGTGGCGGACTAAAGTCTACATACGACCCCTTTTTTTGCAATTTAACCAGTCCTATAGCTTTTACAGGAAAAGTAATGATGCAGCCTTGTTTTAAATTAAATTATAAGATAAAAACAAAAAAATCTTTTTTATTCAACATTAACTTTCGAAGTTATTAACAAAAAACTGAAAAAAGGCACTGACAAAAGTGAACATACGCTTCGTTGGCCAACTGTTTCTGCTATTCCTTTGAAGTTAGATCTAACTGTAAAGTAAAGTTTTTTTTTCGTTTTATGCTGTACTTGATATTTGGCTTTAGTTTTATTGTATTTCATTATTGGAAAAACGCTACATTCGCGAAAATGTCTCCTCGAAAGGAAATTCCTGTGGCTGTGCGAAAATTAGTTGTAAAACACAGAAAAGATAATAAAACATTCGGCGAAATTGCTAAATTGTTAAATTTAAGCAAAGCGACGGTGCAAACCATTTATAAAAACGTTGACAAATCGAGCTCATTTGAAAGTAAGCCGCGCAGTGGACGTCCAAAGAAACTTACCCGTAGGGACATTTCCTTCATCCGCAATGAAGTAAGCCAAAACCCCAAGGTACATGCTACTAACTTGGCCCAGAAGCTAGCTGAACGATCCAAAATTGTTGTGCACCCACGCACAATAACAAGGACTCTTAACATTGAAGGATTCCATAGCAGAACTCCTCGCAAGAAGCCCCTCATAAGCGAGAAAAACCGTGCACTTCGTTTGGAGTTCGCAAAAAAGCATCTAAACAAAGATATGGAGTTCTGGAAAAAGGTGTTATTTACGGATGAGTCCAAGTATAACATATTTGGATACGATGGGAAAGCTAAAGTTTGGAGAAAACCCAACACTGCTATGGATCCTAAGCACCTAATTCCGACCGTAAAACATGGCGGAGGGAATGTCATGGGTTGGGGAGCAGTTGCAGCGTCGGGAGTAGCTAATTTGGTCTTCATTGAGGGAAACATGGATCGCTTCCAATATAAGACCATATTGGAAAGCAATTTACAGGCATCCGTGGACAAATTATGCCTTGGCCCGAGCTGGATCTTCCAGCAAGATAATGATCCTAAGCACACAGCGAAGATAGTGAAGGATTGGCTGCTGTTTTCTGCTCCACGGCAATTATGTTCGCCACCGCAAAGTCCGGACTTGAATATAATAGAGCACGTTTGGGAAATTTTGGAACGGAAAATTCGAAAACACCGAATAAGTAAAGCTCCAATGCTACGAGAGATGCTTCAAGAAGAGTGGCAAAAAATAACAGAAGCAGAGCTGGAAAATTTGGTGTTTTCAATGCCCAGACGCTTGCAAGTAGTGATCGATGCCGGTGGTGGCCCAACTAAATACTAACTTTGTAAAATATTTAAATATCACTTCATAGAAGCTCTAAGTAACGAAACGTATGTTCACTTTTGTCAGTGCCTTTTTTCAGTTTTTTGTTTATAACTTCGAAAGTTAATGTTGAATAAAAAAGATTTTTTTGTTTTTATCTTATAATTTAATTTAAAACAAGGCTGCATCATTACTTTTCCTGTAAAAGCTATAGGAGTGGTTAAATTCCAAAAAAAGGGGTCGTATGTAGACTTTAGTCCGCCACTGTAAGTATATCGTTTGAGCTTAAAGCGTCATTAATTGTTGCACTGTGCTTATATTAATATTGGCTTGCATTAAATGACCTGCGAAAGGGGGTTTTGGGTTGAGCAATGAAAGCCAATTGTTTAAAATTAAATTAAAATAGTTAATTACATTTTATATGCGTTGTCATTTCATGGCGTTGAAGTTTAAGGCCACAACTTTGATTCGCCGTTTTACTGCAGAAATTTTAAAATAAAAAATATATGTTTTATAACTTTTTTTTATTATAATTTTTAATTTTACTAGCCTTTATATGCTTTGCGGTTATTTGCGTGTGTGTGTGTGTGTGTGTGTGTTCGATGGTGATAATTTGTGCCAAACACACACACACACATGCACAAAAAAGTGGTTATAAATAAAAGCACAATTGATGCGTTTCCGATGCGTTTGGCATTTGTGTATTTTTTTTCCACTCGCCTTCGCCGGTTTTTGTTTCATGTTGGTTTTAATTTGAAAAGCGAAAAACACAAAAGTGCAATTGGCTTGCAAATATTTCAGTCGATATTAAATTGTGAATTTTTGGTTTTTTTAAACAACGCGTTTGTAAATAATTGCATTAAAATTAACACAAACAGAGCTTAATTAAATAAAATGAAATTAGCGTGGATTTTTTGGTTTTGAGCATTAATAAAAATGTTATTTGTGTGGTAAGCTGAGCGTGATATATGTGCAATATTAAGCAAAAAAGAAAAAAAAAAACTAAGTCAACTAACAAAATGCATTTGGTAATATTGCAAAATATTACGCATACGTCAAGTGTTGCAAATGCATTTTGGATTATTGAAAGTTTCATAATTTTGCAAGCAACTTTAAAAACAAAAGGCTTAGTGCTTAGCAACAACCACAACATTTTCAAATCAGTCTTAAGAATGTTATTAATTTTGACGAACCATTACTTAAGCTTGCTTCAAAGCTTCAATCCAAAATATGAAACTTTCATTGTTTCCCTTTTTTCACTCATGTGAAATTCACTTAACACTTCTTCTACATACTTCTTGTTCTTTTTTTATGCTTTTGCAGCTTCAACAGAGTTTGCTGTGTTGTGGCTTTGTTGTCTTTTCATGTTCACTACCGCTGCAATTTGCTGCCTTCAAGTTTTTGCCTGCCTTTGGCATTTTATAAAGCAATACATCAGTTTGTATAGCATATGCATGCGCAACAAGGCAGAGAGACAGACAGATGGACAGATAGACAGACAGAGGGACAGATAGACGGGCAGACGTTGCTAAGAACTTTCTTTCAGTGCTCTTGTGTGAGTGAAAGTGTTTGGCATTTCTTTGCAGTCCTTGCTTTATGGTTGCCGTCTGGCATTTGGTTTTACTAAAAGCGGCTCATGAGCACTAAGCAGCTTAGAAAATTTTAAGCTTAAACGCTCAGACTCACGCACACACACACATATATTTAAAAAAGAAGCAACGACATTGCGTTGCAAAGAGCTTCTTTTACAAAAAAGAGTAAAAAATAAATTGGTTGAAAAAAAATATCCTTTCAATGGCAAAATGCCTGAGGTAAGTGACGTTTTAGTGTGTGCTATAATGCATGAGTTTCATTTACGTTTTGGTGTTGTTGTTTTTGTTGTTTCTTTGTACCGATTTTTTCGACAAAAAACGTTTCATAAATTGCCTACAAGCGATTTTTACACTTACGCCAATCAAAGCCATGCAACGCCATCTATCGACCGAAATATTATTGCTGACAAGTATTAATTTCCATATGTGTAACTGAAAATTATACGAATGAAGTCAAATCGTCGCTTAACACATTTTAATTGCCGGCAGACAATACTCATTCAACTCCCAATCAGCGATGCCTTGTTGCAAATTCAAATTCAAATTCAAACCGTATTGCATGTATTTATGCAAACACACACACACACTCATACACGCACACAGTCAAGTAGAGAAACATGCATTCATTGCAATATTGATTACAAATTACTTGCAACGATATTCATGCATTGATTCAAGTGCTTTGCGCGCTCAAAATTAGTGCGAATAAATGCATAAATGCGAGTGCTTCTCTGCACACGCACACACACAAGCATGTGCTCAATGTGAGTGTGAGTGCACTTGTCGCGCTAAATTGCCTACAAATGCTAAGCAATTATGAAGCATAAAAGGCATTTTTTTCTGCTTTCTTTTAATAGAACGAGCTCAAAGCACAAATCAGCAAGCTTGAGCTTGAATCAATAATTTTCTTGCATGCAAGCTCAAATGACAGTCTGGCTAAGATCACTAGTGTGGCATGTGTAAGCGTGTGCCGGTTGCATTGATAGGCGAAGGGTCAAGTAATTGGCCGGCACTGTATGCATTTGATTGGAATTTTCAAAGGCCAAACGTGTGCGACGGCAATTGTGATAAGCGTGTGGCGGCAAACAAGCCAATTAGACGCAAACAACGAGACGAGCAAAAGACAAAAGAACAACGCATGAAAAAACAACAAATAAGCTTCGCATGGCCAATGGCCAAAGGACAAAGACCAAAGGACAAAGGCCGACAATGGTCAATGCTCAACATGTGTGCGTGTGTGTGTGAGAGCGGGGGTCACTTGGCAAACATGCATAAGCACACGCATGCCCCTCTGGGCGCACTGGTGACACTGGGGGCGGTCAAAGTTCAAGAAAATCACATACAGTAAATGGAGCCAATTGTTTTACGAACTTATTGTTCTCATGCCATTTTTAGACCGCATCGTCGTCCGTTCGTACTCGGCAGTTGCTGCTGTTGTTGTTGTTGTTGTGTGCCGCTTGACCAACATTTTGTAGTTATTTGAAACCATAATAGTTGCTCAAGTGTCCACAAAATGATAAAAAACAAGAAGAAGCTGAGAAAAAAAATTGTGTGTGGCGTCACATAGTGAACTGTCGACATGGCATGGCGCATGATGACTCTAAGGCTGGAGTATGAGCAATGAAACGATGAGGGAAAAACGAAGCAGAAGATGTGAAAGGAAAAAGAAAACTTGCTTACACAACGAAAAATGGCATAAAACAGAAGTCCTCGTACATATCACAAATAATCGAGTTCAAAAACAATAACAAAAACAACAGCTAACAACAACAACAACAAATTACAAACAACAAATTGCCAAGTATTTTTGTGGCTTACACTTTGTTGTCTCATATCAAACACATCGCCCGACCAACCGCCCGCCCGACCGACAGACCACCATCATTACGTACTGTGCGCTCTGCTGCTGCCTTTCCTTTATATTCCTGCGGCAAGTCTTGGCCTTTGACGACCGCCAGCAGTGTTAGAATTGCTATAAGGACAACGTTCGCACGGCTGGGGAACGCGCGCGCCGTGCATGTGAGAGAGATTGTCGCCGAGATCGATGTACAAATATGTTTGCAATGTGCTCGCAGCATTTCTATACTGCCAACTTGTGTGAGATATGCGAATTGGTTTGGGTGATGTTAAATTGCTGTTTATTTGCATACTCGTTGGGAGTTAACTTAATATAAAGAGCTAAAATTCCTATTGTAAATGTAATTGCATGCAAAGTGGCAGAATTAAGTTATCTATTTATTCTTCTATTAACAAGCCAATTGAATGTACTTTTAAAATTTTTTAATAGAACCGTCAGTTTAAGATCGTGTGTAAATAATGAGCATAGTTTATAAGGCATACAAGAAACAAAAACAAATCCAACAAACAGTCAAAACATGCCGCATACAATAGTGCCAAACGAATGTCAATCAAAAGACGCTTGAAAAAGTATAATATGAGCGCAGCGGGTGTGCGCGGGGAACGCGCGGTGCCATCATATTTACGGACAACGACGGCGTCGGCGGCATTGTGCGACGCGTTAAGTCTTAATTGCCAGCGTAGCCAGCACAAACAAAGATTACACGCTCAGTGGCAACACCAACAACAACATCAACAACAACACCAACAACAACAACAACAACAATAATAATAACAACAAGCGAGACAGCAACAGCAGCTCGCGTTCCTTGAACAATGTCTTTACCCTACCGATGATGTTCCACCCTCAGCTCATGTGTGCTTACATTATGTGTACTTGCAGTTGTATGTGAATGCATGTGTTTCATGTCTATGTGTGTGTATGTGTGTGTGTGTGTGTGTGTGTGTGTGTATTGTTTACGTGGCTTGCTCGCGGCAAGAAGACATGTGCCGTAAGTTAACCCTTAACACGCGGCATAGGGAAGATATTTAATGATGACGACAATGATTGAGGCTGCCAGCAACAACAACGAGTCACTAAAGTGGATAAGACGTTTGAGGCGAGGGGCATGTGAACGACTCAGATTACTCAGCTGCGCGAATTTTGCCAAACGCAAAACTGTGGGTAAACAATTGTGGAACAATACGCGCCGCAAACGCAATTTGAGCTTCGATGACGATGATGATGATGATGAGGATAATGATGCCGAACCCTTTCTGATTAAACAAAAAAAAAAAACGTATTTTTTTGAATTTACAAACACGTCAAATTTATTGAAATTAATTTTAAATGCATAAACAAGAAACGCCACTAATTGTTTGTGGGCTTCAGCATGCCAGAGGAGCGGGGGTGTGTGTTGAAAGCAAGAGCGCCAATCAAGCGGCGCGACTTGAAGCCACAAAAGCTAAGGTAGCGTTGAGAGAATTTGTGATGTGATTGTGTGTTGTGAATGTGAGGCAGCATAAATTAGATGGATTTCTTTGGATATATTATGCACACATACACACATGTTTTTAACGCTGAAAATGTCTAGCGCGCTCACATAAAGCGAAGCGTGGCCAGCAGAGCGTGAAGTGTCTTGTCTTGTCTTGTCTTGTCTTGTGTGACTCAGCCGACGTTGTTGATGATGATGATGATGACTTGGTTGGTGGCAAAAAAGGCAAAAGAAAAAAGAAAAAGAGGAAAACCTATGAAATGAAAAGTTCAAGCAGAATTACTTAATCGGCATGAGCATGAGACAATGTCCATGCTAAGTGATATCGTTGATGCGTAACGAGTCGGCGCGTCTTGAACCAAGACTGGCCAGAAAATTCACACGCTTAGCAAAGAATAAAAACAAACAAACAAACAGAAAGACGAAGAGAACACGTTTTGCGACTTTGGCGTTGAACTTCAGTGAACCAAGACGCATGAGGCAAAAGGCAAAACTTTTGCAACAACTTACATATATATGTATGTATGTCCTTTGTCAATTGTGTATTCCCAGCAGCTGCTCTGTGACCTGTGGCATGTGGCATGTGCCTCACTGTGCGACTGCAGACGCTGAGAGCACGCTTCAAAGGACTGCTGTTTAAATCACCTGCCTACTTGAACTCGAACAAAGATGCTACTGCTGCTGGTCCTGTTCTTCTTCTTCTTGTTGGTGTTGTTAAGCTTCTGTTAAATGCATGTGGCAGCTGATAAGTCATTATGTTGCACAAAACAATCAACGTTGCAACAATCAATTAACTTAAGCAGTTGGCAAGCAAGACAAACTGCTTGTGAAAGCAACTGCATTAAAGTATCTTAAGGTGTCTCAAAGTGTATTAAGGGGTCTCAACGTGTCTTAAAGTGCAAATTGTTTAATCAAACTGATTGAATGTCTTTAATATGTGACTTGGTGTATATCTTAATGTGTCTTAAGGTGTCTTAAGGTGTCTCAAAGTGTCTCAAAGTATCTTAAAGTGTCTTAATGTGTCTTAAAGAGTCTCAAAGTATCTTAAAGTGCAAATTGTGTAATCAAACTGATCGAACGTCTTTAATACGCAACTTGGTGCATATCTTAAAGTGTCTTCACGAGTCTTAAGGTATCTCAAAGTGTCTTAAAGTATCTTAAAGTGCCTTCATGTGTCTTAAAGAATCTCAAAGTGTGTTTTGGTGTCTTAAAGTGTCTTAAAATGTCTTAAAGTAACTTAAATTGCATATTGCTTAATCAAGCGCGTCTTTAATACGCAATGTGCTCTGTGTTGGCTTCTGGGATTATCTTAGCTTCAAATGGCATTTCGATATTTGTCAAATCTGTTTTAGAATTGAAATGCTTTGCAGTGGTTTAACATGGTCAGTCGCGCTAAGCCTTTGTTTGCTTTAAGGTATTAGAACTTAACACACACAAACACTCACACACACACACACACACACACACACAAAGACAAGCAGAGTCTAAAACAAAGCGCATTATTGTGCGAATTGAAGTCAACGTTGCTTTAAACAACTATTTGTGCCCCAAATGGTTGAACTCAATCTGTTGTTGTTGTTGCTGTTGTTGTTGTTGCTGTACTTTTTAACTGCCACTTTAGTCATTTAGTCATTAAATTTTCTACTTTCAATTTTATTAGTTCTAGCTAACGAAAGACATGGTGCGGGCATGAGAAGCCACAACAGGCACGACATGGGCAACTGCTGTTCGAAGCACCTCGAAGCGCCTCGGCAGCCAGTCGGTGGTTTTGCGGTTGTCACAAAAATCATTTGTCCACTCATAAATTAAATAAATGAACTGTTTATGTAAATTGTAAGCAAGTATAAGGAAAATTAAAACCATAAAATGAGCACATTTTTATGGCTCTGACTGACAACACAAGTAAGTCTCAGACAGACTCAGAGAATGGCCTGCTTAAGACGAAGATGACTCTATGAAGTGCTCAGCAACTGTAAGACATTATGCGAAACGTGCAATTAGTGGGCGTGGCAAACGTTTGTCCATTACGGGGCGCATAAATCATATAAAATGAAGTTCATGGCATAACGGTAACATTTTAACAGCTGTGGTCGTTTGCTAAGCGCTACAACAACAACAGCAACAACTACATTGACGATGTATTCCTGTCAATTAATGTCCTAATATGCCATAAATAAGCGCACGTGAATGAAATAAATTGTAATCGGTTTTTGGTTTTAGTTCCGACCCGCTGCCATGTGCGCCACTTTGCACCTGCTAATGACGTCACAGATAAGTCGTTGTCTGCGTTACAGCCCACACGACAAGTGTACTGGCTTAAAGTTGGCCAACACTTTTCAGCAAAAGTCTTACATTTTGGCCAGAAGACAAAGCAACCTGCAAAAGAAACCTGTTCTAATCATGTCTCGAACGAGCTTTATTAGCTGCGCTGCTCAAGCTTAATTGGGTTTTAATTAAGCATGGCGCATGCATTGCCAAATTGCAGCGCACAAACGGACAGACAGACAGACAGACGGACAGACAAGTCGGCCGATAAGCAAGTTGAGTTAAGTAAGGCAGAGCAACTAAGGTGGGCGCTTGTCTTGCCTTAGATAATGCATGAAACTGGCGCAAGAACTTCTTGTGGCAGACAAGAAGATAACCTGGTCAAGATTGCTTTGCTTACTCAATTGAGTAATTTCGTGTTTTTGTTTTTGTATAATAAACTTAATGAAGCTGAAGTAAGTTGAATAGCATTTTTATGACATAGAAAATGAAACGCCAATAAAAGCAACAAAGTCGAAGGCATATAAATTAATAATGCGTGTGTGTGTGTGTGTGTGTGTGCGTGTGTGTGTGAATTAAGTGCCGAAATTATTAAACAATAAACACGCAAAGTGCCATTAACAAAGAGCAACATAATTTGGCAACAATCAATGAATCAATGAATGCTTGTTGAGTGAATCAAAGTTACAAGGCAACAACAACAACAACAACTGACGACTGCACTCGAGCGTTCAGCATGAGTTGCGTTGAGCTGAGTTGAGTAGTGTTCGATTTGAACGTTGGCGCACGTTTTTATGCTTTACGTGACCATGTCTGTGCGACGACTGAAAAAAATCAATCATATATGAAGCAAACTTTTTTACGCCACGTGTATTCATCAGCAGCAAGAAGAAGCAGTTTGCACATATCGAGCACACAAGGTAATTATGCCGGAAGCGGTAACGTGCAACCGTGCGATTTCCGGTCACTCGAGCAAGGCATGTAGGCAGACATATAACAGACGGACGGACAGACGGACTGACAGACGGACGGACAGGTAAGCAGGCTGGCCGCCGTTTAATAAATCTTCATAAAAAGCCAATAATAGTTTTTTTAAGCGAACGCGTTAAACGAATTTATGTGTTCAAAGGAACGTGTGTGCGTGTGTGTGCGTGCGTGTGTGTGTGAGTCTGACGTGATGCCAATAAAATTATGCTAATGTGTAAAGAACTCTTGTCGTCATTCTAACATTTATTTGCATAAACTGACTTTGATTGCTTCGACTGCTTGAAGACTGCTTGAAGACTGCTGAGAGCTTCGATTGTTCTGTGAAAGTGAGGTTAGGTGAGTTGTGCTGAGGCAGGCAACAAACGCCAGTGGCAGTTGCGCTTGTTGCGCATTGAAGGTCATAAAAGAAAAAGTGCATGTTGCTTCACGCGTGAGTGACGTGAGCCGACGTGTCGTGACGGGACGCTAAGTTGGGCCATCCGTAATTGCGGAGCGTTTTAATTATGCCCGAATTGACTTAATTGGTTTGCAGTGCGCAGTAAGGCAGGGCATGGCTCAGCTGGGCTGGGCAACAGGTGTGTGCGGCACTGCGGCAAGGGGTGCGCGTTGACTCATAAATCATCAAGGGTGTGGCAAAAGTGACCGACATAAAAGCTCAACTGTTTGAAAATAATAATTATTTTTTTTTCGACCCTCCCCCCCTTAATTAAATAGCAAAGCCACTTGATGTACGCCATAAGCAACAACAACAAAAGGCGCAAGGCACAAAGGTGCCACTTGACCGACTGCAGTGCACGCTGCAGTTGTTGTTGTTCTTGTTGTTGTTGGCGCTACACTTGACTTATTTTGCGTCAAAGCAGTGCAGCGAGCAATTCTTGCTGGTTGATAAGCACGATGAAGAGGCCTGAATGTCCTTTTTTAGGGCGAATGAAGAAGATAAAGTTGTCATAATGTTTAAACGCTTCGGCTTCCAGCGACAGTTGTTGTTGTTGCTGTTGTTGTTGTTGTTGTCAACGTCAGCACTTTTGCGCGCATCGTCAACAACATTTTCGTTGTAATTACAAGTCCTTTGAGCGTTTGTGAATATATAAATTGTTTTTTTTTTCTCTTTTTTTTTTTGTAAATCTTTTGCTTTTGTTCGCTTTTTGCGAAATTTCATTTAATGCGCAAAGCAGCGCGAAAACTATTTGCCGCTTGCGGCCATTTGTTCTTGTTGCAAAGTGTCGGTGAAGGACATCTGTGTCGGGCAACTGCAATGGCAGACAGACATGCAAATATTTGCATAAAGTTTCGTAGGATGCAAAATGAGTTTCGCTCATGTCTTCTTCTTCTCAACGTACAAACATAAAATTCAATCAAAGTTCGATGCTCCACACAATTTCAAACACACACACACACACACAGTCATGGTTTCACGCACGTACTTTATGCTTTTCTTATTTTGCTGCTGGCTTGCATAATTACACATACAAAATGCCTTTTCACGGTCAACACGCAAACAGAGTTGCTACCGAACTAACGGCATTTCACTCGCCGCCGCTTGTGTGCCGCAAACAGTTTGACGCATAACAGTTTTTTTTTTTTTTTTTTGTATTCACGACAAGGCAAACGTAAACGTAAACGCAAAAGGGAGAGCGGTGCTGAGCAGAGCAGAGAGCGCGAATACGCTAACAGTAAAGAGATGATATGGAAATGAGTACAGCAATGAACAGACTCAGAAACTCTCAGTAAGAAAGAGAGAGAGAGAGAATTTTGTCTCAGCAACTCAATATGAGCCAAGTTTAAATTTGGCTACGAGTCCTATGAAGAAAGCCTTGTGTTATAAAACTTAGCATACAAATTCATCGAAAAATTACTTCTACTTCTGCTGGCGCATCGCATATATGAGTTGCTGCTAAAAAGTCTGCGAAACTGTGCGATTATACGATTTGCTGCTATGGGTGGTTGTGCGTGCTAATATTTCGCACTAATGCGCGAAAAATGTACGAAGTCGAATTCGAATTTAAATTCGAAGACATGTCAGACTTATATCATTTTCGCGTGCAAAGGTTTTGGGACAAAGTGTTACGTATAAGTTGCGTATAAGTTGCGCTAAGCCATTGCATAGTCACTGTTATACAACCATTCAACAACTGTTGTACAACTGTTATATAACCATTATACAACTGTTATACAAAACTTTTGTTATTTGTTATACAAATATTTCGAAATGAAAGTTGTACATATTATTTCGCAATCGAATAATTTGCGAACTGTGCTTTTATAAGTTAGCATATTTGCTTCGAATTAGAAGAGTTACATGTCAGTCGCTCAGCCATTGCGCTCTGCGACGCTTTGATGAAATGTTACTCTTTGTGTGTGTTTTGATTTTGATTTTTTTTTCTTTACTTTTGCTGTTGTATGTTTGCAATTTGTAACCAGTTTTGCATGAAATTCATTCTTGTTGACTTTTTGTTTTGTTTCTTATGCTTAGCACAACTTGATCTCAGACAAAGTTTTACCTAACACCAAAAGTTTTTCAAGAATATCTATGACTTTATACTTGTGTTGGCAGTTTCATGCACGATGCTTCATGCTAGCATTTGGTTTCTCTTTCAGTTACTTTACGCCACTTCACATAGCTTATTAAATATGAATTTCACATGTGACGTCACACACTTGTTACGCTACAACGCGCGCACACACACGACGTTTGCTTGACTACAGTGACAGTGACGTCACACATAAGAAAGGTTTCTGCGAAAATGATAACTAAAAATTGAGCAGGTGTGCGTCATGTATGAAATGAAATTTACGAGTGCGTCCACGTTTAACGATAAACTTAGGGACATCAACAGCAGCAACAACAGCAACAACAACAGCAGCAACAACAACAGCCCGTACAAGGATAACATGACAAACTAGTTACGTGCATAAATAATATTCCGGGCGTGTAGTCAATCCTTATGTCTTTGCTCACGACTACAAGTGTGTCTGTGTGTGTGTGTGTGTGTGCGTGTGTGTGTGTGTGCGTGTCTGTTTGATGTTATGCATAAATATAACCCGCATACATGTTGCTAAGCGGGATTAGCTCAAGTGCTGGGCAACCCTAGCAAGCGGAGGCGGCGCAGCGCTAACGGAAGTGTTCTATCGAATCAGCTTGGCAGCATAGTTGCGTTGTTGTTGTTGTTGCTGTTGGAAGTTAGTTCAAATGAAAATGCAATAAAGTTAATGACATCAACAAGCGTAAAACATCAAGTATATTAAATGAAAGATGCTCGCACACACACAGCGGTAATAAATGTAAGTAAGCAAAGAAGCTCATGCTGAAGCCGAAGCCGAGGCTAAATAAAGCATGAGTGCGCATTTATATTGTCACTGGCGGAGGCAAAGTATTTCAATGACACTTTCGAAGGTTGAAAATTTAAAACAAAAAGGAGCAGAAAAAAAAAATGACAACCGAAAATATTTCAGCTTAGAATGCTTAGTAAACCATGCCGCCATTAGCGTAGCATTCAATGGGAATGTCCTTAAGTCCTGCGCCACTTAATTGCTATTCACTGAGGCGTGTGTGCATGTGTGTGTTATATTTTTATGCGTGCATGTGTGTGTGTGTGTGTGTGATGATTGCTCATGACAGATACGCACACAAATCCTTTCGCATTGTTATCCTTTCGCACAGTTTATGTTTATTGTTTTAGAGCTTCCGCATTGTCGGTTGTGTAAGCATTTTTTCGTTGTTGTTGTTGTTGTTGTTTGTGTTGTTAGTTGGTTTATTCGTTTCGTTGACAATTATTCACGGAAATTGCTGGAAATGTGTCCATGGTCAGTGTTGATATTATCCTGGAAACCGAAAAAAAAGAAAGAACCTAAACTATTATATTATTTGTCAGTCTGTCATTAATGCGCCATAAAATGAACAACTTTGTCGTGTTTATTTTTTTTCGCCGCTTTCTTCTTCTTTTTTCTGTTTTACATATGGGTATGCTTGAATAAATGATACACTGTACTCTTGGTGGGCGGTGTCATGCCCCAAATCTTAGAAGAAATTGTGTACCTGACATTGCTTATTGAGAATTTCAAGAAATTCGCTAAAATATGAGATATTTCCATTTGATTGTCATTGTGTGGCAACTATGCGGGGTAAGGGTAATTTTAAGGAGGTATAATTAACTGAACATCAAGTCTCGCGCTTTTATAGTTTCCTAGAACCAGTGGTCAGAACGGACAGATAGACAGACAAGTCACAATCGATTTCTCTTATCGTTGAGATTCCATTTTTTAATAGAACTTTAATAGAAACACTTTATAAAATGACAAGTTAATAGGATTTTAACAGCTTGTCGTATTCTTGACAGCTGCTTTACTTCTCTATTAGCAAACAGTTTCTTTTCTGATCATCATTCCTAACGAATAGAATGGCGACACATAAAATCTATTAATTTTTCAATCATATTAACAAAACTGTTAAAATCACGCTATTAATTTTCTTAACAGAGCTGCCAGCATAAGGACATTAATATGCCCTAACCCGCTGTACTTGCAGGGTATAAAAATATGCACGTTTTATGTGCGATTGTAAATTTTTTGGTGAATTCGGGTTCTTTGTTGTAATTTTACGCTTTTGACGCTGTCGAGGACGATGGCGCACAATGGCTTGGGACGGCGTTTGTTTGCTGTCCATGACACGATTTATGCTGATAAAAATGAAGATTTAAAAAAGAAAATATATAAAATTATTGAACTTGTTGTTGTTGTTGTTTGGAGTTGCAAATGAAATAAATTTTATTTGTTATAAAAATAAAAACGTAAATAAATAAATAAAATGAACTAAAAATTCAATTAAAGCATGTCTCTTTGTTTTTATACTAAAAGTGTTCTTGTATTGCGTCATAAAATATACGTAAGCTGTGCAAAAAAAAAAAGAAGGAAAATATGCCGTAAAATGTGTTTATGCTCTTCATTTTTAGTTAGTTTAAAATTCGCCAAGGCGACTCAATTTCAGTTACGACAATTTAATTTTTAGTGCGTTTGATTTTTTTAGTAGGCAATTTTTCTTGTCTTATTACAAGTCGTAAAGTGAGGATACTTCAAGATATTTTTTCTCTCTCCTTTTTTTTATGCGCATATTTGCTTTTATGAGGCAGGCGAGCGTCGTCCCTCCCCCCCTTTTCAGACAAATGCCATTGTATTGTTTTTCTATAAAATTTTATTCTTATACCGAAAATATATTATTTCTGCTTATAAATTTGGCTTTTATTTATAGAATTTGTCGGATAAACATGAAAATGCATTTACATACAATAAGACACATACACACACGCATACACATAAAGAAGAAGTACATAGGAAGTTAAATCAGTGAAGTCAACGACGACGACGACGTCATTGTCGAGCCCCACAAATGCTTCCGTTTCCTCACGAGCCGCCACCATCGGAAGCTGGCAAATGTAAGCCAAGCCAAGCCAAGTGAAGCAAACTTCCGGCAAGGGCAAATATAACTTGACTCAACTCGACTCGACTCGACTCGACTCGACTGGACTGGTGGCCGGTGTAAGTTAACAATTGAATTTGTTCATGTACAGTTGTCACACACACACACACACACACAAGAGTGAGGCAAAAGTATCTATGAAGTATTCAAAAAATGGTGAAATTGCCTTGCAGCCGACTGCAATATTAAAATCTTAAGGATTATAATCATTGAAGCAGAACATACAATAAAAGCAGTTGAGACAACAACAACAAGTACAACTGTAACAAGCACGTCGTGTAACGGGTTCTTCTTTAGAGCAGAATTACGCTTTTGTCCGCTTTAACAACTTCATCTTCAACTTCAACTCGAACTTCAACTCAAGTTAACATTGTCATTTTTGTCGCAAGCAGGAAAAAAGGACAAAATTTGCAAACGACTTCTGTCAAAATTCAATCGAATTACTTCGATTGTTAAGCAATTTCCTTCAAGTAAAAACATCATTGGAAATAATGTCAGCTTTGCCATGTACATTTAATCTACAAACAAAAAAAACAACAACAACAAATTTTTGCTTGAATGCAAAAATCATAAAAATGAAATTTATTTTATTTATTTTCATTGCGCACAAGCTCAGAAATGTTACGTAAATATTTAAGAATATATGTTGTATTCTCAAGACTTTGACACGTACACAAGTTGTTGTGTGTTGTATGTGTTGGTTTGCCTGTGTGTGTGCATGTGTGTGGCATGCTTATTTAATTGCAACAGCACAAGTCGGAAATATTTTAACTGCAGTTGTTCAGCAGAATTTCGCTCCCCTTGCTTGCGGCACGGCTCAGCAGCTTAGCTCAAACAATACTTTATCTTTTGCCTTAAACAAACTTCATGCGTACGTGTATGTGTGTGTTTGTGTGTTTTGTTTGTTTTCGGTTTTGGTCTTTCTGTTTGTATTATTATTGTTCTTTTTTTTTAATTTTGTATGAAAGTTAAAAATATTTAAACTTTTACAATTTGAATGCCATGAGGCATGTTCAACTCATACAAACCTCAATCCGTACCAATGGACAACCCCAAAACAAAAACAAAAAACCCTTAACTGAGTTTTGTTTTTGCTATTTTTGAAAAAATTTCATCATTTTATTTTTTGTATGTCCTTTAATTTGTTGTTGTTGTTGTACCAGTTTCTCTGCTCTTGTTGCTGTTGCTGTCTTTTGCTTTTGTCGTCTTTTTTGTGTCTGATATTTTTAATTGAATAACTGCCCACTTTTTACGAGCTCTGAGGCTGCTTTTCGTCGGTTGGTATTGTCCCGAAAATATCTCAATTTTCGTTGCACATTTTATGGCTGCAAAAACTATTTTCAGCAATGGCATTTCGGTTTGCTTTTTTGCGTAATTTCATTTTTACATGTTGCAGCTTCACTAGCGGCAACAGCAAAATGTCCGAAAATTGGGTTAAGACAAGTGCAAACGTGCTTTGTTGCTTCTTTTTGTGTGACTTCGTTTTGCATAATTTTCGAAAATATTTTTGAAAAATGCATTTATTTATTTAGTTTGTTTTTGTTGTGCACATGACAAAAACACTTGTTAAGTCGTTAGCACTGAAAATGTTATTTTCATGTGTAAACCAATGCGGTGTAGAAGCCAGTCGGCAACATGAGAACACCTACCCGAAAAAGGTGTTCCAGAATGCCTTGTTTTGTAGCTGCATGTGCTTCGTAGAACTTTGAAGGAATGAATGAAATGACCGGAAAAAATTTTAAATTCAACCAAACCCTTCTTAAGCTTCTATTTTTATAAGAAACTTACAACACATGCTCATCAGCATTTTTAAAAGGGAGTAGGAAAGAGCCAACTGAGTTTTGTAGATTTTAGTAAGGAGTTGAGAACGAATAACACGAAGTTAGATTCGGTCCACTGAAAATATTAAATGCCTTCGATTAGAAGCGAACTGGGTAGAGTTAATGTTAATTTTGAAGGTGCTTAGAAGCATGAACGGAAGGAGTAGCCGACGGCAAAAGGCAACAAGCATGCTGAAGGCCTTCAAAAAGCGGTCTATCGTGTGTAAAAGGAAATTAGTTAGGTAAGGTAAGAGTAAGTATTGAAACATTTAAAAATGTCCAACCGAAAGTGCTCTCAAGCGGTAGAATTTCCTTCTGAATTGATTCAATAAAGTTGAGTTGTGTTACAAGTAATTTTCATTGCCGCAAAGTGTCAAAGTTATCAGTCTAAAATTCAAAATACTTCCGCCTCAGCATGTTCGCCACCTACAAAACTATTTTTGTCGTTCGACGTCGTTCGCTGCTTATTCAATGACAAAGTTAAAGTTTTAGCGCTAAAGTGTTGTGCATGGAAACTGACAAACAACTGATTGACGCCATCGTCATCATCATCATCATCAGCAACATTATTGCCATTAGCGTTGCTATAATCATTATCAACAATAACAACAACATCAACATACTTATAGCAGATACATTCAACTGTCGCTTACGCTTCATGTTTGTCTGAGTATGTCTGCTATGTATAACTGTGTATGTGTGTGTGTCCGTGTGTGTGTTTGTGTGAGTGGCGCTTTAAAGCAGCCAATAAATTATTAATAGCCATGGCATTGATTGGAAAACTTTTCAAATATGTTGCCACTTTTCTACACGAATAATTTGCGAGCATTTTTCGCAATAAATACCAAAGCACAAACTCACACATGTATATATAACATATATATATATATATATATATATGTTATACATAGCCATGGCAGCAGACAAGTGAAAATGGAATCTATTAAAAGTGGCACTTCACATTTTACGCTCACATTAACAACCAACAACCAACAGCCACGCCCACATCAACAACTAAGCTTTGCAATTGTGTGCTGCAACTAAAGCAACGGAAATGCTCTTGTTTGTAAGCCAAACAATTCATTTACAATAATTTTGCACAAATTATTAATAATTTTCATTATACTTTCTTTTCTTTTTCCATTTTAATTAATGAAGAAAATAAATTAATTTTCATATTTACCATTTTACGTTGAGTTGAAATTTACCTTGTGTGTGCATGAGATTTTCATGTGCGCATTCGTGAAAAGAAAATGTTGAACATGGCAAAATAAATATTTGGGAGTGCGATTAGCATAAAGCGCTATGAATATGTGCCGACATGCGATTCAAAGTTATCGCATTGTTAAACTTTAAGGAATTCAGTGTATGTGTGCGTGTGTGTGTGTGTGCTAATGTGCTGTGTCGACTAAAGCTTCATTTATTTGAAGTTGTTTCAGCTGCTGCTGGCAAATGAAAATAGTGAAATTTTAAATGATTTTTCATGCTTACAATTGAAGTCGTTTACTTGCATTACGCATACGCCGTGTATGTTTGCGCTCAGCTGCCTGCGTCAATGCATCTTACACAGTGCGTTGTTGCGTATGTGTGTGTGTTTGTTTTAATGTATTTGTGTGTTACTTTTCGTGTAATTTTCATACTTTGTAACATGTTCCTCAAAAAGTGGTTTTCCTTAAAATTCTATAATTACAAAACTATGAACGAAGCCACGAATTTTGTCAGCAAATATACACCTTTAAAACTGCATGCCACAAAATACCCTTTTCAACATGGTTGCCCCCACAAAGACAATCAAAATGAAATTTTTTATAAATACCTCATTTTTTAACAAATTTTCTTGAAATTTCAATAAATATGTATTTATTTTTTAGATATCGGGCGTTTGCGCAGGGCTTTATATTGTCGACCATATTCGACTATTCAGCACTTTATATTTTTTTTTTTTCTTTAAAAGTCAAGGAGACTTGTGTGCCAAATTATTTTTTCTGAAAAAAAAAAAATGCAAAAAACTAATGAAATAAATAAATGAAATAAAAAGCAAAGAAGAGTAAGGATACAAGCAAGTTTCGTATATATGAAATAGTTGCTGTCACTTTAAGCTGAAGTTATGTTTTTGTTTACTTTCGTTTATTTAAAGAGATTTATGTTAAAGTTCTTTAAGTTCATAAAGCAGCACGTCGCTTTGCATGTGTATTTGTGCTCATGCATAGCAAAATGTTTGAATTTTCTTTCATTGCACTCATTGCTGCACATAACCGTCGCTTCCGCTATGACAAATGCAATTTGCAATTAAAACAACAAAAACAACAACAGCAACAGTAACAACAACAACAAGAAACATGGTCACGTTGTCTGCTCGTCATATTCAAAATAAAAAAAATAAAATTTTTGTCTTTTCGTTGCTCCTTCTTGACGAAGCACAACGTGCCGTATACGTGTTAAATATTTGTAACGTTCTTCAACTCTTTACCTTTCTCGTTCTCGTTCACTATCACATGAGACCTCTTCACGTGCATGTGTGTGTGTGTTGTATTTGCCTTGCATTTTGCTCATTTACGTCGCCCACCCGCGCTCCTTTTGTCAGCATTTTGTTGTCAATGCTGCTGTCATTGTCTCTGTCAACGGTTTGAGTTGAGCTCATCTTTGACGGTACCGCCAACGATTTGCTATATAAAATGTCGCTTGTTGTGCATGAATAACCAATTTTCCTACAAGTCTTCTTCGTCTTCTCGAACTTGTTGTGTTGCTTCACATACACTTGGCAGCAGCAACAACAAAATTTAGCATACAAGCAACGAAATCACTTTAACTTGTGTCATGCATATTTAATGCATTAGCAACGACCTGTAAAGCACACAACGCCCACACGAACACGCCCCTTTTGCTGGCCAGTCTTGCTTGCTGGCTTACTTGTTTGCTTCTTGGGTCTTGCAGTCAGCGGTCAAATGTCAGCAGCATTGTGGGCATAGCCTGCCGCTTGGTGTCTTCGTCTTTTTGTCACATGCACACAGCATCAAACTTTATGCTTCTTTGCATATTTAACTTCGTTTTAAGGTTGAACAAAAAAACAACAAAATTTCGTGAAAATTCTTGTGCTGTGAAAATATATATTCACACAATGCTTATGTGCTTAGCTGCATGAGTGCTTTTTTACTATCGTAGGTGTACTCATGTGCTGTTCAGCGATGTCGAAGTTCATTCGTGTGCGACAGGCGCAAGTTGGCATTGACCAAGTAGCTAAAAAGTGTGAACATTTGCCGCCACTTAGTGCACGCAGCTAACTCAACTTTCGACTTGCTCGCTTGACTTTCTGTCACCGATACATGCCCACAATGCCACAGGATACACGTGCATGAGGCAAACGCTAAGCGACATTTTCTGTTCGTTGTCATGTCAATGTTAGTTTGCAATTTTGCAAATGTCTGCAATTATTTAACTTATAATTTTTATACATTTGCAAAAGTCACAAAAGAAGTTAGTGCCAAATATAGAAACATGGTCAGCTTAACGAATTGTGTTTTGCTTCAAGAACATTCATATGTCTCATGTGGAAAAAGTGCCTTGCAAATCTCCAAAAACCGATTTCTCCACAAAAACAACTTCAATTCGCGATTTTACACAATTGTGATATCTCCTGCAACCTTGTCGCTATGTCGTATGTCTTATGGAAAAAAGTATCTTATAAGGTTGTATGTTGGAAATCTCCGAAAACTGATTTCACCCCAAAAACAACCCAACTGCTATTCGTCATGTAGCCGAAATCTCTTTTAAGCGAATTTACACATTGGTTAAATCTCCAACAACTTTGACGGAAATTTCATTTAACTCAATAATATTAAAAAAGGTTCGACAAAATGAAATCTCCGAAATCTGGGCGATTTCAAAACTAACCAGTGTTTTATTACTTAAATAAAGCTTGATTGAGTTTATGAATTTCAACAAAGCCGAACTTACTCACTTATTTTGTTATTGTACTTTTTTTTGTAATTCATTTAGATTCCACTTCACTCCTCACTGTCTGTGTGCGCTCGTGTCAAATTCATTTTTAGATTTTAGTTTAATTAACTCAAATTGATGCGTGTCGCAGTCTATTGTCGTTTAATTACCAAACACACTGACAGCGTTCGTTGTTCGCATATTGAATGCTTCCGTTTGTCAAACGAATGCCAACATTTTTGCAATGCATACATGTCAATGGCGCCGCCACCGCCGCCACTGGCAGTTGAATCATAGTAATTGTTGTTATCATCATCATCGTCATCATCACCATTGGTTCATGTTGTTAGTTAATTATTTGCGCATTTAGCGTCACTGAATGAGGCGCACAGTGTTGCTCCATTTAGTTTATTAATTGAATATGTTGGCCACTCAATTGAAATGCAATTAGCGCTTTCCACAGGGACTTGCAGTCGCCGTTGTCGTCCACCCTTGCTGCGCCGTCAATTGCAATGCGGACACTCAAAATGCACGTTTGTCACACATGACGTATGATTGTTACTTATACACACATAGTTTGGTGTGCGTTGGGCTGAGTGTGCCGCGTCTGTTGGCCTCTGTTTTAAGCTTGGCAATTGACTGCGTTACACTTGCACCATGCGAATCGCCATTAATCGCTCTTCATCGCTCACACTTTTTCGCCTTTCAATTTTGACGGACGTACATTTGCCGCAAATGATGTAATCATCATCATCATCATCATGCGCGCCAGTAATCGTTTTATCGATCGTGCTGGCCATATTGGCTCAGAGGGTGCTACGTTAGTTAACGAATTCCTCAACAAATGATGCATAAACCATTAAAGCGTTCATTAACATAAACCTGAAGTCGGCCAGGCAAAATATGCGTACCACTTTATTCATTGGCTTTGCTCAGCCAACCGCCCTCAACTTATAGCAAACACTCGTCATCATTCAACACACACACACACAAATATATATGGCGTACAATTAAAACACATTAAACGCAATAAGAAGTCAGCGCGGTCACGCCTCAAACGCCTTCCATGTGCTACACGACTTAACGACTTGCAGCAATTTTTGTTTTCTTACTGCTTCTTCTTCGTCTTTCTTGACTGCATTGTACAAAAGAAGGAAAACAATCATCGAGGCGTCCCTTTGGTCCTCCGTGTAATTATTGCCCTTCATTGTGTTATTTTTTGTTTTGCTTTTTCTTTTTTCGTTTTGCACAAATATGTTGAATTATTAATTAAGTCACTGGACGCATCAAGCGGCCATCAGTTGGCACAAGTTGAGGCGAGGCCAGGCGAGGCGAGTTCATGGACCGCCTTGAGTAACACAAGACGCCCACGCAAGGTCATTCAACGTCGGCCACAAATTATTTATGAAGACATTCTTGTCAACATTTTGCGTTGTTTTGCGAACATTTCGTCTGCGCCTGTGAAACGACACGCAAAACAATTCAAGCTAAATTAGCGCAACATGAGCTCAAAGTCAAGACAAGTCAAGTCAAGTCAAAGAAAAATTGCCTTCAGCTTTGCACAAACTCAATAGCAAAAACAACAACAACAACAAGATGAACAACAAAAACAAGGCAAGAATTGGTAAAATATTTCTGCTTATTTGGCTAATCTTTTTGTTTATTTGCTTGTCCAAAGCACAAGACTATCGATTAGCATCGAAGGACATCATCGGCAGCAACATCATCATCATTAGCAGTCTATGTATCAATGAGGGCGCCAATAATAATGTGTCTGAACTTTAAAAAGAAACGCATGAACTTCGCACACACCTTCAGTGCAATTGCACGATTTTCATGAATGGTCTTACATCCGGCGTTGACACTTATGAAGAGAAGCCCAAGCAAAGTGAGTTGACACACGCCAAGCAACCTGAGTGCCGTGACTGGCTGCGTGTGTGAGTGAGTGAGGACAAGTGCACAGAGAAGTAGCATTTTAATCTATTTATATTTATTTGATTAGATTTTCTTACACTAAAACAAAACAATAACAAGACAGACAACACACGGCACAATAATGTATGGCATGAGACAAAGAAAACAAAAACAACAACAACAACAACAAAGATAAAGATGAAGATGAAGACAAGAGCATTAACTAACAAGATTTAATACAGCGACACACGTGCAAACAACAACAACACAAACAAAGAAACAAAACAACGACACAGAATGGCCAAACTGAAAAGTGGTTTGGCTTGGCAGAAGTTGTAGTTAAAGTTAAGGGGGGTGGGGGATGGTGTGTTGTGTTGTAAGGTAAGCAAAGGAACGTGTACCAGTTCTCGCAAGTGTAGCAATTTTTCTTCTTAGACTTTTGAATTGGCGTTGTCAAGTACTAGAGAAGCAAAAAACAACAACACCAACAACATAACAAGAAAAACAGAACAGCAACCGAAGATACAAAGACATTAGCCAAGTTAAGATGAGCTGAGCAGAAGTAGTAGTAGTAGTAATAGAAGAAGAGCATAGATACAAATTACAGGGCAGAGGCGGGCCAATGTAACCGGATGTTGTTGTTGTAGTTATTGCTATTGTGGTTGTTGTTTGTGTTTTTGTTTGTGTTTGTGTTGTTGCCGACATAAGACAAAAGTGATCATTAATAAAATTATTCTAGCATAAAATATGAATTAAAGACGAGCACGAAATGAACTCAACGCAACGCAAGACAGTAACAAATAAGCGAAGGGAAGCGAAGGACTGGGAAGGGCAGGGAAACGAAGGCAAGTGAATTTGTTTCAGTCTTGGACGCTGAAGTGGCACAAGGATTGACTAACGAAGTAGGTGTGTCTGTGTCTGTGTGTGTGGTTGTGTGTGTGGTTGGGTGTGTGAATGGGAAATGCGTTAGAGGCGTACATGGCTTAAGCGCATGTCTTACGAAAGGAAATCGCAAACTAAGGAAGAGCTAAAATGAGTTGAGTTGAGGAGAAAAAGTAGAAAAACAAATGCAAAGTAGTAAAAAAACGAAACGAATGAACAAAATAATTGATTAGAAATGAACGTGATTGTTAACTTTGCATATAAGATGGAAATGAATCTGGGCAGAGACAAGCAACAATGACTACGACTACGACTATGTAATTTGTGTTGGGCAAAGCCTGCAGGAGTTTAAGCAAGGGCGCAGGCGGCATCAAAGTAGGCGGCACAGCAGTTTAGCGACATGCAAACGCCGAAGCATAAAAATTTCACAAAGATTCGTTGTGACTTAACGAATAAGAAGGTAGTCGAGCAGGACGAAGAGTGCGAAGTGTGACGTGAGTGAGTTGTGTGTGAGTTGGAATCAAGTAAAATTTTGATAGCAAAAGGTCCTGGCAATTTTGTAACAAAGCACAAAATAAAAAATAAAAAAAATAAAATGTTTGAAAAAATCTTGTAAAATATATATATATATATATATTTATACATACATATGCTGTATGCGCCGATAAGCGCTTCGATTTTGTGCGCCACAAAGCACGATAAACGCTCAAATATGCAATGCCACCGCCTCCTCTCCTCTGCTCGCCTCTCCTACGCTGCCTGCCTACACATTTAAGGCAGCTTGCTTAAGGTTTATTTTGCGTGCGTGTGTGTGCGTGTGTGTGTGAGTTACGTGTGAGGCTTTCATGATGCGTGCGCCCGCCTTAACGCCAAAGTATAATGCAAAATTTACATGTTACACGCTTCGATTGGCAATTTAATATGCAAAACAAGCAACAAGAAGAAAAAAAATATAAGAAAAAACATATATGTATGCAAAAGCATAAGGCAAAAAAAGGATTTAAAAGTGAGTGCTTATGAAAGCAAAAGTTTTTCACCTTTCAAGCGAATCCATTTCAGCACTTCTGTCGCTGTCGCTGTCTCAACATCAACATCAACCACACCAAGCACCCCACCCCTGCCACCACACCACACCACACCACCCCTAACGCCATCAGTGCGAACGTGCGTTACATTTTTTATGCTTAACTGTAAATTAGGTTAAAATGCGTTCCGTTCTGTTCGGCATGATGAAAGTATTTCGTTGTTGTTGCTGTGGCGCGCATTAAGGCGGCTTGACTTGGTCTCCTGGCTGGCTGACTGGCTGACTGGCTGGCTGAGCCACAAGCGTGCTTCAAAAATGGTTTGACCCTTTTCCTACATAGTTTTCTTTTTCTCATTTTTTGAAGGTGTTTTTCCAAGAAACCGAATAAGATTTTACTTCAGCTCAGCTCGGCTCAGCTTTTGCTTACGTTTCTGTGCTCATGCCCTGCTTCGGTCATAATTTTTCACATTGTAAAATGTTGTATAACATGAAAAATCATGTCTAGCCAATGTTAATGTATTTTTCACCAGAAAATCGCGTTTGACGTTTTCTGCTTTTGTGCATTGAAATGATTTTTTTGCTATTTTGATTTCATTCTATTATAAGCAACATGCATTTAGCTGCTGCTTCGATTGAAATCCTTCTGCGTGGACACGCTTCGCCGCACCGTGGGAGTTTAAGAGAGTCTTAATGCTTAAAGTTGACCCTCACCCCTTACCAAAAAGTATCACTGTTTGTTCTAAGTTGCGTTGTTATGTGCGACTTGAGTTGTGTGAAGAATTGTTCTTACTTTTGTTTATTTGCCTTATGTGAAAAACTGCTAATAATTACTAAGTACTCAGACAAAGCAAATACGTACAGCAGCAGGCGCGCGGCAGTTGATTATCATTGGCTGTCCACGCGTGTTCGAATTTCTTGCTTCGAGTTCGGCGCATTGCGTGTTGCGGTCAATTGCGCTGCTTCGTGGTAAGACTTGTGCTAATTAGCACACAATCTCAACCAGTTGGTCGGCCAATGCACGCCAAGTGCCAAGCTCACAGTCAGTCAGTGGTCAATTGTCTGAAAAGGTCTGCCAAGTTGACTGAAGTGTAAGTAATTCGAGCTCGATTTTGGAAATAATCTCAGCCATCAACGCGATTTATTAACGATGTGCTTAAAGTTGTAAATGTGATTTGTTGCTTTTTGTGTGCTTTTTTATGTAAATTTCATATTCTTTTTGTAAGTTTTATTGACTTTATGACTTAATGATGACGGCGGCCAACGCGAGAATCTTTAAGTGTGTTTTTTCTTTTTTAAGTCCGCAGTCAATCCAAAGACGGGATTGCTAATAATTATTGTTTTGGCATAATGAACTTAAAAAAATGTTCAAAATCGTTAATGCAAAAACGCACGGCAATAAAAAAGCCGCATAAAAGCAACGAGACCAAATATGTGTCGAAATAAAGCAACAACTTTTTATAGTTTTTTTTTTTTTTGGGCACAACTTTTAATTTGCAATAAAGCAATAAATTTGCGTTAGAAAATAACAACAAAAACAGTATCGAAAAACAGTATAAGCACAACAACAACAACAAGAACTAGAACTAGACTACAATAACAAAAACCGTAACAGGTGCTACAGCCATTCGAACACGGCATCGCCTTCGCCTTCTCACATTCAACACTCATTCAACGTTTGGCAATTTAGAAAAAACCGGATTTGTTGCGTTTCATGAATGAAAATACGTATTTGTTGTTCTTGTTCTTGCTGTTGTGCTTTTTTAGTTTTTTTCTAACATAGCACTTGTGGCACGCAGCATGTTGCAACATATAACAACGCTTAAATACAAATAAAATTGAAGTTTTTCATATTGTTAGCGGCTTTAAATCAATAGAAATAACTCACAGTTAGATGGCGCCACTATACAGTTTATACAACTATTGCAATTTATTGTTACTCACAATGCCATGTCTATGCAGAGGCAGAAGGAGAAGCAGAAGATGATAGCAAAAGCGTCATGCAAGTTGTTAAACTGGTTTGTGCTCTGCCCAGCCCTGCCCCCTTAATCAGGCCACCATTTAAGCCAAGAAATTGTTGATTGCTGTTGGCCAATCAAGCGAGTTGCATGTGCGTTGTGCGATAAGTGGCAACAACATGAGTTACATCGTCGATTCAACTCAACTCGACTCGAGGGCTGACATGAGTCTCAATGAACTTGTGGCACACGCAATGATGGCATTAATTGATTCGGCAAGTTTTGTTAATGCCAACAATTTGCAAGCAGGCTGGGCTGGGAAGGAAGGGACATGTCAGCATGCAAACCAAAGCGCATCACTGACGTTGTTGTTTTGCACATGTACATGGCAAATGGGAAACGACACTCCAAGCACAATTTGTATCTTAGCAGTGGCAGAAGCGTACTTTTTAGCGGAAGTGCAGATTAGATAATTTAATTATAAGTCAACTGGGTAGGCAGGTGTGTGAAGGAAGTGGGGGAGGAGCAAGGGCGCTGTCAATGTTGCAATAGCATGCAAATGAAGCGTAAGATAGAAAAGCGAATCAATTGAAAGCTCATATTTTGTGCGCGTCGAGTTGAGTTGATTCGAGACGAGTCGAGTTGAATCGAGTCGAATCGAATTACAGACGGAAATCAATGACTGAATGACGCCGTTTTCAATTGGAAGCTTTATGGCTTGAAATAAGTTTGTCGGAAATGCTCAGAAGCCAATAACAAGAAAAACAAAAAGCTGAAGGAAGCAACAAAAATAAAACACTTTGCAAAGAGTAGTTTGCGAGCACAAAAGGAAGCGCAAAAGGAAACAGCAATAGCAGAAGGTAGTCAATCTTTTGGAACACGCTGATGCTGAAGTAAAATAAATGCGCAGTGATGCGGAAAATGTACTACGCAGCAACGGCTTTGAATTCTGGCGGCACGCACCACGCCCCACGCGCCCTATGTGCCGGGACACGCCCATGATGCCAAGGCAGCACGGCAGTTAAGCGCTAAACGATCATGCTCGAACTTTTGCTTCGACATTTTTAAGCAGTTTAGTATCCTTTTTGGTTTCGCCTCACTTCGTGCAACAGAAGTGACGAACGCCAGTTAGCGGTGATATATGGCGTTGCGTGTTGGTTGAGCGGGGGTAAAGGTGGCAAAGGAAAGGGGCAGTTACGAAGTTGTGCGTTATTATTCATGCGTGAATTTTACTTTACGCAAATACGCGTAAACTTAGCATGGCTTCGATGCGGGCGCGCTTGCAGGTCCTTCTTAATTTCATTTCTGCTTCTTCGCTTTTTTTATAACTTCCTCTGGTGTGGTTGTTGTTGTGGTAACAACTTGACTTCACAATGATCGGCAAAAGTATTTGGACAAAGAAATTCAAAAACTCCGAAAATATTAAACCTCTCGCCAAGAGTCTTCTAGACTGAGTTTTCACAAATTTCGATATTGCAGACATTACGAATTACTTTGAAGTTATCAGAAATGAATTAGTCAACTCTTGCCTTGGCTTATTATCCGTGCTGCGTTAATTCATTTGTGGATTATTGTTGCTTAAATATATATATTTTTTTAAATAAGTTTTATGAGTAATTTCTTCCAGTCTTCTCGAGAATTCAACTATAATATCAAATTCACTTTCGACTATCGATGCGTTTCTGGAACCCTTCTTCGTTTTCGCACTTTTTTCACATTTTTTGACTATATAAGCGTATTAGAACAAGTTGGCAAGGCTGTAAAAATAATGGATGATCATGAAAACAACAATACATAATTTTGATGATATTTAAAAACAAAGATAAAGATAAGATAATAGAAAATATTAAATAACTTATAGCTTAAAACTATGTTATGGTCATGTGTAAGAATTCTATTTTTTTTTGACATTTAAATAAAATTTTAATTTTTCATTTTCATATTGTTTTGTCGGCATACTTATGGCGACCACTGTACTTCTTCAGTTTTTGGCTTGGCATAAAAATCCATCAGGTGGCAAGCAAAGCAAAGCGAAGCAAGACGCACGCACACACACACACACAAAACAAGGCAATAAAATTCAATAAAGCTTTGCTACCTGCTCGCCAGCGCCCAATGCCTTGCCCCACAGTGCCCCGCACCAACACCAACACCAACACATCAGCGTCACTTTACGTTAAATGACGGTTTCTTTTCTCTTTTCACTTTTCTTTTTTTTCATTCTTATTTGTTGCTGCTTTTGCCGCCTTCCACGCTGCGCAGCTCGACTGCTTGATGCCTTCTTGCCTTCATTGCCATTTCAGCAATTTTCGCGCTTCAATTCATGCGCTGCGCACGTTTTTCGTTTCAGCGGCAACACTTCCTTTGTGCCACTTTACTTGCCTTTACTCTCCGCTTTTCTTTGGCTCGCAAAGAGTCCTTTTTTTCGGCGTTGGCACAAATTGGCTTCGCTTGACGTTTGAAAATAAAAGGCAACAGTGACAATTTCCGCGCCTGTGGCTGTGACAGTTCTCAGCCTCAGCCACAGCCACAGTCTCGGCCTCGGTCACACAGCATGTTTGTGTACTTTTGCATATCCGTTGACGTTTTTGTAACATGTTCACTTTTAAGTTGTGCAAGTCAATCAACAACAACTTCGCCGTCTTTGATGTTCTTTCGCGCATTGTAAACTATTTGACGCTTGCTTAATTGATATTGCGCATACGTCAGCGCAGCCCGAAAGCCATAATTCAAATTTTGCACCTTTTTGAACTATCAATCATTAATACTTAACTGAAACTTTTCAGGCTTAGCAAATGTGTAATTAAAATTTAATGCCATAAATTTTATATTTATTGAATTTCAAAAGCTAGAAAAGCATTTTGCTTGGCTTGGCTTGGCTATGTCTATGTCGTCTATGTCGTGCTTTGCTCATTACGTACTCAGGCTTCGCTCAAGCAGCACAAATGTTGTGCGTTATTTAATATTCAGTTTGTAGCCTACGTTCGTATATCACATCGCATCGCATCGTATCGACTACATTTGCCACTTGTTTGCGCATCAATCAGTTCAAGGTAACCCAAGGCGTCGCACACGGCACACGGCACACGGCAGAAGGCGCACAAAGCGACTCGAGACGGCGTCAAAGTACACCTTGTTGTTGTTGTTGTCATCATCGTCGTCCTCGTCAAGTAATTCATCAACTCAAGCAACCTGTTCCTGTTTATGTACCTTATTCTGTTTTTGGCTTCGCACGTTTGCTGATAAGTAATTGTCTCAACTGCTCATCAGCCGCAACAGCAGGAGGAGTGCCGTCAGCGTTGTATCCTTGAAGCTGCTGTCATGCTAACAGCGCTGGCATTTTGCTATACACTTGGCTGCGTTGCCTTTGATGTGCGTTGTCAGGATAAGAAGAAACCAAAGTGAAAACGACACAAAAGTCGCATAAATCTAACTACGCAGATACGAAGTACACGATAAGCGGCAAGCGTCGAAATGTTCGTTAAATTTTTGGGTGAAAACTTTTCAACGGCGGTTATAAAACAATATATCAAATTTCGTATCGTACTCATTCAGCGCTTCACTTCATGTCCTCGCTAGGTGAGCCGGCCTGTCAGTCATTGTATATGAGCAGCGCGTTGTTGAAAGCTGAGTAGCAAAGCGGATTGTTTAACGAAAGGCTTCGACACTAAAAACATTTAAAAGCAATAAAAATTGCATACACAGACAGACAGACAGATAGACAGACGAATGTTTGACTTTGTACTGTTTGCGTATTAGAAAATCTGTCAAAATGGCGGCGGCGATCGTAAAACTGACGTTTGTCGTGGCCCATAAAAATACAAAAGTACCTGGGATTTTAACTTGATTTACTTTACTTTGAGTAAAAGATACATTGAATATTTGTTTGGCAAATATATATGCTTCAAAATAGACAACGAATTTAGGTTTGTAATGTGAGAAGTTCTGTGAGAAGAAGTGAGAAGAAGAAGGCGCTGCGCGACTATCGCCATTCAAATGGTTTTCTTTTTATTATTAACAACAGCAATAAGGCACGTGCGCGGCTTTTGGCCTTTATCAAAAGTTCTTGTTGTTGTTGTTTGCGCAAGCAAATGAGCACACGAAGTTAAGCCTAACATTTTAATATCCTTTTTGTTTGCCGCAAATCAAACGGCGAAAAAAAAGGTCGAAATGTCATTTTTTTTTTTTTGTACAATTTAACTATTTGAGTTGATTTGCTTAGAGTCGAAATTCAAGCAATTGTTAAATGAACACGCCCACCTTGAATGACTCAAAGTCAAATAAAAGAAAGTGTCAGCAGCAACAACAACAACAGCAACAATGGTATGCTAGACGACAAGACAATGGCCTAAGCGTTAGCCAAGCAGCGTCGAGTTTGTTGATAGATGGCGGTGAGTTGCTCGGTGGGGTCATGTGTAAGTTGGGGTTAGGGTCACTTGCCAACCAAAACCATTTGCCTATCTTACTTTTCTACTTTCTTTTTATGCTGTTTTCTATTTTGTTTTGTTGCTTTTGGAGGTCTTCGTTGATTTTCCGTTTGTGTTTTGCATGCCAACGTCAATAACAAAAGCTACAAAAGCAGCAACAACACTAATCTCCTGCTCAAACCAACCCTACCCCACGCCAACTCACACCAAGACACACTTTCTTATTCATTTTCGAATGTCGTTTACCTGCTGCTCATTTCTCGTTTCTAATTTGATTTTATTGTACATTAATTTTTAAAATACTTTTGTCGAAATTTGTTTTTCTTTGACCGTCGACAATGACGCTTCGAGCTATGTGTGCTTCCGTTTATTTGTGTTTTTTTTTTTCGTTTGTGCTTCTTCTTCTTCTTCTTTTACATGTTTCTTTGTCTTCGTTTTTATACTTGTTTTTCCTACTTTTGCTTACAGTTTGTGTATCTTTTCATTGGCGCCTGCATGAATCTCCTGAATCTCCAACTCGCCCAGCAAAAAAGCCAATTTCCAATTAGCAACAGGAATCACCTTTTTACGTTTCTATTGTGCATTTGTTTTTGTTGTTGTCCATTTTGGCGCTTCTTGGCGTGCCCTCCGCCCTCAAGCCTTGTTGTTAATTGAAGATTTGTATTTTGTCTGATTTTATGAGTTTCGATTGTTGCGAGTTTGCTGCTCATTTGTTGGTCTGTCTGACTGTCTGTCTGTCTGCCTGTCTGTCTGTATGTTTGCCGCCATTTAAATGTGCCTTCTTATTAGACTTTGGCTTGTTCGTTTGTTCGTTTGTGCGCTCGTTCTATTACAGCAAATAATATGCGCATGTAACGCACGGACATGGCAAATCTGCGGTTTGCAGCACGAATTGTCTTGGCAAAGAAACTTGTTTCGAGCAAAACTTTCGCGATAAATACCGTTTGGTTGACTCTGGTGGTCCTTGCACGCCAACTTTTCGCACGCGCAGGTTAATTGTGTTTGCCCCCACCCTCTTGCCCTCACGCTTATTTACGCTTTCGCTTATCCACAGTGTGTTTGTTTGCCTTGAGGTTAGCTTTAATTGTTGAACTGTCGCTCTTTAATTTCGCTTTCTTTTGGTGAAAAAAATTGCTTGAAAATTGCAAATCCTCATTAAGCAATCTAAGGTGTTCAATAGTTGCGTATCGTTGTGAAAGTGTTTAGTGCTCGAGTGCGACTTTTGTATTTAGAATACTTAATCTTTGAAACGCCGGAATCGTATTGGCTCAGTGCCGAAGAAGTTACTTATATTTGCTCTTCGTGGTTCATAACTGGGATCTTAACGTCGGCTTGCCATCATATTCTAACTGCCGGATTGCAGTTGGCATAAGCTTACATCATAAGCTTATGAGTGCTTTAATCAACTCACCAAGGCTTTTGTGTCAGCTTAGATTCTGTGTGTGTAGCAGTCTTTTATAATAATCGTGTGATTCACATGACTCTGAGTACTCGACTCTGAGCTGTGAGTAGGCGACTAGTGAGGATTGTTTGCACTTCAATATGCTTGGATTTAAAAAATGTCGTCAATGCCGTCTTTTAAAACTACATTTCATCGGGAACACCATACAAATATTGCATTAATTGCCTTAAGTGAAGCGCAATTCGTTAACTTAAAGCGATGTCCTGTCGTATCCTTGCCACATCTGCGTTTGCTGCCGGCACGTTTATTTCCTTTTGTCGAAAGGTGCAAAATATTTGTATTTCCACATGTGTCGTTATTCTTGCACAACTTTGTGTTGTTGTTGCTGTTGTTGTTGTTGTTTACGCCTGCCTGATCCTTTGCGTTACCTTCGCCAAACGTTAAACGTATAAATATTGTAATTTATTATTATTTAAAACATTTCAAATGCACATTTGAGTGCGAAGTTTATGCTTTTGCTTCTTTTACTTTTGCTATTCATAAACATTTTTCATTTCGGTTTAGTTTGCGTTTTCGTATGTTTAATTTATGGCTTTGCTGTGCGTGTTATGTGCGCCTAAAATTATGCCAATGAATATGAAAATCAATTTGCATGCGTTAAGGTACAAAATGCCAATGGCAGCGATGTTGTTGTTGCTGTCGTTGCTGTTGTTGTTGTTGGCGTCGCTGTCGAACTTCTTGTTAGCCATGTTGAAGTGCGAAGGGTTAATAGCGCACATATGTGCTCAGCTCAGCGTGTGTAAGTCCTCGTTTGTGTGCGTGTGTGTGTGCGCGCATAAAGCGGTTATTTTGTGGTTAAGTCGAGAAAAGTTTAAAGGTCAACTGCTCCCCGAATGGCCATGAACGAAGTTTGCTGTTTTGTATGTTGGCCAGGGGGACTGCGACGTGCGACGTGCGCTTGTGCTCATGTTACGTTCAAGCCGCAAACGAAACCGGCAAAACTAATAAATACTCTTAGCCCAATGCCACAAACATGTCCGTTTTAGTTTAGTTTTTTTCCCCCTTTTCTGCTCATTTTTTTTCTGGCGCTTTTAATACTTTTTTCATTGCTATTTTGCTTTTGGTATTTTCTATTTGCGGTTTATAGATGTGTATGTGTGTGTGTGTGTGTGTGTGTGTGTGGGCTGCGCCGACCAAAATGTTTTGCAAAATATTTGCATAACTTGTGAATATTTCGTTGGATTTCTTCAACACTATTTTGTGTGTGTTTGAGTGTGTGTGTGTGTAAGTGTGTGTTGTGTGCTGCCTTTTGTATCCTGTTTCAAGCTAACGCCGACAATTCAGCATAATTCAATTATAAACCAGTTAAACAGCAACTACAACAAAAAGAACTTGTGCGCTGCTCTTTGGCAACACGAAATCTTCTATGCATCCACTTAGCAATGCATAAATTTTACGAGCAAAGTCTAAGGCAAATCCGACCAACCGAAGCACCAAAGAGCATTGGCTGGAAGGAGCGAAGAAGCCATGACGCAAACAAAACAACTTTGTCGCTCGCCATTAAGCTGTGTGGTCGAGGCGCGTTGCAAAGGTAGAAGCATACGGCTGCATGCAGTACTGCGGCGCTGCTGTACTGCGTTGGGACATGGCAATAAACTCGGAGTAAATAAAAAATGTAAGCGAATTGCGGCAGTAGAAAATACATTCTTTCATGCAATCTTTGTTATTATTTGTAAGGATGCGCGCGGCAGTACATGAAGCTGAGTAGATAGTTGGCTGAACAAGAGGAAGTGGCAGTGGAAGAGGAAGTGCAAGTGGCAGTAAAGGAAAGCGCGAAATGCACGTAAAATAATAAACAAGGCTTTGCAAACAATAAATGTTTTCTGCCAAGCAACCGTCATGTCTATTGTTGTTGTTGCTGTTGCTCTTGTTGGTGCTATTGCAACGAGTTGTAAGCTCAGGCCACGTCCTTGCCGTTGCCTACTTCTGTGCGCTATGCTGTTAAATGCAAAATGCTTGTAACTGCAATGCAAATACAAGGCAAGTATGACGTCGCTGCCTCAGCTGAGCCGAGCAGCACGGCAGAGCACAGCACAGAATGAGATATTTCAGTGTGGCGCAGTCATCAACGAGCTCAGTTCAACTCTGCTCCGCATTGGCAGTAAATATATTTTTGTCTGCCAAGCGTTTGCTGCTGCTGCTGCTACATTATGATGGCGGCGTTGGCCACGGTCGGTTCGGTGCTATGACGGTGCTCAAATGCAACCAAGTGGCAATGCCAGGCAGACTGGCCGTCGTCGACTTTCTTGGTTCGCTGGCTATGTGGCAGTGTGCGAGCGCGCGTGAGTCGCCGTCGCGCTTATTAATTGCAACAATAATTTGCCGCTGCCGTAAGTAGCAGCAATGTGGGGTCTTCAATGAAAAGGGGGGTGCATGGCGGTGCTAGTAATTTTGCGGCGTGACATTCATAATGCTTTTTGGCTTTTGGCTTGTAAAATTTATGGACACGCAGTAAAAACAAACAAACAAACAAACAAATGGCTGGCGACTAAATGAGTGAGCGTCGGCGACTAAAGAGAGTGAGGGAGAGAGGGCGTGGTAAGTGTAAGAGAGAGTGGCAAGATTGAGCGAGATGGTGTAAGCCGGTAACGGAAGCGGCGCTTAAGTGTTTTGACGTTGGCTCTTTACAAGTATGTGTGTTTGTTGTGCTGTTTGCGCTTTTTGCTAGCCTAAAAGTAGGCAACATAATTTTGCTTCTGTTTTTGTTGGCTTTTTTGGTTGAAACGTCGACGACGAAGCAAAATTAAAAGTGCGACATATACTTGCATTATTGTTATTGTTTTTTTAATTGGGCATTCTGTTTTTTTTGTCTCCTACATCTGAAATTTTGGTTTCTAGACCAGAATTCGGCCATTAAGCGAACAAGAACGAGTGACCGTGCTTATTTATGCCTGTGTAACAAATGCAGGCGTCAGAAGGATGTGCAGATTGCGTGAAACGGCAATAAAGTCGCATTTTCGTGGCTTTCGTACACAAAAAAGTCTACTTTTGTTTGCAGTCTTAAATGCCTTTCAGTTTGTCATGCTGTTGTCTTAATATAAAATGGACTGCGAAGTTGTTGCCGCACATTTGCTAATCCAATCAACAGCGGAACGTGTTGCAGCATTTACCGCAAGGATCTCAACTGAGTTGGCAACTAAGGCGTTTGCCATTGTGCCACACACGCACACAGTCGCCTAATGCCGCCTAATAGCTGCAACGATAGGAGTTGCAGCTTCCACAGCCACAATACAACAACACACACACACACGCGTGCTGTGCACCACAAACGCGCCTATCAAGGCGTTAATACCACATAAGCAACAAGCAACCGCATTGCCGCCAACGGAGCCAGCAACGCCAACAGTTGCAACACGTTTGCCGCACACGTTTCCTACTGATAACAAGTATCTTCAGGGCAAACGCACAAACTATCTAAGCAATTTATATTGTTATTGTTGCTTTTGCTCTTGCACTGCAATTACAAGCGCCTGGCGTGCGCCTTGCAGCATACAACAATACAACAACGACATATTTTCTAAGCAGGCTCGACAACAACAACGGCAGCAACAATTGAACAGTTGTTGTTGTTGTTGTTATGTCGAATATTCGAAATTATTTCGCTTCGCCAATTGCATCGTTGCCAGGAGCAACTTCACTTACAACAGCAACAACAACAAACTCTGTTTCCTCAACCTTACACACTTTCTCAACATTTTACATCACTTGAAGATACTTCGTATAATATGAACTAACAACATGTACGCGCCGCGCCGCTTGCTTACTGAACGGCATACCAAAGGAATCTGAAATAACTTAAAGCAAGTATTTTAATATTGTCGTAGGTGCAATTTTGCCTTGGCTGTCAAACTTTGTCAACTGTTTTCAGTTTCAACAAAATTTCCAAAAATATTTTCTAATATATTTTAGTTGCCACGGAGCTTTGCTTCCTAATCGAGCTGCACATGATACGGTTTTTGGTGCTAAAAGTTATACAAACTTTTGTACATTTAATGTTTGATATGCAAAAGGTTATTTTTAAATTTCTCATGAGGAAAGACAATTGCGATGACATGAAATGTATATAATCTTGATAATCTTGAGATAAGTAAATCTATTTAAATAGTAGAACATCAATAAGCCGATCAGTGTTTGAGTTATTGAATCATTCGGATTTATATTTTTGCCTTAATTTATATTATATTAATGATAAAAAACAAATTTAAAATAATATTTATTAAATAATTTTATAAGAAATGATTTATTTAAAAAAAAATTTAAAATATAAAAGTTTTCTTAATTAATTACTAAGTATAACTTATTTGACTTTATACCGTAAACAGTATTAATATAAGAATTACTGGTACATCTTGACTATCGTTTGTTTGGATTATCGAAGCTTTACTGTATTTGAATGTCGACACGGCCAAGAATAAAAAATGGCACATAATTCAAGATATATAAAAAGCTCTTTTTTAAATAAAGGCTTATAATTTTGACTGTTCGTTCCAACTACAATGCGACTTTAAAAAGAAGAATCTCCCATAAAATGGTCTCGAAAAAATGTTAACTATTTATAAGAAGTTATAGTTATACTATTAGTCATACTAATAACTTTCTTCCTGGCGCTCTTTTATAATATATTCTATAGTTGTGTGCCATTGTTACGATTGATTGTTACTTGAATAGGCATAAATGGGTCGTTGTCTAAAAACAAGGAGTAGCAATGTTATTACAGCTAATAAATACATATATTTAATAGACCATGAAGAGCAAAAAGTAACCGTCATGGCTGAAACTATCTTCTTAGCTGCTTTTTATGTTTTTAGAGATTGTGAACCTCATGCATGCCTCAGAAATGTCAGTAAAATTCTACTCACATTTTGCTGTGCGTTTAAAATTATAATTTAATAAAGAAAATATGAAAAAGAAGAATGAATATAATTTTCAAACAAACTTTAATTTAATAAAATTTGTAATTCTCCTTTGCAATTTTTACTTGTTTGAAATATTAATAGAAAATAATTTATCAGACATTTTTATGAAGCGATGGCATGTTAATTTTTTGTTGTTGTTACTTTGGTGTCTTTAATAAATTATGCGATGTCAAGAAGCGAAATATATTTGCAACCAATGGGCGAACTGGGCATGTCCAGACCATTCACACGCACACACGCACACATTTACTTCTACACATCTACTTAGCTTTGTTGAGGCGCTCGTGTGCTTAGCCGTCTCACTGGTCTAGGATCAACAGCTCAGCTGAGCGACTGCGCTCGACAGCGGCGTCGACGTCGACGTTGGCTTTGCTTTGTCTGCTTTGTCTGCCAGTGTCATCTTCATAGTCGCGGGTTTATTTTCATAATTTTTAATTATTTTTAATTTAATTGTTGCGCGCGCGTTTTGCTACAAGGCACTTGTGTCCTCTTGCTCTCACACTCGCACTTATGTACATCTCGGCCGTTGCCTTGGCGTGTGTGGCATGCAAATATTATGCCAAAGCCTTGCGGCATTTAGAAAGAATAAAATTAACAAAAAAAAAAAAATTAAATTAAAAGGAAAAATAAAGCAATGTTTATTTTTTCGGAAAATGAATTTTCCACACACATACACGCACACACAGGCAAGCCAATTTGTGTTGAGTGTTGGTTTTTTTTCTCAAAAGTATTCATGGTCAACTTGAATAGATTTACTTGTGTGCTGAATTGTTTTTGTAGTTTTGGAATTTGTGTATTTTTTAATTTAAGATTGAACTTTTAAGGTTCTCTTTTGTGGCACGTATTTTTGTTGTTGTTGTTGTTTTGTTATTTTTTTTAAGGTTTCGCAGTTTCAATGGAAAAAAAATATAAAATTACAAGTAAAAAATTGTTCACACTTGAAGTGCTATTGAAAATGTATATGAATGCATATTCACACCCACACACACACGCATCCACACACGCACTCATACAAATGTATCTTAGCTTACCTGTGCCTGTTATGTCTCAACAAATGATTTCTTCCTGCGACGGATTCGTCGTTTATGCCTTAAAATTCATTCATTCATTTATTCACTTTACTTTTGGCAAAACAATTTTAATTGTTTCGTTTTCGTGGCATTTTAAATATTTTCAGGAAATTTAAGGTGCTTTTCATTTCCACCAACGACCTCCGTTTACAATCACCTCACCTCACCTCATCTTACCTTATCATATACTTACATACATACCCTCACACAGAAGGCTCTCCACACGCATTTAAAAGTTATTTGTGAAAATTTTATTGTAATTACAAAAGTTTTACGCCCGCCCGCAGTTTTTCTTGCCAACACCACCATCCCCCGCCCCTGCGAATCCATCCGACAAACCAAACAACTTCTACTTCTACTTACCTTACATTTGGCATGATATTTCCTTTCCTGCTTTTATTTGTCGTATGTTGTTGTTTTTGTCAATTGCGTTGTTGTTGCTGTTGCTGTTGCTGCTGATGTTTTTGTTATTATTGCTGTTGTCGTTGTTGGCGTTGTTGTAAACTTTATCCACTTCATTATTTGCTCATTCATTCGTTCCATTTCGTTTCGTTTCATTCGCATCGCATCGCATCGCTTTCATACTCTCATTTATTTGTTTGCTTTACTGTTCGTTTGTTTGTTTGTTTGTTTCGATTTTAATTGTTGTTGTTATTGTTGGTCTTTTGTGTTATTTGTTCGCTGCTATTGGCGCTGTCGACGTACACTCATCGTTGTTTTTGTTATTGTTGCTTTTAAAACAGTATCTGTTACAGTAGCAGTAGCAGTAGCAGTGGCAGCATCAGCAGCAACGTGTCTCAATCTGCGCATCTCGTCTGCTTGTCTTGTATCTATGACGTTGTGTTCATGGCCGGTGCGCTGAGCTTCACTCACTTTTGCCCATTTATTTGTTGATTTTATGCCAAAAGGTGAGTTTATTAAAAACCAAACCGAACTGACTTTGACTTCGTTTGGTTTGCCCATTTTCGTACTATTTAATGGGCGAGGTCACACTTTCGCAGCAATGGAAGTGTTGAAGTGGCAGCTGGCATGATGCTTAACTGAAGAGTGAAATCTATTGAAGTGCTTTGCGTCATTTAATTAGCGTAAAATATTTTAACGTTCTGAATATTTTAACTATGCCCCAATATGAAGGAGTTTAAGTCGGCAAGCGTTTGATGAAGCGTGAACTATCTTTTAGGCACTCATTTATATTCAAACAAATTGGTGTAAGTGTAAGTGTGCGTGTGCGTGTGTGTGTGTGTGTGTGTGTGTGTGTGTGTGTGTGTGTGTTAGAGAGTGCAGCAAAGCCGCTAATTAATTTGAAACAAAGCAAACAAAAAGAAATATGTGCCTTGCTATGCGTGCTTGCCACAGGTTGAGTTTAATTGCCACAAATGAAACATGACACGAGCAAAAGAATAAGAAAAACGTTGTAAGCATACTGCAGTCGATTGGTAACGATCTAAAAATACCCTTTATGGACAACTCTTTAAGTTACCATTTTGCTTTCGGATCTTATTTTTATTATATTTCATATATTTTCATATCTAAGAGAGATCCTGAGATTCAGACATATAATGTTTTTAGATTCTAACTACATGAAATCAATGTCATGCCCATTTTCGGATGGAATCTAATTACAATCTGTGCACTTAACTTAAATTAACAAACCCAAAAAGTCAAATTATCGCAATTTCTTTATGGAGAAGGGGAATCAGAGAACGGACTTGATTTGCATAAACTACGTATATATAGTTGTTATATCATCTCCTAAAGTTCTCCAGACACAGTTCTTCAGATGATATGACATGACTAAATGGACTTATTTTTCGGTGCTGATACTTTGATATGATCTAACATGCCTTTTTTTTTGGGTATTATTTATAATTGCAACGAGCTCAAAACTAACCATAAGATACAATAAAGGGTATAAATGTCGAGCGATATTTAAAGGGACACACATTGTCGGCCAATTAACACACAAACGCAGCAAACAGTCACGACATGGCTACCCTGGTTCTGCTTCAATACATTAAGTTGGTCTCGACTTCACTTGAGCTAAAAATAGACATATTAGATAATTATTGTGCAATTAGCATGTCGTTGTGACGCCAGAAATCGAATACGATCGATCTTCTTCTCATGCTTCTTCTACTCAACTCAACACAATAGGTAAAATAGACAGATGAGCCATGACTGATGTCGAGTCGAATAAGACAAAAGCGAGTCGAAATGATAATTGATTTAATTAACATGTGCTGACAGACAAGCAAAGCGATCCGACAAATAAAAGGAGTAATCAAGCTACGAAGATTCGATTTATCAAATTAGCTGACATTGAAAATGTACAAACATTATATTTTAAATTAAAATCACACATTTCGAGTTCGATGCGAAGAATTAGGATTACACAGAAAGAAGATTAAACAAAAGCAATGAAGAAACCAATAAGAAAAATATTCGATATCAAAATTGCAAAAATCAAAGCAAGAAAATATCGTTTGGCATTGCGCAAATTGGTGAAAATGGCGGCAACGCTGAGCTGAGCTGAAAATGCGGTGTTGAATATTCGTGCGGAAAACAACACAAAAACAACAACACAAATCCGATTAGAGAATTGTCGAAATAGCAATTTTCCAATCAGAAATGTACGCGTTCAAAAATAGGAACAAAACATGAAGCAACTGTTGGCGTTGCGTGTAACATGTTGCAAGTGGCGTGTGGCGTGTGGCATGCGGCAACACGACTTATCAAAGGAGCGAAACTACATTTTGAGGAACTGTTACACTTCATTATACAGCGACGAGACGAAACGAGAAGAGACGAGACTTGGTGCCGCGGTCAATGAAAGGAGACGTGATGCTCAAGTGAGGTATGAGTGAGCAAATGAAATGAGTAAAAATCATGTTCTGAAAACAGTTGGAAAAACAACGAAAAAAGAAACGTGAAAATGTGAAAATAATGCGCTTAATTGAAAATTCGTTGTGAAAACAAGTGTGCCAGAGTGCCAAAGGGAGAGGGACAGAGTACAGGCAGACAGACAGAGGAGCGTACGGAACATTGAAAATTTAACAATACTTTAACGGATTTTCGTTTTTTCCTTTTTTTCAGTTTGGTTTTTGGTTTCTTTCTTGTGCTCAAAACAAAACAGATCAGCAGACGAATTTTTTATTGTAATTTATGGCACGACCAACGAAATTTGTCTGAGCTGAACTGAGCTGAGTTGGTAGCGGGACGATTGACGTTTGAGGGTTTCAATGAGGTGGTTTTGCGTGTGCGGCTGCAAGCGGTGCCGGGGCGAAGCGGGTGTGAGTTGTTTAGCGATATCGTCACTCAAGTGCTCAAGTTGTCATTTACACGGCGGCATGGTGTAGCATGAGTGGCAGTTGATGTTGTATGGCAGGCAGGCAGGCAGGAAGGGCGGCAGATACGCGGGCGTCAAGAATGATGCAAAAAGCTGGTAATACGCACACACACACACACACAGAAAGAAAACAAAAACACCAACAAGGACAACAAACAGCAACAAGAATGAGGACAAGAATGAACGACGACGCGAATAACAGCGACAATATCAGGACGAAAAAACAGGCCTAAGTATGAGATTCCTTGAGCCTTTTTGTGTGGTAGCAACAAGAAGAAAAAAAAAACGAACGAAAAATACGAACACTTAACGCCAACGATAAGCAAAACAGGCAACGGCAACAGCAACAAAAGGCGGCACAGCCATGAAAGCAGGAAACCTGCGTGCCTGCCATGGCTGCCGCCGTCACTTCCTGCAACAAGGATACGCTAAGTAGTGTGAAAAAAGAAAGCAAAAGCAAAGTAAAGCAAAGTAAAGTGAAGCAAAACAAGGTTCGTCAGTAAAGGATATATTGAGTAGAAGTTGCTTGATGATGAGCAGGCGGCGGCGGAAGCGCTGGAGTAAGAGAAGGTGAAGGTGGAGGTGGAAGAGGAGGCATAGGCGGATAGAAAGTGTCAGCCGGCACAAGTAGCACAAGAGTAAAGCTTGAATTGAGCGCAGGATATGCGGCAGCATCGATTGACGATTGATGTAGCATGGCTAGAAGAGCGACTGATTTTCATGGCAAATGCCGGAGAAGGGGGCAGTTGTTGCGGGGGGTGAGTTGTCGGTGTCAATGACGATGGGCACGGACGAGGGCACTTAACAACATCAAGTGAGAATGGGTTGTTGTTGTTGTTGTTGTTATTCTGTGAAGCCTTCTTCATGCCGTCTTTTATTTTTTGTGTACAGCGATTTTATTTGCTATCGTTTTTTTTTTTGTTCCTTTCATGGCTTATGTGTGTGTATATGTATACGTGTGTGTGTGGCTTTTTTTATTGATTTGTTTTGCTATTTTATTCGATATGCTAAAAAGGAAGCGACGGTCACAGCAGGCAAACGGAACTCGCTGCTGCGTCTGAAGACAGCAACGCATTCCGCGACAGAGCGAGAGAGAGAGAGAGAGAGTGTGTGTGTGTGTGTGTACAAGTGATTTCATATTTTATTACAGTTTATACACTTCTTTTTCTTCTTCTTCTTCTACTGCTGCTTCATCTTCTTCTTCTTCCTCTGCTTTTGCTTAGCTTACTTCAAAGAACCTTAGCACACCTCAAAGCATTGCGCGGCGCCTTCTGCCTTCGCAAAAGCGTTAAGTAGAACAGCTGGTGACGTTGCTTGGACCATTGGCGGCTGCTGCTGCTCCTGGGCGGTGGGTGTGCTTACAGGCTGAGCAACGTTGGCAAATTGTAGCTGAGCGCTTTAAGTTCATTAGAGGTTCTTTTTTTTTTTTGAGGCAAACTTGCGCGTAATTTGAAGGCACAAAGCGCCAAATCGCTTCACACTTGTTTTTTTTGCTGTTGTTGTTTTTTGCCTTTCATTCTTACTTTGGCTTACTCTTTTACTATGTGCTTTTGTTGTTGTTGCCGCTGCCTTTGTTGCTATTTTTGTTATTGTTTTGCCTTTATTACATTGGTTTTTTTTTTTTGTCGTCTTCTTCAAAACAACAACGAGGACATTTTTGTATTTCAAATAAGAAAAAGTACGAACGAACGAACGAAGAAAATGCCAAAAGACGTTATAAAAATAAACTTGCAGCAACTTGAAAAAACGATTGAGTTACAAGTAACAAAAGGATAGACTGTCAGTCAGTTCGCTATGCCTTTGGCTTTGCTTTTACAGCGCTCTACTTGTAGAGCTTGGGGGAGGAAGTGGGGCGTGGCGTCTCAATGCTTTCTTGCTGGTGTAAATGAGTTGATGGTGGCATGAAGGTTGGAGCGCAACTGATTTGATGAGATGAACTCACAAATGGTGATACATTAAAAAGGATTCCTATATCCCTTATAGATACACTCTTTTGTTGTTGTGCTTTTGTTGTTTTATGTTTGTTTAATATTGTTGTCTCCTCGTATATTCGATATTTTTAGTTAGTTGCTTCAAGGCCAAATTACAAAAAAAAAAAAAAAGGACGAATGATAAACAAGAGTTTCTTTCTGAGCATACTTGCTTAATCTTTACTTGCCCTAACACACACACACACACACGGAGGACATGAAATAAACTTGGTATAACAACAACTTGCCGTCAAGGCTTGCCTTGCTTGGCTGATGTGTTGTGAGGGGTGGGGGGTTAGCGTGTACAAATTGATTTATGCGTTTGTGCAATTGAGTGAGTTTGAATTATTTCAATTCATATGTAGTTAGGGGACGCCATGATGATGAGGGGGGTGGGTCAGGACAGGCATCATTGACAGCCTTCAAAGCAATAGTTCAATATATTACAGTAATTTCATTGCCGCTTTTCTTTTCACCACCTCTTTTCCACTCTCCTTCTGTTGTAAAGTTTCCGAGTTTCATTTTAATTTCGTTACAATTTTCTACTACTTCCCCGCCGCCGCCGCCTACAAACGTCCCTTTAGCACTTTCGTTGTTTGTTTTTAATAAGATTTTTATTTTTTTTTTCTAACTTTATTATCTTCATTTTCATTCATTTCGCGACTTCATTTTCGTCATTTGTTCCATTACATTACACACACTCATTCACTTACAGAGTCATTCGCACACACAGACACAGACACAGACACAGACACAGACACACACACACGCATACAAATACACAGCAGCGACTCATTTGCAAATGTTATCACATTTTTTATTCATTTCTCGTCTATTTGTCAAAATTGTTGCTTTTTTTTCGCTGAAAAAAATTTTTTTTTTTTTATTTCTTTTTTTTTTTGCAATTTTTTTTCTTACACATCGAAATTTAAAAAAAAAAAAAATGAAAGCAGTATTTCAATTTCATAATGGCGTATGTAACAATTGAAATGAAGGCACATGTGTGACATTTGTGTGCAAGTGCAGTAAGAAGGGCATTGCTAATACGACCAAACCTAATATATTTTGCTACTATTCTTTTTGGCATTTTGTTTGTTGTTGTTGTTGTGCTTTGAATGCCCATGGGAATGTAACAAGTGTTTTAGTGTACAGAGTGTGTCAATGTTTGAGTGCAAATGTGTGTAAATTAGTTGGTGTGCGTGCTGCTCATTTGTGTGCATATGTATGAGTGTGTGTCTAAACAAATTGCTATTTTTTTTATTAAAAAGATTTTGAGAAGTTCGCGACAACAAATTGATAATAAAAGACATATTAATAGCGTCAAATGTGCACATTTAAAGATACATCTTCTAACTTGTATCTCAGCAAAGCGCTCACTTTATTTCAATACTCGTGAATTTATTTAAATGTCACGTTTTTTTTTGTTTTTTTTTTTTTTCTACAGAAAACTTTTATTAAAAACTTGTTTTATTAACGATATGCAACATGTTGCATGTTGCACGCATCGCGTAATATGTCAAACAAAGAGTAAAATTGCTTAAGAGCACATTTACTTGGCGACTTGGTTCTTATACGCTCTTTTTCATTCAACATATACAAGCTTTGAGTTGTCTGAGTGCCGGCTTGTGTCTTATACTAAGCCAATGAGTATACTCATTGCCATTGACGTATATTGAAACTTGGCACTCTCTGAATCATGAGCGCTGCACCTGCAAAACCAAACCAACAACGTTTTACAATCGTATTGGAACGCATAATGTTATTTGGTGAGAGAGTAAGGTACTGCCAAGCCGCAACGGAGAGCATAGGTTTGGTGGTTGTTGATAATGTTGCTCCCACACGCACAAACACACACGAGCCTCACTCTCGCTCTCTCTCTCTCGGCTGACACTGTTCGCTCATACAGCATCTTTACACGTGTGCCTTTTACGCAAAGCATTTGTGCACTAAAATGTTTTTTTTTTCGCTTTTAATTTCGTTTTCGCTCACAGTCGCTGTTAACTACAGACAACATCTGTTCAAAGGCTGCGTTTCCGTTGCGTGAGAGTGTCACTGAGGCTGAGTCTTGCTGTGCCAGCTTGCGTTGTTCGCGTTACGTTTTCAGTTCGGGTTTACGTTTCATTCGATGTTGACGTGCGAACGCGCGCGTTTATTACAAAGAAGCAAGCATTTTTGTACTGAAAATAGCAAGAAGGAAAAAAAAAAACAAAATTCTGATGCTTAAATAACAACAACAAACATACTACAATACACGTACGTAGCAAAATACTACAAGAACGTACGCAGTGTGTGTGCGCGTGCAAGAAGAAAGCGTAGAGCAGCTGAGCAGCGTAAAACAAAAAAAAAAAAAAAAACCCAAAAGAAAAGTAAAAGAAGAAGAAGTAAAAAAGGCGTACAACAAAAAAAAATATGCAAAATAAAATATTTCAATAAAAGTGCAAAAATTTCGCAGTGCTAAATTCGTAAAAAAGCTAAAGTTTTATTACTCTCTGTTTGTGCTTCTGTATTAGTGCGTGTGTGTGTGTGCCATGCAATTCTTATGTATGAGCATTTTTGAGCAAAACATTTTGTGAAAATTTGCCGACTTTACGCATTTTTCGGCGGCATTCGTTGTGCGTCGTACTCTGCTATCGTCAACATTGACGTCGTCGTCGTCGTTGACGTTGCCTTTGACGTCGTGACCGATTTCGTTTGCCTTTCGCGCGCGTCTTCCCGTTAGTATTTTGCCTTTTTAAACATGTCACATGCCCTTTGACAGCCAACACATTCGTAAGTTAATTGAAAAGCATTAAACGTGTCGTAATCCAAGCCAATACGCAACGATACGTATAAAACAACAACAACAACAACAAACAGCATCTTTGTTCTTGTGCGTGCGTGCGTGTGTGTGTATATGTATATTGCCTTATGTCCGCTTATGCCTCAAGCAACAATGGCCAAAAAGAAACACGCTAATTACAACGCCTCCAATTTCCTTTAGATTGGCCTAGGCTAATCTTCATCAACAGTAAAGCAACGCCAAAAAGACTAAACGAAAGAAGAAGAAGAAGACGAAGCGCACACAACAAAGTGAAGTGAACAAAAAGCCGTGTGTGTTCCTCAGTAATGAAATTAGTTACTTTAATCTAGAGCACCGTGCAAGGAGTTCAAGTCTACTTCGATACGTACGTAAAATCAAAGTGAATTTCATAGGACACGACCACCAACAACAACAACAGCAACAACACATGCCTATAGCCGCTGCTTCCTACTAATACTACTACAACCAACACAATTGTTATCTTTGTTGTCTTGTTGTTGTTCTTGTAGTTGTTAAATAAAGAAAAAGCCTGCGGTGATTTGTACAAAAAATACTCACACTCCTCTCATTATTCTACGCTCAGACGTTTTGTTCTGTTTTTTTTCCTCTTCTTCCTTCTTGTTCTTACGCTCCTTTGTTTGTTTTGCGGCTTTAAGCATTCAATAAGAATAAGAACAACAACGACTACGCCTACGCCTACTAAGAGAGTGTGTGTGTGTGTGTGTTTGAATCAAAACGGTCAAAACAAAGCAGCACAGCAATAAGTTCAATAAGCCAGTGAGGCGGCAGCATAAAGAGCATCTTGCCTGCTGCCCATAGAACTTCTCCAGCCTTCGTTAAGAACTTTTTGTTTCTTACAATTAAATATTTGGACTGCGTACATTTTGCTACGATTCAAGCATTATTCTATGACTGTGAGTAGGAGCAAGACGCTGGCAATCGTTGCCATGCTGCTTGAATGTTAAATAGAAATTATTTATAAAAATATCTAACAAAAACTTTAAAAAATCTTTCAATAAAAAAAAGTTTTAAAAATAGTTGTAAAAACAAATGTGCAAATCAAAAAACGAATGACGCGTTTAATACGCAACGTGTTTAAAGCCAAGAAGTGCAACAAAAACCATATTATTATTGTTATCAGTAAAAGCAACAACAACAACAAGAACAAGCACAAAATTACAGCTGCATTGAGATAATAACAAGAACGCCAACAACAACAACAACGAAGTGTAGATATAAAATTGGCTACGTAACTGCCAAAATGGCATTAAAATCACTTCATCATCATGCAGCAACAACAACAGCAACATCCACTACAACAACAACTACCACGACAGCAACAAGAACAAAAACAAAATATAAACTGCAACGGAAATCGCAGTTGACGTGGCAACAGGACGTAAATCAAGAGATTCAGACTCAGACTCAGACTGAGATTCAGACAACGGAGCAACAACAACAACAGCAACAACAAGAACGACAGGAGCAACTATCAACAATCGCAAACAGCGATAGCAAATGCACAAGCACAAATAATTGTCGACAAGCGAGACCAGAGCAACAGCAACAGCAACGGCAAGAGCGACAAGGACAGCGACAGCAACATGATTATCAACAACGACTGCAGCAGCGGCAACACCAACAACAACAACATTGGATTAAAAATCTTCAACTTGTCTGCTTCGGTAAGTGATGAGTGATGATTTTTTTATTATTTTATTATTATTATTTTTTGTATTATTACTTGTGCAACGCGCCATTTGCGCTTCCTCTGTTCTGCGATGCGATGCGCTGCTCTTCTTCTTGTCTCTCCTCTTCTTCATTTTGGTCAGAATTGCCAATTGCAGGCGTGATTTTCAACATGTTGTAAGAGCAAAATGACTGTCTGTTTTTTTTTTTTATACATACTCCTACAAGAGTATATTCATTTTGTCATGAAGTTTGCAACGCAGAGAAGCACACAGCCATGACTGGTTATATAGACTATCTACTGACTCGGCGCAAGATCTCCGAAACTACAGTTCCGATGAGTTGAAGTTTTGTATAGTGACCAGTTTCATCACTAAGACCGAATTCCCGAAAGCCTTTTGCAGAGTTTTCAAAATTTTTCCAATCATTGTTTATCTCAGTACTCTCCTAAACGTACTACTGTAGCCTACAGCTGACATATGATTGTTCTGTCAAAAATAAGATTTTTGCTTGAAAAAAGTTTTGTAGTCTAGTCTATTACAAAAACTATATAAAGTGTTTTCCTTCCTTTCGCAAGAGCATATAAAATTCGGCAAAGCTCAAAATCGTACCCTTGCTGAATTCATGTCTGCTTCATCTCTTGCTGATTGAGTGAAATATTGTTGAAAATTGCTTTCATTGCATTTCAACGAACATATTTTTTAAACGTTTGTTTTTTTCTTCAGTTTTTTAATTAATTGTCATTGAGTGAAAAATGGCAAAACATTTGTTGATTTGATAATTTCCAAAAAAAAAAAAAACAGCTTTGATTGATGATAATTTTTTTTTGGCAGCTTGGGTGATTTTGCGCACTCACCTGTTGGTCATGCAAGAAATAATCAAATGTTAATTGTTACGGCAACTGAGTTGATCAAAACTTGTGGTTTTATTGGCATATACAAACAGAAGAATGAGAATGATTGACAGAGCGTTGGAATGACTGAAAACCACATATGGAAATTGTCAATTATTTGAGGCTTGTTTTTGATCAATCTGGTGTGAACTGAAAAATTCGCATCTTCTTTGCAACGCATCGTTGATTTTTCGTTGAAACAGTGTTGACCACAAATTTGTACTTGCTTAAGACACTTGCACACACACACACACACAGACCGGTTGTATCATTCATATGGTTGGCATTGCGGTTAGCCAACAAGCAATCCAAATGCACTTGAGTGATTTAAACTCAAAGACAAAACATTCTCACACAACATGCAACAACATGTTTCTCATGTTTCTCATGTTTATTTAATGACAAGCATTTAAAACATTATTATTTATGCACTTATTACTTATGTATTGCATTGTGCTTATGTTATGTCAATCAGTTGCGTAATCAATCGATTTAAATTCTGTTGTTTTTCATAGACCGGACATTGACACTAAACGGTGCACTTCCGGTTTAGTTAAGTTGCTACTGCAACTTCTTACTTACCTTTGCCTCTGCCGCTGCCACTGCCCGTGTGTCTTTGCTTATGCTTTGACCAATGCCGCGAGCGCTTGTTCTGTCTTACAGTGTAATTGTTGTTTTGCTGCTGCTTCTTTTACCCTTTCTTTGGCTTCTTGTAAAATTGTAAGAAACCAGTTCTGTGCCTCGACCAACCATTTGAATGCAAACCTTGGCTTACTTTCTTACACACTCACTGACTTCTGCCATTCATGGTTACGCTTCAACTCATCAATGAATGAATCGTTGAATGCGTGCGTGCGTGAGTGAGCCAATGAATGAATATATATTTACAGGTGTGGTCAAAAAAGTTGTAGAGTTGGTACAAAATCTTGCATATGTGAAAAACACAAAAATTAATGGCCAAGGACTCTTGATTTGTTATATTTTCAGTTGCTTGTCAAGGGACAACTGATTTATTAACGTACCGCATCAAATGCATAATTATTTTGTGATCTGGAGACTGTACAAGTCATTCCAATTCATTTGAACTCATGGCCTCAAGTCTAATTCTCGGTACTTTAAGCGTGTCTTTAATTTTTTCCTATTAGAAGATCCAGATTAATATTTAATTTATAAAACACTGATTTTCTGCGAAGAACGATGTTATATATATGGATTAGTCAACTATATAAGAAAAGTTTTACAAGCGAAGCCGCACAAATCTTGATAACAGATACGTCGACTAATGTTTTTCACAGGAGTTCTTACCATCCAGTCGTATAAATTATTAATAACATTCTAAGCTAACTTTCAGTAAACTTTTTATTAATTTTACTAATGAAAACCTTGAAGATTTTACAATAATGTATTGATAAGCTTTTACTACTTTTTTGGACACAACTGTTTGTATATTTTTTTTCATTTGGGTTGCTTCCTCCGTTCATAATCTGTTTTTAGTAATTTGTCGTCGATTGTCAAATGTTGTTAGTTTTATGTTATATCTTGTTGTTTGTCGTTTTGTTGTTGTTGTAATCAGTGAATAATTTCATTATTAAAAACTACGCCCACATTTGAAGCACTCTAAAGCTTGTCTTCGAGCACAGCCAGCGGCCACTTTTGGCGCTTATCGCGGCAGCGCTGTGGGCGTTTACGCGCTTTTTCCGTAAGCGTTTCGTATCGTTTCTGCTGTGCCGCACATGACATGACATGACAAAAAAGCCAAATAACATTTCATAATTATTAATAATATTAAATAACGACATGTATGCAGTAAATGCTAAATGAAGCGTTTAGGCGCTTTAATAAAATTGGGGGCAGTTACATAAATGAGGCGATGCAAAACGGAAAACAACAAAGACCAAAAAAAGTATCTGAAAGAAGAAAAAAAAATAGTCAAACAACGCCTCTCATGTTCTAATGTGTTGATTTATAACAACAAACGAGTTTCTATGCACAAACAAAAATATATTTTATTCAATTAATTAAAAGATACTTTTTTTTTGTTTTTGTTCATGCCATGACGTTTGAAAATATTTGCACGGCAAAGCTTTCAATAAGCCACTTATGAACGACTGCAGACATTATTTAATGCCGCGACGTTGGCATGATTCTTTTTTTGCATTGCATTATTACAGTTTTCGATTTGATGACTGAAAACCTGCGAAGGCAAAACGACCAACTCGATAAGACTTCAACTCACCTCAAGTCGCATCGACTGAATGCATTTGCAGCCCACACAGGCCGTTACTTTGTGCCTGGTGCGCTGCGTGTGTGTGTGTGTGAGTGTGTGTAGGTGCCATTGACATAAGCGCAAATGGCCGAAAGCGCAGCTAAGCATGTATTGAGTTGGCGCGACAACACTTGGACGGACATGCTGAACACAAAGACATTTACAAGCTAAAAAGTGTTTTTGTACTTCGTTTTTTGTTGTTGTTTGTTTTGCTGTGCCACAGAAGGCACAGACAAGTGGCGCAGCTAAAACTGAAGCTGCAAACTTACAGATACTTTGTTGCTTACTTCATGGCTGTCGTTTCAGTGCCGCTGCTGCTGCGACTGTTGCCGCTGCCTACACGCAACCACTCAGCTAACTTGGTCAAAAGCATGTTTGAGTTGTCGCTCTGCTGCCCTTTCCGCCCTCACCACTTAACCCCGTGGCTCGTGTTTATCGCTCGCTGCCAAATGTAGGCGACGCCAAGCCATATTCATTATGGCAAGAAGAAAAAATAAATAAATGAATTAAAGTGAAATCAACGCAATTTGTGTATTAACACCTTTTTTTTCAATTTGCACGTTTGTGTCATCATGATTATAGCGTTTTGCATGAATGCATTCAAAACGGCAGAATAATCATTCACTTTGACAAATGAATACTTGCATTGCTGTATTTGTCAGTGAATGAGTAGTGTACACTATTATTGACACAGACAATGTACAGCAAATTGCGGTAATATGTTTTGCTGTACAGTGTATTAAAATTGAATAGAACTTCTGAGCGCTTGAGTGTAATTAAAGAAAAATAATTGAAAATTGGTCGCAAGCAGGGAAATTCCGTAGGGTGTTTTTTTACCTTCGAGTTTTGGTGATTTTGCAACTCACCTGAGAAATCTCAATAATTAGTAACCCTTTCAACCCCCTGGTTGAGATTCAGTGAGGTTTTTTTTGAATCTTAGTACCGCATATGGTAAGACTGTACAGTACTGCGGCATCTTCAATGAATGTATTCATGCAGACCTTCAATTTATTACTTCGACTTGGCAAATCATTTGAAGTTGAGTTGTTTTTCTTGATTTTGTTCAAGTAATTTAAGAATTGCTGATGCTGCATTTGATGTGCATGTGTGCGCAACACTTATTTGCTGACATGCCAAAGTAAGTGAGTAAGTACGTAAGTATCCACAAGTCGAGTATCTACGACTGATATACTTGAAATTCTTTACGAAATGTTCACCAGCAGTTTTATCTTTTTGATTTTGGTCATTATTTGAAGCCGTTTTTTGCTTTGCTTTAAGTAAAAGTTTGCAAACAATTGGCAAAACACACACACACACACGCACAATTATTTACAAAAAATACATGTATATGTTTGTATGTATATAACAACACACAAGCACACACATACGCACGAGTAGCAAACGAGCGCTTCAAGTGTCCTTGTCGACGACGACGACAAGTTGAACATTCAAGACAAAGGATAATGCTTGACTTGCAGTCAAAGTCGGTAAATGTAAGTTGGTCAGTTTGGTCAATATCCAATACTATAAATGCGTGTGTGTGTGTATGTGTGTGTGTGTAAGTAAGAGCGACCAGTGTACTGCACTTGATCACAACTGTCAAAGACAAAGGCGTGCTTTGTTCTGAGTTCAAGTTGCAGGCGTGGTCAAAGTTCACATTGTGCGCTATGCGTTTTTATGTTATGTTACAGCTGTGTGGGAGTTGCCAAAGCAGCAGCAGCAGCAGCAGTCGAAGAAGAAGCTAACAAACAAGTGACATTAGAAATAGAAAGTGATGAAAGTAAATACTTGAAATTGTCATTTTGTTTAACCAAAATCAAGCACAGCAACACACACACACAAACACACATATAATAGTGTATCTAAATATATATTTTTATCTACAGACGTATGCAATATAAAAGGAACAACAGTCTTTCGAATATAACCTATAATCTTGTTAAAGAAATAAATTAATAATAATTTATTCATTTAATAAAACATAAATTAAGCTTCAAATATTCCCATGGCTAGAATTGTTGTTAATCCTTATTGTGTTGCATTGGCAATTTTTTGATAACTTTATAAGCGTATTTAGTATCAACATATGTGCTTCATATTGTTTCGTACAAGGGTGTATTGTATCTGCTGGCCAAGCGATTCTCCTCCCTGCTTTGCTTGGCATACATGTATCGCCTCTACGTATTATTGTTCGCCTCTTACGCAATTGTCAACTGACTTGACACTCATGTACGTTCGTCCCACTGCGCCATAACTGTCAATGGTTGCGTAGCCTGGCAGCAGCATGTGTATCTTGTATCTTGTATCTTGATTACTGGCATCTGAACTTGATTTCTTGACGTATGACGTCAAATAAAACGGCTTCTGTTGTTCGCTCGCATGTCAACCTTCCAACTTTAACCTGTGCGACTCCCGCACATTTTCATTTGTTGTTGTTATTTCGGTTGGCAAACTGCGTTGGCATTTTCGGCTATTCGAGGCGCTTGTTTATAAACCTATCAACGCAAATTGTTTATGACGCAAATAAATCCATAAAATTGTATATATAAATTTCAATGTTTCAATGCTTTTTTATGCTTCTACAAAAATAAATTGTTGCAGCATGTGGCAAGTATGAGCGGCGGCAGTCAAATTTAGTCTTCGTTGTCGTTGTCGTCGGGGTTTTGACTGCACTCAAGTGGCCTCCTGCTGCGTTGTCAATGCAGCATGGCATGTGGTAATTGCCGCACGCATGTAAACAGACTCACACACACACACACACACACAGCGGTTCTGCAGACACATGTGCGCTTTAGTTACAAGCGTTAATGTTCTCGCTGCTCTGCTATATGTGAAATATATCTTTATCACTTTGTCTTGTACTCTTTTGCTGCCTTCCGCTCTATTTCTCATGTCGCTTACTTTGATTTATGTTTTCATCACTTTTGCTTATAGCTTCGTTGGCCATTCAATTTGCTCGTCCTCGTCCTTCGTTTTTGGCGTTTGCAAGTGATTTTTATTGACTTTTTAAAATTTAATGTCCTCACAGTTCTGTTTCTGTTTTGCCGCCCACATTGTGTGTGCCCGTCCTGTGGCTGTGCGAGCGTTCATGCAAATCGGTATTCTTTGGCGTTCTCAATTTAATTGGTTTTCTGAGCAACTCATTTGCCTTGGTCAATATCAATTTGCTGTCATTACTGTGTTCATTCATTTCTGCCTCACACTCACACTCAGCCTCAGTCGCAACGTTATCGTGAATGAAATCGTCATTGCCTACATTGGCTTTCTGCTTCTTCTTCTGCTTCTTCTATGATTTTCATACGCTTGCCTGCGTTTCTGCGTTCACTGTTGCTGCTGCTTTGCTTCAATTTCGTTTGATTTGTGGTCAATTTTAAAGTCAATCATAAAATTTCAATATTTATTGGCAAAGCATTCGTCCGCCCACACTTTATTGCTTTCATTGGCAACTTCGTCATTCTCGCTTCGCTGCTATTGCACATCAATGTCCCTTTCCGCCCTCTCACTCACTCACTCACTCACTCACTCACTCACTCACTCGGCCATTTGTTTGCCTTTCACAGCTCACGGTGCTTTCGTGGTCAACTTCCTGTTTGAATTTCTCTCGGCCGGCCACAAACGGCGCTACTTTCTCGTTACCCTCGCCACACGTTCTGTCTTTATCGTTCTTGTCGTTCTTGTGATAATCATCATCGTCATCATCGTTTATTTTTTTTTTTGCTTAAATATATTTTTGCTTTTTTTGATAGCTTCTGAGTTCAATTTTGACGCTCGTTTGATTTGCTTTCTATTTATTTATTCATCATTGAACTGTCTTGCCATTTCGCAACGTCAGAAAGCATCAAGCAAGTATCTAAGTATCTGCCACTTCAAGCGTTGTTTTTTTTTTGTATCTGTGTGTGTGTGTGTGTGTAAAAATATTGTGCCTATTTGCGCAATTTGAGTACGTTCAGAATGTATATTTGGCGCTCGCTTTGCTAATATCCTGTATTCTATTTGCTGATAATTGAATTCATTTCATTAGCTCGTCTATAGTCGACGACTCCGCCGATGACAACGACAACGACCAGCAAACCGTTATAAACAAACGCGTGCCGCCCACACGCACACTTTTTATTCACTCTTGTACATGACTAAGCAACCCTCAAAGGACACCAAAACCAAAACCAAAACCAAAGCAAATCGCAAAACAACAAAATTTCAACGCAAAGCAAAGTAAAAGCAGCATGAATCAACGGAATTACAAACATTACGAATTGCTTATTTCTTTTTCACGTGCTTATTGTTGTTCTTTTTTCTTTTTTCTATTTTCTATTTTTATTTTTGCTCTTAAAAAGATATCCTATCGCATACGCCCAACTGCCAATCAAGAACATTCAACTTCTTCCGCTTGTCAACTCATGATACTTTGCTTGTTTCTTTCTTCGACTTTTCGTTTGTCTTATTTGAAATACTTTTATTTTTATATCTTCTTTTTGCTTGTAACTTTTTAACCATTCATGCTCAAAAGCAAATATCTTCATAGCTGCTAATTTAAATTTATGAATTTTTAAACGGCTTCATATAAACTCTATGCAATCTATAACAATCTATACATATTATCACACGGCACGGCACGTCACAGCACGGCGCCTATGATCATGTCTTTTGCGGGGCATACACACACGCACATGCACTTACTAACACACACACACACAGAGATACTTTCTTGAGTATTTAATCAAGTGGAAATAATTGCATCATTCTGTTGCTGAAAAAGACTTTCAAGGCCTTGGGTGTATCTCTAACTGTGTCGAAAATTTTCACTTTGTTAGTGCGCGTGTGTGTGTGTGTGGGTGTGTGTGGGTGTGTGTACAATAAGTATAAGTAACGTAGCTTGAAATTTGCCATGCCATTTCACTTGTGCTCAGCAACAAATAAGACACACGCCGCCAGCTTCATTGCCATGTTCATCAATCTGCAAAACAGCATCAATTTCAATACACAAAAGGGACAGAAACGAAGAAGAAGTAGAAATTAATATGAACAAACTTGAACAAATTTAAATTTAAATTTGTATTTATGTTTGTTCATGTTCAAAGTTATGTTTTATACATCTTTTAGCACATACCCCCCTGGCAGATCATGTGTGCATGTGTAGCTGACAGCTTGAGGTATATAACACACACACATACATGTCTGGTGGCAACACTGTTGTTGTTGGCGTTGCACGATTGGTGTTCAATAACTTTATTATTTGCTGAAAATGCCACTAAATGAATTTTGGCATCTTTTCTCGTTCACTTGTTCGCACTAACATCAGCTTACACTGCTGTGTGTGTGTGTGTGTGAGCATACATTGAAATTTGTGTTGATTGGCGTTTGTGTTTCAACAATATTGAAAATTAATATTTGATTAAAATTGAGAACTTTATTTGCTTGCAAACGAAGCTTTGCTGCTGACGTCATCACTGCCATGGCCACAGTGGCTTACCTTGTTGTTGTAATGCTTATTATTATTATTAATTTGCAACGGTAAATTGTTAATTCAATTTTGTTGCTTACAAAACGCTCGCAGGCAAAAGCTTAGCATTACAACAAACACACAAAATCGCATGTAATAGCAACTATTCACGCATTAATGCCATTCGACTTGCACCTGTTGTTGTTGGCTGGCGTTCACTTAAGTATGCTGCTACTTTCAACAGCTGCATGAGTCGGCATGAGCAGGCGAGTCTAAGCGAGGCAGGGAGAAGAAGGCAAAAGGCGTCTAAAGTCTTCAAATGCAATGCAGGCAAACAAGATTTTGAATTCGTCATGTCGTCGTAGCATGTTTGACAATAGCAAGACAAACCACAAGTCGATAAATACACTTGACGCAAGCACAGCATGCAACATGCAACACGCGTTCCTCTCCAGTGACAGGCACAGCCGCAAAGAATGCCAAGAAGTAAGCCACAAATGATGATGATTACTGTCTGCAAGCTAAGTTCAGACGCTGCCGCATGGCGACGACGACGACGGCGACTCTGTCGTTTTGGCACGCGTGCGAAACTTGTTTCAGCGCTGAGCCATCACCATCATCATCATTACTATTATTATTATCAGCAACAGCGGCGGCAACGAGATGATCATGCGCGGCAGCTGCTTGACATGCATGGCAATTATGTTGCTGTTGTTGTTGCTGCCACAGGCCAAGTTGCAAGCGTTTGTCACCTGGCGTGTTGCGGCAGTTTTTATAGTAGCAACGCAGCTGAACTTGAATATCGTTTAAGATTGTATTTTGTCTCTGTGACTGTCCTGTTGTTGTTGCTGTTGTTGCTGTTGTAGGACACGCTGCAAATGTCCTTTGCCATTTGGCTTTTTCGACAAGTTTTGCATTTAAAGTTTGTAAGCTTCGCATAGCAAGGACCTCATGTGGCCGGCCACTTAATAACTCTTTGCTGATTGCGTGCATTTTGTTGGTTTTTTTTTTGGTATCTTCTTGAAAGACCAACGTAATTTTGTTGATTGGCAACGTTTTGCGTCGATTTGCTGTTTGTTTTTTGTTGTTTTTGTTGTTTGGCATGAAAATGTTCCTTTTATGAGTTCGATTTTATTGCTGCTTTTTTTGTAGACGCATAAAGCGAAAATTGATTGGCTTGGCAGACGACGGCTTTATGCGACTTGACTGGCACAAGTATTTATAAGCACAGCACAGCACAGCACAGGACAGCACATGCCAAGGATAGCACAGCCGAGGACATCATCATAATCATTGGCATCGTCATCCTCATCCTCATCATCGTCATTGTCATCATCAGGTTGTATGACAATTTAAGCCAACTGCGTACGAGTGCTTGCAGCTGCTGCAATGAACATAATTACTTCAACGTTTATGGCTGAAAACTGACGACGCACAAGCCAAAAAATATTGCATAAAAATATATATAAAAAAGGCGAATTTAACATTAGGGGTGTTCACGACGCAGCGTAAACTTGTGCACTTTGTTACTTTTTGATAGCAACAAATTTACTGAAAACAAGTGTTCAAGTACTCGAAAGCTCAGACTAAAAATAAAATCTGCTTTTGAATAATTTAGTATTAGAAATGTGTGTGAAACTTAGAGATAAACTGCTGTTTTTTGTTGAAATTTTCCAAACGTTAAAACAAAACAATTTTTCGCCTTCTCTCTTGAATAAAAATAATAAGAAACAAGCAAGTCATGTGTCAAACGTCGTGAACAGCTGATTGTTTGCACTTCTGCGCTCTAGCAGCTACAAAATTCGGTTCACGTCGCGGTGCCGGCAGAAGTGAACAACTGCCCAAGTGCCCAGCGACATGAACACGCCAAATGTTAAATGAATGGCAAAGCAAAAGTACCAAAATATATATGAGAGTGTTTTGTGTTGCTGGTGCGAGTTGGCGGGGCAGAAGAAAAAAGAGTCACACGGTGTTTTTTCAACGTGTGAATTTCTTCAACTTCAACTACGTATTGTTTCTGCGACTCTTTGCCTTAGACAGGTTTGTATCGCCACGCTTCGGTAATTTTGCGAGCTTTCAATCTTAGACAAGCGCTTTTTGTCGTCGTCGCCGTCGTCTTTTAGTGGTCTACAAGCGTCGTCTACAACCGGGTGAAGAGGAAGCGTAATCTAGACCTGAGACTGATTCATGCACTTCACTTGCCATCGCGGCTTGACGCACGACGCTACGTTACGCTTCGTTGCATTGACCCAACACGCAGCCAGTTGTGCCACCCTACACATCACATCACTCGCTGGCAGGCTGTTGCTCTGTCTGTTGGCCGCGCACGCTTGACATGTGCAAGAAATCTGTACGCAGCTTGAGAATTTTCGCTCTCACAGACATGCTTTGCTTTTGTTGCTTGTTGCATGTGGCATGTCTTTTGACATGTTGCGTTTTTAATTGTTGTCGTCGGCGGCGAACTCTTCTTCGTTGTAGTTTTTGTTGTTTTTTGTTGCAAATATGATTTGATTCCCCTTCGTTTGCATTACTGTGGGAAAGTTCTTTTGCTTTGCTTGTTGTTGTTGCCACTTGCAGTCACTGCCAGCGACATGCTTCATTGGCTGCAACGCCCTTATTTGTGCACTGCTGTCGCTGTTGTTGTTGCCGCCAACCACATGACATAATTGATATTGAAATGTTGTCGTTATATTTTTTTGTTTTTTGCATTTATAAATTATAAATTTTCATAACATGCAAATTCATCTACAATTCCTTTTCATGATTTCTTGCATTAACAAAGTCGAACTCCGTTTGCATTGCTCAATTGTTTCTTTGTTTCTTTGTTGGTTTATTTGTTTGCATCGCTGAAATCTGAGCATGATTGTGTACGTACATGAATTGCTGTCGCTTAACCCTACTTCTGCCCATACTTTCAATCAAGAGTCAACATTTAACATTGTCAACGCCATACTCATCATCATCGTCATCGTCATCATCATCATCATCAGCGTCAGCGTTCGACGACAACAATATTGACATCGTTCGCGGCGACAGCATTTTGCCACTCGTCTTTTGTTGTTGTTGTTGTTGCCTGCCAACGCGGAGAAGTCGTCATCGTCAAGGGTGACTTGGATTACGCCATGTTCATGGCATCGCTTTTCGTTACGCCAAGCAATTTGCGCAAACAATGGCGTTGTCTTAACGTCTTACGCCGTTTGCACAAATTGCATTGCTTACAAAAGACACCTTTTCATTTAAGTTCAACTTTGCTGGACAGACGGACTTTCATACGCTTAAATGTCAATTAAGACGCAAGCAAAATTATTTTCATTTTAAATGTAATGCGTTGCATGGCAATTTAAAATGGTTTCGCCAATGATTGACTTACCCGCTGACTGACTGAGCGACTGAGTAATTGATTGGCTAACTGATTGATTGATTGATAGATGCAAAGATATAGAGATACATAGATAGTTAGATAGATAGTTGCTTAGTTACTTTCCTTTCGAGGCTCTTATCGACAGGTACTATGCATGTGTTGACGTTCTAGTTGCTCGTAACAGACGATCAAGTGATTGACTGTCTGTCTGTCAGTCAGTCAGTCTGTCTTTCTTTCATGTGCTCGCCTATGCTATACAAGTGACGTTGCCTTGACAGCGCTGGCAAATTGAACAACATGGCAAAGCAAAAACAAAATCTTCAAATGCCTAAGGAAATGTTTTGAGTTTGAGTTTTTTCTTGTTTCGGTTTTCTACGAAAAGAAAATTATTTTAAATCATTTCTGGATAATGCTTATACGCCTGGTTTGTCATTTGCAGCAACTTTATCTATTTGCGTTTGGCCCTCTGCCTGCCACCTGCGATAAATTGTCGACTTGAGGCTTTTAGCAAGCACTTCATCATCGGCCCAATGCCATACTGTGTGTGGCAAAAGGGCAGAGAAGGTGGAAGATGGAGCAGCCAGGCAACAGCAATGGCAATAGCAGTCAGCCAAGCGTGTGCATCTTTAGTTAGCTACTAGAATAAGTGGGCGACCGTTTTGGGCGTTCTGCGATAACATAAAGCAGTCACATATTTTTTTAACAGAGGTTACGTGTGTCTGTGTGTGTGTGTGTGTAAGTGCTGTGGCAAGAAAGAAGCTGCGGTGAGAGTCCTGTTCAGAGGCAAAGCAACGCACCCAAACTCATAAATTAAGGCATCTTGGTTGCTTTTTTTTGGGGCTGCCAGTGTTGCCACTGCACGTTCTGTGGCTCAGTCTCTCACCCTCTCTTACCCTGTCTCATTCTCACGCACCGTTTTTGTACACTTTATGTTTGAAAGTCGAAAAAGCGTAAAATGTATAAGTTTTTTGTTGCTGTTGTTGTTGTTGTTTTCATGGTAAAGTTTAGCAAAATACTTTTACTTTGCTTTTTTGCATTTATTGCTCTTTGTTGTTTTGTGTTCAAAACGCTTTATCGTTGTTGCTGTTTGTTGTTGTTGTTGTTGCCGTTTAAAACGATTTTACAAAATGATAATAAATTTTTGTTTTGGGTCTTTTTTTGATTTTTTTTTTTTTTGTTCTTTGTTTGTTTATTTGTTCTGTTTTATTTGTGTCGGTTTTTCTCGCAGGCATACGCGAATTTTCTTTCCCGGTTTCATTTTCATTTTCTTTACATTTTCTCTTTTTTTTTTCTCGACTTTTTTGGGTTTACTTGAGGTATGCATGAATAGGAAGGACCAGTGGCGGTTGCTTGGTTGGTTGCTTTGGCGCGGCATATCATTTGTTGCTGAAAGTAGGCAAAGTTTGCTTTCCGTTTGTAACCTTAAATAAAACACGCGCAATTATCAACTTGCCTTGTAAGGTAGAGCGAGTGGGGTGGGGTGGCGCAGTGTGGTGCGGTGCGGTTGCGTTAGGAATGGCAGATCATGTTGTTTGCATAGCTTGGGGCGAATGTTTCTTTTCTTTTTTTTTCCTGTAAAGGGGAACTGTTTGTCTTGGTTATGGCTCATTGCACTCGAAAGAACTTGATTAGGTTGCGTTCTTAAGCGCTGGTTGGCAAGTGCCCTACATTCAAAGGGGGAGTGTGGCAAAGGGGAGAAACTCACATTGCGTCTTGACAAGTCTATGACATTTTAGGTTGAAAAATATTCACACATTTTCTGGTTTTAGCTATGAAAAATATATAAGATACTTTTTTCTATGAAAACTAAGCTTAACCAGAGCACACAGAGACACACACCCACATTCAAACATGTGCATACAGCGTATGAGAGAGCGTTGGCAAAACTCTCGCTTTCACCTACATATTCTTACATATATACATACACACACACACACACACATATGCAGAACAAACTATTGCGCATCGTATTTTGCTTTGCATTTCAGAAGAAAAAAAATATTGCAGAAAAAAAAAACTGTTAAAGCTTCTAAAAAATGCCTTCAGCATGAATATTCGAAAATGAAATTTTGCCTTCAAAAAATGAAACATTTGAGACGTGGCGAAGCGAAAGAGGTCGCTTGCTTGCTGCTGATGCTGCTGCTGGCGGCGGTCGGTGTGACAGCCACAAGCACTTGAATGCCTGGGAGCTTGGTAAAAGCGACATGAGGCTGCTGTGAGACTATGAACATGAGCACGATGATGATGACGACGACGACGACAGAGACTTTGGCATTGCCACTGCCACCGACGTTGGTGCTACTGTTGCTCTCTATCGACGCTCGTGTGTGTGTGTGTGTGTCTAGCTGACAGGAAATTGCTGCATCAGCGAAAAGAAAATTTTTCGGTTAGACACATGTGTGTGTGACTCGCACCCAGACTACAACGCATGTCCTAGACTAATTCATATACAGTGGAATTCCTCATTACGGACAGTTCTTATATCCGGATAGCTCGAACCGCCGGACACAATTCGGGGATGCAGCTTAATCATTATTTTTTCCATAGAAATATAATTTCAATTTTGATGAAATGTTTTTTTTTTTAAGCCATGGGATAAATCACTTTTTTGGTGATAATATCAAAAATTATTTAATAGGGTTCAAAGCGATTTGTTTATTTGTATTTCAAACTATTTTGATAACAAAAATCGCTCATAGACCGAATCCAACAATTTTTTTTAAAAAGTACGGTCTATATTAATATTTATCTATACATCTAATATATAATAATATATAATAATAAAATATTTGTTTGTGCCTGGGATAAGCATTATTAAATATTCATAAATTCGTGCAGTTTAAATATAATTTTTTGTAGCTCCTCCACCCCATAGGCCGATGCCATAATCGGACAAAAAATGTTTGGTTATGTGGAATTCCACTGTACACATGTTATGTGTGTATACATGAGACTCATGCAAAACTGACCCATTTCCCTAGCCTTAATGTACATGCGTGCCTTGCCAGTTTTTGAACCTATCGTGCCAGCAAATTCCTGCTGTTGTTGTTGCTCTGCCACTGACATCGTCATCACCACGACATTAGCCACGTTAGTTTATTTTGCCTCCTGTTTTCGTTCGATTTGATTCCCTTTTTCATTGCTTCCACTTCCACTACCACTTGATGTCCTTCTTCAATGCGGCTTCGGCTTGGCTTGATTCAGTTTGGTACGATTTGGTTTGGTTATATATATAAGTATATTTTGAAATATGAAATTTATTCAAGTCACTTTGGTTTAATGCTTGGAAATGCGTAGCAAATAACTTGAAAAACTGTTTTTCTATTTTTGCAATTTTTTTTCTTCATTTTACTATCCTTTATCCTTTTACAATTTTGTTGTCTGTTTTGCTATGTGTGCGCCATCACTGATTTTCGATTGCTTTCAACCCAAACCAAGCCAAGCCAACCCAACTGAACCCAAACCACCGTGTGTGCGTTTTGTCTTTTGTTATTATTGGAAGATGATATGAAATATATGTGCGCTGTCCTAAATCGCTTCCGCTGCTCTCCGACCGTTCGTTCGTTCGATCGTTCGTTTGTATGCTTCCTGCGCATTTTCAACTGACTGAAGTTATTTTCCAAATTATTGCTTATGCCACACACACACACACACAAGCACAAATACACACACGTCTTGATGCCTTGGCTGACTGCTGACTCTTTATTTTTTTATTTTTCGGCCGTTATCTGCTCGTTGGTCCTTCCGACTTGCTCCCTCCGCCTGCCGCTGCTTTAACATACTAACACAGCTAATTCCTGTACGTCCTTTTCTTTGGCATGCTTGGCATAACAACAACAACAACAACTTACCCGATGAAGGAGAGAGCCAGAGAACAGTTTGCCTAAATTGACTACTACATGATTTCGAACTTTTGTTTTGTCACACAAACACACATTTTTGTCTTATTGGATATCTCGCATGCTTTAAATAAATCAAACTCACCTGCCCCATACACACACACACACACATACTTAAATGGCCACAATTCGGCTTTGTCGCACTTAGTAGATGTTTTGGTAACCCTTAAAATATCCAAAATTCAAACCAATGAAAACTTGTTGAACAACTTACCACAAGCTGCGCTGAAGTCTCTTTAACGTTGTCTTGCCTCATGTTCAAATCACATTTTAATTAAAATATAATTATGTGCAATTACAACAAATTTTTAAAACAAACCATGTTTGCGGTGAGGGGAGTGAGAGCGACGAAGTTGTCGCAGATATAATTTTCTTCAACAAAGTCAAAGGCGTAATTAATAAAATGTTAAAAAAAAAAACTTTACCAAAGTAGAAGAAGAAGCGCGAACTGAGCGAACGAATGAACGTTTATAAGAAAATAGAGTGAAAAATCTGTAATAAGTTAAACAATAGAAACTTTTTGTCGCAACAGCGAAAACAACGACAAAAACAACAACAACAACGATAACGACAAAAGCAGCAACAACAACAACGAAGAAACAACAACGAGATTGCGTGGAAAAGTTTTGCCAGTTTGCAATGTTAGACACAAGTGAGCTTCTTATAAGTGGCATAAGTGAAAGAGAGACAGAGAGAGAGAGATACACAGTCACAGCCAAGTGTACATGTCATGTGGCATGTAACATAGCGACCGCGTAGCTAATTGAAACTTACACACACACACACACACACACACACACACACACACGCCTACACAAGCAGGCAATGAAGCAGAAATACTTTCACACACGGCACAAGTGGCGTATAAGTAACGAAGAGCAACAACAACAACGACAACAACAACAACATACTGAATACAGAGCAAGGGCAAATGATATGGCAAAAGTGTTAAGGAGGCCAGTAAAGTGGCAACAACAATAATTGAAAGAAAAAAGGTAATTAATAAACACAACTAAATCTGTGGCAATGCGCTGCTGCAAGTGTGTGTGTGTGTATGTGTGTGCGTTGCACTTCTAAGAAAGAAAGCAAAAATAAACACTTTAGACTTAATAATTACTTATTAAGCATAAAAAACAATAACAACAGCAGAAGAAAGCTACAAAATAAAGCATGCAATAGCAAGCTGATGGACAACTGGACGGACGAATAGTGGCGCGTACAGTCGCTCTCAGCTTAAATGCCGAAGAACTGTTTTGTACTTAAAGTGAATTTAACTTGTGAGTGGAAAGGAAATTCGACAAAGTATAAAGAAAGAATTTTAGCTTGAAGTAAGTTTTACCAAATTTTACCAAAGGGTAATGCAAGATATATAGGATTTCTTATTGGATGAAAATAAAATCTTGAAATCATATTTAAGAAAGAATACTCAATTTTTTTTGTATTTTGTGTTAATGTTTTATATTATATAAACCGTATATTATACAAGAAAAACCACGCCAACACCTAGTGGAGACTCACAAGTCCAGCGATAAAGATATTACACCATACTTGCCTCTTTTATATGAAAATATCTCATTGTTTGATTGGAAATTGATTGGTTTCAGCTTGTTGGGCTTGAATGCTTTCGAGAGTTTGGGTATTTTGAGTTTTCATAAAAATACGATTAATATAACAATAAATCTCAACACTCAAGATAAAAAATGTCATAAAATTTTTATTCTGAATTGAATTTTCATAACAATCAATACCAAATTCCATGCAAATTGTATGAAATATCTTTTTTTGGCGATTGTACCGAAAATCACCCCTAAAAAAGCGTAGAAAGTCTATCGGAATCGAAGTTAAGTCCAAACAAGTCTTTTTGAAATTAGGTTCCAATAAGCTGTGAGCGGTTGTATATGAGAGAGCCAGACTGGTGTGTGCCATTGTTGCAACTGTTGTTATTGCATGTTGCACATAATCATTGTTCATTCTTGCACACGAAGAAGAACTTAAAAAAAAAAAACAACAAGAAAAAGTTTACAAGGCAAAGAAATCCCAAAAAAAATGGCAAACATTCAAGGCTTTGCTTTGCTCGTTGGCTCAGACGAGTGCACTGAGGTAAGGTGTCTCGCATGTGTTGCCACTAAACAAGTATGATGATGAAGAGTGGTGTGGGTGACATGTGCGGAGTACATGAGCTTGTTGCCAGTTGTTGTTGCTTATTTAAGCAATAGAAGCAGCATACAAGTCAGGCAAGAATGGCAGCCAGTCAAGCAGGCAAACGTTCAAACAAGCAGCAAGGACATGTGTATAAGCCTGCATACATGCACACATGCCGACAACGACACACCAACACACACGAACACACACATTATATACACATTGAGTACACGTCTGTTGCGCCTAAGTGTTGCATTTGCGGTTTTTCAGCCTTCGTTCGTTGAGAGTTGCCATTTTAACAGCGACCAAAGGCAAAGGCAAAAGGCGACGGCAAAAGGTAAAGGTACATAAATGCATGAAATGCAATTTTCATTAATGTCAACCTTATACTTCAGGCCACCAACAACGTCATTATTATCATTATCATCATTATTGTTATTGTTATTATCATCAACAAGAACGAAACTATTGCAACATAAACATAAACATTATAATGAACATTATTAACACGCAGAACTCGTTATGAACTGCACAAAAGTTACAGCAAGTAAAAGTTGTTGCTTTCGAACTTACACAACTTGTGCGCAAGTTCCTCTGTGTGTGTGTGTGTGTGTGTGTGTGTGTGTGTGTCCAGACACCTGCACACACATACAAAAGTGGCAGCTACGCTTACACATTGCGTATTTTTGCCACGAGCGTTTTTTTTCTTCAAGGCGCCTCAAAGAGACAAATCCCGTTAATTATGCAACAGCGTAGCTAATTTAATTTATGAATTAACTATCACACAAAGCAACGCCCACAACGCCAACGCCAACGCACTTTCAATGTGCTTATAATTTATGTCAACAGAATGTAAGCAAGAAGAAAGAAACTTCATGCAATATGATGTGCGTTGATGTGCGCTGAGGTGAAGTGTGCGCAGATGAATAAATAATTGACTGAGTGAGTGAGTCAGTGAGTGAGTAAATGAGTAAGTCAGGTAGTGAGTAGATTGAAAAGAAGTTAAGACAGAATGAAAGAGAGCAAGAAAAGCCGCAAAATTCCCATTTTCATTTTCATGCAAAAAAATAAAAATGTGAAAAGAAAACCGACGAAGTGTTAAAAATGTGCCAATTTTTACCTGTTAACTGTTGAAATTAGTTGAAAATTTATGCGCTGCCAGCAAGAGCTGAGAAAAGCCAGAAGGAAGCAATCTTCAGTATGGCCGAAATTTATATACGCTTGCAAGCATTTTCAGAATTATGCTTATTGGAAAATCCTTCTTATAGTTTTCCATTATTAAACTTATACGTTTTTGAAATATATGAATCCAATGCAATTACACTAAACTACATTTTGCAATCTCCTATTTCGACAGAGAAAATACCATTTTAAAGTGTTTCTCTTTATGGACGGTGCCACGCCCTTATGCTACATTTTTATAAATCTTTGGAGAATAGACAAGCATTATTAAAAGCACGCAATAGCAAAGTTTCGTCTGTTTCTATGCAAGAACAAAAAAATGTTTCTAACAAAAACCATATTGTTGGCTGATCCTTCTTATAGGAGTCATATGCTATAGTCGCCCAAACTTCACCAATCTTACACATTATCTTAAGTCTTATTAAGTCAAAGTAGTTTTTTTTTTGCACGTCCGGTCAGGCTAATCAAAAATATATGCATAAATTCTATATAAGCGGGGCAGTCACCTTCTCTACGTTACAAATTTCATGACAAAGTGAATAAGCTCTGCAAGAATATAAAAAGAGCAACACGAATTGGCAGCAACAGCGGCAAAGACAAAGACAAAGTCAGCAGTAGCACGAGTACGAGCACAAGCAATGGCAACTGTTGCAAGTTGCGGCACTGCGGCTGCTTGCATGACGAGTTGTTAGTCATCACGCTCATCATCGCCATCATCATCATCGCCATCGTCGCAAGTGGCATGTTGTCGCAGCAGCTGTTGAATGTTTGCCTGCTGCTTGTTTGGTTATGCAAAACAATGCGTGCCACTGCCACTGCCACTGCCTTTGCCATAAGCTAAGACAAAGCTAACTTCAATGCAAAGTGTTGAGTGCTGAGTTTTGAATAAGCCCAAAAGTATGCTGCGCAAAAGTTCAATGACTGTTTGAAGGCTTAAAGAGTTTAAATAAAACTTGTTGTTTGCTTTAATTTGTTATTGTTTTTTGTGCTTTTGCGCTTCTTTTCTACTGTAGTGAATTATATATAAATTATGTGAAATTATCAGCAATCATCAGCTGCATGAAAATAGCATTAGGCGTATACTTAATATTATAAAACAAATGATAGCACAAAATGGCAGCAAATAAAAAGTAAAATGCCTATGTGTTTGTGTGTGTGTGTGTTTTAACAATAATGCTTTGAAAATATATTTATTATATGCCCCAAAAATATATGTATGTATGTATGTATAATCTAAGGCGAGTTTGTTTCGGTGCTGTCAACTTGTTTATGATTTCATTATTACGCATTTTAGTACATAATTTAACAGTGAACGAATGCGTGTGTGTATGGCGTAATTTAGCATAAAATGCGCGTCCTCTTCTTATTGCTGTTGCTGTTGTTGTTGTTCTACACAGAAGCACTCAAAAACACACACACACACACACAAGCAGACATCTATAAACTCACTTAAAATCATATGCATACGCACACATGCCAAAGTATTGTCAATTTATATAAATTTTCAACGCAGCTGCGTAACATTTGTTGTTGTTGTTGTTTTTGTTTTTTCCTTTTATTTCTAAGATAAAACTGTCAAATACACTGAGCGCGATCAAAGCAACTAAATAGCGCAATAGGCCACGACCGTTGCGGTGTGGTGCGGTGCGGTGAGGGGTGCCATGGCAGTTGAAAATTTGCGCCTATTTGACAATAACAACAACAACAACAACGAAAATACCCGAATCTAACCCCGCCTTTTAGTAAAGCCCTCAAAAGTAGACTATAGAGTTGAGTAAATTTTTACCTCGTTTTCATGAACACAATGATTGTTCGTGGGGTGTGTGGTGGGTGATGGGTGATGGGGTGTGGGGTGTGTGGGTTGCTTGAATATTGACAATGGCATGTGGCATGGTATTTGCTTTATGAAGCGAGGGGTGGGCGAGGGCGGTAGGCCTACTTACATATGTATTTGAGAGTAACACGCATGGATTTGTGTGCGTTGCCAAATTTCGATGCTTCTTCTTGCTTTTTTTTTATTTTAAAACCATATTATTTTGCATGTGTCTGCATGTATGTAAGTGTGTTTGTATATGTGTGTGTGTGTGTGTTTGTGTGTTTTTAGAGCGCAAAATTTTAATAAAGTAAATTCCTATTTTACGATGCGAACGCACAATTCACATGTCGTTCATGGTATTGCCGCTGTCGTTGTTGTTGTTGTTGTTCTCGCTGTTGAACCTTCTGGCTCTATTCAAACAAAAGCACATACACAGACAGTCAGACAGACAGTCAGACAGACAGATAGACAGACATAGCGCAAGCGATGAACTTAAGCTCACTGCCAAAATTTTGTAGGCGTATTTTTAGCTTTTTGGCTTCTATATTGTGTGTGTGTGTGTGTTTTTTGTCTTAAGAGGGGAGCTCGGGGTCGATGAATTGAAGGCACAATGGCTTTGACAGCGGAAATAGCGAGGCATAATATTTAGGACTGCTTGCAAATTATGTATAGCCTAACAAACAAACAACAACGAACAACAACGAACAACGAACAACAAAAAGACAACTGAAATTTAAGAGCACGTTATAAAACCAAAATGCCGCAACACACAAAACACAACAACAACAAATGAGAGCAAAAAAAAAGCAAAAAAGCCGCCAAAAGCTCAAAGGCCGGTTAGGTTAGTTGAACAATGCAAAAAAAACAAAAGTGTTAACTCAGTGGGCGAGCGCGTCTATGCGTGGTGACACTGTGCACGCGGCGGCAACTGACAAGCAACAGACAGACACACAGACAGACACGGAAAACGAGTGTGAGGGCATATGAAGAAGCCGAGCAGCGACGAGAGCCCGAGGTCAATAGTCAACTGTCAGCGTTGGTTTTTGTGCGTCGCCGTTCACTGCACACAACTGTTATATTAACCTTTCATTTGAAAGCAACAACAACAACAACAGCAACAACAACAACCAAGAAGACGAAAAAAGGATATCACATACACACACAAGCACACATGCGGACATTCGAGCACAAACACTTATGTACAACTGACGCGTTTTTGATTGCTGTGCTTCACTGCTTTTATATTTCTGTTTTTTTTTTTTGCCGAATCTGTCTCAGGCACTCAGCACCAGCCCCAGTCTCGGGCTCTGGCTCAGTCACTGTCTCTGCCACAGCCTCAATTTCAGCTCATCACAACTTTGCTTTGATGGCGGCGCAAAAGGGTTTTTTTTACGAGCGACTATCAGCATTATTGTTATGACGGAAATTTGATGAGCCCAACACACACACACACATGCACACGTGACAAACTCATGTAAACAGCAACAACAACAGTTGAAGGGTTAAAGAACAAACTGTGAACTTAGAAGCTCATGTATATGTGAGTGTGTGTGTGTGTGACTGTTTAACTCATTCGTAATTTAATGTTGCTCTGTGCGTGTGCGTGTGCGTGTGCTTGCACTGATTAAGCATACTTACGGGCTGCTGCACAATGACACCTGAGCGTATGATGAGCGCCTCATAATGATTTCACAACAGAACAACAAGAACAACAAAACAACACACATTTCAGCCTAAAACAACAACAGCCAACGCACTTGATTTAGTTCCCTTGTGTCGCTCTTATAAAGATGCTGTCCACTTTGATGCTGCCACGCCCACTGAGCTACTTAAATTTTATACGCCTTTTCACACACGGCAATTTGGCTTTACGCACGGCTCGTTAATCTGATTTGATTTCGTTGTTTTATGTTTTCACTTTTCGTATGATTTTCTTTTGCTTTTTCCGTGATTTTTTTTTTGCTTGATTTTCTGCTATAAACTTGACGCTTTCAATTGCTTTCGATGCCATTAATTTCGACCGATTTGTGCGCATTTATCATGGCAATTCAAAGTTGCGTTGCGTTGGCAAATTTCTCACACGTTCTCGCATAAAAGTTGACAGCTGCAATTGGCATAAAACACGCCCAGCTCAGCTCAGCGCAGCCAAGCCCTCAGTCACGCCAGTCTGTTAGTCTGCCTGCCTTTTGTGCTCATGTTCATTTTGTAAGCAACGTGCTTTGCATGCCACAAAGAATTTGAAGTCGCAGAAATCAATGAGAAGACTTCTGCCGCATACTTATTTCTATGCTTTACTTGATTCAACGAAAAAAAAACAAAAACAAATACAACAAATCTTCTTATCGATTGCTGCTGCTGCTGTTACTGTTGGTGTCGCTGCTCCAAATATAACAATGGTCGCGACACAACGTTTCCGTCTAATAGCTCAACATGGCATCAGCATCACCATCAGCATCAGCAAAGACATCAGCAACGACTGCAATATTGGCGCCGCCCAACAAATTTCGCTTTAGTGGCAAAGCCAATTCAACTGTGCAACATGAGACACACGTGTGCAACACGGCTATAGCGAATCGCTCAATTGTTCAAGCTCCACCTCCGCCGCCGTCACTTGTGCCAATACACCCGCAACGTGTGACGTGTGCGTTGGTTTTTCGAAATTGGATCACGACTGGCTCAGTGAAAATGTTTGGTTTGTTCACTTTAGTTGCGAGCGTGTCTTTTGGCATGTCAACGGTTCGGCTTGGCGCACACTTAGTTTGCAGTACATTTAGCGCTGCTGAGTAGATGTCGATGCCGCAGCGCCTGAAAATATGTTACAAAACAAAAAACTAAATGTTTGTGCACGGCAGTGAAGCGTTTCGGCTCAAATATTGTCACTGTTGTCGCCGTGCGGTTGGTCTGGCCGCGCGATTTGGCACTCGTTGCGCAAAAAATGCAGCGCAGTATTATATAACGCCCATTGTTGCGACAAAACGTCGAATGTGCAAATAGCTGAACGGCATTGCCGACAACTGCAATGAAAAATCGACAAAGAAAATTTAAACTAAATAAATGCAAATCACTCGGCAGTACTGCAATTGGCATACGCTTCATGCATGTGCAGTACTGTGCGCATTTCAATTTCACTCTACTCATAAGTTTAGTTTAGCATGGGAGTGAGTTATATTATACACTTATATTTTTTACTTTCTCCTTTCCTCTCTTCAGCCTGTCAGAGTGCACTGTACAGCGGTAGCAGTACTGTGCTGTTTGAAATGAATGTATTCATGCAGTTTTCTACTTCATATTCATATTGATATAAAATGCGGGTTTTGTTTTTGTTTTTTGAATACTGAGCACAACTAAGACACAAAGTTGTCAAGCATTGTAATATAAACTTCAATTTCGATTTCGTTATTTGCATCAAATATGCAAACAGACACGATTTTTTTCATTTTCAAACGTAAATCTCGGAAATTTTTGAATTTGAAAAAGCATAAAATGGCATAAAATTACACAAAGCTGCAACAATGCAAATACTGACGCGCGTGTGTGTTTCTGAAAGACAACACCTTCATTGTTTGAGAACACCCACAAAAAATGTCTGAATTTTCGCTTCAATTTTACGCTTTGGCAGTAACGATTTGCGGGCTCATTTCGACAACATGTTTAATACAACAAATTTTCTGTTTATGTTTTATAAAAAACAAAGTTGAAAAAGGACACAAATTACGATTAAAAATACATGAATATGTTTGTGTAATATGATACCAAAAAACTGCGCTCATGCCGCTCGTACACTGCTCAATGCTCACTGCTTATGCCCCACAGACGCGCTGACACTTTGCATTGGTTGGCATTTAACAATAAGGCAGACACATGCAAGGACATGAGTTGAACACATGTCTGTATGCATGCAAACGTACGTATTATCCTGATGCATGTTATTGGCACTTTAAGTGCTTGCAAGGCGTCGCCGCAGGTCGACGAAGACAAACGTGAGAAACACAAGAATGCGTGTTGCAGATGATGATGATGCTGCTGATGATGATGATGAAGTAGAAGCAGTTGCTGATGCTGATGCTGATGCTGATGCTGATGCTGTAAGCGACAGCCAAGGCGCGAACATAAGTTTTAAAGCGGTGGCTACTGTACTTGTTGTTGTTGTTTGTTGCATGCAAAAAGGATGTGGCAAGTGTGCATGTATGTGTGAGTGCCAAAAATATGCAACAGACAGACAGAGTAAAAGTTTGTGCATTGTCATTTGTCAAGTCAGTAAATCAGTGCATAATATTTTACATGTAACTGTAGTTGCAATGACTGTACAGTCGCGTATAAAACATAAGTATCACTTGTGCAAAAAGTGCTTTCGTAATGCGCTGTTGTACCCGAAGTGGAAGTATTCGACATATGCAATAAATCTACGTGTTTCCCGTCATAAATTTATGAAACTTTCATTGTTCTGCACAGTCATTCTTTTACTTGTTCACTCATTCGTACGTTCTTGTTACTCTTCGGCAAAGAAGATGAAACAAAACAAAGCAAATCAGTTGAACTTTTGTCTTTCGTTGCTTACAGATACGTTCAGTTCATGTTTTTCACACGTTTTTCATGCGTTTTTCTTACATTTTCCGTCGTTTTTGTTGTTTTTTGCATTGCTTTTGTTTCGGTGTAAGTTTTTTTTTTGTTTTTTGTTTTTGTTTGAAAACACTTTCAGCACACATTGAAGTCAAAATAGACTTTAGACCGTTGGCGCTTGTCTGCTTGCCTTGCGGCGCATTGTCTGCCAGCAAGCGCAGTTCAACTGGCACGCCTACTTGTGCGCTGCACTATAATTGTATAGTAAGGCGCCGTTGACGTTTTGTTTTTGTTCTTTGCATCTTTGCTTTTCTTTGCTTGTCGTCGGTTTTTTTTGTTGCTTTTGTTGTTGTCTTTTATGTTTGCTTTTCATTAAAAACTTTTACTTTGAGCGGTCAAAGTTCCGGTTGTGCAACGCCTTGCACGTCCTTACGTCGCCCGCTCTCATTATGCCGCTGTCCGAACGTTCATTAGACTGTGATTGTGACTGTGACTGCCTTTTGGTCAATGTCCTTTTTTCGTGCCTTTCATTTGTTTGTTTTTGAATGCTGTGAGTGACTTCATTTTTTTGTTTCTCTACTGTTTTTGGTTTATTGTTGTCTGCGTTCGTGTCTGTCGCCATTGCTTTGTCTTTGTGTATATGTATGTGTGTGTGTATGTTTGCTACTGTGCTTCGTTGATTTTCATAGCTTATTGTTTTCGCGCTTACAGTGCTGAAGTCCTGCCACAGGACTTCATCATAAATAACGCAGTACTTCGTCTGCACTGCCATGCTTAACGCAACCATCGTAAAGCAGCAAAGTCACGTTTTTAATAGAAAAGCGTATAAAAATAAAGCAAGTGCCAATACTGGAAAGGGAAGGGCGAATGGGCATGGGCACGCCAAAGAAAAGAAAATAAGAGGAGATAAAAAAAAGCGCTTACCGCAAAGCATTTACACACACATTGTCCGTTTTATGCCCAACCACAAGTCCCTGTCTCACGCTATATCTCTTTTTCTCACGCCTTGTAAGTCGTTCGCAATTTCAGTACTCATCATATAGAAATTCAAACAAAAGCGTAATTTTATGAGACAATTGCTGTCGTCGTCAGTGCTTAGTTGGTCAACATTGCGCCATGCCACGCCCCCGCCGCCAACGCTTTGTGAAAATTAATTAAGTTTGCAAAATAAATAACTTCTATTCTCATGTTATAACTCATCTCTCTCACTCTCTCTCTCTCTCTGTTTACAGTGTTCAGCTTAGCATTGCTGGTGCTGCTGCCAACGCCATGCCTTGCTCAGCAGCAAAAGTTCCGTGCAACACCACATGATCTGCAAGTGCTCGAAGGCGCCGAAGCGATGATGCGTTGCGAGGTCGCCAATCAGGCGGGCGCTGTACAATGGACCAAGGATGGTTTTGCGTTAGGCTTCTCGACAGTCATACCCGGTTTTCCGCGCTACTCGGTGCTCGGCGATCGTAAACTTGGCGTTTATAATTTAAGCATAACAAATGCCTCAATCATGGATGATGCTGAATATCAGTGTCAGGTGGGCCCGGCACGTCTCAACTCTGCGATACGCGCAAATGCTAAGCTGACCGTTATCTGTAAGTAACAAACAACTAACATACTTTATATAGCACACAATTAGATTATGCAATCCCGAGCTCCCGTTTGTTTTGCTCATCTCGAGTAAATTCGGGATTGCCAGAAACAGTTTTAGTTTACATTCCGTAAGCCGTTGTGCCTTGAGAATGATCTGATGATAAGTTAAGGCAACAAACCTCAAAAGCTCAATAATAAAAATTCAAGGTGATGAGCATCTCCAGATCATGAAGTACAAAATGAATTGAAGTTGTTAAATAGTCCAACCTGAGCCTGTTTGAAAATCAAGGAGCTCGTGAATATCACTTAGTATAAGCATTTAAATAAGCATTTTATATTTTTCCAACCAGCATAGAACCTGAAGCAGCTTTTTAACTTGCATTTGCTACACACATATGACATAAAATATATTTATTTCATATCTTTATTTTGTATTTACATCAACTTAATTATGCACATGGGTTTATTCTTGCATTTAAGCCGCTTTTCGTAGAAGCAACAACTGTTGCCATATGCAACAACAACGAGCAACAAATGCAGTTGGCATGTGCTTGACATATTTTTGCGGCTTATGGGTGTCGTCGTCATGGCATGGTGTCTCTTAGCCTGCATTGCCTTACCCTGCCTTGTCTTGTCTTATCTTGTCTTTGCACAGCAGCAATTAATTTAAGTAATAAATACAATTTCATTTATCAAGTTTCACTCAACTCTCTCACTCTCTGTCGCCTTCACCTTCTCTCACGACAGTTAGCTGTCTCTTTATCACACTCGCTTATCCTCTCACTCTTGTACACCTTTTCTAGTACGGCAACAGCAAAAACGTTATTTACACTTTTGTCTCACACAAATACTTAATACGTTGCGTTGCGTTTTGTTTTGTTTCGTCTCACAGCGTTTCAACTCATCTCATTTCGTTTCAACTCATTTCATTTCAACGTGTTTCGTTTTATTTCATTTGGTTTGCAGTTGTTGTTATTGTTATTGTCATCGTTTATTGTCAGCAATTTGCAAACAACAAAAACAACTTGAGTTGCTTTGTTGAGTTGAGAATTTAGCACACTTTATTGCTTGCAGGTAACAATTGTGACAACAACAACAACAACGACGCGCAAGTAAAACGTAATGAAATGTTGAATGAGTTGCAAAAACCGAAAAAAAATAACAACAACGAAAACAAAATGTAAACTTACAGACTGTAATAATCAGGTTGGCGGAGGTGTGAGAGACGTGCGAGGCATTTTTATAATCACTTTGATTGTGATTTCTTGTATGTGCTAGTTATTCTGGTTGTTGTTTTCGTTGTTGTTGTTGTTGCTGCTGCTGTTGGTGTAATCACTTAAGGTATATGTAAGTATGTATTTTGCGCTACATTTGATGCTAATTGATTTTCAGTTACTTTTACTATTTGCAAGATTTGCGCAAAAGAACGTAGAATATGCAGAAAATCGCATCATGAGTGTTTGTTCTTGTATTTTTGTTTTTCGTTGGAATTTTTCCTTTTTTGTCCTTGAAGCAACGCTAATGAGCAGCATAAGTGTTAGGCAAGGCTCAATGCTTTGCCTTAAGCTTGTTTGTCTGTCTGATTGTCTGTCGTTTTGCTTAATTCTCATGCAAGCAGCTATCAACGCTGTTGTCGCTTTCAACATTCTACTTGAATAAGCAAGCAAGCCAGCAAGAAAGCACGCACGCACGCCTAATGACGTTTGTTTAGTTAATTACACGCCATGAGCTGTGACAATGAAGTGATGAAGAAGAAAATTGCGTCAACGGCGCAGACAACAAAGACCATTAGGAATGAAACAAAGAGAGAGTGAGAGCGCAAGTAAGCATTGACAGTCTAAGCATGAGAGGAACTTCTTGCAAAAAAAAAAAGAATAAACTGCCATGAGTGTACATGATACTGTGAATGTGATGGCTTTAGGCATGCGGGTCCACGATTCAGGCACAAACTCACCCACTCACTCACTCACACACACACAAACAGTCGACAGTTGAAGAGACAGCGAGACCAACTCACATTCACGCACACACACACATTGGCAAGCACAAATGTTTGGCATAATTGTCTATTTTGTGTGTGTGTTAGCATATTTGCCTGTTCGCCCTACCCTTTCCCCTTCACTTGCTCTACTCTTACACTTGCCTTGTCTTGATAGTTGTACGCCATTGTCTCGTTGTCAAGCTCGTTTATTGTCAACTGAAATTCTTTGCATTCGTTTTGTTATTTCTGCGTTTACTTCTATTTTTCTGTTTTTGTGCTTCTATTTTTATTACTGCTTTAGAATTATTTTCGTACGCTCTTATATTGTATAACGGCATCATCACCATTGTGTGTGTGTGTGTGTGTAACAGCGGCATGCAGAAATGCTAAAATGTGCACATGTATAAATGTGTGAGTGTGTCTCTTTGTCAGTGCATGACAGCAGACAGAAGTCTTGCGTTTGTATTGTTATGGAAGTATGGCTCGCGGCCTTATGAACATTAAAACATGTTAGACCGCCATGTATTTGTCCCACACCATGGCTGCGCCAACGAACGCATGACCAACATCTTAGTTGCCGACTTTGTGTTGTTGCATGTACCGCAATTAGCTAAGGGACAGTAATGTCAACGAGAATAGGGACACATGTAATATAATACAATTAATTTGCGCATTTACAATAATTTTATTTACCTTATTTAATGAGTCAATATGAAAGCGTACTTTATGTAGGCTAATAAATGCTTTAAAAAATGTGCAAATGTTTGCAAGAAGAATTTTTTTTAGATTTGTGCAAATTGTTAGTTGCATTGACTTGAATCCATTTAAGCATTTTACGCGCATTTCCGAACAATTTTGTTAAAAGAAACGCGTCATAAATTCACTGATGGCCTCAGCGAGTGTGCAAGTGCAGCTGTGTGAAAGAGAGAGAGTACAAGCGAGCATGAGAGAGAGAGAGAGTGCATAGTGGCAGTAAACACTATTAGCGCCACTGGTGGCAACTCTGCCAAAGTGCAGTTACATCAATTATGAGTCGTATATATGCGCCGTTTTTCGATTTTTTCCATTCCCCCTTTCTTTCGGAGGAAGTGTGCAATTTTTTTTCCGAGCACACGATGTACATTGTAAATAGAACAATGCGCTTTCTAGTTTCTAGTTCGAAATTTTTTGTTCTGTGAATTATGGCAAGGGTGAGGGGCACACATGGAATACGCTTGCAATGCAATAAAGCTTAAATAGCCTTTGGTAACTATTAAGGGTGAAAAAAAAAAATTATAAAAATAGCCAAAAATAATAATAACAATGGCGGCAGCGAGTTAAGAGCGTCGGTCCAAAAAGAGTAAGAAAAAACTAGAAGCATGATGGAAAAAAAAATAGTCGCTCCAGCAAGGGTGGCCAGTGGGCTGAGGCATGCTGAGCTAATAGCAAACGTCGCACGCCAAAAGGCTTTGAAAATATTTTCCTTTAATTTTTGCGTAACTTTTTTCTTCTTTCCTTTTTGCACTTTTTTCATTTTCATTTTCTTTTCTTTTATTTTTTTTTTTATTTATTTTTTTATTAACAAGTTAGTCCCTTATTTTATTTCGGGCAACCCCACTTTTTTGCCCCTTTTTATCAAACACTTTGCCCGTGAGCCGTTTGGCGAATGTTCCGTTAGATTGAGTTGTTGTATGCCAGCAAACCGTCGATGGAGGAGGAAGTTTTATAATTTTTCAAATTTTTCTGGCACCTTTCTTTGCGCGCTCCTCACCAGTCCGCGTGTCTTTGGCGTATGTGCGTGCTAGAAATAATAATAATAAAGCAACACACAGTTTTTTAAGCTACTTATGTAAATTCCCTTTTCGGTTGGTAAATGAAAAAATATTTACGCTTAAATTTTGTGTGCAAAGAACTTTAACAAGAAATCATGTAAATTGGCTGAGGGCTGAGAGGAAGAAAGTAACCAAGAGAGAAAGCGGGAGAAAAAAAAGCCGCAGACACAAATTAAAGTATTAATGCCTCAATTTATTGTTATGTGTTATGTTTTGTTGTTGTTGTTGTTGTAGTTGTCTGTGCTAGTTGTTGTTGTTGTGCGTTGTGCCAACATTGCGTATGCGTAATATAACAGAATCAGCGACAAAAGCGACAAAGACAAACAAAAAATGTTTGAAGAAAGGGAAAAAATGATACAAAAAGTTTTCTTTACTTCTTCTATACTTTCATTATGGCTTAGTTTATGTACAGAGATTATACGTATATGTACGGCTGTCTGTCTGTCTGCTTGTCTATATTTATGCGCGATTAGGAGTCACATTAATTTTGTTGCACAACTTCCGTTTTGACTTTACTATGACTTAAATCGAACGAACGAAGAAGCAATTGTCTGAACTCTTGAACATAAACAAAGTGATTATGTCTGTCATGTGTGTCTGTGTGTGTGTGTGTGTGTGTGTGCGTGTGACAATTGCTCAATGCGCTTGAAGTGCTGAAGGGGGAGCCAAAAGAAAAAAGAACTTACAAAAAGTAATTGTAAACTTTTCGCACATTCGTTGACGTCAAAGGCAAAACTTGACTTGCAACGTTACTAATTTGAGTGCTTGAGGGGCAATCGTCATTAAACCGCACCTTTTGTCTTAATTATTCCGTAATCAAAACTTTTGCAAAAGCAAGAAAAAAAAAAAAGAAAATAAACCAAAAGGAAAGAAGTAATAAAAACTAAATGAGTACGAATAAAATAGAAGAGAGTTTTGTGAATATGTGAAAATTGCGTGCAAAAACTAATTGAAATGCACATTGAAAGCTGTTCTTATTGTTGTTGTTGTTGCTGTTGTTGTTGCTGCTGATGATGCTGTGTACTCGTAAAAACAGAATATGAAAAAACATGTAAAAAAAAACAAGCGAAATTCGAAGAAAAAGCATGACAAAAGCATGGAATGCAATATGTGCCAAAATTAGTTGCCAACAACTAAAATAGAGACCCACTAGTAAAACACAGGAAGAGCGTGAAGGAGAGTGAGGGGGAGAGAGGGGCATGCATACGCATATATGCTGACACAAAGCGTGCAATATAAATTGTCGGCGTCTGTTGGCCAAAAAGTTTTTTACTTACACACACACGCACACACACGCACACACTCGCACACACATGCACATGCACGTTAACACACAAAAGTTCACGTGCAAATTTATGGAAATTTAGAAAATTTTGCATGCCATTAATTTTTAAAACTGTGCCTGAGCAAAGCTTGGCTGGCTGGCTGGCTGGCGACAAAAGGGACTCAAAACTTTTTTTGTGTGTGTATGCGTGTGTGTGTGTGTGTGTTGGCCCACATGAAATACTCAAACGCACACACACATGCACACAAGTGCAGCACAAGCTAAATAAAAGACGGACAGTCAGGTGTGTGCATATTTATTAAGAATACCAAAAAAAACACAACAACAACAATTGGTAATACACAACTGTATAAGTGTGAGTGTGTGAGTGTGTGTGCTTATGGCTTTAGCTATAATAAGCATAAGTAGAGTGAGCAAATACAACACCAAAGCAGGCAAGAAGTGCGCTTCAAAGCAGCTTCGCAAAAAACGACAACTTTTCCAACACTGTATTTTCATACGAAAGTCACTTATAAGCCAGTAAATGCTGGCAAATACACAAATTCTCACACACACCCAACTAAATATAAACGTATGCACTTACACACCGACATACATGCACTTGAGGGAGCGCAGAGTGCGGCACAAAACCTGAGAAAAGTGCACGAAAAAAATTGTATATAAATTTTGAATACAAAGTCAAGCGCAAGTGAAATATGGCAAAAAATGCTTAAAAAAAAGTAAAAAAAACAGAACCAAGACAAATTATAGTCGAGAAATAAGTTCAGCGTAAAATAATAATAAAGAGAAAGGCAACAAAAACAAAATTCGACGTCAGAAAGTAAAAAGCAAATAAAATAATTTTCGCGTAGCAACAAAAAGTATGCAACGATTTATGTGCGCTGTCGAATATTGCCAGCAAGCAGAGTCGCAATGAATGCGTGGCGGCAAAAAAACGAAAAAGTAGCCAGTGGCAACACTTGGCAGTCAATGCTGCCGATTGGAGTGGGCAAAGTGTTGTTGGCAATGCAAGGCAGTCGGTGGGCTAAGCAGACAGACATACGGCAAATGCGTGTGTAATTTTTATGGCACAATGGCTTTGTTTAAGTGTCGCTAACCTGATTTTTAAGACAGTTCGTAAAACGGCTAATAGCGCAAAGTGGCCTTGCAGTCGCTCATAATCGCGCGCACATTTCAAACTGCAAATCGACGTTCATTGAATTTGCACTTCACGCGAGTTTTGCACATTTCCGAAACAACTTGGTCGAACGTTGCGCAAAATGAAGCCAAATCGCTTTTGTGTATTAAATTTCCAGCATGGTTTTTGTGCGTGCAACAAAGAAAGAATAAACAACAAAAACGTTGCGGAAAATTTCGCGTAATTTTTGAAATATGGCGGAAAATTTGTTTTCCTTTTTTTTGCTGTTTATTATTTCTCTTCTTTCTTTGCGCGAATGTCTTCATCGGCAACGGCATTGGCATCAACATCATCATGATCATGATGACGCTGGCTTGAAATGAAATTTTCATACGCCTCGCGGACATTGTTGTGGAAATTAAAAATGAAAAGCTTTTCAAACTTCATGGCAGCGTTAGAAGAAGAAGAAGCGGCAGCAGAAGCGGTTGGCGTTGATTTGATAGCACAAATTTGCCGGAATTTTCAATAATGCTTAAGCGATTTTTGCAAGAAGCTGTCAGCAGTTTGTTCGGTTCGATAAAGTTGAATGGAACGCGACAGAATTTGTGCACAAAACAGAAACAAAAACAAAAACAAGAAAAACAAAAAATGAGTAGCAAAAAAACAAAATTTTAAATGATTATGTGAGCGCACTTAGCTTCCGGTCTGACACATCTCACACCCGCCCCACTCTTATTGCTTGCACTGGAGGCGCAATCAAATTTTAATGCCATGCTTATGCAAGTGTTAGTTACTCTGTGTGTGTGTGCGACCAGCAAGAAACCATGGCGCACACCGACAACACTTGCACCAAATTGACGCTACTTTAAGCAACAAGGAAGACAGACAGGCAGACGGACAGCCAGGCGGAAGGACAAACAGTCAGAAGAAGAAATAAAAAACCGAAAAAAAATTTAAATAAAATGCGCGAATTTTTCCGTCAAATGGAAAATTGGCAAATCTTTGCAAATTTTTCTCTACTTGTTTTTGTTTTTTTTTGCTTGGTGCATAAAAGTTTTATGAGGCGAACAAAGCATGGCAGGCAGAAGAAATGCTCCGGCTGCGGGTGGTGTGGAGAAGGGTCTATTTTTGGTTGAAAAGTATTACACTTTTGTATGCATTTGGGCGCCGAGCATCTTTTGTGTTGGCGGTGGCGTCTATGCATGTGTGTGCGTGCGTGTGTGTGTGTGTGTGTGTGCATTACCGGAAAATTGCACTTTGTACGTTCATTTCGCGCATTATTGCATAAATTATTTTGGTTGTGTGGCAACATTAAGTGCGCTCGGCACACACACACACACATATGTGTGGCTATAAAATTTAATCAGTGTGCGGCATCAAAGTTGCACCGTTACTTCTTAGGTCGACAGTGGCGGCAACATAAAATTGCTTGCTCTCACTTGTAGCTATTAATTCAAATTGTTTGTTGTACTCAACTATTGTTGTTGTTGTTGTAACGTACTCAACTTACTGAACATGTACATGCTAACCGCACAAATGAGCTGCACACACACACACACACACACACATATTAGCTCAATTGCACACCTGCAGCCATCAATGTCGTCCGCTTTTACTTCCTTTCACGCTGATCCGCTTGCCTGCTAGTCGCCTTCAACTCAGCTCCGCTCAGCTCAGCTCAGCTTAATGCACGTTGCGCTCTAATGAAGCGTTTTGCCATTGTTGTTTTTTTTTCATATACCGTCTCACCACAAACCTTATCTCACATGGGAGAACACACACACACACGCACACGTTTGTTCTTTCGCTAACGTTGAGCTTATCCCAGCACATTAATAACTTATATGTAGTTTCAAATACCATCACCGACCTCCCCTCCCTTCACTTCACTGCTGGCTTCGAGTTGAGTTGAGTCAAATTGAGTCGAGTACAACATTTGCTTTGCAAAAATGTTTACTTCGGTTTTAGACACATGGTAAAAGGCTAACAGTCATGTGGGTGCCGCCTACACACACACACAATGCCAACGGTCTGTCACCTTTGTCGCTCTCTCTCTCGGCAGCTGTTACTTCATTTGCTCTTCGTTGCTTTTATAGGTACACAAGTAGCTGACAACATTCAATTGAATTTATGCACTTGCTTAACAATAGTGTAGCCATTTTGTTACTGCATAAGTACACACAAACGCACACACACACACACTAACATAAAATAGTTGCCTTTACTTTGCTCTGCTTAGATGCTCACACACATTCGCTCGTTTACTTTGCATACAAAACATGCTGAAACGTTACGAAAGTTTCATGTTGCTGACAATAAAATACCCTGCACTTTTTGGTCATGTCATGTTAGGCTTCACGAATTGTTTTGCATTCCAAATAATACTTGTCTATTATTATCAATTTTTTTACACAATTTTATCACAGCAGCAAGAAGCCTTAATGGCGTATTGACAACATTAAAGGATGTCTTACAAAGAATATAGAAAATATAGTAAAGTAATAAAAAACTAATGACGGAAAATTTCAAGAAAATCGATCAAAAATTGTGCAGTTTATTAAAAATTTCAGTTTGATTGTCTTTGAGGGGCAACAATGTAGGGGAGGTACATTTTATGGTGTGCAATTTTAAATATTTATATATACTGAATCTGCGTTACATACTTTCAAACGAACTTATTATACCTTGTGCACTACAGGGCACAAAAATTGAAATGAAAAAAAGTGTAGCATAACCGACAGGCGCACATTTGGTTTACTGCTGCGCATTGTTGTTCTTATGCTTTGGTGCTTTGACTGCAACACATGTTGACGCGTTAATGTGTTTGTATGTGTGTGTGTGTGTGTGCGTGCACATTACAGTTATTACGTCAGCATGCATTCATTGTATGTGTGTGCGTGCGTGCCATGTTATTAAATAAATATTTCATAGTGCGACTTTTTTATGCATTTCATAACGTCATCTTTGATTGAAAAAAGTATGACAAAAAATATGTTTATGTATGTATGTATGTATGTAGATATTAAAATGAAATTTGCTACGTTGCTTGACTGTTAAACACATCAACTTTAACCTTCAATCATAGTAGTCAAAAACTCTCTTTCTCTTTCTATTTAACTCTTCTACATTTATCTCTTTTTCTTTGCAACCTTTCACTTTTCACGCCTTACAATATTAGAAAACCTTTTGGTTTCTTCTTCTACTGCCACTGCTACTTTTTCCTGTCTTCTTGCGCTTTGTGCTTTCATACATGCATAAAATTCATGAGGAAAAAAGTACGAAAGACATTCAATGCATGCATGCCAACAGCATTATGAATTAATCAATGAATCCTTTGCCAATCGCCACCTTCGAAAACCACTTTTCATAACTTCTCTCTTTGCCTTTTTTCAAGCTCTGCTATTTTTTTGTTGATGCTTTGTGCACTCAGCGCAATGTTCGTGATTTCTTTATGCTTTTGAATTTGCTTGTCTTTGTGAATGCAGAAATGCGGTTCGCAAATGCTCAAGGTCGCTACGGGACGTGCAACCAGCCGTCTGTTCGTACGTCCGTCCGTCCATACATACCGCCTTAGCAACGCTGCTGCAATCATCAATGGCATCTTCAGTCACAACTATTATTTATGACACGCTTGTCGCTATGCTCACTGTGTGTGTGTGTGTGTGCGTGTCAAATTCTTGTGCTGTTGCTGCTGCTTCTTCTTTATTCTTGTTGGTTGCTTGCTGGCTTTTCAAAGAGCGTCACAGCTGTGCCATTGAATGCCACAAATCAAAATTCTGCTGCCATAAAAAGCTTCAACTGACGTGCAATTGCTGACGGGGGGTTGGGGTTGCTTGGTGGGCTGGTGGGTTGGTAGGAATAAGCCATGTGTGTATGAGAATGTTGTTGCCGACGCGCAGTCAATCGTTCATGAATTATATTTGTCGGTGGCATCTTTTCATTACATTTCAATGTTGTGTGAAGCGTACTTTCTTTCTTACTCTCTCTCTCTGTCTCTATCTCTATGTTACACCGTGTGTGCATGGGTGTATGCGTGGGTGTGTGTGCGAGTTTCATTGAATGCGTTATAATTTTGAACGCCGTTAACGATATCACTTGCCATGCCTTAACACAAATACGCTTGTCTGCTTGATATGAGTCTATGTAAGTGTATCTGTGTGTGGGTGGTTGTGTGGGTGTTGGCCCCCCATTTCGTTGCGTCGCACATGTGCAAATTGCGGCATTATAATAATAATAAAAAAGCAAAAACAAAAACAAAAAAATAAGGAAGGAAAGGAAAGTAGTCAAAGTGCTTGAACCGCGTTCGCGTTAACTGTAACAACATTTGCAGTCTGTTGTCTTCGTCCTTCGTTCTTCTTCTTCTGCTCAGCTCAACGTTATCGCTGTCGCTGATGATGATCCTCTGCGTTCGGCTTGTCGTATACTCAAATCATTTCGTGCGTTGACATTGGCGAACTTTTTATTTTATATTTAGCGCTACTGCTCTGCTTCGTCTACTTCGGCTGCTTTATATTCCTTAAGGGTTGAGCGTTGTAGAGTCGTAGTATTAAAAAAAAAAGAGGAAGTATGAAAAGACATTTGCGCGTGAGATTTTCGGTTTTTTTTATTATTTTTATATTTTATTTTTATCGTTATGAAGGCACATTGAGCGCATGTGGTTTGCTGCTCTTATAGCAACAACAGCAACAACAGCAACAACAACAATAGCAGCGAAACAGCGAAAGCGGTTCAACGCAAATGTTTTTGTTGTTGTAATGTGTTGGCTGATGGCATGTTTTGTTGTGTCGCGTGATGATTTTTAGCAATTTGCCTGCATGATTATTATTGCATAAGCGACACTCGTCGGTGACACAAGTGTCAGGCCGAACAATAAGCAGGCCGGGCGTCTTTTTATTTTGGTGTGCACGCCTGCTTCATGCCACCAGCATTAGAACAAGACACAGGAATAAATACAAAGTTGCAGGATGAACATGTAACTAAAGCGCGTTGCCGACTTGTTGTTAGATGTGTGTGGGTGGCGGCATGAGTGTGAGAAATATGTATGATAATATTATGCAAAAACATGACGAAAGCAGTCAAGGACTCAGCAATGGGAATAAGCAGACAGCAGAACGGAAGAGTAATGAAGAGAGGCGAGGTGAGTGGCGGTGGCATTGGCAAGGGTAGACGAGAGCTGAGCTGAGCTGAAAGCTCATGGGCATATTTATGACACTGAGACCGAAGTAGGCACAAGAGGCGTGCGTCAACGTCTGTGGTTAAGCTGTGCATGCCGGAGCTGCGACTGGGCTGGGCTGGTCTGGAACTGAGCTGAGCTCATTCGGGGCTGAGTTGGTGTATATTATGTAGGCGTGAAATATCAACAATCACGTTGAGAGCAAATGCCGCCAGCAGGTTGCGCGCTTACTGGCATATGCATGTGTGTGTGTGTGTGTGTGTGTGTGTGCGTTGGTGTTTCTTTTTTCTCACACATATGTCCACACATACTTATAAATGTGCATAAATGTACTTATATGCTCTCTGATATATGCACAATTATTTAATGCGCCTGCAGCAAGGATAATAAATCGAAATAATAACATGAACAAATTATGTTGCCTGACTGCCTGCCGACGTTGCTGACGTTGTCCGTTGTCAGTTGCCGTAAGCACAAGTGGGCGGCATAAATAATAATAATAATACGTTGGTGTCATTTACGTCACTTCTGTTGCTGTAACAGTAGCGTCAATGGGAGCGGTGAAGGGGGGGCAAAAGTGCGACGCGTAAATGAGCCTAAAGGCAGAAAAATGTATGCATTGAAGGCATCATTAAAAAACAGCAACAAAACAATAAATAAATGCAATGCAAGTGCAGCAAGGATAACAACAACAACAACAGCAACAACAACAACAATAAGCACGACAATAATGACAACGACATAACGAGTCGGCGAAAGAAGCCCACAAGCATGGCCAAATACAGCAGGCATGTTAAAGAGTGTAAAGGCAAACGAAGCATGAATAAAGAGCACAAAAAGCGAAGAAGCAAAAAATAAATAAATAATTTTATATAAAAATGCCAAATAGCAGCAAGGACAATGCATAAGCACACACACACACACACATACTAATGCATGTGCAGAACAATAATCATGAAGGCGGCAAAATAACTGGCCAAACACAAGCAACAACAACAACAAGGATAACAAAAGCACTGACGACAACGGCCCAGACTCATTATGCTGCAATAAAGATGGCGGCAATGGCGACGCTATCAACAACATCGCAGTCGTTGACGCTGCCGCTGCCGACGAACGGAGCGAATGTGGGCGTATGCGCTGCCTTTGGAAACTGCAAGCTGTTGCATTGCCACTGCATTTGAATTGCTTTTTCGGTCTACATAAATCTGCATGTGTCCATTGCACTGTGTACGTGGACGTGTGTGTGTGGCTACGAGGGTCATAATGAAAGTTTCTTTGCTTAAGCAAATTGCCCCTTAAATTGTGGTTATCTCAATAATGCTTGTATCTGATAAATTATAAAAGGTAGCAACCTGAAATTTTGTATGCAGGTTCAGTAAATATACCTCTTTAAAACCACATAGCACAAAATACCCCTTCCCCTTATTGTTAGTCCTTTTAACCACTTTTTGACACCTACTCCGCCTATGTAAGAGAATTTATAATTGTTTACATAAAAGACATGGTCGACTCCTCAATCACCCAAATCGTCTTACGTAATAGATAAAAGCCCCTCCCCCCAAGATAATCTAACTTAAATTTTGAATAAACTCTACAATTTTTTTCCTATTTTCTTGAAATTTATTGCAACATAGAATTTTTTTTAAGATTTTGAACATGGCATATACTAAGTATAGACTATACCGCCTTTACTAGTTTTCATAACAAACACACCACGTTGTCTCTACTGTGCCGCCCTTATTTTTATATATATTTTCTTTACTCTTTTCTTTTTATTTTTTGCTTTTTCATATTCATTTATTTTATGCGTTGAAGTTGAATGTCCTACGGCGCTGGCATGTTATAATGCTGTGTGTTCCTGCGGGTGTGACAGTGACAGCAACAGTGGCAGTCATTATTATTGTTTTACTCATTGTTGTTGTTGTTGTTTTTGTTAATGTCCTTAAATATGAGTTTCAATATTTGCGCAAACACGCGCGCGCACAAGCGACACGTTTGCTTAACAACAACGAGCGTCTTGACAAGCCGTATAAGCTTTTCAAACTGTTGAAATATACACGTCACGAACAGCAAAAACAAATAAAGAAACAACAAAAGCTGCAAACAAAAACAATAATCATGAGCTGCTAAAGAATAAGCAGAAGCAGAAGCCGAAGCAACTTTGACAAAAACAATGACAAGTTGTGTGATGCAGGAAAGGTGTTGCAAGGAGCGCATTGACAGTGGTTGATATGAGAAAGAAAAAGTAGTCAAAGTAAGCAAAGAATTATAAGCACACACACACACACACACACACACACACACAAAGCCATGGAAAAAACGAGACGCACATGAAACAAACAATCGCGGATAAAGTTAAGTGCACGTGCATTATTTTAATGCCACCTGAAGGAGTTTTTCGTGTACGACAGCGTCGGTCGAGACAAACGACATGAAACAGCCGTACATGTATGCATGTATGCATGTGTGTGTTTGGTTAACACTCTTACGAATATGTCTGAGTTGCATGCTTGAAACAAAACTCAAATAAATATGAATAAAAAACAAACAAAGCTAAAAGAAAATATATAAGTACATGAGCGGAGAGCGAGAAGAGCGAAGAGCAAAGACAGAATGAACGAGCGAAGTAGAAGGTAACAAATGTAAATGATATGCTGCTCCATTTCAAGTGAAAGCCACAACAACAACAACGACAACGACAAACAAAACAATAACAAGAAGCAGCATAACAACAACAACAACAACTCTTGCAACTTAACTTTTTTGGGGGACTGAAGATAATGCTGTTGCAGTTGCAGTTCCAGTGAGTGAGTGAGAGGCATTTATATGCAACATATGTTGGTACATGTAAAATTCATGCTTAATGTTGCATAGCATTGTGCCAACTCGAACCCCTTTTTGTATTCCCCTCAGTGACACTCATCAGACTGCAACAACGGAGAGTAACAGCAACAGCAGCTTTTGCTAATGGCCATGCCTGTAGCTCGGGGAATCTGCTATAGCATAAGTTCTGCTACTGCTACTGCTTCTGCTTCTTCTGTTTCTTCATGTTGTTGTTGATGAGTACAATTGTGTAGTCTATGAAGTTGTCTGCCAGCAGGAACAACAGCAGAGACAACAACATCAAGCTAAATTAAATTGCATAAATTTACAAGTGAAGAACGTTTGGGCACATCGCTTGGGGCTTTAGCTTCTAAGGGTTTCAGCTGTGATTTTGCAATACACACACACACACACTCAGATACCTACAGTGGTGCTCAAAACCCGTCAACATGAATTCAACTCGAAAACTAATGAATTAAACATGCCTCTCCATTGAAAATATACACCAAATTCTATTGATTTAACTGTGATAATTCATACATATAGCGTACCGTAACTTTATTGCTAATAGCCTCTTTATATCGACCAAGCCATGCGTAGATTGAAATTCGTTCCATTAGACTTTTTAGCTTAAAGTTAAGATATTTGAATCGTTCAACCTTTTAAATATTTTTTCCCAAAACTTTTAAATGTGTGAGGTGTAAGGATAGCTACGATAACCGATTTCTCCCCAAAAACAACCCACTTTCAAAACTCCATGTGCCAGAAATCTCTTCAAGACAGTTTGACAGAGTCTTAAATGCATAAATGAGATTCTAATTTCCTGTATTATTAAATAATTTAATAAATTTTATGAGAAGAGTTAACAAATAAGAATAATTAATAATAATTTTTTTTTTTAAATGCATCGATCGATGAAATGAAATCGCTCCAAATTTATGGCACATCAAACGGTGATTTGTAACCAATGATGCGCAAAAGCAACGGGTGATTTCCAGCATAATTCTATAAGTCGAAATTTACAGTTTAAAAACACATTCTCTCAATATTCCATTTTTATAATTTTAATTTTGGCCATAAGTTTGAGTAAAAGAGATGCCACTGTAGTTTTAAATTCTTTATTATATTTTGTTGCATTAATTTGATTACAAATCAACATAAACTAATTTCATCTTCTTCTTAACTTTTCTTTGCAGCACCGCCATCATCGATTGAGATCAAAGGTTATACGCATAATGCAAAGGTCGAAGTCAGAGAGAATCAGGATTTGACGCTTAAATGCATTGTAGCAAATGCAAAACCCGCCGCGCAAATTGTTTGGTATCGCGGCAATGAAGAATACAAGCCTGGTAAGTTTACCACATGCATTGGGTGGGGGAGGGGTTGTGATTGCCGCACACAACATTTGACACACGGCTTGACTTTAAGAGGACCACACAAATGTACGAACAGTTGTGTGTATAAGCGACTTAAGCTCGATTGTCATGTACATGCAACTTAAGGTTAAGTCTCTGACCGCATAATGGTCGAAGGTCATCTGTTAGCAGGAAATGCGCTGTTTGCCTTTCTAATACAACATTGGTCAAGTCTTGAGGTTAAGGTGTGTGTGTATTTGTCTTGAAAATGCCAGCATAGTTTAGTGGCGAACCGCAACATGACAGCCAATCGCAGCTTATTTAGCTTAGTGCGTTCTATCATAAGCAGGCAGCATAAATGGTGAGCATAAAATGAAACATGGCGATGATGATGACGAAGACGATAAGGCGTCAATGTTTAATTAAAGTGTGTTTGAAAGCCCATCGACGAATCAACTAAACTGTTTCTATGTGCGCTTTTTGCATTTTACAGTTATGAGTCCTCAAACAGTTGCAATTAATTAGACAGTCAGTCAAGCAGTTGGTCAACGTTACGTTGCATGCTGTCAAGCAATGTCCTTCATGCGCTTTGCTAACGAGCACGCACGTTAAACACACACACACACAAGGTAAATGTGCGCTTATTTACGCATACATATAAACACACGCACACACACGCACACTGAGCATTTAATGCGCTTACCTTGACGGATATCCGGTTTTGTTTGTTGCCAACATGGCGTATTGCGTTGACAGCCACTTTCATGAGCGCGTCTCGCTCACACTCACTCATATACACGTTTCTCTCTCTCGCTGTGTGTGTGTGTGTGTGCTTGTGTTTGCTCGCTAGTTAACGCACGGCATATAAATGTGTTTATTTCGTTGGCAGCGTTGACATGCATTAAATAAAAATGAAAGGTTTAAATCAGAAACCAAAGAAATCTCGTATAATATAAAATAAAAAACAAGCATTTTATTTTATTTTTTATAAAATAAAAATGAGGCCAACTCACAACAACACTTCACAACAAGGACATCAAAGCTACTTGCCGCTCATTCCTGTGTCCTGTGCTGTGCGCGTTTGACGCTTCTTCTTCGAGTGCTTCGTGACGCAAAAGTGTATAAATAATTCAAAACTATTCACGCGACTGCCGAAACATCAACAACAACAACAGCCACCTTAGTTAGCCTTCCTGTGCTTCCAGCATTTTGCAAGCCTTACTCACCCTTCAAACTAAAACTCAATGCGTCTTGCGTTGAATTTTGCTTTGAGTTCGTTTTTTTCCCCTTTTTTGCTTTGTTTGTTGTTTTACTGTTTCGGTTTTATATACAAAAGAAAACAATAAGTAAAACTAATAAATACAAAGTCATTTCCACTTGAGTGAGCTTTGTGACTTTTGTGCGATTGTGGCGTGCGTGAAATGAAAGGCGTGAGTTTTGCGAGTGCCCACGATTACATTTGTTGCGCGTGTTTTTAATTCATTGTCAAAGCAGTAAGCATGTCTTTGCAACAAATAATAAAAATTGTGTGTGTGAAAATTCCATTAGTTTTAACTTTGATTCAATTTAGAAAACTTTTGTGCGAAAAACTCACAGCGAAATCTTCATCGAGTTATGCCAAAGGCGTAGAGCAAAGCGTTCTTGTGCTTGGTATGCGTCAGCGAGAGTGTGAAAGAGAGAGAGAGAAACAGACTATCGGTAGAAGTTATGCCTTGACTAACAAGACGATAGCGTCAAGTTGCACGTGCCATGTGCTTAGAACAAAATGAAAACGCACTAAAAGAATACACAGCACGATGCCAGCGAAGCGTGCAACGAAGCGTCGACTGCAAGACAAAGAAAGAGAGAGAGAGTGATAGAGCGATAGAGCGAGTGAGCAGAGAAGGAAGAATATTATATATATAAAATTACTTTGAAAAAAGTTTATCGTTCGTTCGTTCAAACTGATAAAATTGCGCGACACGCAAAAGGTGACCAAGCAAAGGACACTTGGCAAATAGTTTCAAAACGTGTTAAAGCACATTTGTAGATGACAACAACAACAGCAACAACAATGGCGACTTATAAAAATGCACAACAACAACAACAACAACAATGTTGCAAAGCATACCGGAAGCGGAAATGGCAACTGCAGGCCCAACTTTTATGCTGAGACAAACGAAAAGTTTAAAATGAAAATTATAACAAAAAAAAAAAACAATAAGATAAAAAAATCTGCAAAACTTTATTTTTGTTTTAAAAACATAAGAAAATGTCTTTAATGCAAAATTAATGTTTTAGAAAAATCTTAAAGAAAATCAGATTGCATTAAAAAAATGTGCCCCGCAAAGTATGCTTTAGCAAATGCAAATTAAATCTAAATTAATATTTAAAACATTTTTGAGACTTTTTGGCATATTTTTTGCACTTTTGCAAGTTGAATTTTCTTTTGCCGCTTTTTATGTTTTTATTTTTATTTTCGATGCCATTGCGAAGTCATTATCATCAACGACAAGAGCGCTGCTGTGGCGCTGTCGGCGTCGGTGTCATCATCGTCGCTGCTTTTTACCGTCGCACGCATTAACTGTCATTTTCAACACACACACACGCACACACACACACATGCGCACACATACAAACAGACGCCAAAAAGCGTAAGTCTCGCAAAAGCGTTCGATTCAACGAACAACTCAACAACTCAAACTAAGCCAAAACAACATATTGCGTCATAAACATAATTCATCATGTCATGATCCGGTCCCCCCAACAACGCCACACCGCACCAGTAGCATCGTCATCAACACGCTGGCCACCAACACACAACACAACACATCGCTTTTGCTTTTCAGCATCATCATCATCAGCAGCAGCGGCAGTGGCAGCGGCAGCGGCAGCAATGTTGATGGTGAGCGTTGGCGAAGTTTGACGGGCATATTCATGTTGTTCCACATTTTAAGCATTTTTAACGCGCCAGTTGTGTCAAAATGATTTCGTTAGCCGTTAAATGACAGAAAAATGTTTTGCCGTTTGTCGTTGCGGTCGCCGTCGACCATCAAGCGAAGCCAAGCCAAGCCAAGCCACCTCACCCTGAAACAGCAATGCTTATCAAAAGGGGCTTTGCCACATGCTCGAGCCAAAATCGCGTTCGTCATGCTAAACGACACACTCACACACACACACACACACATACATAGACACAACCATTGCATATTATCATCATTATTAAAATTAAAAATCGTGCATGGCCAACGCAGGCGGTCGAAAAAAAAAAACAAAATAAATAAATAAATGAATGGCGAAAAAAAGAGAAAGGTTCAAGTAATATGCTCAGCCGTGTCCCACCCTCCCCGCTTAGACGTACACCATGTCATTGGCCGTCGGCTCCGTTGACTAAACGCCATATCCGTTAGGCTGAAATAGCCATGAAGGACCGCTGCCAGAATGATTTGGGCACAAACAGACGAACCAATGAAGGAAAGGAACGAAAGGGAAGCGGAAGCGGAAGCGAATGGAACACAAAATTGACATTTGCATTTTTTCATATTTACTCCCCCAAGCTCCCAACATGCCCGCTCGCTAACTAATGTGGTTCGCGTGTTACCCTCATCAAGATTCTGCTCTTCATTTGGTTGCCTTCTTTCTTCTTTTTATTCCATTATATATTTTTTTTCTTTTTGCTGCAAAAATGACAAGCAAAATAAGCAGACACATATATATATATATATAAACTAATAGATTCACACACGGGCAACAACAACAACAACAATGACAATGACAACAACAACAACATTTGCGGCTGAAGGAGTATAAAATTATTATTTAAGCACCGTCATCAAGAAGAACGACATTGTCGTCAACAGCGGCGGCATCGTTGTTGTTGCCGTTGTTGTTGTTGTCGTTGTCGTCGTCATCATACACTTGGCTGTCGACGACGTGGTTGATTTCTGGGACAAGGATCAGCACAGCTCAGCTGATGCTGATGCTGACATATAAAATAGCGGTCTAACATGGCTTTCAGGCTCCTTGTAGCCGCTTTAATCGTGCAGGAGCGCATTTGGTCTGCATGACACTTCAAAAACCAAAAACAACAACAACAACAACAAAACACAAGCACAAGAAAAACAAAATGCTAAGCAACGCGGAACTCAACTGTAAGGAAAGGACCTGCTGCACACATGACTTGACTTGTGTTGGGTGGCAAAAAAGTTGAGTGTATGTGAGTGTGTGTGTGTGTGTGTGTGTTTGACAAAAGTGGTCATTAAATTTTATGGCTTTAGTGTTCGTCTGTCACCGGCCGTCAACGTCAGCGTCGTCGTCATCGTCATCGTCGTCGACGACACCAACAAGAAGGACGACAAGGACGTTGCTCGACTCGGTGCCGCACTAACGCCAAATGGATACGTTTACGTTAAGTTGATTACTTTTTTTTAGCCATTTGCGTTGTGGCATAATTTGATGACCCCGTACAGGCGCCTGCACACACACACAAACACACTCACACACACGATCTAAAAAAACGCTCCTGGATAAAAATTATTTCTATGTGATGACTTTTACGCGCATTTCATGTTATTAAAATGCTGACAGCAGCAAAGCGTGCGCTCGGAAAAGGGGTTGGCGGTGGTGGTGGGGGTGTTTAAATATGTGACGTTCAATGCCATCTGTATGTGAAATTTCACTAGTTTTATGACTTTACATTTGAAGTCAACTAACACATGCATGCATACGCATTCTGTCAATATCAATTAGGCTAAAATATGAACATCAATTTAGCTGAAATGCTGTTAGCCATGAAGGACATTGTAGGTCAACTGGAATGTTGCCGGCTCGAATTTATGAAATATTGTCAACGTTTGCGCAAATCAAATGTCAACTTGTAATATGCCATAAGAATTTGCCACAAATATGCTAAAAATATGCATGTATGTATGGCCATCAAGTGATTGCTGTTGGCAGAGAGAGGAGGGGGAAATCAGAGGTGGTGTGTGTGTGTGACATGATGGTGAAAATAATGTGCAAATGTTAGATAGACAAAGGCTGTAAATAGTTGAAATGCATGAAGGATACGTTGACGGTGGCAGCAGTGGCACAGTGGGAACGCACCTGAGTCAATGAAGCATGAGAGAGAGTGAGAGAGAGAGAGGGAGAGTGAGAGAGACATGATGATGTGTTGTGCACCTTTTATATATGGCATACATTTTGTGCTTGTACCGTTATTATGATAAATCACAAATATTCAACACCGCGAAATATTTACCATACACATGCGTATGTGTGCATGTGTGTGTGTGTGTTGTTGTTGTTGGTGGTGTGCTTGGTTTGAGAGACGCCAAATAGAAAGGTACGCCGCCTGCAACAGTTGCGTCATTACTCATACGACGTGTGTGTCTGCATTAGACATCAACGTACACGCCGCTTAATGCTGCAATGCTGTAAGGGTTGGTGGCACGGCGGGTGAAAGCGGCAGGAAACCACATCGATTTTGTATTTGTTTGCACATTAAGGTTAAATGAAAGCAAAGCTTTATAATAATTTTGTACGCTTACAATTTTTGCTTTATTTATTTTCATTTTTTTCCGTACGATTTCCCGGCATTTGACACGGCAACAAATTACACAAAAAAAAAAAAAATATTTCATAACCCAAAAAGAAAATGAAAAATCCTTCATTTATTTAAAACTCATTTAAAACATGCGTTACTCATGATTTGTTCTCACATTTTTTTTATTTATTTTTTTTTTTGCAGAGAAACGCAATGAGAAGGTCGAAGAGTCAAAGCCAAAGCGATTTACGACAACGTCAAGCCTGAAATTGAAGCCCGGCGCCGATGATGATTACACGGAGTACACGTGCCAGGCGAAGCACAAAGCCTTGTCGCCGGACATGCCCATGCGTGCGACCGTGCAACTTTCGGTGTTATGTAAGTATGACATTTGTTTGTTGTTGCGCCGCAAACTATGCAACATTTATGCCAAAGTATGGCAAGTATGGCAAAAGTGGCACAGCTGCCGCAAGCGAAATTTATATGCAAAAGTTTTTATTGCAGCTAATTAAAACTGATTTAGCCAAAAGTGGCAAAACTAAATGAATGAAACCATGTATGCTATGCTACATGCATGTATGTGTGTGTGTGTGCGTATAAATGTTACTCACGCACATAACCATTACCAACTTAATGTTTTTTTATTGTTTTATTTATTTAATTATCGTTTTTGTTTTGTGTTTACATGTACATATATTTTTTTACAAATTTAATTGTTGTTTCGCAACTCTTGTTGTTGTTGTTGTTGCTGTCGCTGTTGCTGACCACACGTTGCCATTACCATTGCCAGCGCTTTGAGCGCTATTAACCCTTCCAGCAGCATTTGTTGCCAGCTGCTTAATCCCCTTTAATTGGGCATCATTTATTTTAAAAGCACATTCAGCTCAACTGAGCTTCGCTGAAGCTTTAAACCGACGTTTGCAGTTGTTATTGAAATTCAAAAAAAAAAAAACAAAAAAAAAAACATGCATGAACATACAAATAAAAAAAGAGCATTCGAAAAAAACGAGTAAAACTTATGATGAAATTTTTGCGCGTGTTTGTGGTCGAACTGCAAAGGAGCGGCAGCAAAACCAGGGAAAGAAATACAGAAATGGCAGTTGGTAAGGGAATTAAGACCATAATCGTCATAATAAAACTACCGTCGTTTCTGCTGCTGTTGCAACAGCACTTGACAGCACGAGCACAGCGTAAATTGTGCTGCGACAAGTTGAGGTGAGTTGAGTTGAGCGGAAGATGAGTCAAGTTGCATTGAATAGAACAGAACAGAACAGAGCAGCGCATCGAGCGTTGATCAGCGCGACTTCAGCGACTGTTGGCAACTATAACAAGTCTTCGGCTACTTGCCATTGGCTTTTGCGGCTGTGGTCATTCGGCTTTTACATGCCTTCAGTCATTCAGTCGTCGTACAACATCAGCCATTTCGTGTAGTGAACATACAAGTGACCAAGTTGTCGGTGACCTCTTTTTTGCTTATTCAGTGAGTTGATTTGCAGACGGCGACCACAAAATGCTGCCGCCAACAACTGATGTTGATGATAATGCGGAAGATGATGATGATGTTGATGATGTATTCGTGCTGGTCTACTCAAATGCACGGTCGGTCTGTTATGGCTCCGTCTGTCTGCCTGTCGTTTGCGCATTCCTTCGTAGATAATGTGCGCCAATAAGTATGCAAGAAAATACAATGCAAATGCCATGAAAAAGTAGCAAAGAATTTGGAGGTTAAAATAAAAAAAAAACAGAAAGGAATTCCATTCGAGAGTGCTTGACTTCTTCATACCCTTCATAACCACTTTGTAACGTCTGTAAAGGGCGTTTCGATCGAAACAGATTTCATCTCCATTCAATATCACATGCCTACACATACCAATTTGACACTTCTAGATCAATTGGTTCCAGAGATATTAAGTTTTTCTTTATTCCTCAGATTTAATGTTTCTATTTCAAAAGTCAACCGAGAAAATAAAATTTTTGTAATTTTTCGACTAGAGTTAGTTTCAGTTATTTACCCCACACCCCTGCGTATTGAATCGCAAATTGGGCTACAAATGAATTTTGGTTCTACCCTGTATAGTTACTGAGTTCGACGCGTTCATGCAGACGGATATGCCCAATTCGAGTGCTCTTGCAATACTGATCAGGAGTATGCATACATATGTATACTTTAGAGGGTCTGCCCTAAAATGCCCTTCTCCCCAGTTATAGGGTATACAAACTATCAAGTTAAATGAGCACAAATGAGCGCTGACTTTGTTGCGCCTGTAAGTATGCTGTGGTTGCATGAGTTTTTTATTTCGCATTCTGTTTCAATTCGCTGGCTTGTGGCGGCTTATCAATGTCGCCGTCTATGCCATGTTCGCTCGCAAGCAAATGCGCCCCTAATGGCACACATTTGCATGCCGCGCATTAATTCGCATTTAATAAATTCGAATGTTAGCACGAAATTGATGCCACCGTTCGGCAACATTAATGGCATGTAGGAAAGAGACATGGCATGCAATGCTAAGCGCAAACATTCACGTATGTGTATTTTTGTTTGTTCTTATTGATTTTACATGCAGCACGCACGCATACAAGTTTCAACTAAAACACACACACACACGCACATGCACCGAATACTCATGGGTTTGCTGCTATCAAATAATGTCGTCATGATCGACGCAAATTAATTATGATTTCCATGCGATTTTGTCTGTCACTGAAAATACACACGAGTGACCATTGCCGAACATGCATAGAAACGCTTGCCACTACACATGACGCGCCGTTGTATTTGCCGTACTTCCGCTACAACCGGAAATGTCTGCGGAAGCATTCGTTTTTATGGTTTTATACTTTAAATTGAGGTCCATCGGGCATCGCATGTTTGCTTCACCTTTTTTAAAGAGAGTATTTTAACTTTACTATGAAGTTTGTAACGCAGAGTTGTACAGTACTATGCTATAGGCATGTGGATCTATCTGATTGAACAATTCCAAAAAAAATTCTATTTAAATTTCAAATTTTATCAATTTATACAAAATACTTTGTCCTATGTTACAAGGCGCTACAAGCCACACACGGTAGTCTAGCATTAAAAAAAAACTGCGAGTGTGCAAAGGCGGTAATCAAAGACCTGTTTTGGTGGCCGAAGTATTTATACCAAAAGCAAAAACCAAAGAAAATATTAATTTTTCTGAAAAAAAAAAAAATATAAATGAAAAAAGATTAAAGACTCCAAGAGAAAATGATAAATTTATTGAATACAATTTTATATTATTTTAAAATATGTAAGACATCTCTATTTCATTATTCTGTTCGTCACGTCTCACGCCGCGCACTCGGGGCTCTTGATGTGGCATTGCGTAGCGCAATTTGCGCCAAAAGTTCGGATCGTCCCATCTGATGTACGTATTTATTCTCAGATAGGTTCTCAGCTCATTATCGATGTTATTATAATTATCAGGCTCGCTCAAGAGCACAATAATCAGACGTTTACGCCTCTGTTGCAAGGTTGACTGGATGGCAAGTCGAAATTCCATCATGCCCCATGTCGAATCCAGAAAGTTTTGCGAGAGTATAATTATGATTCTTTTAGATTCGTCGACTGTGCGAGAGATACGATCAGTGATACAATCGCCTGGCAACCAATCTCGGTCGTGAAGACAAAGTCGGTATGGTTTAGGGCATCTCTCCAACTGTTCTACGAATTGCGGTAAGATGTCCGAGTCGTGGGTCGAATACGATATAAATGCATCAAATATCATGTCTGCATCTAACTCGGCTTCAGTTATACAGAACAAACAACATTTGTGCTCATAGAGCCAAATGTTGATGGACTTCATAAATACGACATAGACAACAACCACAATTAAGAACAGAATAACGAATGCCCCAATCACAATGACGATCAAGCTCGTGTTTGAGTTAGAGTCCAAAGGACACACCACAAGCTCATCAAGTGTAATTAACGATGTGTTCTTAGAGTCATTGCAGTGTACTTGATCGAGATCTTTAATAAGCGAATTTAATTGCTTGATCATTTTGAGAAATGGCACTAAATCACAATTACAGTGCCAACGATTTCGTGATAGCTTCATTTCCGGTCTAAGCTTCTGAAGTATTTCAACAACATCATTGCTCATTTTCGTTAAGCAGTTATTACTGAGATCGAGATATTTAATATTAGTTGGAATTTGTGCCACGCTCAATGAAGTTAATTTGTTTCCAGATGCAAGCAGACTCTCCACTTTCCCATAGCCACCAAGTTCATTATTGGGCAGTATTGTTAGGCTGTTGTCTTCGATGTTTAAGGTGATGTTACCGATATTTGGCTCTGGTAATTCGAGGAGGCGCTCGGCATTTACATAATTACATTTGATAACAAAATTTAAAGTTTTACGGTCCAAATGACATGTGCAAGCTCTGGGGCATTGTATACCCTTTCGATCATTGAAAAACGCACAAATGTCGTCGGACATACAAAAAAACGAATCGTATTTAAAGCTCCTAGTGCGACCGAAACGGCACCAATTACATTCAATTTTTTTAATTTTACTCGAATTCAGAAATGCATCGATTTCAGAAACGAGATTCATATTTAAGTCAAGGAATTCCAGACTTGGCAATAGTGGATATGACCTAAAAAAATTATACAAACATTGCCTTTATTTATTAATTTAAATTTGAATTAATGCTCACCAGTGAATTTTGTTGATTATATTGTTAGAAATATCCAAGAATTTGAGCTGTTTCAAATTTCTGAAAAGCGCCGCTTCCACTGATTCAAGTAAATTGTGGCTTAAAATCAATTTGGTTAAATTGATTTGATCTACAAACAAGTCATTCGGCAGGTGTGACAAGAAAGTGCCGCGTATTTCAATAAGCTCTAAGTTTCGGTCGCCTTTGAATAGATCTTCTTCTATGTGACGGTTAAATGTTCTTATTAAGTGTACCCCTTTTAGTGACTTCATATTGTGTAAATTCAGAATAAATTGGTCACGTGCAATTTTTTGCGATGAATATTTGATGGTAATATTTTCTAATAGCGGAAGTTCATTAATTGCAATGCGTTCAATCTCATTGGCCTGAGTTATTTTCCACAGCAGATTGGTTAATTGTTTTAAATTCGAAAACACTTTTTCGGATACCTTTGTGAGATTTTTAGAATTGATTGCAAGTGCGCTTAAATTTTGATAAGCTTGAAAAGTATTATCGTTCATAGATTGCTCATCGCTAGTTATGATTAAATTTTTTACACCATACTCGACGTTTACACCAATTTCTTTTCTTGACGTTTTAGTGCTCGGAATTATGACCTCTAAACAAATAATATCCGTAATATTGAGTTGTCTTAGAATCTCTTTTGAATCTATTTCATTTTTAGTATCATCACAAGTCATTAGTAATCTGAATACAGAGTTTTTCACACCCGCTAAACTTAGTTGTTGCTTAACACAATCTAGGCGCACGTTGTAAAGACATTCTGTTTCCAAAAATAATTCTTTATCCCATAATTTAAAATTTGCACACTTTTCCGCACAACAATCAATAGCTAATGTCGAATGGTATCCATTTAGCAGAGTAACACACGTTAATAAAAATTTCAAGCCATTCATTTCTGCTTTTGTTCATGGACTTCTGCACGATATGACTTACAACATTAAATTGAATTCAAATTGTAAAACATTTGCAAATGCTTCTTTCAGTTTATTTGTTTTTGTATACAAATATGCAGACCGATAACAAATTGAGAAAACCAAAAAAAAAAAAAAAACCCAGAAAGAGAGCTTTTTTCGGCTTTGACGAAACTTTTATACGCTTGAAAAAGTTTCTCCAATTATTCCAAGAAGCTGTGCGCGGAAGTTATTTTTGTGAAGGGTCTAAAAATAAGTGCGAACGCTCAAGAGCGCTCAGTTCTGATAAGCGCGTTTTGCTCGCAAATATCAGTTCTCATGAATTTGGTTTGCACAATTGAACAAATAATTAAATCTTTGAGTTAACATATTAAATACATGTTATTAGAATTTGTAGAATTAAATTGTCTTTAACACGTTGAATATTTTTTTCAATCATCGTCTAGATTCTCGTTACTAAATTCTAGTTTGAAGTCTGCGAGTTTGATTTTTCGCCGTCGTGTTCAAACAATGAATTCACTTCTTGTGCTGTTGCCTTGTTTCTCAACTTAGAACTTAATTGACGACGACTAATCTCAAATCTAAAATAATGTACTAATTAATATATATTTATAAAAAAAAAAAAAAAAAAGCTCAACACTTCTGTGCTTCGTTGCTAACTTTTAGTTTAATTAGATTGTTTTGCGTGCGGTGATGAAGGGTAAGAAAGTTTTCAGTGCTATAAGAGTCATCGAAAACTCAACACTTGGCGACAATTATTGATACGACCGGTACATTGGCGCACCTATTTTACCGTTACCATTTCGTTGCGAGCATTGCAAACATGCAATGTGGAATATCGCAACAATCGCGTTTAATTATGCGCCATTATTGCACCGCAAAGTAATCGGATTCAGGTACAAATATACGCGGCCCAATGCGACAACAAACATATGCACACACACACACACACACACACGAAGGCACATATACATGCACGTACATAAACAACAAGCTAAAGCAGTGATTGCATTTGGCATTTTCAATATTTTAAGCGATTTTAATTTAATTTCGTACAACAAATTTTCACCAACGGTGGCCTACGGCCAACAACAAATACAACAACTACAACAACATCAACAATAGAAACCCGCTGATTTCCAGTTGAGTAGATTTTTTAAGCATTTTTCTGTGCGTGTGAGCGTATGGGTAAGTGTGCTTGTGTGTGCGTAGATAGTTGTTGTAATGTTAGTTGTTGCTGTTGATCTATTGCGGTCAACCGCATGTCAAACCCTGATAAAGAAAATTTATTACATAAATGCAAACATTAACAACACTACAAAAACAACAATAATAACACACACACACATACACACACATACACACACATACACACACTAATACACTGGGCTCATGCCTACACATGCCTACGCGTTTGTGTCAAAGCTCAATAAAATTAAATTTCAATTTTTCACGCCTTGTTGCAAGCGGCGTGCAATTTTTTATTCACACTTATTTTTGCTGTTGTTGTTGTTGTTGCTGATGCTTTTTCTTGTTGCTGATTTAACGCATTTTGTTGTCATATAAATTTTCATTGAAAATATTCATGATGTATTTTATGCTGAAACATTTTAGTTGCAAACATGTTTTACTCTGCCTTGCCTACTTTTAGTCAGCAAAGTTGTCTCTCTTTCATATTTGGTAACGGTAAATGATTTCGACCGTGCACAAGTTAAACATGGTATATGCACAATTAAAAAATGTTTCGCTCTTGCCATCCTACTCTTTTACGCAGTCTTTCAAACAATGTCACTCTTTCCCTCTCTCTCTCTCTTGGTAACGCTCTAGCGTTAACTTTCATCAGCAGACATTTTGAAATCTAATATTTTTAGTAAAATGAATGCATTTTTGAGCACACAAATTTCATTTATTTATGCAAAAATTCATTTGCCTCAGTAAAATCAAAGTGTGCTTTTAGGATGCCAAGCGATTTTCAACATTTATGTTGGCTAAAATTAAGTTTACATTTGCGGAAATCCACAAATAGTTTTATTGATTTTGTTTTTTTTTTATATTTAATATATATAATTTTTTTTTTTTTTTTGCATTGCAATATACCCAAAAATATTGCAGAAATATAATAATTGGAATGTTTGTCAAACGAGAGTTTGATTAGTTGATTCGTAATTATTTGTTTAAATAACTTAATTTTGGTTGCCATGGGTAAGCTTTAAAAGTTTAATGAAATTTTAATGAAATATTTTCGATACTTTTGGGCGCACGAATAAATTTTCTTCAAGCGAACTTAATGTGTTGCCTGCGCAGCCGCAAAACACGCACAGACATGTCATTGACGCATTAAATACAAACCAACATGCATAAAATTATGCTTAAATATACACACGCAATACATTTGGCATTGCATACTCGAAGGCGCACGAGGTCATTTCACATTTAATTATTATTTGATTATTTTTCCATGCTTGTTATTTTTAATTACAAATGTATTATTTATTTATTTTCGCTTTTGTATATTTTTTCACTTTCTTATTTGCGGCGGCATTTTTTTGCCGCCTTTTAAATGACATATTATATATCATGTGCAAACAACCAACGGAGCCGAAGCTCAAAGCAGACGCCAATGCTGAAGCACAAATAGTTCGCTGTCATTTAGGCTTGCTTGTTGATTGTGCGATTTACACTATTATTAACATGACACGCCCACTTGCCACATAGGCATGGCGATGGTTTTGTGTTGTTATTAACTAAAAACAAGAAAAAAATGAAAATGGCGTAAAAAAACGTGGAAAAAAACAATTGTTTAAAGCCAAATGACCACAAAAACGTTTTACAGGCAAACACTTCAATTAAAAATTTGCACAAAATTTCTATAAAAACACACACACACACACAGACAAATAGCAAAGCAGCTTAATGCGTATTGTAGTTGTTGGTGTAATTATGGCGGCACTTAATGTGCGCGCATTTGTTTCTAGTGTAAATTGAATTTATATTTGCGTGCAAGTTCAATTAAAAATGAATTTTATTGCAAAATCATTTCAAATGTTTAACATTTGTTGTTGTTTTTCACTCAATGTATGTGTGGAAATATGTACAACGTGCACGCACACACATAAACAGATAACATTTTTGGTTACGCTTTGAAGCATTGCAAATACATGTAATTATAAGCTTAAATGTGCAAACGAAGCGTGTCCAATAGACAAGTTCGTAAAATTTCAGACAAATCAAACAATTTATAATATTTAACGAGACATATTGTTTATGTGCAAAAGTTTAAACTTGTAATGCGATTTCAAAAACTAATATATTAAACAAGTGCATTGACCATGATAAAATATTCAAATTGAAATTTATAGAAATCTCAAGAAGGAAAGAAAACTGCAGGCCAAGAGCGGCGATGCTTGAGTATCCAATTTTGACGATGTAATAATGTTAAAAAAAATCACGCGCTGTCGTCCTCGTTATTAGATCCTTTAATGTTCTTTACCTAAATTTTTCTTTAGTGTATTTTCACAATAAAAAAAGTAACAGAGTTAGTTAGTTAGTTATTTTGTTACTTTTTTTATTTATTTTAACTTTTTTAAATTTTCCTTTTTATTAATTGTTAAATAAATAAATTTTAATTGTAGTTATTGTTAATAATAATTCAAAAAAGTAAAAAACAAGATATTAATAAAGTAATTTCCTCTTAATTACAGATCCACCTGGTCCGCCATACATTGAAGGTTACTCACAAGGCGAAACATTGCGACGTGGTCAATCGGTTGAGCTCATTTGTCGTAGTCGTGGTGGCAACCCACCAGCGCAACTAATTTGGTACAAAAACGGTTCACAAATACGCATGGCATACAGGTGAGCATTGAGCAAGGCAATGCAAAACGTTTGGAAAACTCTAAACAAATGTATTTTCTTTCTTGCTTCACATCAACAGAACGTCGGGTCGCCTATCGGAGAACATTTACTCATTCAAAGCGGAAGCAAGCGACAACAAGGCGCGTTTCCGTTGCGAGGCAAGCAACGTTATGTCGCAGACACCGCTCAAAGCGGAAGTTGATCTCTCAGTGCTGTGTAAGTAACAAGCAAGGCAAGGCAAAGCCATGCAAAGCAATGCAATCAAAAGTTTATATGCTAAGGAGTTACAATCAGCGATACTCATACAAACGAAGCGTTGCTTTGACGCCTTTTGTGTCTAATTGTATTTCGTTTGCATTCATATCATTCATGCCTTTGCCGGCAATGATTATCCTTAAGCACACATACATACGCTGATTGAATCTTTCACACACACAACTTTGCTTACACTTTTCACATGCACATATACAGTTGTACAATCGTGTTCAAAATAATAAGAACAACAGATTTATTTTATAAAATATTTTTTATTCATAATTTAACAGTAAATTTGTTTAATTTATTAATACATGTATTTAACTTCAAATATACTCAAGGACATTTTTTATAGCTTTTAATTTTACCTGAACAAATTATAAAACCACACTAAGACTCTTAGAATTAATATAAAATCGTCTCCCAATTTATTTTCGTTCAACGAATTTTCGACTCAATTGAACAAAGTTTTCTAAGCAACAAATTAAGGATCGCCAAAAAATCGATACTTGAGTATATAATATAATACATATATTTTATTATTAAATGAATAAATTGATTTATTATTAATGTTTAAAAATATAATAAGACGTATAACATTTTCTCGTCCGTTGTTCTTATTATTTCGAATATATCTGTGCGCACACAGACTGACAGATAGGTAGAGCGTGGCTTACTTGAACCGCCTGTCAGTCAAACAAAGCTGCCTTATGTGCGACGTCGCTCGCGTTCCTGCCAACTCAAATAAGCTGCCAAGTTTTTCTTTTGCAATTAGTTTAAGTTTACACTTGCCATTCTCGTCGTCGTCGTCGTCATCGTCGTTCTCGTCATCACTCGACAACTCGACGTCTTTGCATGAAGCGTTTTTTTTTGGTTTTATTTCTATTTTGTTCGCTGCCTCAGTGCCTCACTGCCCCGCCTGTCCTTGCGCCACTTGACATGGCTTTGTCAAATCAAGAATTGTAAATTATGCTTAAGTGCCCGGCTTGGCTTGGCTTGGCTCGGCTTGGCTCGGCGCGCGGCGCAGCGCAACTTGACTTGTCTTAAGTTGAGTTGAGTTGAGTTGAGTTTGTTAGCCTGTGAGCATTGCAAGTGCGCTCAAAGTGCGCTGCTTACTAATGTCAACTTGTTAACGAGCGCGATGCAGTCAGTCTACACGTATGCACACATACATATGTGTGTGCGTGTGTGTGTGTGTGTGAAGGCTGGCCAACAGTAACAACAGTCAATTGCACTTGGCGTTGTTTTTTGTTTGTTTGCTTTGTCATCGCTTAGGAAAATACAAAAGTCATTAGCGTTGCAACGCAAACCAACATTTGGGCATTCACAAACACACACGTACACTTACATTTGCATATGTGCTTAGTAAGAAAAAAAGAAATAAAGCGAAAAATATTCAAAACATTAAAAAACAGCAAACTAACAAACAAATAAACAGAAAGTGGAAAAAAATAAAGAAGTAAACATGTAAATATGTTAACAGATACTCAACTCAACTCAACACGGCACGGCACGTCATATTGTAATACGCTGCGTATGAGTAATATTCAAATTTTGAGTGCTTCTGTTTTTTCATCATACCAAAAGGGGGGTTGCATACGCAATTGAAGTCGCACTCAAAGCGCAACAGTGAAAGCAACTTCCCTTCACCGCCCAACCCAACTGCCGGCCTAGTTCAACGTCTTCAATAATAACAACAACAACAACAACAACAGCAATCTTACTCACACCACAGGCGACAAGTGGTGCTAAAAACTTTTTGTCCCTGTTGATTATGATGAGTGCGACAACGTTGTTGGCATTAATGACAATTATGATGTTGATGTTGACGATGATGATGTTGATGATGTTGATGATTATAATGACGACGACAACAATGATGATGATGATGATGACGACGATGACGACAATAATTGTTTTTGTTGTTGTTGGTGTTTGTGATAATTGTTCTTCTTTGTTTGCTGGTATTGCTGACAAGTGCCTGTGTGGGCGTGTGCTTGTGTGTGTGTGTGTGTGTGCTTGTTTACATTCGCTTCACTCTCAAGTGGCACAAAGCTGTAATGGAATATATTTTATAAGCATATGCATTAAATATTTGTTTTTACTAAGCATGTTTTTTAAAATTGAACCTTTTTTTTTATCTTATTTCCTTTTATTTTTAACATGAAATCTTCAACACAACAAAATGTTCATGACGGCTAAAAAACAAAAAAAAAACGGCTGTATGCGAGTTAGAGTCATGAAGATACACAGCAGCAACAACAACAACAACAACAGCCAATGCCATTAGACAGCAATCAAATCTTGCCTGCTTATTTGTTGTTGTTGTTGCTGCTGATGTTGTTGTTATTGTATTTGATGCTACTGATGTTTGCCTCACTCAAACACACACAAATTAAATTCTGCTTGTTTGTTTTTTTCGTGTTTTCCGCTGTGTCGTCGAAGCGTACTTTTTCTCATTTTTTTTTTTTGTTCGTCCATCCGTCCGTCCGTCCTTTCATTCATTCTGTTTGCCTCGTTGCGTGTCTGTGCTTTTATTCGGTTGTTTTTTTTGTTTTTGTTTTATTATTTAAGGTTGTTGTAGGCACTGTTTTGCACTTCGTATAGATATCCTTGATATAGCCTAAATATATTGAATCCCCTGTGTTGTGCCACCACCACAGAGCGACAGACAGACAAACAGACAGACAAACCGACCGCCCGAACACTTGCCTACCTATCAGCGATGCTGTACGCATACATCAACATCAGTTGCTGTCAGTGGCATGACTAACAAAACAACAACAACAACATCAAACGTCACATTATTTATGTATAACGAATGAGCGCTGTAACAGAGAATGAAACTCACACACACACACACATACACACACACACATACTGTAAGAAGCATAGCATAAGTAATAGGATAGAAGTAAAAAGCAACGTCAGTCCAATGTAACAACGCATGAACATGCGAAAATGCCTGCAGAAGCAAAACGCTAAGATGAAGATGAAGATGAAGATGTATGGCAGACGAGAATTTAAGAATTCATAATATTTATTTATATGCACAAAACACAAAACAACATATCGAAGTCATAACTGAAGTTGTAGTGAAAGTCCTTCGTCCAATCGCCTGTCCGTACTTTCGTTCATTTAAACACTCAAAAAAAATGGTTATCAAAATGATACTATTTAGGCATCAACATGAAACTTTTATACTTTTATATATTATAAAATGATATTGAATTGATACTAGTCTGCCTATTCTGCAACTCTAGCCGAAAAATGTTAAGAGTGCATTTATTAGGATTGTTGATAGAAAAGTATATAGGTAACTTATTCCTATCACTTTTTTTCCATTCCCAGCTTTCCAATCTATTGTAACTCCTTCATCTGCAGCCACTTGATAGAATTTTCGTATTATAGGGACTAATGGCGCTGTCAAAAAAGGGGTTACTTCTTAATAAATTGAAATTTTACCTTATCAAATGTCTAAACATGTTTCAATTTAATACTCGTTCTTAACCATGCCAGATCTGTACTTATTACATTTACACTATCAGTTTAATAATCTTCTTATAAATATTATAAATTTTCTTCTTAACAAATTTGAGGTTTGTTCTTATTAATTGAACGTTGATTCTTATAAAATTTGTAGTATCAATTCGATATATATAAAAGTAATATTCCGCATACAAGTTTAATGTTTTTTTTAAATATTTTTCATTATTAAATTAATAGGCTTAGTATAAAAACGGTACTTCTTCTACTTCTTCTAAATAGATTCGATATAAAATATCATTTTAACACAAAACGATACAGAGAGTTTTTTCTTTGAGTGTACGTTCGTTATTCGTTCGGTTGAGTGAAGTGCTATGTTTCCTTGGCTTGTTGCCGTTTCATGCACAGAGACCTCTATTCCCAAATGCAGATATGCTGCCTGTTTGATTGCTGGCGTGGCACAAAAGTGGGCGGTTGCAAGGACTGATGATGGCAGCTTATTTGTTGCACTTATCCATCAATCCAATTTGCGCGTCATGGCGTGTTTGTCTGTGTGTGCGTGTGTGTGCGTGTTCTGCTATAAGGGTGTGCCAAGCAGCAAGTCAGTCATCATTTGCGCCTTTCAACATCTTCTATTTTTTGCATCTTTTTTTCGTTTTTGTTTTTGTTTTAACATGCATACATTTATTTAGGTTATTAGAGAAATTAAATTCGCAACAACTCGTGCAGCGCGTGCGCGTTACGTCGTGCCAAACCATGCCGCATTCAGCTGAGCTGCGTTGAGCTGAGCTGCCACTCAAATTCGCAGTTCATTCATTTTCGCTTCATGTGTGTATTTCACTTTATTAAATATTAATGAAAAGTAAAATGGCGTCGCCAGGCCATTTGCCAAAGCCAAGACATACTTCATCATAATCATGGTTTGGCTGCTGGTGACGTGCTCGAACACACACACACACACACACACACACAGATACAACTTGCCTATGTCAATGCCACACGTCAGAGCAAAGTCATCTCATTTTCATTAGGTTTATGCATGTCTTTAATCTCATTGCTTACTTTACCTGCTATCTCTCACTCTCTCTCTTTCTCACTCTTTCACACACGCATTTATAGTTGCGCCAACGCATGTCACTGTCGCTGGTCCAACAGAAGCGCGCGTCGGTGATGTTGTGCCGCTCACCTGTGCCACGGCGCCCTCCAATCCACCCGCTGAGATCAAATGGATGGTTGGCGGCCGTCAAATACGTAATGCCACCTCAAAGACGAGCATCAGTCCGGAGGGTAAGTAAAAGCATAGTTTTTTCTTCTCTTTTCTTGACTTATTATTAGCACATGTATTAACAACTCTTCTGCCCCACACTTCTTCTGCTCCACAGGCGGTTGGATTACCACTTCGAATATTAGCGCTACCGTTGAGCCCAACAAACGTTCGCTCGTTGTGATTTGTCATGGCTTAAATATGCAGCTGACGGAAAATGTTGTCTCAACGCACACGGTTAATGTTCTATGTAAGTACAAGAAATCTCTTTCAAAAATAATTTTATACAAAAATTTGTCATTTAAATATTAAGCAAGAGGCCAAATGAACTTCTTGAAGAACTTGTCACCTTTTTTGGCAAAGTTCATTGAAGTTGAAGTCTTGCAGCTTTGAAGTTGCCCGCCCTGCTGGTAGACTACTAAAGTACATGCACAATTAAAATCACTTAAGCCGCTATGGCACTTTTTTTTTAACCGAGCAAAGCCGCTTAGCTTCTCCGCTGCTACTGGGACCCAAGCAAACACTTCAAAAACCAAAAGCAATACGCTGAAAGCTTTTAGTTGCTGTTGTTGTTGTTGTTGCAAGGCTATAGAAATTTTCGCTTATTAATTTATCAAAAGTAATTGAAGCTGCTAAGAAATTTGAATGCTATATGTGAGTTTTACATAATGAAGGCAGATAAGCGACAAAGCAGAGTTGCCATTGCCTTCTGCTTTGTGTTCATTGATATTACAGCTGTTGTTGTTGCTGTTGTTGTTGTACTAGCAGTAGCCAGTCAAGCGCCACAAATATGCTTTGATAATAATGCTGTTGTTGTTGTTGATTTGACTCACAGGAAAGCTTCAAGTTGATTAGGCAACAAAGAATGCGTCGCGTTGATTTACACTCAAGTGAAATGAGTTTAAATTAAAAACAGAAGGGGTTAAAATTATGCCAGACTGTTGCACGCACTTGAAGCACAGTAAATGTGTGCGGGGCATGGCGTGTGTGTGTGCATGTTGGTGTGTAGAAGTTAACACAGCGGGTAGCAGTTTGAAGCAGCATGTCGATTGCTTCAAGTGCGGCGGGTGGCATCATTTGCTTTTAGGCTTTTAATAGCCTGACTAATTATTATTATTTGTTATGCTGCTGCGACATAGAGACGTCAACGGCGACTGCGACTGCGGCTGCAAAAACGTCTAAAGTCAATAAAAGTGCGCCACACGGAGCGAAATGCGTTTCAGCTTTGTGTCTGATGTCGCATTAAAACAACATTAAAATATTGGAGTCGATTTCAATGCAGTGTGCACACACATACACAGACTTACGTACAGCTATGGATAAAGAAATAGCACGCTTTGCATATAATGACAAAAAAAATACTCATTTTTTCATATTTAAACTTCATTAAAAATGTTTGCTTGGCAAAATGATTTCTTCAATTATATTATTTTCGATATAAAATCGATGAAAACTGGAGAAGTCACAACCCCAAAGGAGGCATAAATAGCTCACTTATATTATATAATAATTAATAATATATTATAATATAATTTCTGAATTCTTGCTTATTAGCAAAGAAATATTAATTTGCTCACCCGTTATTGAAAAAAATTTGAAATTGTCGAAAAGTTCAAAAGTAATTATTTTTTATTGAAGGATAATGTTCAAAATAGCTTAAAGTGATCTGATATAATTCAAGCTATTTTTCACGAAAATTTACTTAAGAGGGTGAAAACTCGATCGCCGCCGACGCAAAGACAGTAAAACGCATGAAATAGTCCAGGGCCTGAAAGAGTGTGCTTGACTCTTCAAGTTGTTTCGATTAATAAAATCAAAAAATAGTGGAAAAAATTACGAGAATGGATCAAGTCATAGTGTAGTGGATGTGGCTTTACTACCCCATCACCCATGGGCGCAAATACGTCACAGTCTTAATGTTAACAGCTTTTACTGGCAATCGAACGTTTTTGCGTTTGTTGATGTGAAGACTTTTCAATAGGACACCATTTATTTAATGGAAGAATAGCTAGCAAAATAGATTATTAAATTTTTTGTCATTTTATTGAAAGTGTGCCAGTGCTTTGACGACAGCTGTATACGTAAGTCACACAGCTATATGACTGATTTGCTAATTGAGCGCGTACGCATTAATTGAATTTGCCATTTGCCATGTGCGAAATGCAATTCTTTGGCCAACGACATGCACGAATGCTTTCTAACTTTGTTAACAGCTTCGTTGCCCAGTTGCAAGTCAGAGAGCTGCTGAACTGTGACATTTTAACTAACATAACGCCAGGTGAGCATCGCAGCAACAACAGCCGGAGCCAAACACAAATCAACTGACAAGCGACCGTTGTCAATTGATGATTGGATAGCTGATTGGAGATAACTCGTTGCCACTTGTCTGCTAAACTACGCGCAACACAACTTGATTGGATCGCACGGTCATAGACCGAACAAAATGAAGTTCACTTAAAACGAGCCGTGGCATGTCGATAACTTTGTTGCAAGTACAACATGTGCAACAATTTGTGGTTGTTGTATGAAGATTCAACTGTAGTAAAATAAAAACAAAAATCGAATTTGCGCTTATAAAATACGAAATCGCATTAAATGCCATAAAGCGTTCGAGCATGATATATTTGCGCTTCTGGATTTGTTCTTATTTTTTTGTGGTTCTCAACACAAACTTTCACATAGAACAGACTCAAGTTATACACACACACACATACATACATATATACTTGGCACGCCCACTCATAAAGCAAGTGCGAATAAATAACGAGTGAAACAGTGATAGAGACAGCAGACAGAAAGCAGCAGAAGAAGAACAGTCGGGTAACTGTTGTGGCAGCGCCTAAAAGTTGATGATGCGACGCATAATTAATTAAACGCAGCTGCTGTGCAAATTTGCTGCCCTCCACACTTCACTCCTCCGCCGATCGTCTTTCGCATTGCTTATTTCCTTTTTTTGTATTAATTTTCTGTTGTGCTCATGGCAACGATAGTCGACTTTTTGTTTGGAGTTGCTTCGTTGCTGCGTTGGCTGTCATTGCCACAACTTCCGTTGCCGCCTACAAAATGCTATTAAGCTGAGCTGGGATCAACACATGAACGAGTGTGTGTGTGTGTCTGTGTATTACTGTTTGTCAGACTTAAATATAAATCACTTTATTATGAAGTTGCCTTTAGGCGTGCGCTCTCCATTATTAATCGATCATTGTTGCATATTTTTCGGCGACTGTTATGTTATTATTAAGCTACCCGTGGGCAACCGGCGTGAGGCGATTCGCGTACTGTGCGATAATTTCGCAAAAAACAAAAAAATTGCATTGCATGTGGCAAGGGCTGCGGTCATTAACGTATTAAAATGCAACACATGCTGTTGCTAATGTGGCCTAATGGCCACATTAAAAAAAACTTTTAACAGAACACTAAAAACGAAAAATGCGTGGGACATTTGATAAATGGATGACTCAGTAGAAAGGAACGTTTTTACTTCGTGTAGAAGAATCAATGCTCAGAAGTCACACCGACTTGTTGAAGTTATTTTCTAAATCAGCATTAAATAAATCAAGTTCTCATATCTCATCTCTGCTTTTCCCAACAATTTAAGAGGAACTTTTTTCTGTTACTTCGAAATGTCATTTATGGCTGAAAAATGAGTGCTTCCAAGTTATTTTAGTGGAGAGAATATTAAAGCAACAACTGAAAATAAAACGATTAGTATTTCAAAGCCTAAAGTAATATTATATATGCTGATTTGGCGGCCTCCAAAAAATATTGAAAGGCTAGTTAGGGAGTTTAACAATATTTAACTTCATTAATCAGAATTCAGACTGACCCAACAGATGATTTGGAAGACTTGCAATAAATTCTCTCGTCACGACTTATATATAATTAGGTTTTTTCATATATAAGTAGTATGATATCTTAACTCACTCACTTAAAAGCAAATCTATGCAATTTGTATTTGTTTAAGTCGAGGCGGCAATTCAAATTGAGTCAACTCACTGTGGGAGATGTTCGTTTTAACAATATCACATGTGCGTTTGGTTGTGCTCTTATATATATGGAGTACTAATTCAACTTTTATTGGCTACAAATTGTATCTTAATCGTGTTCATGCCCATGCCACAACAATGCACGCATGCCACACGCCGCCTCACGAAAGTGTGACTAAATTGAGACGAGGCAAAATTAATACACGAACGAATGAACGAACATTGGTATGAATGTGTGTGCAGGAAGCACAGGAAGTGAGAATGAACGGAACCATAATTGAATTTGCCTAACGGTTTCAACTTTTGCAGCCACATTTTTTTTTTTTTTGTTTCTTTTTATTTTTTTTTTTCTTTTCAATTCATTTCAAGTGTTGTCACAATGTCTGCACTTTTTTGCCTACACCGTAGCTTACCTCACCTCACCACACCACACTTACCCCAGGCTCAGCTCAGCTCAGCTCTTCTCTACACGACTCAACAAGCTCTTGCTATTTTTATTTTTCTTCTTTTTTTTGTTGTTTTCTCTTTCGGTTTTATTTTTGTGCTCTTCTTTTTGCTGGCAGCTTGAATCGTTTTGTGCCAATTTGCTGCCATGTTAAAGTCGATGCGATTCGCTCTTGCTCAGTCATTGGTCAATGACTGCTGAGCAAACGCTTCGTGCAAGGGTACAAGCGTAGCGAGGCGACTTGGCAGCACAGGAGACAGTTGCATAAACTTATTAAAAAGTTTTCTACTCTTGCACACAACTTACTTACTTATTTACTTATTTATTAACGCAAATCTTGTTACTTTGATACGTTGATTGGCGTTCAGAACGCTTCATGGTGTTGGTAACGTCAACGTGGCGTTTTCAAGCTCGCCTAGCTTAAGAAGCAGAGGATATAAGCCTGATAGCGCAACAACAACAACACCAAACTACTTTTAAAGTTTGTCGTTTGTCGTGCAGCGTTGCTTCTATGCCGCTATTGTCCAGTTGAGATCATTAAAAAGTATTACTTTATATTGTAAGCTTTTTACAAGAAATTAAAAAAAAGAAATAATATTTCTTTAAACTTCATTCTTCGTCGCTTCAAGTCCTTCGTCATTTTCTTGCTTTTATTTCTATGCTTTGCATTGTTATGTACATTAATAGGCGCTCAATTCTGTCCTTCTCTCTCTGTCTATCTCATACATTCTCTCTCTCTGTTTTTCCTTTCTTTTTCAGTTACCGCAACAGTTTTCTAATATAAACAATTTTCTTTTATCGCGTTGTCTTTTTCCATAAGCAAACATAAATGAATATGTTGTCACATTCTAAACACATCTGTTTTTTTCGCTTCTTCTTCTGATGCGCCACATAGAATTTGTGCACAAAAAATGCTTCCTGCTTGCAACCACAACAACAACTCGGCAAAAAAATGTTGCTCTGCAAAATTAAAAAGTATGCCAGCAAGAAGGCGTAGCGACAACAAGCAAACAACATTGCAACATGCTTGAGTCCCGAATGCATGAATGCGACATTTTGTGGCATGCAGCAGCATATACAAATGCGTGATGCGTGCTCAATCAGCTCTTGTCGTCTCCAAAACACGTTCCAATTCATACGTTTCTTTCGCATGCCCAACTCAACTCAACTCATTTCAACTCAACTGAACTTCACTTCACTCCACTCGACTCGACACAGCTCGGCTCAGGGCAGTTGTGAGCTCATCATGGCTGGTCTCCATTTTGTTGATACAATTTCAAAATGTTGCTTGCATTTTTTTTTTGGTTTCTTTTTGGATTTTTTCGCTCGACACATTTTTCAACTTACATGGCGTGGTAAGTGTTGTGTTGGCGACGCGCGGCGACCTTTAGTTTGCTACTCGTACGCTGAGAAATATGCTATTTTGAGGTCACATGCGAATGTCCTTTCAATGCTGCCAACTTATGTGTAGCTATGCACAGCAACAACAACAACAACGACAACATCAATGACAACAACAGCAACAAGAAGAAGACGAAGAAGAAGAGCAAGTGTTGCAAGCATCATGGCTGCCGCAAATAAACAAACAGACAAATGAACAACAACAACAAAAAAACGAAGCCAACTAGTTTTCGCCACAATTTCGTTCAGCAACACTTCAATGCTTTCAGTTGCCTTACATCCACTCACCTCACTTCATCTCACCTCACCTTAACACTCCTTTCCACTTTACAGCACTTCTGCCCACGTCGTCGTCTTGACTTTTGTGTGTGTTTCATTTGTGTTTTGTTTTTGCGTCTGTTGCGTTGCAACTTTACAGCGTCGTATCTCCCTTGCTCAGCAACGGCGACCGACTTATTTTTCGAACACACATTTTTCTAGTTTAAGTTGTTCTCGTGCTACCTTCTTTCTCCTCTCTACTTTTTACATCGTCGTAAGTTCGCTGAATGCGCCTTTGAGTATGTTTACAAATAACTGCAATGCTGCTGCCCTACGCTGAGTCTGTCACCATTTTGTTCAACGAGCTGTTGACTTTGCGCCCCTCATTGAAAATGTCATGCCGTGCCCGTTTGATTTGATGCGCTGTTTGTGCTTCTAGTTGCACCTTCTGTATGTCCTTTCAAATATATGTTTTGCAAATTAATTGCAATTGCGTTGAATTGTGCTTGAGCACAACTACGTTTCATGCTCATAGTTGGCTTTTAATTCATTTGCTTTGTGTGAAACACAAAACAAACAAAAAAATTTCATTAATTTTTAACCTAAGAAGTCTCTCGGACTTCCGAAAATTCCAAACACAATTCACGTCACGCTTTTCTTCTTTCCGACACAAATTATTGTACAATAATTGCAACAACTACAACATTTCAACGAGACACGCTAAGCTACATCAAGATGCCGGTCAACCGGGACAATGATCGCATGTATCAGCAGCACCGCGAACGCATCGCCGCGGCCACAAGTAAAATCGATCAGAGTTCGCCGCAATTCCAACCGATGCGTCTAACGGGCGTGAATGGCCTGCGTGACGATGCGCGCATCTACATGAATCGCACCAAGGAGAACATTCAACTGCTGGTGGAGCTGTCACGCACGATGCGCACGCACGGCGCCACCAATCCATTCCGGCAGGATGAGTTGGTCATACAGTCGGGCATACCAGCGCTCGTCACGCGCCTGGAGCTGATCGAACGCGACAACCGTGACCTTGGCAAACGCATACTTGAAGTGCAAAGCGAAGTCGATTCGGGCCTGAATCGGCCGCGACACATTAGCGATGCGTTGCGTAAAATTCGACGCTCATCGCCGATCGAGTTGGCGCCTGAGTTCTTTGCCAAATACGAGTCGCTCAATGTGACCATGCCGAAGTCAATACCCGAGAGTCGTCGTTTGTTGCGTCCGCGCGTCTATTTCGACATCTATCTGAAGGATGTGCGTCCATTGGGACGCATCTTCTTTCAACTGTACACGGAGGCCGCGCCGCTGGTCGTGCTGGAATTTGTGCGCGCCTGCCTTTGCTGCAAGACCGAACGCTTTCACATACGTCGTGTCTTTCCCTCTCTGTGGATGGACATTGAGCTTGATATTGCGCTGCCCGCCCACATGCATCAACAGTCGCGTCTCGAGCGGCCGCTCGAATATGATGCACGTTGCATTAATCACGGCAGTTGGTCGCAAATTATATCGTTTTCTAAGGACTTCACAGCGGGTTTTCAGAAGGGCATCGCTTGTTTTTCGGTGAGCTTCAAGCCGCTTGATGTTTCGAATGGTCATCGCATTGGTTTCGGTCGTGTCTGCAACGGCAGCAAGATTGTTGATTGCCTGCAACGTTATGGCACAAAGAACGGCAAATTGAGCAAAGCGATTATGGTCACCAGTTGTGGCCTGAGTTGAACGCTTGTGCGAATCTTAATGTTTTGTGCATGTCATGAAAATTGTTTGTAATTCTGTCAAAGTATACTATGGGATTTTTTTATTATTATATGCATAGAAATTCGCTGTGGCTACAACGCCTTCCAAAAAAAGTAAACGTAATAAACTGTCATTATAAAAAAAAAATTGGGGTATTCACGTCGCAGGGCACTTGGGCACTTGGTCACTTATGATAAAATGAATTGTACTCAAAAAAAAAAAAATTCCAAGTAATAAACTCAAGCCCTTGACTACGAAAAAATTATGCTTTTCTTAACTATCAGTGTTATTAATACACGCAAAAACACCGTTAGTTGACCATAGCAAATGTGAGATAGAAGTGTGAGTGAGTTCCAAAGAAAGACAGTGTTCTCTGATTGAAATTTTTCAATTTATTTTTTCAGAAATAACAAAAAAACAAAGCAAGCCTTCTATCAGCAGCTGATTGCTTAAACTTCTGTCATCTCGCATGAAAAAAAATTCTGTTCTCATCGCTGGTCTAGCAGAACTGACCCATTGCACAAGTGCGCATACTTAATTGCGCCTTCAAATCACTCGAATATGTTGACTCAATTAGTTGTTGGTCGCTGTCAAGTGTCGTCGCATCCTTGCCATGCCAACGTACAAGTCGCAACATGTTGGTTGTCAGAAAATGCTGCCGCCTCACACTTCGCACTGTCGCACAGCCGTCATTCAAACGCACACACACACACACACACAAATCGCTTGTGCGAGTATTTGTATATGCGGAAGTTCCTTTAACTCCATTATGCTGTTCCACGTCACTCTTAATTTGCTTCAATTATCAGCCGCCAACAAGGAAGAAAAAATAATAAAATTATTTGGCTTTTGGCCAAAAGAATATATAAAAACAAAAAATCGATGTTGTCAAGCGTGAGTAGCAAGTTCTTTTTGACGTTTCGCTCAGTTCCAACTTTATTGCTATGAATCCATCACTCGCACTCACTCACTCACTTTACTCAACTGCTAAATGCCAAGAAAGGCAACGCAACGCAACACAAACGAAATTGTCACATCGTGGCATAAAAATATCATCATTTCTCTTCATTATCCCTTTTGTTATCCCTTAACAAGGCAACGCAACGTTACTACGCAAAGTATCTCATTGGCATATCGCACGCGTTTAGGCGAGCATAAAATAAAATTTTAAAATAACATAAAGTAATTACGAAAGTTTTTTAGGTTGACATTCTCTTCTGCCGCGCCCGCCGCACAACGACGAAGTCTCTCGTATCGAATCCCTTTGCCAGCGCTCCTGCTTAGTTTCGAGCGCATTTGATTGACATCAAAAGGCAAACAATAACTTTTTTTATGCTCACATTTAGCTTTGACTACTTTTGTGTTATCTCTGAACGCTGTGATTTGAACGTCATCGCCTTCAGGTCGTAGCGCCGTGCTTTCTGCATTTTGCTGCCGCCTTTTATGGTTCTTTCTCTCAGCTTTTTCTTTATGTACTCATTGCGGCAACAGCTTTGCTGCCTTGAGTAGTTGTCCAAGTCGGCTGTGAAGGCGTGTGCTTCCTACAGCGCTAATTAATTTCGTTGACCAACATGCCCAAACCGCGACGGGATTTACATTTATTATGCTGCCTGCAATGTCTTGTCCTTTTAGTCCTTCGGCGAGCGCCCAACCACTGAGAGGCATTCCATCTGCTATGTTATGTACGCTCTCGCCCACTTTGGTTTACGCTTCCTGCTCATAGACACTTTTTAAACACGCATACGCCCTGTGGTCTTCCAGTTTCCTTTACTTCATTTTCTTTTCCTTACTTGCCCGCCTTCACTCTTTCATTCTGTCTGCCTTTCATTCATTCATTTGTGGCGTTGCTGCGCATAATTCAAGGACGCAGCATTTACTTACATTTGCTTGATGCCCATGCACTTCTTCTACACTCTGCGTTGGTTCGTCTTTAAGTCGCTGCTGCTCCATTTTATGCGCGCAAATTAAATAATTTTAATTTTTATTGTCATGGCACTTTTTCTCGGTGTCCCGACACGTTGCTACATGCTGCGGTTCCACGCATTTGCCGTTTCTCCTTGCCTGGCTATGCCTCGCCATGTCTGATTGGTTCATTTTGTCTTCGTTGTTTTGCCTCTGCACACGCCCACTGTCCGTCCTCTCACGGTCGATTCCTAAGCTTTTCGCTCCGCGTTCAACATTGTTTTTCCTCATTTAGCTTTGGTACATAACTTTTTGCAGCTTTCCTTTTTTCCTACTGCCACGTTTGTTTGTTCTGTGTAAAATTTTCTACTTTGCTCTTTTGTTGTTTTATCCTCTGTTTTTTTTTTCTCATTTTATTTTACCATACTCATTTGGCCATTTCTTTGTTGTCTTTTCAGATCCTCCTTCGCCGCCATTAATTTCGGGCTATATGGAAGGACAAATTATACCAGCTGGTTCGGTGCAAAAATTGCTCTGCGTCTCATCGGGTGGCAATCCATTGGCCACGCTCACTTGGTACAAAAACGACAAACGGGTGAGTTCTGTCTCTCTTCTTGCATTGTTGGTTTTTGAAATAAAAAGGTTCTTAAACAAAAGAAATCACAGTTGCCCATGCTGCAAAACAATAATGGCGTTTGTTGACCATTTCCATTTCCGTTTCCGCTCCGCTCTACGCGCTTCAAGTGCTAATGAGCCGCCTGTATGGAAATTGTAGCTTTTTCTTCTCTGCCCTAGTCAAATGATATCAAACATTGACGTCAGTAGCCAACAAACGACATTGGCCATTGGCCGCGTCGACGCGAATATGCAAATTTCGCATCTAAATGCGCATTGCCTTCAACTCGGTTCACTGCTCAGTTTAAAACTTTGCTCGCATGCATTTTTCCAAAACCAACTTCTGCCATCGCTTGGACATTTGAAATTGCTAAAAAACAAACAAAAAAAATCAACATAAAAATAATGCACGCAGACAGCTTACTATTGCTGTCTTGCTCGCACACTCATTGAGCGCGCTTGTTCTTATGCTAATTCAGGTGACGCGTTCGAAATGCCACGGGTCTAGAGTCGTGCCTGTGCGCCGTGTCACCCTGTGCCCGTTTGCTCATGTGTGGCGACAGTTATGTGCTCTGCTGGGCTGCCTTCGTTTTTGCATGTCATGCCGGCGCAGGACTTGCTCGTTGGCTGTCTCAGCTGTATGCGCAGATTAAATGATATTTTATCAACAAAATTAAAATTCAAGCACACTGCGGGCGTCACAGGCGTGCTTGCGGGTTGCGGGTGACGGCTGGTGTACAGCGCCGCTAGCACATTTATGCAAAATGCAAAACATTATCCTTGTTTACACGCTGTCAGCTGCGGATTGTTGCATGTTGTTTCCGGTGGTGATGGCGGTCGGTCGGTTGGCTGGCTGGCTGGCTGGCTGTTTGGTGTTAGTTTTGGTGCTTTGTGGCATAGCTGACGTGACAAGCGCATAGTGACCAGAGTCACAGTTGTAAGAGCATGGCAAGCTGTTGACACACACATATGTTTCATGGGTTTGAGGAATTTCTGACTCATCGCATTTTTTGTTGCAGATCAACTCCGTCATACGCACGGCAGACAAATCGGTTTCAGCCGAGATTACCATACTGGCCAATGTGACGGACAATCAAGCGCAGTACCGCTGTGAGGCCGCGAATACCGCAACCGAAATTCCGCTCTTTGAGTCGACGACGCTCAGCGTGCACTGTAAGTAGAGCAAACAAGAAGTTACCACGATACTAAATCATCTTGTACAAGCACTTTATACGCTCTTTTTTTTGCGATAATTTACTACTTTTCTATTCTTCTTCTACAACCGAAATAATACGCAGTTGCGCCGGAGACGGTTAAGATACGCATTGAACCGGAAGAACTTAAACCAGGCATGGAGGCGACGATTATATGCGATTCCAGCTCAAGTAATCCGCCAGCGAAGCTGTCATGGTGGAAGGATGGCATACCCATTGAAGGTAAGCGGCATTTGGCAGCCAGTCTGGTTACGCCCAAGCGACATTGGCTGGCGGCGTGCCCAGCAGCAGTCGGACAAGAAGTTTGATCAACAGGATGTGTGCGCATTTTCTGTTTGTCATGTGCCGACTCGGCTGTCTTCATTCATTGTTTGCCGTTGCGGCCACTTTGGCATACAGGCGTGTTTGCCTGCCGCCAGTGGCGCCAGTTTGCAAAGTCTGCGCTTAAAGGCGTTACCCTGCGCTGGCCAAGCATTGAAAACATGCAAGCTGAGCAAGACTACGATAATACAGAGATAAAGTTAAAGATAGATAGACAGACAAACAGACAGAGAGAAAGACAGAAGCAAATTACCGTCGAAAAACTCCTGTTTGCGCCAACATCCTGTTTGGTTGACTGCCAGTCGCGTTGACACCCCTTTTGCGTGCCTATTGCTAGAAATTTCCTATACCTACAATCATTTTCAACTTGTTGTTCCGCAGGCATTAACAACACATCCAAGCCGGGCCTGTGGGGCGGCACCGTCTCGACGCTCGAGTTCCGTGTAAACATCACACAGGAAATGAACGGCATAGTCTACACGTGCCAGAGTGCCAATGAGGCACTACAGCGGAGCGTACATGAAGCCGTCAGCCTGGACGTACTCTGTAAGTAGACCCTCTTGCATGCCCAACGACAAACTAACTTGACCAGACCAAGCTAGACAGATTGAATGAATTGCCACAAATTGAGCAATTAGACTTTTGTCCAACGACATAGCAATTTAATAATGTCTGGTTCGGACCATTGCTTTCCCCCACATACATGTGTATAGATCGACCCAAGTTCGTGCCGCCGCCATCGTCTACCGCTGTTGGCGTTGAAGGTGAATCGCTCCAGGTGTCACTGCAGGCAAATGCCAATCCCATGACCATCGGCTATACGTGGACAAAGAATGGCCAGCCCATACCCAGCGATCCAACAGGGGAGCATCGCATTTACGCAGACGGTGCCAATCTCAATTTCACGAAACTGCATCGCGCGGATGCAGGTGTCTATGCCTGCAGCGCGAGTAACTCGCAGGGTAAAGCCAGCCTTAATATTACGGTCGTTGTGGAATGTGAGTATAGCGCAAGTGGCACACGTGTGAGCCCTCGTTTCGTTAGCAATAATTTTAACGTTACCGTTACACGTTCGGCATACACAGATGGCACTACAATTAAATCCGTTTCGGAGAATGTTATCGTCAATCCCGGCGAGGACGCGATGCTCTCATGCAGCGTTGAAGGCAAACCGTTAACCGAGGAGCACGTCAAATGGGAGCGTGTCGGCTATGACATGACAGTGAAGACCTCGACTACCTTTGCCAATGGCACCGCCTATCTGCACATCAAGGACGCACAACGCGAGGATGTTGGTAACTTTCGTTGTGTGGCAGATAATCGTGTGGCCAATCCCACGAATCGTGACGTGCTGCTCATTGTGAAATGTAAGCATAATTGGTTGCTGGATTTCGTTAGTTCTTGGGCTGTGCTCAACCAAAATTTCCTTTCACAGTTGCGCCTGAAATTGACAAGACACCGACGTTGCTACGCGCTGCCAGCGGCACAAACGAACGTGGTCGCTTGCCATGCCGTGCACAAGCATCACCCAAGCCGAACTTTACCTGGCGGCAGGATGGTAAAGACTTGCCCGTCAATCGCACCTCTAAATACGAAGTGGAAGAGAAGAAAATCGACTCGTTGACATATGAGTCAATACTGATCGTCGACAAGGTTGCGCCAGCCGACTATGGTAAATACGAGTGTGTGGCACGCAACGAATTGGGCCAAGCGGTTGAAACAGTGCGACTTGACATCACATCACAGCCAGACACGCCGCTTAGCCTTAACATATTGAATGTGACGCATGACGCAGTCACGCTCGCCTGGACGCCAGGTTTTGACGGCGGCCTGAAAGCCTCCTACCGTGTGCGTTTTCGGTAAGTTCAACTGAATAACGAACACCCTCACACACAAAACTGACTAGCATGCCAATTACATACTACGCACATACATCAGTTATATCATCGCTCTCGCTCTCAATCGTCCCTTGTTCGCCTTGTTTCTAAATGCATTGCAATTTCCAATTACAGCGAAGCGAACCGTGAACAGTACAAATACATCGACGGCCTACCCAATAGCCACAAGCTGACCATCAACGGTCTACGCATGAACACTTTATATCTCTTCTCTGTGATGGCCTACAATGATCTAGGACAGAGCAAGTATCTGCCCGACTTGCAGCGTGCACAAACTAAAGGTAAGCGTACGAAATGTGAAATATGCGAGAGCTGAAAATGAAATGAAATGCGAATAAAACGAAGCGAGTCTGACGCAACTGGCGCAATTTGCAGCAGTAATATGGTAACGCACGATATTCAAATTAGCCGCGTGAACTGAATGACTCGACTCGACTCGAATCGACTCGACGTTCTGCCTGTTTTGGGCGCCTACAGCGTTGACATTGATTTATAGGACACGCCATTTGCGTTTTATGGTAACCGTCGTTGGCCAAAAAAACATCGTTGGAGCCCATAAAAGCACAAAAAAAATACTACGTTGAGTCTTGAACTCATTTACGCCACTTTTTGGATCCATGAAGTTTATACTTATACTACTCTCTCTCTCACACACATACTTCGTGTCGTGTCATGTCCTCTTAACGCGTCTCCACTTTTTGTATCCGTCTCTTGCACACTCCTCCACCACACTTTAATACTCTCTCTACTCTCTCTACTCTACTCCGCTTGTGCTGCACTTAATTGGAATTGCATTACGGTCATCAACAATGTCAACGACACTCCATACCAGAAGCGCCACCACCATCGCAGCCAGCCTCCTCATTGGGCGGCGGACCACCCACCACAAGCTCAACACCGCTGGGCGGCACATCCGGCATGCTGCTTGTCGGCGTCGCGGCCGGCATTACGGTCGTTGTGCTCAACGTGTTCGTCATCGGTTGCTGTCTGCACAAACGCAATCAGAAGCGTCTGAAGCGAGGTACAGTATGACACACCAACACCAACACAGATACACAACATTATTATTGTTGTTGTTGTTGCTTCTGCTGCTGCTCCTGCTGTTTAAGCTGAAGCTAAAGCTGTGTCCGCAGTCCAACGGCAATGCGTCCTGCGTTCTTGTCTGCTGTCATATTAATTTAGTTAGCCTACAAAGCGAAAAGTGCGCGTTTGAATTTGAATTGTATTTTTCTTGCCTGCAGAATTGTTCTTTTTTCTATTTTTTTGATTGTGTTTTCGCATCCTTTTTTTACGCCATTCTTCTTTTACTTTATCTTCATGCTTTGCGTGCTAATTTTATTATTTGTGTGACTCCGTGCGCCTTCAATTCAACCGCCACCTCATGCACAAACCAACTCATATACCGTCCTTGCCAACAACAACCCGTTACGTTGAAGACAAGTGTAGAAACGCTGTTACGTGATTTGTGCCATTCCGTCGCACTTTTTCAAACGACCAACTGCGCCGCCACTTTCATTTCCCATCCCTGCCTCGAATCGCCTCAACCTTGCTAGTGTTATTAACTGTTGGCAGCTGTCAAACCTAATCGCAAGGTCCTTGCCAGTGTCGCCACACCGTTCAAATGCCGTCTGTATCAGACTCATCATCTTCGTGCCTCGCCGCTTTTATTACAATTTCATTTTATTTACAATTTTTCATTTTACATTCATTTATTTTATGTTTTTTTATTGTTTTCAACCATTTTTTTCTGTTTTATATTTGGTATTTTTTTTTTTCTTGTTTTTTTTCACATCTTAATCCTGTGTCCCGACAACCGCATACAAATAATACAACACGGCGCACAAAAAATATAAACGAATCTCATAACGACGAAACGAAACGTAACGTAACGTAACGAAATGTACGTAACTGTTATGCATGCAGGAGTTGAAATGTTGCCAGCAGAATTAACGGAGGAATCCACGAATATGCCGAATCTTGTTATAATTGGCATCTCGTTGGCAGCCTTTGGCTTTCTGCTGGTCAATGCGGCGCTCGTCGCATGGTTCTTTGTGCATCAGCGACGCAAAAAAGGTTCGTTGACATTACTTCTTTCTTTCTTTCTTTTGGTTTTTTTCTTTCTTAAATTATTTTGCTTGTCGGCAATTCTTACATTTAAGGCAAGATAAGCGTATCATTTATGTAAATTTCTTCTTTTATGTTACAAACTAATTTTATTTTATAATGCCAATTAAGGGTAAACACTTTAGAATATTAAGTTTCGTTAGATGTTAAGTAATCGCTTGCAGGAAAACGTTCTACGTCATTGAAAAGGTAAGTAGTTATTTTTAAAAAAATATTATAGCATACTGCGTTGCGCAATGTAAGTTTATAACCTTGATTTTAAAATTTGTTTAATAACTTAAATTAAACTATTGAGAGATCTAATACCGAGTTCAATAGATTGCAATCTTCTTAGCCACGATGCCACTTAAATTCCTCATACTAATAAAAGCCGCCTGGTTAATTTGTGTGGTAGTTTATTGAACAGTTCATATATTTTTTGGCTAGGATATTTTTTTCATTGGCAAATTTTGCAAATTTTAGGTCGTTTTTAAGAACCGCCGTGGCCTGTAGTACTCTGACCTTCTAGAGATTTGATTACAAGGCAAAGCAATCGGGATTTCGTGATGTTTTTCTTAACCTTAAATAAATAAAATGTCATGTTGCAAGCAATTTCAGTTGATTTCCTGTCTTTCATTGACCAAAAGTGGACCTTAATTTTTTTAAGTCAAAGTCCATCGTTTGTTTGGCTGGTCGATCTATTCAACTGTCAGACTCAATGTACAATTTTCACCATTATGTGTGCGTTTGTGTTTGTGTGTAGCTAACCAAACAACAGCAAAGCCGCAAGCCAAAATAGTTTCTACTCCTACACTCTTTTTTTATGCTCACATTCATTGCAATCGCTGTGCAAATAGTGTTGACACAAGGCAAGCCAAGCCAAGCGAATGTCGCAAGATTCTATTGGTTAAAAGCAAACAGAATGCAAAAGCACAAAGAACGAAAGCAAAGCTCAGCTCAGCTCAGCTAAAACGGAGTAAAGCAAAGTAGAGCAAATAAATAAAAAACTGAAATCTGCGACAGTGCAGAAATTAATGGCAAGCAAGTTTACTCAGCCTGGACTTGTGCACGGTTGATGGACGGCACGGCATACACGTAGTCCAACAAAAACAGTCGTTTTTCCAACGACGTACCAAGTGCAAAGTAAGCGCCGCTCAGTGTATGACATGAGATTATAATTTTTCACTTATGCTATTTGTGGTTTGCACTTTTGTTTTATGAAAACGAAAGAGAAAAAAATATTAAATGCATTTTTTAATATTTTTTTTTTATCATCTTTTAGTTGTGCTTTCAATCGGTTTGGTTTCATTGGCTTTCGTTGCCATTCATACTCATAATATGTTCTTAAAGCAAAAGTCGCATAAGCGCATGTTTATAATGATGAGCCTCGGCTCGCCAGACCGACGGCAGACCATGTCAACAACAACAACAACAACAACAATCACAAGTAGCAAAGCTTGCAATTATTTTGTTATCCTCTTTTTCACTTTTGTTGGATTAAAAGGTAAAGTTTTCATGTTCTTTTTTCATGTCAAATGCGCCTCTCATCTTTTTCTGCCTGCATTTTTATTATTATTCTTTTTTTTTTTTGGCAATTCTCTTTTCATGTCCAAGTTTCTTTCTTATGCTCATCTTGCTGTGGTATTAAAAAACCATAATCCATAGTTTATGCATACAATTTTTTAAGCCACTCAACTCGTTGTTCTCCGCCTTTTTTACTTGTTTGCGTTTTGTTTTAATATTTGTTGCTATTGTGCTGGCGCATGTTATTCGATTTTTTGTTGTTGTTTTTTGTTAAGCCTTTTGTTTGAACCTAAGCTGTTGAAAATCTGCTGGCAAAAAGCTTACACGCTGACTGACGGACTAGCTGACTGAGAGACAGAGTACGGGCGCACAATGCGGCGTATGAGTGATGTGCATTTAGACGCGCAACGGCAATGGCAGCCATGGCCAAAGTTCTACAAACTTCACGTTCATTTTAACTTTTCTGGCAAAGTTTGCCTTGAGTTTTGTTGTGCAATGCTCATCTTATTACGTTCTTCGCTCTGTTGCTATTCTTTGCTATTTTATTAAGACTGTAACATGCACGTCAAGTTCTGTTGCATACGCGTAGGCGTTTCGTATTTCATGTTATATCAAAAAACAAACACAAACACAAACAAAAACAACAAAGATTTTCACACACAACAAATCTGTCCAAAAGTTCACAAAATGTGCATTTTCATATGAGGCATGAATATGCGTCTGCACATTCATCTTTATTTTCTGCTGCGCCTCAGACGTCTTAGCAGTTTTTTCACTTCTTCAGGCCCATTGTTGCTTGTTTGCCACATTTGTTGTTTGCTAAAGTATTCATGTTACTCACACAGTTCTGTTTACCTCAGTCAAGTTACAACATTTGTTGCAATTTTTAACAATTTCTTTTCACTTGAGCAAAGCATAAAACTTTTACGCTGAATTTTATATATTTTTTCCGCCTTCTTCACCTTGTCTGAGTCTGTGTCTGCGACAAGAGTGCTGCGTGTATAATTTTTGTAGTATTTTTTCCGCTTTCTTACGGCGCTTTTAATATTTAAATAATGTATACGAGACGTTGGCTGGCATATAAAATTAACACTAAAAGTATAAGTTATCAAAAACTTTTATTGTTAGCTTTAAAATTTTTAAATAACCATGATTACAAAATAGCAAAGAAGTTTTACATTTCGTTACAAACACACAAAAATAGTACTTTGACAGTTCATTGTGGCTAAATAAGCTTGTCGCCGAAACTTATACAGCATCAAAGGTCGCATAAAAACATGCTTTAAATAAAGCCTTGCAGGGTAAAACACACTTTAGTACTTCTTCTACTGAAAGCGTGCTAAGCATTTCGTTTGACAGTCTTTAAACAAAAGTCTCGTAATCGACTTTGGCTATTGAATACAAAGATAAGCTGTCAAACAATCAAATGGAAGAGTCGAAAGGCGGTTGCTGCCAATAATTTAGCGCCATATCTTGACACAACACCATGCTCACACGCACAAAGAGACAGACAGCTGGACAGACAGACAGCTGAGCAGCAAGCAGAGTCTAAGCTCATGGAAAAAGTCAAAAAGTTTCACGCTTGGCCAGCGAAAACTTTACAATCAGCACAGCTGCACAACTTCACTCTAAATAGTAGTCTTAGACATGTGCGCCAGGCGGTAAGGGGAGGCGTGGTCAAGGGCAAGCCAAAGGCAGCGGCAGTGACAGCGGCCGAGTGTCAGAGAACTTATTACGAAGAAAAAGTCAGTTTCTGTTGTTGGTTGTTATCTTCTGTTTTATATTTTATAAACTGTCTTTGACACACGTCCAAAATGGCCAACCAGCAACAAAGTGTGTAAAATATTTTGTTCGCTAGGCTACTCTCATAAAAGCTACGAAGATACTTCAACCGCAGAAATTTTATTTTAACACAATGCTTTTTGTTCTAATAGCCGAAATCCAAACGGCGTCAATGTTGACGAAGTTGCCGCCGCCACAGCCGCCGTCGTCAATGTACTTGTACATTAAGTTCAGTTAAGTTGAGTTCCGTTGGTAAACGAATGTTTTATGTTTGCTTTGAAAATAATATCCTTGCAAAAAATTATTTCAATTTCGTTTGCTTGCTGCTTCTTTTACTTAGTTATTTCGCTGTTCATAGTACGTTGTTGTCACTTGAAATTGTGCACGTTTGACATGTACGATAACTACCAAAAGTAACAACACCAATTACAACTACTATGAGAAATAACAACAAAAAAAAAAGCAACCAAAGAACAATATATATACATACATTATTGTGTACCTATATAGATAATATACAGGTATAGACAAAATAATAGCACACTTTTAAAAAAATTACAAATTCTGGCTCACATTTTTCCCCCTTAATTTTTGATTTTAATGGCCACTAGGACTTGAAGGGAAAAGAATACAGTTCTCTAATCAAACGTACTTCCTCTAAGGCATACTTACTTAAAATCTAAGATATTTGAAGGTATTTTGGAAATTATCCTTAAAATATTATTATTCTTAAATTGTTTAAAAATTTTCTATTTTTTGGTCATATTTACACTCCAAGAAAGTCCGACTTAAAAAACCCCATTTTCATTCACAATATCGATTGAAATGAAATGGAAATAATAATTCAAAAATTTCGCAAGCAATTTGCATTAACTTTATTGGTTGAAATCAAAATCGAAATATTTTTGTCTACAGTCCCAAAAAGTAATCTCTCAAATCTTAACGGTTTCATTAAACCAATTAATATTAAATTGTGTACTATATAGTGTTTTTTGTTAATACTCATATTATAGATAACATTTATACCAAAGAAGGTTTATATATCTTATGAAAAGTGTGCTATTTTTTTGTCCCTCGCTGTTGATATATTTGTAACGAACAAACTACAGTTCGAAAATGTCCACGCTGCGCTGAGCAGCTTAACTGAACTCAACTCAATTCAACTCAACTCAATACAACAGAGGATACGAAATTAAGGACGGAGAACACTTCAACTCTTTGCTATAGTTTGTTGTTGTTGTTGTTGTTGTTGTTGATATTATTATACACAACCACGTCGTTGCTAACGTTGTTATTGTTGTTGTTGTCAGGACACACTCATTACGCTTTACGCTTGGGTGTTGCTGGTATTTGTTATTGTTGTTGTTATTGTTGTTGCTATTTTGCTACTTGTACAAAGTTAATACCAACATTGAAAACTCATTTGTGTCGTACAATTTACACAGATTGTTTTCTAATACACACACAAACTCTTGGCCATCGGCAAAGCCGCAACGTGCGACGGTCGGCGGGGAGGGGGAGGAAGTTAAAATGTACGAAACTTGACTTCAGGTAAAATCATTAGTAGCAGTTAAAATTTCAGCAACAACAACAGCAACAACAACAATGAGCACAACAATAGCTTAGACTAACAGCGGCAATAATGAAAACGGAAACGGAAGTTGTCGTCGATGTTGACGACATTGGGCTTACTTGAACTAAGCATTGCTTATGTCAGGCAAGGCAATTACGGTCTAAATAAATGCACATGTATTTGTGTCTGTGTGTGTGTGTGTGTGTGTTTACGTTCGTGTTGTTAAAATCAGTTTAAAAAGTACTTAATAAGTTTTTGTTTGTCTGTATGTGTGTGTTGTTGTGTGTGTGTGTGTGACTATTAAAGAGTTATTGAACAAAGTATCGAACGTCTGTAATTGAGAAGTCAAAGAAGGTTGAAAAGTTTTCATTTGCTAAAATGCTAAAGGCAAAGATTTTAATTAGTGCTTTCAGAATGATGAACAGCAAAATTTCACTTTGTTTTCTTTTTGTGTGCTTTATTGTTGTTTGTCATTTGTTGTTTGTGAAAACCCAATAAGTCCAAAAATGAAAATAGAGAATTTTGTGCATTTCACTTCAAAATAAGCGAAATCTTACATAATATTTTGCTTTCAATAAACATTTGTAACAGCAACTTGACTGCAATGAATTCATCTCTGCTATGAGAGCGAAAAACAACAAAAATTCAAGTCGAGCAATAAACATTCAAAACATGAAAAGCTTCAAGTTTTTTTCTACAAATGCAAACTGTACTTTTATACTTCTTAAGCTGAAAAAATATTTCGATTTCATGTTTCTTGCACTTTTGTGCAAAATTTTGCATTTCTTTCTTGCCACTAAGGCACATGTATGGTTTATGTGTGTATGTATGTGACAGACAATATTCAGTGGCGCAAAACTTTTGCTATTTACAGTTAAGGCAGTCATTGTCATACACATTGTTTGTCTGTCCCTCTGTCTGGGTTCCTGTTGGCTGTCATTGTACTTTGGCGATGACTATCAAAACGGCTGATTGACTTCAAGTTGATGGCAATAACATTGTGGCATTTATATTTTTGTTGTTGCTTGGCAAGCCAATTAAGATTTAACAAAAGCAACAGCAACAACAACAATTGACTGACTGACTGACAGCAACTAAGCAACTAACTTCATCAACAGTGCCGCCAATCAGACGACAACGATTGCGAGGACAATAACGAGAGCAACTTCAGCCAAGTCGTTTTAAGTAACTATTCAACTGTTGAAAGTAATTTGATTATCACACACACACACACAAACACACACACACACACACACAGACACACACACAAAGTAGCAGACGAAGACATTCATATGATTGTGCTTAGAATTCTCTAAGGGCGCATGCTTGTTTAAGAATGCCTTAGTTCAATGGAGCTCAGCTCCTTAGATTGCCTCAGCATGCATTGCTTATGAGTATAACTAAGTGTATGTGTCTCCATGTGTGTGTGTGCATATTTCTATTGCACACATACTGCTATTTAAAAAAAAAAGAACTCTAGAAAAAAATAGACAAGACAAGTATTTCTGTGTGGCAAATAACAATGGCTCCTGGTGCTGTAAGACATTTCCGCTTTGGCAATGTGCTGCACGTTGCAAGTGCTGCACGTTCAGAGCACACACACACATGCACATACACACAGGCACACAAACGTTGTTGAAAGCGTTAACCAACGGACCAAAAGACCGTTAGACCGTACGTTCGAATCGGAGCGATGGTATGTATGTCCTTCAGCGTTTTAAAATTCAGAAATTGTCTGCTCAATGCCAAAATGCACACAAGCACACACACACATATATATATATGTATGTATATATACCACTCTACGCTCAACACATGCCGCAATTTTTTTTTTATCTTTTTATGCGAAAAATAGTTTTTCTTCTACTTTTGTTTTTCGGCTTCAATGAAATTTGCGCAAACGCTTTTGCTTATTTGCTTGGCAGAATTTCGAGCATTTTACACTTGGTTTTTTTTTTTAAACATATTTGAAGCTTTAATTTCGTTTTAATAAACATTTTCTGAGCATTTTTGCATTTGACTCACAGCTGACGCAATGCAAAAACGTGTCGCATTCAAAGCGTGTGCATTATGTGTCTTCTCCTCGTGCCACAAACTTCACTCACTGTGATTTCTATGCAGGAAAAAAAAAGACCATATGATTGAAAAGCCAAGCAAAACGCCTCGATTTGCCACACTTAAACGTGGTCGCATCTGCCATCGAATTATGGACTACAATCGTTGCAAGAAATGTGCAACCAACGAGCTCAGCTAACGAGCCACATTACTCACAAAACCAAGGCTTATGCTTCTTTTTCACTTTTCTAAGATTTTTTTTATCTATCTTGTTGTTTTTGTTCGCCCCAACCGCCTCAACAGCGGACTGACAATGGCATCGCACAAATGCACCACACAGCCCAGACCAGTGGCTCTGTGTTGAGTGCTGCTGTACTGGCATGGCATCCTGTTGGCTTCGCATGATGCTTTACAGGATGCATCATTATTTGCTGTCATCATTACTAGTTGACTAGTAACTCAGCTTCTTTTTATTTTGTTTGTGCAACAGGAAATCTCAACAGAGTATGCAGGAAATTGTCTAGTGAGCATAGCACACAGCTATGCTGACAATGGCGATGATAACGACGACAACAACGTTCTGCAAAAACAAGCAAAAGCAAAGGATACGAAATTGAAGACGAACGGAAGTGGCCAACGCAACGGATATCGGTTCGAGTTGCTTGCCGCTTTAACTTCATTTTGTTATTACTGTTTTTTTTTTTGTGCCAACACTCAGAAAAACAAGTTCAAATTAATGTACAAAATTAATAATTTTTTCGGTACCACTTCACGCTTTGGCATTTTTCCGCCTAATGAAGCATTTCATGGTTTAATGGCAAATGAAATACAAAGAAAATCAATTGAAAAATGCTTAAAATTGATTTTTCAGTCACGTTATTGCTGAGCACTTTGCTTGTATTGCTGTTTGTGCACTCATTTGGCATTTTTGTTAAATCAAAAGTCATAATTCACTTGACTAAATTTGGAGACTAAAACGTTTGCCATCATGCCATCATTTCACCATCAGCCGACATGCAATGCGCCTTCAACGCAACTTAGCCTGAGCTTGACTCTAATCTGACTTTGCCATATTTCAAATGTGCGCGCACGTGGCCAACACCGTCACACACACACGCACACACACGCACATGCACAACGCCCACGTGTTGCCCGCTGATATATGAAGAATGTGCTCGTCCTCGTCGACGTCGACGTAGCTGTCAGTTAAAGTTTTATTTTTATTAGACCAAAAATGGCACAAAATTTCTCGAATTGAAATAAGGTTTTAGTTTATTTTTTTCCGTTGTTGAGAAATGCCAAAAATATATAATATTAAATAGTACGTATACGTGCATAAATTCATATTTTTGTGCTCTTTTTGCTTTGCCTTTGGTCGATTGCCGTTTTCAACGAATTTTACAGACCGAAAATTGCTATCAGAGGCAATAAAAATTAGAGCGACGTACTATTTTACCAAAAAAGAAAGGCAAGAATTGTAGGAAAATCCAACGAAATGTTGCAAAGGATACAAGCAAGAACTATTCAAAATGAAATATGTGCGTATAAGTAGCAAGTAACGCTCGAAATGCTTGCGTCACTTAAACGTAATTTCTCTGCGTGTGTGTGTGTGTGTGTGTGTGTGAGGAAGAAGAAAAATGTGCCGCTGCCGCTGCCAGTAGTTAAAGCTGCTTAGCAATGTCCGGTTTGGGACATTGAAAACTTACTTGACTTGGCTTTCGTTGTCGCTACGCTGTCGCTGTGGCTGTCGCTGTCATGGCCGCCTTCGTTGCTCGTTGTGCTTATCAACAGTAACGGGTATGAAGGCAAAAGGCCGCTCAACATGAAAATTTCATTTCCAATGACAATGCTTGACAGCAACAGTAACAGCAACCACAACAACAACAACAACAGCAACAACAACAGCAGTTGCTGCTTGGTTGGGCAACGATGATGATGATGATGATGACGACGATGACTTAAAGTACTGTTGGCCAGAACGTGGTCGGCTTCAAGTCAAGTTAAGTAAAGTTAACTTGAGTCGTGTTTTAAGCATTCAAATATGCGCAGAAATGACTTCCGGCGCTGACAACTCAACTCAACTCAACTCAGCTTAGCTTAACTCTTCGCGTGCCGCTTGCCGTCTTTGCCAACCAATTCACTTAACTTCTCTCACACAAAATAACAAAACGGACAAACTGAAGTCCAAAGGAAAAAAATACATTCTTTAAGTGAAAGTATGCATTGTCATTGTGTTGCGTTGTGTTGTGTTGTCAGGCATCGTATGATCTTTACTGGCAAGCAAACATTTCTAACATTTTATAACCAACAATGCGTTGGCGATTTCATAAGGCTCAGGCAACCTTTGTAGTATATACGACCCAACAACCACCACACCCGCCCACCTTTAGTTATGCGTGCTTTAGTTGGCTTTCATGTTTATATTTCTGTTTTCAGTGCATAAATTTGAGCAACATGAATTTCGTTGTCGACGAAACGCATAATGTCGGTTGCTTTGCTGCTTTGCTTATATTTGGTTTTTTTATACCCTGCATTCAAAGTGTGCCAGGTAGCCACATGATGCTCTGCAGTAGCTTAAACTTGCACGATTTGTGCCACGCCCACTCCTTCACGTCCAACCAGCCCGTCCACTTATTAAAAATGTTATTGTTCGAACACGGGAAGTGATAGAAACATGACGATCGGCCCCTCATTTACCATTAATAAGTGGTTGTCTTTAAATTGTTATAACTCCAAAACTATTAAAGATACATGCTTCCTATCTTTTATAAGCATGCTCAGTAAATATACAACTTTAAAATTGCATACCACAAAAAAGCCCTCTCTATCATGATTGCCCCTCAAAGATCATCAAACTCTAATCTTTGATAAATTAGCCTTTTTTTCCCGATTTTCTTGAAATTTTTGACAAATATATAAATGAGCGATGCCAAATACTTTTCTTTTAGGTTTGAGGCTTGGCAGGATATCATATTGTCGACTATACTCGACCATAAACTCCTTACTAGTTTTTTTTTTTTTGATTAATTCTATTTTATTATATATTTTTCTTGTTCCCCTTTTTGGTACGTTTCTTTTTCCACTGAGTACTGACATAAAATAATGGAAATGAAAATTTCTTATTTATGTCCTGCAGCAGTAGTTTATTTCGCCCGTTTCAACCCAAACCATTTCGATCTTGTGCAAATGCGCTGCGAGCTAATAACATCAAAACGTTTCCATTAAATTCTCTTCTGCTATGATATTTTTTTTTTTCATTTTTTATGCCACACTACTTTATTATTCGTCCGAACAAAGGCGCATAATTTAAAAAAAAAAAAAAAAAAACAAAAAGAAAACCTCATGTATGCACACATATTTCATATTTTTCGGTTTGCATTTTATTTTTTACTTTTTTTCTGCACAGTTATTTCGGTACGAAAAGTGTTCACGGCGCATTTGTGGCTTCGACGTTGCGTTGATGACGTGATGTTTTTGGGTGGAAACAAGCGAGTGTGTGTGTGTGTGTCTGGCATATGTGCCAACTGACCGCAATGATATATACGTATGTATGTATATCGTATATTTTTTGTGCACTAAATTTTTAATAAAGTGTTCTGTGTACGCCGTAGCAATGCATTGCCAAACTATCTCTTTTTGGTACTCAACTTGATCGGCTCAAGCGGCGTATGAGCGATATTCATATGTCGGCCAATGCACATGTCTTCTTGCGCCCGCTTTGGCTTCCGCTCACTCTTCTTGCTAGACTTGTCTCATGTATCGATTGTAACATGTATGTATGTTGGTCTGTGCCATTGATGTGCCCACATACGCCCACATTTAATCACATAAGCCAACCGCAAAGCTTGTCATTGCGGGCCAAGCTCAAACGGGCCTCTTCTGTGACGCCAATGACTTTGGTTTCAGCTTTTTCACTTTTAGGCGTGCTATTTGGTCTCCACTCACTTACACACACACACACACACACACACACTCACCCATCTACATTGACAGCAACGTACTCAGCACTTACGCGCTTTTGTGTACAAAGTCCTGCGTCCTTTTTTGATATACCTTTTTAGTAATTCCGACTTAACTTGAGTTCGGTTTTGGGCTTTCCACTTTTTTTTTTCGCTCTTGTTCTTCAGTTGAGTTTTCTGCTTTTTGCATTTTCAGCTTTTGTTGCTTTTGTATAAATCAACAATATTTTGGTACGATTTGTTTTTGCGTGGCCATCGCTCCAAGAGTCCAAGAACTTCTACTTTAATTCGTTGCCAGCAAAAATATTTTTCTATATTTTATTCATGAAACAATTCATTCGAAATGATAATGATGATGATGATGATGATGATTCTGTGTACGTGGACAAAAGTCATGTCCACTTACGTACGTTGTCCGGCCAGAGAGACGTTGATGGCGATGGCGATGGCGGCGGCTGCTGATGTTAAGCAGTTGCTTGCCTAAAAGTATGCTTTATTTTCGTGCATTTCTTTTTTTTGTCGTCCTTTTGCTGTACTTATCATCTCTGCTCTGTTTGCTTATTATTTCTACTACTTATTGCTTTGAAACCTTTCTTTCTTTCTATCTTTCTCTTTGTTTGTTTTGTATTTTAATTTTTTTTTTTCTCTTCTTCTTTTACTTTTGTCATGTGACTGACTTCATGTCAGCATTGCCAACTACTTGACTCTTTGTGTGTATGCGTGTATGTGTGTTTGTGTGCTTGAGTGTGTGGTTATACATTTTTTCTATTGCGCTTTACTGTACTTTGTGGCTCCATATTCGTTTATATTTCATAGTTTCACTACATATTCAAGCAGACGTCGGTTTTTCTTTTTTTCTTTCTTGCAATTTATTCGTTAAACTTCTCCAACCTTGTGCCCAGCCTTACTATCATAACCAAGCTATAAGCTCAGCTCCCCCGCCATTGTTGTGCTATTTTGGTCTGCCTGCCTTTTTCTGCTCAAATATTTATAACAATTTCTTCGAAAAGTGGCAACCACAATGAGACAAGTTGAGCAAGTCGTGCAACTTGAAGAAACTCTGACTTACCATGCTACACTACGCCATGCCACGCCTCGACGACGACGATTGCCAGCACAGGGAAATCCTGTCTTGTCTGCCTTCACTTGCTACCGCTCCGCTTTGTATAGGAAAAAATTCATGCACATACGAAAATTGTGCCCAATTTGAGCAAAAGGTTTTCCTGCTTTTCCCTTGCACTCTGCCACTGTACGAATCTGTCTGTGGTTGGTCAGCGTTAGACACACAACGACGAAGACGACGACTACGACGACGACGACGACACACACTTATACTAATGCTTATGCTTTTGCTTATGTCATGGGACATGCTTTACTTCGGTTGTGCTATGCTCAATCTTTGCCTCTTTGCTGTTTGTCCTTCGCCTCTATACATCATCATCATCATCATATGCAGAAAAGATTACAAGAAAATAGCTACAAATGGTTTCTTAATAATACATTTACTGTCCTTCACACAAACACACACCACACACACACTTTGCTTGGCTTACTGCCTCTTAGGGCTCTTGTACGTGTCCTTGTCGAATATATTTTGTTTAGTCCAAAAAAAAATAAATGACTCTCCCTGTTGTATGTTATATGAAATTGGCATATTTGGTTAATTTTCATCGAAATGAACGTGTCAGCATGTATGCCCCTTTTGCTATGCTATAATAAATATATATGTTGCTGCGCTATGACATTTCATGGTATTTCAAGCAAATTTGCAAATTATATGTAATTTTTTCTTTCAATTTTTTTTTGTAAATTTACCATAATTTTAACGATTTTAATATTTATTATTAGCTTGTAATAAAATTTATATTAAAATAGGTAAAAACATTATATTTATGTGACAATGCAAATATTTCTTTTTTATTTACTTTTGCGCAAATGCTACAAAAAAAAAAAGAAAGGAAAACGAAAAATAAAAAATTCAAATAAAATTATTGCAAATGAAATATGTTTTTATTATATTTTCAATTCAAGCATTATTGAAATGTACTTTTGCATTTGTCAGTTATTTTATTTATGTGTGACAAAATCGAAATTGATGATCACAAAGATAGCAAAAAAAACAAAAAATTCAGTAAATAAATAAAAACAAAAATCTATAATATTTAAAAATATATATGACAGCAGCATAAAAGCAACGACAACGACAATAACGAAAAGTTAAAAACAAATATATATTTTATTATTAAGAAAACATAGTTTCATATTAAATCATTTAATTTAACAAAGAAATAATTTCATATTATTTTCTTTTCACATTTTTTCTTCGCACATTTTACGGAACCTTTCGTTGACTGATTTGGAAATTATTGACACCAATCAATGAATTCAACTTGTGACAACGCGTGACGTATGCGTATGAATAACAACAACAACAACGTTGACAATTGTACACAAAAATCATTCCCGGGTGTACACTTCATCAAACCACTGATAAACCTCAACAATCAACATATAACGCCGACGACCGCGGGCAATCTCAACAAATGCGTCATGAAATATTTATGCGCGTTTCCACTTTTTTTATTATTATTATAATTTTTGCCAACAATCAAAATGACAACAACAACGACGCAAACAACACACCAACACTTGCTTGCCTCGTTGTTTGTTTGTTTGTTTGTTTGCTTGTCGTGTGTTGTGTGTGCGTATAAACTAAAACAAAAAAAAAAATGTTTGCTTTCAAATATGAAAACTTTTACAAAATGTTATTCATAACACGCATCACTATTTAACCATTGACCTACTTGACCATTGATTTCGACATGGCACACAAAAAACACAAACAACAACAACAATAAAATGGCAACAAAAAATCGCCTGCCATTGCGACAAAATATTAATAATTGAATGCGACGCTGTTGCATTGCTTTGCCGTTGCCATTTCCGTGCAATGCTCGCTCTCTTCTCCGTGCCGTGCGCAAATATATATATATGTATTTTCATCGAACATTCGTACGTTGAATGTCTGCCAAAACAACAACTACAACAACACACGACTGTAACTTAAAATAAATTACAAAAATTTGTCCCTTTTTTGGCAATCTTCTTCTTTATTTGCATTTGTTATGTGCGCGCACTCGGCCCAAACCCCTCGGCCAAATGTTTGGTCACTGAACATGGCGCGCATTGCCGCCCAATCAATTTTCGTGATGTCACTACCAATTACACCTTTTCAATATTTGCACGCGCGCGTTTATATCTGAATTTTTTTTTTTTTTTGTTTTTATATGCCTTTGCGTTGGACATTGCCAACGAACCATGCTACACAAAAAACTCACACACACACAACACACACACTGACATAAAAACACTGTCCAACACAGCAGCGGAGACAACAAATCAGCCCGGAAAAACGGCGACCATTGAAATGTATGCGCCGAGCTCGTACAATGACACCGTTACCGGCGAGACATTGTCCAGCGTGTCGGAGAAGAGCGAATCCTATTCGAATGAGGGCAGTCAACCGGAATATATTGTAAGTACCCATTTTTTTACATTCCCCCATTATCGCTGCAACACTTTTTATACTCTTCAAGTACTTAGTATTTATAGTATTATAATGTTGTCATGTAGCTTGCAACATTCAAAATGAGACATCTCCGAACATTCTTCTTTGGCATGACAAGACAAACTAATCTAGCGAAGTCTCTACTGTCAATCTGTCTGTGTATATACAATCTTCTTGCACAGTTTTAAAATTATCGTGGTGAAATTTTGCAAATACTCTTTATTGTTTTGCCGTGAAATCCTTGGTAAGAACACTGAAACCAAAAGACCTAAACTGTTCAAGATTAAAGTCGTTCAATAAAAAACGTTCCTGTTATTAAAGAAAGAGATCTCGATAGACTAAATATATATGTATGTATTAGTAACAGACAGGTCCCATCTATGTACCATCCATACAAGGATCTCAAAAAATTTGAAATCTTGAGTAGAAAAAACATCTTTCCTTTTTTTACCAAGCGAGTTAAAATTCGAAAATTCTATTCTTAATGAGACGCAAGAACTTTAATGAGACGTAAGATCTTTTTTATATCAACAAATTGGCTTGGTATCGCTCACTTATAGCCGAAATCAGGAGCTACAACAATGAAATTTGTTGTGTGGACTATTGAGTTAAAGAGAAATGTTATTCTACCGAAAACAGACTTGAAGAGTATGCAAACTTCGGCAAAGTCGAACATAATTTCTTACTAGTTTTTCAACACTTAATTTTTTGTTTCGTTGCAAATAATATTGCATACTTGACGGCGCTTTAAATATTTTAAATCAGTTATTGTTTTGTTAAGCAAAAGTCATTTAACCGTCAAGCTTTTACTATACTTATTTGATGTCTGCAACGTTTTAAGGCTTAATAGGACCAATAAAATACACAACAACAATTCCAATAAAAAACGTAATTGAAATGGAATACGATTTATAAAAATTAAACGCAATTCACGTCGTTTGCAAGCCCAAGCGTAAAATGTCAACGCGAATAAAAAAAAAAAGTAGCTTGCATGCCACGCCCGTGCCCAAGCCCAGACGCGATGGCGTTGAATTAAGTGCACGCGGCATGAGTAAGAGAAAAAAAATTGCCTAGAAGTGAACTAATTTCAATGTGCAACTTGATTAAAATTCCAGCTGCAAGCGTAAAAAGAGTACAAAAAACTGCGAAAAATTAATGAAAAACTATTGCAAGCAGGCAAGCAAATGGGCAAGCCGTAAGAAAGACAGACAGACAAGTCGACAGACTGAAGAGTGAAAACGTATTAAAGTTGTTGTAGAAGAGGCGACAGTCATGATATGAAAAAGCAAGTGAGCAAGCAAGCGACGACAGCGACGACGAAGGACAATTCAAAGCACAAGCAGCAGCAGCAGCAGCAACAACAGCTGTACGCCTTGAGGCGCTAGGCGCTTGTTAAAGTGTACGTTAACGATGGCAAGCGTTGATATTGAGAACGTTGAAATGAAATTAAGTTAAAGCAGCGACAGCGGCAAAAGGGCCAACATGCTTGGCCCACTGTACTATGATGCTGTGCTCAACAGGAAACGGATGTACGGCATAGTTGTAATGCCGCGGAAACGCTGCCGACGCTGCAGTCGATGCCGCGTAATTAATCACGATGTCTTAGCTTAGAGTCGTGATGCGGCACTAAACAAATCGTTTCAAATTATTAAAATCATTTATTATCAGCCTAATCTTTGTTGGCGCAATGTTTACAAACGAACACACACACAGTCACTCACACAGACAGACAGACAGACAGAGCGGCACACATACGCACACGCCAAAGCAATAAAAAACCACAGAGAATGAAAAAAAAAATAAAATAAAATGAAACGACTTACTGTGTTAGCAAAAGGCGGAGCACAGAAAACGTCGTCAGCGACGACGAAGACGACTAATGCCTTTTTGCTGGCTGCTTATGTTATAAATCAGCGTTGCGTATACGCAATGTTGGCATTGAAGACGCGTTGCCAATTACAACAGCACCCTGCACATTCAAGCATTGACAGACAAAAAGGCGCATCAAAAACCAAATACAAGAAAAACCGAAAAAGGCATTAAAAATAAGAAGAACAAAAAAAAAAATAAATATAAAAGCAAAGGCGAAAAACGAAACAGACAAAAAAAAAAAAAAAATTGCGGCATATAAAAGTAATTACAAAGCATTAATTATGTTTTGGCAGCGTGAGAAAGTTCTGTACAAGTAGAAGAAGTACGAAAAATTAGAAAGAAACCAACGACAACAACAGCAGCAACAACAAAAACAACAACAACTAGTGACCAATGTTACTGTAGACACATGGCGTATACGAAATGACCAAAGCCAACATGACGTATGAGTAATGCCAGCCAATTTATATGCTGTCCACTGCACAAGCAATGTAATGGCGCCCCATGGTATGCAACCAAGCAACCAACTATTTGCAAACTTAATTAAACTTCTAAGCAATAAAAAAATAAACTCCAAATAAAACAAAAAAACTAAAAACCAAAAATAAAATAAAAGAAAATAAGAAAAAATAAAACAAACCAAACAATAAATGCAATCAAACAAAAGAAAGTAGAAAAATCATTAAACAAAATCAACAGAAAATTTAAGCAAACACTCTTTTCGCCGAATAATTAATCATCATAAACAAAAATAAATGCTAAACGAAATAACTTTTTTGGCCAAAAACAAAAACTGCCAAGTCTGATTACATCTTCAGCGCTTGCAAGCAAATGAGTTGCAAATCGAAAATAGCAAACAGCAAAAAATAAATAAAATAAAATGAAAATAAAAATAGAAAAAAAAGAGGAACTGCACAGCAAAACATTTGAAAATAATAATTCATCACATGGCCGCCGAACCTAAAGCATTTGAATCTTCACTCTTTTTTTTTTTCTTCCTTATTATTATTATTCTAACTGCTTTGTTTTGTTTTCGTTATAGGATGAGGCGCGCAAAAAGGCCGCATCGACTTATCTGGTCGAGAGCACGGATATGCCACCGCCACGTTACCAAAAGGATGGCACCTTGCCAGCATTGTATCCCAATAACATGGGTAAGAGTCGTTTAATAGTACAAGTCAACCATGCTAACAAACTCGGCCAAGCACGATGAACTCATCGACGTGCTCATCGTCCTTTTGTTGTCCTTGCAAAATGCAAACATGCCGAGGGAATTTTCCCAACAAACTGCACTGACAAACTTGACTGAGCCAAACGCGCGCATTTACATGACTTTTTTTTTCTTGCTTCTTTTTTATTTTTATACTTTTTTTTCACATTGTACTGGTATTTTGGTACTGGTTTTGCCTGCGAGGACATTAGTTACAGGATAACGGCAAACAGATCAAGCGACAGTCGGCAGACGACTCGTTCGTTCGTTGGTTCGTACGTACGCTCGCTGGTTTATACGTTTGCTTGCCAATTGGAAACTGCAGTTGAATTATGACGTTAGATTATTGGCCCAAATACAAAACACTCAGCTCAGTGGTTGTATGTATGTGTTTGTGTGTGTTGCTTAGCGAGTTCGATAGTTTGTTATGCATATTGTTTGTTTGTCTGTCTGTCCGTCTGTCTGTCTCTCATTTTGGCACGTTTGCTGTGCCTTAATTTCAACAAACACAAGCGCGATAAGTTCCTCTTGCACACAAAACGTTGCCGTGCCTTTGCTGAAATACAAAAGTCAATAAAAAATTACATTAATTTTATATTTACACACACACACACACACACATAGACATACATTTGCCTATAAATCAAAAACAAGTTGACTGTTCGAGGCTGCTTGACCAAAAAGCGTAAAAAACTTAGCGATTTACATTCATTCATTCATTTGCTTATACGCTTATTCGTTTATGCTTTCAAACTGGTACACAAATACACATACATGCCAAATGTATGCGCTTCAAATAAGCAGAGCATAAAAGTACAAAAAATTGTTTAAGTTAATTAACTCGAGTCGGATCGTGGATGTATTGGCGTTTGAGGCTCACCAACGGACAAAAACGTACAAACAGCAAACAATTTCGTGCTGCCATCTTCTCTTCTTTTTTATATGCTATTGAATGCCTGATTTCATTTCATGATTGCATCACCAACGACTCATCTCATCGTCGTCAACATCAATGCTCATGACTCCAACCGCTGTCCGCTGTCCAATGTGCATTTTGTTCCCTCTCTCTCTATCTCTTGTGCCATTGGCTGCAATCAAAGCTCATGCCGCTGCCGAGCACAAAAAGCCAACGCCATCGAATGCAATCGTAAGGCACATAAAAATTGCCAACTAAATGAAAAAAGCGAAAGAAAATAAATGAAAAACGCTGTTGAAATTCAATTTCTTTACACGCTTAATTGTAATTGAGCAAACCGATTTTTTTCTCGACTTTCTTTCTAACTGAATGATGCCTGCATTCGCTCGAAGTCAACAGCGCCTTGTCAATTGTGTACTCTTTGTGTGTGTGTGCCTTGTTAGACTTCAAGCATGCCCCACGTCATCTTCAACGTCATCATCACTGTTGCTTCTCAGCTAATTTTCAATGCTTACACTGCTTTGCTCTCAATTTATGTCATAAAAGCCTCGAATTCGTCTTTACTCATCTTATGCCCGCAACATAAAAATGCAATTTACCACAAGTTATTTTCTTTTGTGGTTATTTCGCTCTATTTTTTCTTTATGTTGCCAACTTAAACAAACAAAAAATAATAATAATAATAAAAAGAAAATATTGTTGAGCAAATCATAGTTGCAACAGTAAAGTAGAAGAAACCACATCACCAAATAAAATATAAAAAAATAAAAAATAAATAAAAAGAAAAAACGCACAAACATACAAAAAGCATCAAACAAGTGCGTTTACTCAAAACGCATTACTCTAGAAATAACATTATTAACTTCAGTGCAGCGAGTCAGTGGCGTCGGTGGCGGGGTATGAATGAGCGCACAGAAAGTTGCAGAAGAACGCATTTTACAAGCACCGAAAGAGCGTGTCTTGAAGTATGACAGGCAACGACAAAAGGCAACGAAGTATGAACTCACGCTCAATAAAAATGAAATGAAACGAAATTTTTGTCTTGTGTAAGCACAAACAAACAAAAAAAATAAAAAAAAAACAAAAAAAGTGCAAGTCTCTTTGAAGATATTTTAATGCGCAAATGAAAAAAGAGTCAAAAAATGCACTTCAAGAAAATGCAGAATTGCAATAATAAAAATACATTAGCTGCGCGCATAAGTGGCACCAACTTGTCTAAGTGTCACGTCAAGTAAGCACTTCAGGTACAAAAGCAAACCAAATACGCTGCAAATATATATTTTTAGCACGCAGCAACATTTACGGTGCGTATACGTAATCGACAACTACATGACGTATACGCAACGTGTGCAATTTAATCATCAAACAAACAAACACACACACACACAAACGCAAATACACATGAAATTTAATTACATTTGGCAAGCATTCGACTTGCAATTATTGCTTTTTGGGTCAAGTCAATCATGAAATGCACTTTGGCTGTACTTGTTTCATCTTCGTTTCCATCTTCGTTTCCATCTTCAACGTCATCACATTTGTGCACACAACAAGCAAAATAACTTTGGCAAAATGGCGACCAACAACTAACTTAACATGCTCTAAGCGCAGGCATATTGTTTTAAAAATGAAGACGGAGGCAAGAATTTGTTTCGCATATTAGAATATTATGTTCAGCTTAGGCGAAGCTTATATATCCTTTGACAATGTAAGTCTAGTTTAATAGTTATGTGCCACGCCCACTTCTTTCTTGCTCAACCAACTCAGACTCAGAGAGTAGACTCAGTAAACTTAACCCAAAGAAATGACACACCACGATTTTTGCCCCTCCCTCACAATTCACCCTATAAATTTGTTTTCTTCATAGTGCTTATCTCATAAACTATAAAAGGTAAACACCTCTTTAAACCTGTATACCACAAAATACCCTTTCACCACATTGTTGCCCCATAAAGAACATCAAACGATGAAGGTTTTTTAACAGATTTTCTTGAAATTTTGACAAATTTATAAATGAAGAATAACAAACATCAATTTTTTTGTTATATTGGGCGTGGCACTGCCTAGCTTGTGTGCAGTGTTGAAAAGTGTCGTTTATATTTGACTATACTAATCTTAATGGTTTTATTGATGCAACCTAATAAACGTTGCAGGCTTCATGTAAAAGTTTATATACCCTTTTCCAAATGAATTTCGTGTATAATAGCAAAGTTATATGTTGTGTTGAGAAAGACACCGAAAAATAGAAGGAAACTTAAAACATAAACCCTAATAAAAAAACCCCAAAACACAAGAAAAAAGGCCGTATGACTAGAAAAGTAACTTACAAAGTCAGTCAACTTCGAATGCGAGTCTTGTTAGCCTAAAATACAATCATGTCGTTGTATATTGTTTTTCGTTATTGTGCATGTTTTGCAGTTGTTGTTGTTGTTGTTATTATTGTTGTTGTTGTTGCTGTAACTGTTAGTGTTACTGTACTTGATGCGCTTGCAGCATTTTCATGCAAACAGCTGAAGCAAAAGCAAAGCATAGAAATTTTGTTCATACTGAAGCGCACAATGCGGCGTATACGTAACATTGCTTTGTATGTCTGTCGCACTTTGTGTTCGGTTGAGTGTGTGTGTGTGTGTGTGTGTGTATTGCAAAGAAAATGCGCTCATCGTGAAGAATGAAAATATGTCACAGTTGTAACTCTGTACATACGATATTGCATAAAGAGGCAAAAGAGTTGCCAAGCGGCAACAAAATTCAAGAAAACTGCACAAAATCATAGCGCAAACAACAGCCAAACAAGCAACATAGACAACCATGCCACCATGCCACCCTGCCGCACCACACTGCGTCGAACGAACATACAACAACCATCTGCTCCACTTTTGTACACCTTAAGGCCAAACTTGACAAGCTGCTGTCGACAACTGAGATGAGAAGCTTGAAATTCTACTTGTCGCAGCGACTGTTGATGTTTCTGCAGCGAATCGAAGCGCAGGCAACCGTGTGCAGCAAGCGAATGAAACGGTGTCGGTGGGCGCAAAGAAACATAGCAATGAGACAGAGGCCTAAAAGCGTAGAAGGCAAGTTTTGGTGTGTGTATGTGTATGTGAGTAAAGGTAACCATGGGGAAAGAAAAACGAGTTGAGTTTGTGCAAGTATGAAAATTAATAAGAGTGAAGCATGTTTGCTTATTTAAAGACTCTTTGCAACAACATGAAGATTGTCCAAGTGCGAGGCATGCAATTCAACGTTGTTGATGATGATCATGATGATTATGTTGCTGACGATGACGATGATGACGAGGCACGATAAGGGCAGTTGGCAAATTTGTGCCAAGATTTACACTTGTAAAAGTGTTGCTGCAGTTTATTTCATATTGAGTGTACATAAAAATAAGAGGAAGAAAAAATAAACAAAATATTATACAATATTTAAGTTTGAGTATACAAGAACTTCATGAAGAAAAAAAAAAATACAAATAAGAAGAAAAAAACAAGCATACGCCATGTTGCACTTTAATATTTACGAGCTACAAAGTTTATTTTCTAAACGAGAATGCAATAACAGTAAAAACAAACAGCATAAAAGCAAACACAGACGACAAACGTCAACGATCAACCGACAACCGACACGGGCAACATGAGCGACAAATTTTCAATGCAATAAAGCGAATACATCGTAAAAAGAATAGTTTATTTACTTCGTGCATACTCAAAAAGCTAACAATATAAAAGTGGAAAACAATTAAATAAAATTACATGGCAAACAATGCAATGACATGTGCAACACTCACGCGACGCATATGACATGCCACACACACACCCACACACACACACATATATATGCCACTTGCCACCCTGGCTTTGTTGTCGTCACTGTCACTGTCATCGTCAACATCTTCTATATTTTCCGTCATCATTTCCACACTGACTGTCATTGCTGTCAGAAGCTTCGAAGTTTGTCGCTACACAAATATTTATGCAATCGTCGTACTGCCACTGTTTACACGCTCCCGTCAACGACGCCGCTACCAACACAATGCCTTAGCTTATGTTTCGTCAATGCAAGCAAGTTATGACACATGTGTACATTCTGCACATCTTTTTTTTTTCAATTTTCATAGCATTTCAACATTTTCATGTGTCTTATTTTGCTTTTTCGTTTGTTTGTTTTGTTTTGCTTAGCGAGAAGTCACATTTGGCACACTAAAAAAAAAACCGAAGCAAGGACGGTATAGTCAAGTATATGCAACTAAAAATTGCACTGCACACACGCCCGAAATCTAAAAAAAAAAGATGTATAATAGTCTTTGCTCATTTACGTATTGGACAAAATTTTGAACAAATCAGTAAAAAATATGGAATTATTAAGAAAAAGAAGTATGATTGTTTTTGAAGGGCAACTATGACGGTGTGGGGTATTCTGTGTAATACAGTCTTAAAGGTGTATATTTACTGAGCCTACAAACATGCATTTCAGATTTGTACCTCTCATAGTTTTAGAGAGATAGCAATTTTAGAAAGAAAATAAGGGGTAAGGGCAAAATCTGTGGTACGCCATTTTTTAGGGTTATGCCTACTGAGTGTCAATACTATCACTTTTGGTATTTGTGTAGGGTATGGACGTGGCACAAAACAACCTACTGACTTTACGTGTCTACCCGCTAAATTTGAGGTCTCAAGATCTTATAGTTACTAGGAACCATGATGAGCGCGAACAGACGAAAAGACAATGTTTCAATTGATCTCTTTTGTCGACCTGATCAAGAATTTATAAACTTTATATGGTCTTGCACCCTGCCATATATCAAACTCAATATAGCCTAACACACGCTATGCGCAGAGTATAATTTAACAAAAAAAAAAAAAAAAGGAGTTACAAGCCAAATGCGAAGACAAGCAGCAGCTGTTAGAACACATTGTAACAACATGTTGACGCTTCCTGCAGTCAGTCATTTCGACGGTTGCAATTGCTGTGCTGTTGTCATTGTTGTGCGCTCGTTGTTGTCATTCCTGTTGTATGAATTTCGTCGCTTTGGCCAACGGATTGCGGGCAGAATGCGCAAGGCGCGCACCACGACAACGGCAACGGCAACGGCGACTTTTACAAATTGCAGCTGAAGCGAAATGCTTGAACATGTTGTTGCTGTTGCCATTGTCTAAGTTCCTTTACACCACTGTAGTACAGCATATGTGTCCGTGTGTGTGTATGAGTGTGGTTTTAGTAATTCTTTTCTTTCCCGCCCGTTGACAGCAAATTTGTAGTCATTCATTCCCTGAGGCAAGTGTCTGTCTCATAACATGCTCGCTTTCTGTAGCAACCCTTGCACATTCAGTCAAAGCCGTGGACACTTTGTAGCCACAATGACACACTCCTTGCATGTCATGTCGCTTTGTATAATTGTATTTATTTAATTTAAGCACTTTTGCATATTGGATTAGAACACAGTTGTGCAACATGTTGCACGCAAAAATGCCTTTGGCTTTTTTTCTTCCTTCTCATTTCATTTTGCAACAATTTTCTATAATTGCACAGACAAAAACCAACTTGCTGTTCAACAAAGTTGTGAACGACACCTTCAAAAGCACAAAAGCCGCCAACATGTGTTCCCCATGGGTGTTCGCAACCTTGCCGCACCTTGTCGCAGACTCATACACCACCTTTGCGACTAGCAACTCACACTGGCACTACACGTGCTCATTAACGTGACGACGTGTCGCAAAGTATCTCATTAAAAAATCGCACCCGCCTGCCGGTCTTCAAGCGTCGGCTTAGATTACATTTTCGGCGTCGCTGTTAATTTTCAGCTTGTTTCTGTTTATTTCTGCCAACCGCCGTCATTTCTCAGCCCAAGGTACGCTTTGATAAGATTAAAAGCTGTAAGCCAATGTCGTTTCCCACCGCGCCGCTCTCTGTGTGTGTGTGTGTGTGTGCTTTGTTAGCATTCTGCAGGCATTAACTATGCGTTGTCGTTTAATTTCTATGACCGCCATTGCCAACGGCGGTATTGTATAATTTTTGCTATTTATTTACATTTTTCTTTTGTGTAAATAAAAAAAAAAAAAGGAATGCCTGCTTTTAGGCGCGCCCTGATTTGTTTTTCTATGCCATTTTAGGCGTTGTTTTTATATTCGGTTTTCTAAAAGACTAACGGCGCTTTTTCTAATTTCAAGGCTATGTGCGAAATGCGCTAAGAAGCTTTTATAAATATTTGCCGTATTTTTCTTTAATTTTGCAAAATGTTTCTTATTTTTTTTTTTTGCTGCCTATAAGTATGCAAGCATTAAATTGCTTTGAAGTTAAATATTTTTTTGCATAGACAATGAGTATTATTAATTGAAGATATTTGCTTTTATTTTCGCCACTTTGACAACAATTTGCATGCGTGTGCGTGTGCGTGTACGTGTGACACATACTTGTTAAATAATGCCGCCAATGTGTGCGCACAACAACTTGAAGCAACTTGAAAGACATTTACGCTAATAGGCAACGAGTGCCAATTTGCAACAAATACTGTCAAAATTCTATGACACAACAACTTCCGCACTTCAACATCAGGCAGGCAGGCAGACAGACAGACACATCAGCACACCAGTAGACTACTCTTCTTCCCCCGCTGGGCGTTAAGTGTTGATCATGCAACAACAGGCAGAAGACATAAATTTATGCCTACGCTTGTCTTTGCGGCTGACGCGTTGCCACAAGGCGAAGTTGAGTTCAACGCGTAAAGGCGTGAAAACCACAAACGTAACAATTTTGTAATTTTATAAAATAGACTCAGACATGACACACACACACACACACACATGCACACACACACGTAGAAGGCAAATGAACGCGCATCAACGAAAATAACAATAATATTGTTAAGAACTTGAGCTGTCGTTGCTTGTTTTGAGCCAAGACGCCTTCGCTATTGTCACTTGTTATTGCAATTGTTGTTGTGTCGTTGCTTGTGTTGGTGTTTGGTGCTGGTGTTTGGTGCTCGTGACAACGACAAATTGTAGCAAGCAGCAAAGCATAACGTTGACATTAGATGAAGGTCTCTTTGCCTCAGCTTGCCAGCCATATGAGCCTAGCAAAGATACATATATGTATGTATGACAAGAAGTGTGTGTGGTTTGCTTTATTTAACATGCATACGCATGAAGACACAACAGAACACCACACAACACAACAGAACAGAACAGAGAACGCGTGAGAGCGCTCGTGACAATTCATGAATTATAGATTTCAGTCGAAACAAGTCGAAGTTAAACAAATGAATGACGGTGATTGCTATACGTTGGCATTGGCATCATCATCATCATGATGACGATAATGATGATGATGACGATGATGTGTTATATGTTGGCGTTGGAATGTAGGTGCTGATTCGATATAGACATATATCGAAATTGCGGTTGAGGTAACCAATCAATGACAACTCATTTGCACAATGCTTAACAAACCGTGAGCGCTTTTGATGCTCACAATTGAGTTATTACACGAAGCACGAATTACGCATTATATACAATTGAATTGAATTGTTGTTGTTGTTGTCCTTGTTGTCGTTTTCCACTTAAAAACACTAATCAGCAATGACAATTGACAAGCATTTTACAAATCACAGAGCACACACGCAGAGTGTAAGTGATCAAAGGCGAGACTGGAGACAGGAATGCAAGACGCCCACGTGTCTCTCTTTGTCATTTAAAAATGCCAGAATGCGAAAAATACCAAAAGAAAAATCAAATGTCAAATTGTTGTTTTATTTTTTTTTCTTTCAAGTACAGAAAAATTAAACAACAAAACGTAAGAAACGAAAAATGAACGCAAAATTACGTCAATGAAATGCCAGCCAGCAGACAAGTGCCGAGCAGTACAAACCAAAGCAAAGCAAAACAGAGCAGCAACAAATAATTTATACAACATGCGCCATTATTTCATGCCTTTGGTATGATACGGGCTACAGACTTGCCACACACACACACACACACAAACACACACAGAAGCAAAATGTCTTTCTTCACTTGTGCATGAGCAAACGATACGCTTGTGATTTATTTGCAGAGCAGCTCAGAGTTGTTGTTGTTGTGTGTATGTGAGGGCAGAGCAGCAAAATGAAAACGCTCAACTTGCACGTACCAACAAAGGTAACGGCAAAGGTGCGCACAACAACAACAATAACACTCACAACAACAACAAACAAGTCAAAGCTTTCTTACAACTACCAAACTAAGCAAAACAGCAGAACAGCAACAAGAAGCATGCCGCTCATTTCCTTTGGCTGTCTACACAGACACACACACACACACACACACACACACAGGGACACTGAACTGCTGACAAGGCAACAACATTAGCGAATCTATACTGTTTGCTTTATACTTGGCCACCTTATGGCAACACCTTCTATACCCAAACCACAAACAACACCAAAACCGTTCCCTACATGCCCTACGCATGCACATTGCTTTCACTTTGTACGCTTCGTGGACGCTTAATTCATGCCAAATTAATAGCAGCAGCAACAGCAACAGCAGCAGCATGAGTCGATGGCATAGAATGAGAAAAAAATAATAAAAGATTGTCGAATGGCACGACAGCAGGACTGAGCAAAAGTATTGCACAAATTGACTAAGGCATGGCGAGCAAACGAACGAGCGAACGTGCGAATGAATAAAAGCAAAAAGTATATTATATATAAAAGAGCAAAAGAAATGAGTCGAAATGTTTCAAGCGAAGATGTCGGCACTCAATCTTAGTAGATAATTAATTTATGTGCGAAACAATGGCAATAAATATAAAACATAAATTAGTGTAAAAAGTGACAGTGCGCAAACTGAAGGGCAAAACGAAGAAAAGGCGCGGAGAGGAAGAAGAAAAAGTATAAATGATTGTGTGCATGAGTAGGAAAGAGAAAGTGCAGTGATTATATGACAGTACAGAAACAAGTTGCTCAATGCATGTTAACAGCGCGACAAACCGTGAGCCACTGTACATATGTCCACATATTTATATATATATATTTTAAGCCTTGTGTTTATCAATAAATGTGACATGAATCATGCTGAAGGCACGCTTCAAGTCAACAATAATAAACATGCACAACGCCGTGGCTTGCCAGCAATGTTGATGGTGTTTTTGTTGGTGTTGATAATGATAATGATAATGACATTGTTGCGCACAACACTACAAACGGATAATTATAATAATAATAATGAACACGCTGAGCTGTAACAGCTTCACGAGGTATGCAAGGTTGATCAGTTGTGCAGATTGGCAGTTGGTAGAGCACCAAACGACAGGTCAGATAAACAGTCGCATAACACGAATTGCAAACTTAAGTTTGTCACAGCATGATGTCCTTGTCGTTGTCATTGTCCTTGTGCTTGTGCTTATGCCTGTTGTCACGTTACCAGCGCACGAGATGATGAATGTGCATGTAATTTAATACGCGCGTGGCTTTCGCAAGTCAGTGAAGCACAAACACAAAGACAAAGAGACAAACGGCACGGACAGACCGACAGACAGATAGGCAGATATATCAGCTTTGCTTTAGACGCGTGTGTGTGCGCATGTGACATATTATATAGCAAATGACTTACATAATGAGGAAGTTGACTACCAACGATAAGCATCTCCTTATGAAAGAGTTAATTATTGGGTAACAAATGAGTTTCCGCCATTTTTCACCAAGAATTAAGAAGTTTATTGTGTATTGGTCATTACGCATTCCACATCGGAACTTACCATGAGTCGATTCAATTTTTGGCATCTTCAAATGATACAAGTGATAATTGGTTGGTGCAATATCTCCAATTTTCTTTTTTTTTTTAACCAACCCCAATCCGATTAAAATTAATTGCTTGTTGCCTCGCTTCTAGTGTGAGCGCAAGTTCGTTGTGCTTCTCAAACCAATTTGTTATCAATAATACCGTGTATTCGGCCTTTCACAGCGCTCTTTATCTGCCACATACAAATTCAACGTTTTTAAGCCTTAGAAATTACTCATGGTAACTTCTCTGCAGAATTTCCTCAAATTAATTTAATAAATCAAAGCGTCTCGCCGTGTATTTAATGCAAATAGGGAAGGGTTTTCATTACAAGCAAAGCCGATGCCCCCACAAAATGTAAGAAGGTTTTTTTTTGGCGTTTGGTACGAAAAATACCGCCAAGCAGGAGAAAAGTGAATGGGGAAAGTGAAAAGGGATGGCCTATCAGAGTATAAAATTCTAAGTTTTATATTAGTTTTCTCTTAAAACTCTACCAAAAAGCTGTGACCCTTTTTGTAGCAATATTTTTCATTTTTATGGTTTGTTTATGGAACTCGGCAGAAATTTAATATTTAAGAATAAACAGTGACGTCATTTAAATGTTGAAAAATCAATTTCAAAATCTGTGCTTATACTTTTTCAATATCTTTTGCCGTTTAAAAATTAAATTCACTTTAGGCTGTGAGGCACTTTACTTGGCACCAATAAATAAGCATTAAAGTGTTGCAAGATGACCAAATAAACGGTACTATGTCTTACAAGAATAGCAATGCAAGCTTCTAGTGCGTTGAACTTTTCTCAAATGGCGAGCATTTATTTTTATCGTACATTAAATTCATCTTTTTTATAAAAATTAAAGTCATTTTTCATGTCTGGTTTCGTGTTATGCATTAATTATTGATTTTTCATAAGACTTGTTGAAATGGCAACAATTTGCATACATATATACGTATAAGCATATAAGATCAAATGACACCAAACCACAAAAGGCAAACGTTTTCAATTCCAACTGCAAATGACACATTTATGTTAAAGTCATGGCGCCAAACTTCACCGCAACCCGCAGCAGTCTACATTGTTGCAGATAATAATAGAGCAGAACGTAAAGGTGCTGTTACACACACACATACACACATATATACTTATACACTTGCATATGCATGATGCTGCAAAATGTTGCAGAACGTTTTGTATGTGCAACATTTTCATTCTGCTTCATTTCACGTGCAAACGTTTGGAAAGAAATAAAACGAGCATCATTAATTGCGAGCAAAATGTAAAATAAAATGGTTTGAAGAGCAAAAAAAAAAAAAACAAAGATGGAAGTGGCAACGAAGAAGAAGAAGAAGTGGCAACATAAGGAGTTAAGCCTCAATAGGTATGAAACTATCAAGGCAAAGCAGGCATGCGACATATGCAACAGCATTGATGATGATGACGATGACGACGATGATGATGATGATGACGATGACAATGGTGTTGATGACGTTGACGTTGTGCATAGTGTGTCTGTGTGTGTGTATGTGTATGTGTGCGTGTCTGTGTGGTTGAGTTGTGTGCACCGACGAACGAACGACTATAAAGGCAGCGACTAGTGCAGTTTTGCTGATAAGGCATGACCAAGCTATATAATATAAAAATACGAGCGCTGTCAGCAGCGTTCACAGCTGCCTGAGGTTGTTATACAACAAAGAAAAAATACTGAAAAAAAAATGGTATAAAATTGTATAAAATAAAAAAAAACACGAACCGTAAAAGCAAAAACAAATGTTATGGGAAAGCCAACGGCCAACGGCAAATAACATGAAAGTTGAGAGCTATTTTTATAAAACAAACCAATTTAGTGGCAATGCAATAAAATTCCCTTACATGTGCAACGGTGTGTTTGTGTGTGTGTGTGTGTGTTGTGACACGATTTGAATATCAAAGCTTGTGGCAAGTGGTGAGCAGTAAACGAAATCAAGTAGACGCCATGTGGCACATTTTAGTACAAAAAAAAAGAAAATGGCGGAGATAACAAAGCGTTGACAAAAACAACACACACACACACATACACACACAAGTGAAAACCCCATTGCAAACAGTTGGCAGCACATGCACACATACTCACATACATTGTGCAACGGACGCTGATAACAATTGCGCAAAAAAGTATGCTACGATTTCGAATTGGTCGCTTCTTGTGTGCGTGTGTGTGTGTGTGTGTGTGCGGGAAATGAAAATTTTATGAGTCGAAATTTAATAATTCCGCTTCGGTTTATTTGTCTGTCGGTTTTGCCGCCAGTGACGATTCCCGTTGTTTGTCTGTGTGTGTGTGTGTGTTTGTTTGACTTTTATCAATCGATTTTGCTCATTGTCGCGCACTTCTGTGCTCCCAATTGATTCAATTAGAATTGCATTGCGTACAACAAATTTTCCTTGCTTTAGAAACTCTTTATTATTGTTTTTTTGATAGCATATTTTCTGTTGCATAACCCAAGGCGTTGCGCTCATTGCATGCTTTCGCCAACTAATGAAAATGTTATGAAAATATGCAATAATTTTATAAGCGAAAACAAGCTGTGCTTATTATTACCGCCACCACTGTCACACCTGCAAGCTGTGCATAAAATTACCGCCACCACTGTCACACCTGCAATAATGTCATGAGCCAGCAGAACATTAACTTTAATGCATTTTAACGCTAATACGGCTTATACAACAACAAGCTGAGTCTTGACGATGTTGATGTTAATAACATGTTTCTCTCTCTCTCTCTCTCCTCACAGTTAATGCACGCACTTTGCCACATCCGCGACACAACAACAATGCCGCCGCCAATGCGCTTGAACACCATCAGCAACAACGTGCACGCGACGATCAAATGCTCATCAACAAGGGCGTCTACATACCGTCCCCATCGCCAGCGCCGCCACCCGATGGCTCCTACTATAACATGAACAGCGACAGATACTTGTCGTATCCGCCAATGGTGAGTAGCAATCAAATTCTAATAGCATATAGTTTAAGTAAATAATATGCGAGCATGAACTCAACGACGACGAGTTCGTTGCCATGAGCATAGCAAAATCCGGCAGCAACCGGCAGCTGATGGACGTTTGCTGCAAAATTTTTCATTTATTGTTAATCATGGTTGGGATTATTTCGCGCAATTAGTTGAAATTTTATGCGTTGCGCGCACTAAGATAAACTTACGAAATAAATTAAATTCTTGATTTACGTAGCAGTTGAACATGCTATTGAAGTAGAGGAGCACGAACGCGAACGCGAAGCAGAAGCGACGAAGAGGAAAAATTCAACGGAAAACGTACAAAAAATAAAACTACTGAGTGATGTTGAAAGCATTAAATGTTACTAGAAGTCTTTGTGTGTGTGTGTGTGTGTGTGTGTGTTTAAATTGAATGAAGCAAAGATGTGTAGATGAGTGAGAAGATTCGTTGAGCAAAGTAATGAAAGAAGTAATGAACTCTCTCGCTCTCTCTCTCTCTCTCTATGACAGTAGAAAATCTTATTGCAAACAGGATATGCATGCTGTACATGTTGCAAAGATGCCAACAACTAAAAAAGAAGACGAAGAAGAAGACGCAAATACAGAAACATGATGAAGAGCATGTTGAAGAGGAAACACGCGCAGATCAACAGCTAAAATGTTGTTTTTGTTGTTGTTGTTGTTGTTGCTATTCAAACTGAAAGTTTAGATAAATTAAATTAACTTTGCTGCAGTTGCTCTCCCTGCGCCATAGCTAAAATCAAGGCTTTTATAGCAGCGCAGCGCAGTAGCTAAGCAGCGCAGTACTGCGTCTTAATGCCTACACGCTTTAACCATTCAGTCAACTTGAGCTTCTTCTTCTTCTTCACGCCCTTCATAACAACCGCGCCACTTACATAAAACTTTGCCAGGGCGTTGCTGCTGCTGACACTGAGCCGACATGCACTACGACTCTTATAATCTCCATTGCGCATGCAACAATGTTAGACAAATGATGCGCTTTAAGCCGCTCCAGGATGCGTTCAACTTCATGCATACAGCATACAGTTGCAGCTAAACAAAGTTTGATGCATTGACAGCGACAAGCAAGCGTGAGCGCGTAATGAGCGGAGGGGGCATGGCATAGGGGGCAGCGTGCAGGAAAGACAACAACGTGTTGTTGCTTTTCTTATTTTCTGCTTTCATTTTAGTTGTTGCTGTGTTGTTGTTGTTGTTGTGTTGAGTAAACATTATCTTCTCAAGACACAATTTAATATTACGCATACGCAGTGTAGAGCAGCATGCGCTAACACCAAAGTCAACGTCAATAAAATGAACAGCCAACCCAACTTCGACACCCCAGTCCCAAACAACGCTAACGAAGAAGGAACATCGACTGTGGACTGTGTATTTTTGCTTCATTACATTTACAAAGTTTTGCATGCGCGCCATAAAATGCGCTGAGATTTGAGTTGATATGCGCTCGTAAAATGTAACGCAGCAGCGACAACAACAACAGCAGCAGCAACAACAGTAGCCGACAATGACACAAACGCGCATTTATGTGTTGTGTGCACACGATGTCAGTACTTCAGGCATCTCTTGCACACACACACACACATACAGAGTATGATTTAGGATGAAGAAGAGACGTTTAAGCGCGTAGGTGTCAGTGCCGCTTGGCAAATTTAATTTAGCTATGGCAACGGCGCACATGCTAAACGCGATAAAGCAAACAAAGCAGCAGACCAACAAACGAGTGCGAACAAACGAACCAAGCAAGCAAGCAAGCCAGCGAGCAAGCAAAGCATATTTTTGCAAAGCTTATAATGGCATGCATGAGCGCAACTCTGCATAGCTTTGGGCTATGATGTGCCACTGAAACTACCACTGCCACTGCCACTGCCATTGCTTAAGGTTTAGCCAGTGTTGTTGACAGATTGGACAGCATGGCGTATGAGTAATGTGTATTTGAGCTGACGCCATCACCATCGTCGCCACCGTTGTCAGTGCTGCTGCTGTTGTGCCACTAAATGAAAAGCATGCAAATTAGCTAAAGCAAAATGACAGCTGAATCAACGTTGCCACTTTGCACTACTTTGCATTTAATAATAATGACAAGCGACTCAGCTGCCTCAGCCTGCACATGCCGACCACCATCAACTGACCACACTCGCCGCACGCCGCACGCCGCACGCCTTTGGCCTTGTGGCGGTCACAGCTGCTTTTTTTTTTGTTTGCCTGCTTACCCCAACAAACATATAAAATTCACAATATTTCTGACAAGCAACGGAAAGACAAAAGTATATGTTTTTTAGTCTTTAATTAATGCATTTTTTTTTTAAATATTTAATTTCGCTTAAGGCAAATTTAATGTCTTTGAAATTTCAATTCAATGTGTCTCTTGCCAACTCTTCCTTTCCACACACTTCTACTGCCCTACTGGTAGCGGCTGTTACACCTCTCTGGCCTGCTCGTTAGAATGTGCCACTGTCAGCTGGAATTATGTGGCGTTGCTTATGTCAGACAAATAGTTACATGCACAATGACATCGGTGGAGACAATTTGAACAGGAGCGACAGAAGATTTTATCAAAAGGCAACTTACTCTCCTATTTCGGCAACTCTGTTAAGAACTCTTAATAGCAACATTCTATTAAATGATAGGATTTTAACAGAGTATCATATTCATGACAGCTGTTTGAGTCTCTATTAGCAAATAGTTTTTCTTTAGCTGTTTTTTAGGTCATTCCAAATTCTATCGTTGCTGCGATTTTTAACTGCTTATGTAACGTTGTGGCGCAACAGCACATAAGGCATTACAATTGTCAAAAACAATGCAAATTGGCTGCCATAAGTTTACTATTAATTTTTCTATTAAAGAAACAATTAAATAGACTTGCCAGAATACATCAAGTGTTGCTATATAAATTTAAGCTATGTGTACATTGTAGAGTTTACCACTAGAGTTGCAACAAAAGTGCATAATTTCGCAACAATATAGAAAAATATGAAGCAAAATATGCAAAAAAGGTTGTAGAGCACATTTTACATTGCAAATTGCGAGAACATATTCAGTTTGCACTACCTCTACCTCAGTCCACACGTGGCCTCAGATTTGCACACACTTCTGCTACTTGATGTTAAATCAGTTTTAATATTTTAAAACTTGCAGCTTACCTCAGCTTAACTTTAATCCAGCCCTGTTGACCAACCTCAATATCCTCCACAATCTGCACATTGTGCAATCAGCAGTCAGACTTGCACACACACACACACACACACGCTAACATAAAATTCATAGAAATTACTGAATGTGCATTATAAATCCAATTGAGCGGCAGAGACGTTCGTGCTCGTATTTTTCTATGCTGCCAACTTGAGTTGCCTCAAATATTGTTTCATATTGTTCATTGAACATTTTTATATCAAAGTGTATGCTCATGTCCAAGCATTTATTGTGCAACAGAATGCAATCTGATTCACACACACACACACACACACACAAACATTGTCCTAACCACATATGGCAACACACATATACAAATATTGAGATTGCCAGCCTCAGACACAAGCACACATACCAAGGCAAATGCCTTAGCCACACAAATGAAGCTAATATAATAATATTTATGCTCCCAGCTGCCTCATGTTTATGGGATTTATACGATTTGTTAACTTATTATTATTTTGCACAGAGGGCGAAAGAGCATGTGAACAATCAAGCCGAGGGTTGGAGGCGGCAGGCAGCGTTGTTGTATTTTGCTCGGTTTTGTAACTTGCCGCGTTTACCTCAGCTTAGACCATGGCTTGATGCTGTATAGTTATTTTCATGCAATACGCAATTGTAACGCTATATTTTACCATCTGTCTGGGTGTCTCTGTGTGTGTGACTGTGTGTGTGTGTCGCAGCAAGCATCTCTATATATGTATCTATTTATTTTCAACAAAACAGTTAAATGATATACTTGTTCGCCCACACACACACACACACACACACACACACCATGCCACAACCATGACATAACGCCCTCAATGGCCAACAACATACAGACATAAATGGCCGACGGCCAGCCAACGACTTGAAAGTCACTCACTCACCCACTTACTTACTCACTCACTCAACATGGGACTAACCTTTTGTTTGCGGTTTTTAGTCAACGAGGGAGAAAAATTCAATTTCGGTTTAGTTGGTCAACAATAGCATTCGTTCTTTCTCTTTCTCAATTTAATTGTACATGTGTGTGTGTGTGTACGTGTGTGTTTGGGTGTGTCGCCTTTGACTCCGACCATTACTTGCTCGCTTTGTACACACATACATATGAGAATGTGTTACAAAAATTGAATTATTTGATAAACATCATTAGAAAAATTACAAAATCTACAATGTGGTGGCAACCGCATGTGCTAGTATGTGTGCATGTGCGTTTGTGTTGGCTGCCGGTTGCGCTCGTTTGACTGCTGTGCGTGTGTGTGTGTGTATGTTTGTGGTTTTTTATACATTTTCCATTGTAAATCATTTGGCTTTGAGTTTCAAAAATAAAAAAAAAATAAATGCTCGCAAAGGAAGACGAATAATGGCAATTGTTGTTGCGAAAATAAATTAAAATTCAATTGGGTATATCAGTAAAAAAAGGAAAAGGCACGCCAGGGACACACAGGACGCAGTCAAGCTAACAAAACATAAAAAAAAAAAAAAAACAATAAAATAAAAAATTATATTTAATTTAATCTGAGACAATGACACAACACACAAGAACATCGTTCGAAGGCAGTCGGAGACGAAGTAGAAGTCGAAGTCGATGAGTCGAAGGAACAGTTTCAGTCGCAGTCGCAGTCACATTGGCACTTGTGACACAATTCAATTATAATGAAATTACATCAACGAGAAATGCTTTCGAGCATTCGAGCGCGCTCGGCACAAATCAATTGTAAGAAGTTCTTAAAAGCGCTTAAAAATTAAATAAAAATGCCACAAGCGCTGACAAAGTCAATTTCAATTGATTAACAGTTAAATGGCTTCGCTCAAGCTTACATATGTAAAATGCGACTTAACTCAAATGTTTTGTCATTCACGAAATTACAACAACAATGGAGCCATGGAAAAAACCATATTTCACTTCATGTTTTGTGCATAAAAAACAAAGCTATTTTTTAGTGAAATTCTAAAAATATACAAACGTATTTACATAGCATTGTGGGCTCAAGCCTGAGCTAAGCACGACGGCGCTAATTGAAAATATGTAAATACATATGCAGGCCGAACAAAAGCGCCAAAAAGGACAACTGCACAATCGACATAAAAATAAAAGCTAAGCAAAATGCAACGTTTGCCATTTAAGTGTATTTTTATACAGTTCATTGTTTTACACAAAAGGTATGTAACAACTCAAAGCTCATAATATGTAAATCAGTAAGACAAGAGAGCTCCAGAAATCGAAAAGTTTGTTGGTTGCGGGCATCCATAAAAACTAAACATCCGAAATTCAAAACGTTACCTCGAGAGAACTGTCAGTGTAATCCGATCGATTCGATTCAAACTTAACAAAGTATTTAATAGATGAAGGCTCAAGCACTTAAGGTAATAGACACATGAAAATTTGATAATTGACCCCACGTTTTATTGCCCCACAAAAACTCCGTTATTATAAAGCATATACTATTTAAACTGAAAGAGACAGAAAGATCAGACTTCATTTGTAGACCTTAAAAACATGTTGCTGTACATTTTTATAACTGAAAATACACCACGCCCCTCATTGTGACCCCTCACGTAGCAGGTACTCAAAATTTTGAATACATATGTAATAAAACGATGGCGCGTTTATTCTAAAAATTTTGTGTAATATTTTATTGAGCATACAATTCTTTGTAAAATTGGGGCGTGGCACTAAACAGCCTGTCTGTAGGGTATTGCATTGTCGCACATAAACAACTAAGTTGCCTTTACTTGTTATATTTATTTCTTTTTTATACTCTTGCAAAAAGAGTATATTAACTTTGTCATGAAGTTTGCAACGCAGTGAAGGAGACATCTCCGACTATATAAAGTATATATATTCTTGATTAGCACGACGAGACGAGTTCAAATAACGATGTCCGTCTGTCCGTCTGTCCGTCTGTCTGTCTGTCTGTCTGTCTGTTTCAATGCGATTTCCGGCCAGAGTTTTATAGTTAGCAAAAAAATTTAAACGCAGAAAATTTTCTTCTCCTTGCAGGTATTTGGTATGTAAAATTCAGATTTATCGGATGATTATAGCATATAGCTCCCATAGGAACGATCGTTCAAAAATGAGGTTTTTGCTTAAAAAACCGCATGTTTTTGGAGTTATCGACTCAATATTTTGCACAAAAACTTTTTTGATATCATCAAAGATACCGTGCAAAAATGGTCAAGATCGGGCTTCTATAGCGTATAGCTGCCATAGGAAGGATCGGTCAAAAATGATGTTTTTGCTTAAAAAACAGCGTGTTTTTGGAGTTATCGACTTAATATTTTGCACAAAAACTTTTTTGACTTCAACAAAGATGCAATGCAAAAATGGTCAAGATCAGGCTACTATAGCATATAGCTCCCATAGGAACGATCGGTTAAAAATACTGTTTTTGTTAGAAAAACTTTTTTGTTCTTGGATATAAGCAAACCAAACTTTGCTATTACGTGTTTTTGTTAATGCCTGACTCAAATCCAGAATTTTATAAAAATCGGACATAAGGGCGTGGTACCGCCCATACAACTAAAAACTTAAAAATGAGACTTCTTTGTAAACAGACGAGATACAAGATTGAAAAATGTAGTGAAGTTTGACTACATTGCCTTCTTAAAGACAAATTAGAAAATGGGCGTGGCTACGTATCTTATGATTCTTTTATAATTTTTAAAAGGATTTCCTAATAAGAATAATTGTGAAAACGTTTGCAAGAGTATATAAGTTTCGGCATAGCCGAAAATAGCTCCCTTACTGGTTTTTTTCATTCATTTTGCCGCGGCTTTCGAATAAAACAAGCAAATGAAAAATATAAATAAAAAAGTATATTGCAAAATCACCAAAAAAAAATTTAACATACGAATGAAAATTTACACTCTAATGCACTCAAATGCAAACATATGCAATTGCAAATAGACACAAGCACACACACACCCATGCATACACATAAGCACACATAAATATGTATTTATAGTGCGCTTTCATGTGTGCAGATACAAATATGCCGCGTCAATGGAATTCATGGCTCCATGCAACCCGCCCAGCCGCTTGCGCTGCCATGCTTTAACAACCTGACATTGGACACAGCAAATTCGACGCTATTTGTGTGTTTTACTCGTACATTGCAATTTATATAGCATAAGCATATTTGTGCAATATTTTTATTCCAAATTTGTGAAAATATAAAAAAGCAACAATAGTGTCGCATTGCATGCGCCGCTGAGCACACGGCGCCACCACAACAACAACGACAACAACATCGCAACGATGGCGTCAGGTTTGCCAATATTGCAACTGACTTTTTTCGCTTCGCTTCGTTTTTGTTTTTGTGAAATGAGTGGTTTGATGACACACACAAGTTTACGCCTCACTTTTGTTTGTGGGCGTTTTGCAAAATGGCGTAAATTAGCCGCTTGAGACTCATCAAATCATTGCTCGAATTAAGCATTGCTATTGTACAATTCAGCAGAATTTAGAATCGGTAAATATTGCTTATGGATTTGTAGAACTTTGTCCTGAAGTTGGACGGAGAAATGTCTCCTTGATTATACATAAATATATATAGTCTTGATCAGGAAGACAAGACGAGTTGATATAGACATGTTCGTCTGTCCGTGTGTGTCTCAACATGTATCTATAGTTATCATTATTTCAAGTTATCAAGCTGAAAGTTTGCAGAGTGACTTCTTTTCTGTGCGATCAACTCATTTCTCGAAACCGGCATGATCGAATCACTGGAAACCAAATGTCTAAAAGTTTCATTAGGAACGGACCACTGGAACTGCTACCTGCCATATAAAATGAAGAAGAGGAAGAGTAACAAATTGAAGTCGTTGTATGGAAAACTTTTTTGTTCTTGACCAATTGATTTGAAACTTCATAAGAAGTGCTGAAAACTGTTTAGATCAAAAAAGGCGCATTGCACCACCCACTTATAACCAGTATCAATAATTTCCATATCTCTGGCACCCATTCAGGTGTAACAATTAAAATTGGCATGTACGCCACTGTCATAAAGCGAAATAAGGACGTTTTTTCTTTTCTTTCTTAATTTTATAATTGACAACCTTAATGATAAACGGCGATTTGACTGGCCTGCCAAAGTTTCATGACAGCATGAAGTATACATTTTTTTTGGACACGTCTGTGTTAAGCCACCAACAGCTGCGACATGCAAAATGATAACTATTTTAAAAACGCTGTTGACAAAAAAAAAGCAACATGCGTCCTATAGACAAAAAAATACATACATATGAATATATTTTAAATAATAAATTGAAATAAAGCCGATGGCTTTGTTGGCTGTTTTTAATAAAATAAACTGTTCGGCATTTGTGCGCTTTTTTTTTTTCGTCCAGTGGCTTTGTGACTTTGTTGGGCGACAGACAACGCACCAAAATCAGACAAAGCTTAATAAAAGAAGGAGAGCTCACACAAAATTTACCGCTTAAATAAAGTTGATATTACTTTTTTTCTTTTGCTTTTTATCAATTTTATCGATTGCAATTTTCAGTTTGGTTTTGTTTTTTCAGCGTTTTTTGGAATTATATTTTCGCACAACCACATGAAAGAATGAATGAATGAATGAATGAACAGCGCACAGCTGCCAACGCATGTGATAGAGCACGCCATTTTAATTTGTTTCTCACCAGATCCTTCCGCCACTGCCGCGATGCACGCTCCAAGCATACACTTTTGTTTTGCAGACTTGTTTGTGACTTTGCGCTTGGCTTTGTTGTTATTATTGTTGTTGTTGGTTGGTTGGTTGGTTGGTTTGTTTGCTTGCTCGCTTGCGTTATTGCCGCCGCCGTCAGTGTCATCGTGTTGCTTGTTGCTATTGTTGTTGCAGCCGCTAATGCCTCTTCTTCTACCGCTGCTACAATTTAACGCCAAACGCGTTTGTTTTCCCATTTTTGTGTTTCGTCTTCGCGCTTTATCTCGTTTTCTGAGTTATTAAAACGACACAGACACTCCACCTCACTCCACTCTACCCCGCTGACAACACTTACCACCCGTTTCGGCATGCTTTCGAAAGCATGTTGCTCGCATTCGTCGCATTCGCATGCTGTGTGACACTTCAAGTGAAAGGAGGCGAACGTAAGCTCGTTTCAATTTCTCAACGGAAACGGATGTTGCGGCTCATGCGCCCAACCCCCCTCCCACCCGAACGGCAGACGGCGTTGTCAGCTGACGCACATTTCCTGCCAACATTGACAACAGTTGCCGCTTCTGTGCCATTGTTGTTGCTGTTGCTCCTTCAGCAATAAATATCACGCATTGCTTCGTAATTTTTCACTTGGCATTTGACATGCCGCTTGCCCCCCCTTTTGCGCCATTTGCGTCATTTGCTTAACATTCCTCATCGACAACAATCTCAATGTTGCTTGTCGCTCATCGCTCGCTCGTCGTCGTCTGCTGCACGCAATGCGTGACTTGACTTGTCGATTGTCAATGTTCAGTTGACGTTTTGCATTCTGATTTACTGTTAATGAAACACAGTATTTTGCAGCGCCTTCTATGCCAAACCAACCCAATGTTCATACAACGCAATTGCCAAATGCCACGCCCATTACCATTAAACGAAGCAATGGCAAAAAACAGCGGTAAACAATTTCAACAACAACGAATCACATTTTCTAAATGCCATTTTTGTTGGTGTTGCGCTCGCTGCCCGCGTCGACGTTGTGTGCGCTGCCATGCTTGTTACTGCGATTGCTGCAACAAATTTATGCATCATCAATCAGACGCTTGTATAAAACACTTTTGAGCAGTTAATTTATGCGCGAAAACCACTGTGCGAACGCTTCGTTGGTTGCGCGGGCGCTGTCGGCATGAGTTGGTCATGGACTGGGCAGGAGTTGGGTATGGGTTGGCCATGTGTTGGACAGGAGTTGGAATGTGTTGGGCAGCAGTTGGGCATGGGTTGGACATGGGCTGAGTATGAGTTGGAATGAGTTGGAATGAATTTGGGATGAGTTGGGCTTAAGTTGGGTGTGAGTGGGATATGAGGTGAGCACGAGTTTGGCATAACTTGGACATGAGTTGGATGTGAGTTGGACATGAGTTAGGTGTGAGTTGGGTGTGAGTTGGGCATGAGTATGAATTGCGCATCAGTTCAGCATCCGTGTGGACTCCTCTGTTCTATACCGCACTCAATTTGCGTATATTCAACGCGACGCGACGATTGAGTATGGCATTTAATGTGCGATTGTCGATTTTTGCACTTTCTGACTGCCATTTTTTTGTGCAATTGTGCATTTGTGCGGTAGTTGGCACCACCGCCGACATTACAAACAACACCAACAACAACATCACCAACAACAACAACTGCCACTGCCACTGCCGTCACGACCGAGCATCAGACTGGCATCGTTTGCCTCGACTGAACTTAATGAATGTTATTTGCTGAGATATTTAATGACCAACAAATGCCGAATGCTTTACCAGCACACACGTTCCGTGCATGTGGCAAGGCAAGGCGCGCGGCATGTGCAACATATGGCATCGCAATCTACCAGTGAAAAAAAAAAGCAAAAACAAAAACAATAAGGAAATACGCTGACCATGTTGGAAATCTGCACTGCTGGCATCCTATATGTACATATATATGTAGATATGGCTGAGCACATGAGCACGAACGGTCAAGTGATGAGTAAGTGAGCATGTGAGCACATCAGTGAAGCAGTAGCAGTAAACAACATACGAATGAGAGTTCAAAGTACGACATGTGCATGAAAAAAAGATCAACCAAATAGATGCAAGTTTACGCTAATGAAGAAGAAGACAATAAGCGTAAAATGATAGTTTGTTTTTGTCTTCTTATGCGTTTATAGTTGTTGAAGTCGTCTTAAGTTAGGCAAACAATTTTGTTGGACATGAGTTTGCAAACTGTGCAGTTGAGTAATCAATTTCAATAAAGAGCAATTATTTGTAACACTCCGAACAACAACAACAACAACAACAACAAAGCGCGAAATGTAAACGCAGTAAAAGTGTAAGAAAGTTTAAATGAAAAACAAAAAATAAAAAGAACACACGACTTCAACTTTAAGTCACAATTGCGTGATTTAAACTTCGCAGCAACAACAACAACAGTGCACAAACAATTTTACAGCTGAGCTGAAATTTCACTTCAATTTGCTTCACGTACTTGACCAAAAGCAAACTATTTAAGCAGCAATTTGTATTTAATTGCCAACTTCGTACGAGACCAACTTTAATGAAAGAAGAAGAAAGGAAAAAAAAAGAAAGCAAACTCATTTTAAATGCTCAATTTTTTTTTCAGTGCAGAACGAATTCAAACAAAACGGAAATTCACCAAAAATTTCATGTAAAACTTTTACTTGATTTTTTATTCTCTTTTTATAATAAACAAAACTGTCTATGAACAGAAGACAGAACGCATTTCAGTTGGTTCAAAGGTTCGATGGCAATAAACACATTAATTTGAGTTCACTGCCTTTGAGTTTAAGCAATGATATCACTCATACGCAGCGTGCGCTCGAAATGTACAACGCTCAATCAAATGCGCACAAAGATAAATGAAATGGCATCGGTTTGAGTAGGACAAAAGGATTTTCTTGCAGCTAAGTTGATTTTATTCGTTGTATTTTTTCAATTACTTATCGCACAACTGCTTGCTTAGTTGGGTTTTTGGCTTTATCGCGATGGCCAATAAACAAGCATCAATGCGAATGCGCCTCACATGCCACTCTACTGCTCGAGAGCCAGTAAGTGTGGGAGACCCGTCGTCTGCACGACTCACTTAATGGTGCGATGCTCGACAAACATGCTCTCACATTAAAGTGTCTCGACGCGAATGAGAAACAAACAAAATTAAACCATTAAAATGTGTAGTCGAACTTATCGTGTAAAAAAAAAAAAACAAACCAACAAAAAGAAGAAGAAGAAACAAAAAAATAGAAATTTCATTTTTCAACGCAAATCCAACACGAAAAGTTGAATTGACTTGAATTGACTCAAGTCAAGCTGAGACTTGGCCATGTTTAGCAGTAGCACACACACACACACAGGCACACAGGCACACAGTCACACACACAGACACACAGACACAGACACTCACGTACATTACTTGAATTGTAGACTAAGTTGCCTACACTTTCTTTTACTTATTCTTGTACTTGCCTTTTGTTGTAATGGAAAAACAAAAAAGAACAAAAAAAGAAAGGAATACGACTAAGCAGAAGAGGAAGAAAAAGCATTTGCAGCCTTCGCCCACAATTTTCGCCAGCTTAATGTGCAAAGTTTACGTTAGTCGATAAACGCGTCTGTGCGTCTGTTCTCTATAACTGAGCGGGTGTGTGTGTGTGTGTGTGTTGGTGTGTGCGTTGTATTTGTACATGTCTGAGTGAATGAGTGTGTGTGTGTGTCAGTCGAGGTGTATTTGTGCGTAACGTACATGCAATAGTAGCGTCAGGCGAGAGGGGGGGCGTGGCAATTTAAGCGGGCGGTTGTACGCCCAAAAATCTATTTACGCAAAATGAAGTCGTCCTGCGTGGCTTTTACAGTAACTTTTCGCTTTGCCACTCAACCAAGTACCAAGCCAAGTACATGCATACCCAAACACACACACACACACACACACACACACACACACACACACACACACACACATACATAGAAGCGTCGAACGAGCGCACTTTAAGTGGCAGTCAACAAAAGTTTTAACATTAGACAGAACCCAACGGTCGCCCGCTCATGTACACAACACCCCCACCCCACGCCACCCCACCCCTCATGCTTTTCGCAACAATTTGTTGGTCCTTTTCGGTTGGCTTTCCGGTGTTGCCTTTGTGGCATAGCAAAAAGAAAAGCCAAAGGATAAATCGACAGACGAACAAATGGTCGAACCAACGAACGGACGGACGAACGGACGGACAAAGGCGATTGCTGTCTTTGCAAAGCTTTGAAGGCTTAACTTTGGTTAGCTTAACTCGCTCGCGCACTGAGTCCTTCAGCTTAGCCTTTTCCACTGTTAATTCTCATCTATGGCAAAGCAAAAGATGAGCAAACGAAGGCAAAACAACGAAAAACTAAAATAACTTTTCGTCAAAGACAATTTAACTTTGCAAACTGTCGAAGTGAACCCATTGCCAACATCATCATCACCATCCTCAGCATCATCAGCATCATTATTAACATCACTGTCACTTTGTCGTTCGTCAAACGATTTCCTTCGTTCGTCACAGTCGCCGTCGCCGTCGCCATTGACGACACTGTAGTCATTAATGTGTCTGCCTAATGTGTTGTCTTACACTCAACGCTGCTCTGCTCTGCTCTTGCACGGCTTAGCTTCGGCACCGCCTTCGACGCTTCGCTCGTTGGTGTCCATGACAATCAGGCCTATTAATTATGCGCTTGTGTTTCTATAATTTTCTTGATTTAATTATTTAATGCCAATGTGAAATCGCATCTAAGACGTCTTTGCACACACACACACACAAATATGCTCCTTCGTTCGCTCTGTGACATTTATGAATCGTACAAGTTGCCTTTTAACTTGCCTCAACCGCACATCATTCGCAACGTTCCATTCTGACAGCATATCTTTTACAGAGCGGACAGAACAGAAGAAGCAGAATGCTTATGCACAAAAATCTTTTCACAAATAAGAAACTTTTAAAGATGTTGACTTTGCTGTTTTTCAATGACGACAACGACAACGACGACTTTGACATTTTGTCTTGAAGTTGTCGGTTGGCCTTAAAATTCAACACACACATTTTTCGAGCCTTTTTATCTTATATGTATGTAAATGTGTAACTGTGTGTGTGTGTGTGTGCAAGTGTCTAAATAGCAAATGTTGTATTCTAATGATGATTACTAATTTGTAACATGTAATTTGAGTCATTCTGCTTGAACTTTTGTGGTCGCACCATGACATTTTCACACTTAAACTCGGGTTTTGCTACTACACGACCTCACCGCGGCTTCGCCCTTCGACATAACACAACTCGTATACATTGATTTCATTTGGTTTTGTTTTCTTTTATACTTTTGTATTTTGCTATTTTATTTATTGATTTTGCTTGGCAAGCATTAAGCAAATACAAATGTCTACTTAAGCCTTGCTTAGATATGGAAAATTATTTAAACATTATATGAATTGCTTTGTGAATACTCACAATTTATTTCTTGGTCACTCCTTCGTTACAGTTTGACCATCTGTAAATATGCAGTGTACTGTTTTGTGGCCAAACGTGTAAAGGTGAACAGCAAAAAGGATAAAAGACTTTTCTTGATGATTATTTTCTTATGCTTGATATTTATTTATTTTTCACATTTAGATTTTCTCATAGCTTTTTATTTTTTGTATTTATTTTTACTTTGGCTAAAATAAATTCATGTGCGGTCGTTTTGTTGCAAATACTTTGATTACATTTTTCAACTCAACACGAGTAAAATTCACTTTAAATATTATAAAGATTTTATATACGAAAATTTAATACGCTCGAATGCATTTGAACTTAGCAATTGCTTGCTGCCGTTTTGCCGTTTTGTCGTTTTGCCTTAGCTGACTGTATTAGCACGTTTATGCAACAACTTAAACCGATTTTACTTAAAACGGTTTAACTGAAAACGTTGCATATATGCGAGCGTCTGTCATGCACAGCTGATTGAAACTTATGAATTGTTTTTATTTGATTGACTCTTTCGATATGACTGATAAATTCTTTGAGTGCTATGAGCACAGTTGTCTGCATCTCAACTACTGCTATATTTTTTTAACTCATTACTTTGTATATTTTCTTTGAAATTCTTTCCCTTCCACAAAAATGGTTTTAGCAGATTTTTAAAACGCTTTAGTGCGAAGCGTTGATGCAAGCATTTCAAACCGGCTTAAGCGAACCACGTGCGTTGTGAGTTAAACCGTTTTAAGCTAAAGCGGTTTGAGGCTCTTGCATAAACGCGGCTTATGCGTTTATATTGCAAGCTGTACACTCAATGAATGAATGAATGAATGACTGTTTGTTGCACTGACGCACTGACTGACTGACGTCTGGCATATCATGTCATACTGCTGAGCGCACTTTAGTTGCATTTCCATTTTCTTTTAAGCTTAGAAAAAAAACAGCAAAAACTTAAAACGAATATCAAGCATCGACAATAAAAGAAAGAAAAGAAATTGTCTCGAGTTGACTTCAACTCTAACAAATTCAACAATTTATGTGCATTTTCAAAGTTTCCTTTTTTTGCCACTTTGAAGTTTTTGTTTTCGTTTTTTGATGTCAAGAAAAGTGCGTAAGTTCAACAATCTTCATTATTGTTTGCCATGCGCTCGTTGACGTTGACGTTGATGTTGTCATGCTTGCATACTTGTATCCTTTTTCCCTTCATTCATTCATTCGTTCATTCATTCGTTTGTTCGCATAATACTTGTGTACATTAAAAAAGTTTTCGCGTTTAGTTTTGCCTTTCAAGTGCTCAAGCAACAACAACAGTAAACAACAAAGCAACAAACATGAAAGTATTTGTATTGCAAAAGCAAATTATTTCCAATATAGAAATGCAACTTGAATCACAACTCATACAAGAGCAGCAGCCATGGCAGGCATCGAAAGCTGAAGCTGAAAGTCGCCAAACATGCAATGCTGTCCCGCTTTAGCTGTCAATATTCGCCATTGCTGCCAGCGACATTATAAAGCATTTCCGTTTAGTATTTCAGCTTTTATTTCAAGTAAAAATATACAATGTCCTTAAGCCCAAAAGTACTTCGATGCTTAACAAACACAAAACGCAAAAAAAATGCCAAAAAAAAAGCACACAAACAATTCAAAATATAATCGAAAAGTGTATAAAGCGAAACGGAGTGAAAAAGCATACATAAGTGAGTGAGTTGAGGGCATTGAAGAAGAAGTACATCAAAGCGCAGGTTTTTGTTTACTATTTGGCCAACAACAATGAAACTGCAAAGAGCACAAAATACACACACACACACAAATACACACACACACAGAGAAACACGCACAACATTTAAGCGAGCTAAGAAATTGTTGCGAAATATACCGAAAAAGTTTCAATTTATTTATACATTTTTATTTTTTTTTTGTATGCGTCAAATTGCCAACCGTGCGCGTTTCTCAACCGTCCATGTTTTTGTCCGTCCGTCCGTCCGTCTGTTTGCCCATTTTCTTGCTTTTCATGTTGGCAAGTATCTTTTTGTGTGTTGTGTGTAAAAATTTCATATCTCATGCGACAGTTTAATGGGAAAACTTTTGCATTTGATGAGCTGCTGCCATATTCGGGGCACAAAACAACGTGGCCAAGCAACAAAAGGGGTCAAAAAGGGGTTGAGCCAAATTGCAAATGGACACACAAAATGGACCAACGAAAAGCAGCAACACATTGTTGTTGCTGTTGTTGTTACTGCATTCAAACAACAATGTTGTTATTTCATTTATGAATGGCATGCAGCACAGATTTATGCGTAAGTAAACATAACACAACCACATAAAGATGAACGCTAGAAAGGACCAACGAACGAACGAACGAAGGAATGTTACTACAGACATGGCCAAGCAAAAAAAAAACCGAGATATGGAGCTATTTTCAGCTTCGTCGAAACTTTTATACTCTTGCAAGCATTTTCCCCAATTATTGTTAATGGAGAATACTTCTTATAGGTTTTCTACTAAGAAACATACAAGTTTGTAATGATGAAGGAGCTCATTTTCGACTACACTTCATTACTTCACTACACTCTGCAATCTTCGAAAATATCTGTTTATAGAGATATCCCATTTATAAGTTTTTCTCTAAATGGGCGTTGCCATGCTCTCATGTGCGATTCTTGTAAAACTTTGGAATTTAGTCAAGCACTAAAAAAACAATTAATTTTGTAATTATATTTAGATTATGTCATCTGTTTATAGCCAAGAACAAAGAATTCTTTCAAAATAAAACCTTATTTTTGACCAATCATGCCTATGGCAGTTATGTGCTTAAGTCATCCAAGCAATATAATTCTAAGATATACAATGTCTGAAAAAAGATTCCTATTAAATTTTCTCTAATTTTTCAAAACTCTAGAAGAGTTTTAACTAGTCAAAAATATGTGTACTTCATATAGTCGGAGATATAGGAGCAAACTTCTCGACACAGTGAATATACTCTTTTTGCAAGAGTTTGAACAAACAGAACAACAACACGAAACATGATGCAAAGCGTTGCTGCAAAACTTTAACTGACATAATCACATTTGGGCGGAGTCCAGCATTGACTCTGTTTATCTAAGCTCACAGCACAAAAATGCAATTCAAGCAATTTAGCTGAACAGGAACTTGAGTTCACAAAAAGAAATAGAAAATAAATGAGAAAAAATAACGAAGCAAAAAACTGTTACCGCTTGAATTCCGTTTAAGAAAGCAAAGCATTTCACAAAAAAAAAAAGAATGAAATACACGAAGTGGGCTTGCAAAATTGAAAACCATACAAAACTAAATTGATATTGACAGTGGAGTGGCAGGCCTGGCGACCATTGTAGGTCGCATGAGCAAAGCCAAAGCCAGCGGACAGATCGAAGACACTCACGGCGTCGAAAACGACTTCGATGCCGGCGAACCACAAACGCAAAAGCGATTCATACATCATTTTTTATATATTTACGTACGAGATTTGTTCGTTGCAAAAGTAAAGTGAAGTCAAGAAAATAAACGAAAAGAAAAGAAAAGAAAATCGCACAAAAGTCGTATTGCGAGCGACGACAAAATGAAACGTAAGCAAACGCTTGAAGGACCTAAAAGTCCGCCTTGGCTGCTTTTCGAAGCTGCTCTTGCTTGCTTTATTATTATTATTATTTCTTGCGCATATTTCATTCGTTTTTTGCCGGCACTTTGCAATGCATGAAGCAAGAGGAAGCAGCAGCAGGAGCATTGTCAGTGGGCGTTTACATGCAGTCAGTCGCTGACGCAGCGCTTCTGCCACGCATGACTGCAAGTTGCAAGTTACGCCTCATCTTGGCAGCAACTTGAGTTACTTCTTCAAGTATCTTCTCCGTTGGCCATGACTTTTCGCTCCTTTCCCACGCCTTTCCTTTTTAAGCACACGCGTCATCAACTTCTACTTGAGCGTTCAATGTATATAAAATTTTTAATGATTTTGTCATTGAAAAACGCGCAGCTGGCCAAGATTGAAGTGGAAATATAATGCAGCAAACTATGCGTATACGTAATATTTTATTATAATCATTACTAATTAGCATACTTTCGTTTCTTTTACGCCCGCTCTAGGATTACCCCACAACGCTGGACTTTAGCACGCCGCCACCCATGCAGTTGACTCACCTGCAACCAATGGCCGTCACCTCACAAGCAGCCGCCATCATAAGCGGCAATGGCGGCGCCACGCTCATGGGCAATGGCGGCGCTGGCACATTGCGTCGCGGCATCATGCGCGGCGTTGTCGGCGTCGGTGTGCCGCCCGATGTTACACACCATACAACCACAAGCATGAGTCCCATGCAAATGTTGCACGACTTGCATCCCATGAATCTTAGTGCCGGCTCCTCAACGCTAACCACCAGCACCATGCTCAATGGCAGCATGACAACAGCGCTGCCAATCTCAGGCACATCCACATTGCCCAAACAGCCACAAAGCATACTCAAGGATCCGAACCGCAACAAACACCAACAGCAACAACAACAACAGCAACTACTTAACGCCAGTCTGGTGGGCGTAAACGTTGGCATGGGCGTGCCCGCGTCCATGGGCAGTCTACAGATACTCAATTTGCCCGTGTCAGCAGCGACGGCCGCTGGTCTGGGCAACAATCTGCTGATGACAACGAGCGCTCAATATGATCCAACGAATCCGCACAGCCTCAGCAGCTTCAATACGAATGCCATCGGCGGTGGCGCTGCCGCTGCGGCTGCCATTGCGTATACAGACGCTGACGGGCACCTTGTATAGCTATAGGAGGCTACTGGGGTTCAGAGCGCGTCGGCCAGCAGTGGCAGCGGCGGCGGCGCATTGATTTCTGTGATTAGCAATGCTGAGCCCCGGTATTAAGTACGACTGAAAGGAGATAACAACAACAACAGCGGCAGCAACACGTCGCGACTTCAACAGCATGGCGGTAAATACAAAAGCAAAAACAACAACAAACACAGTGTAATGTAACGTTAACTAAACTGCAGCTAGTTTAGTGAACACACTCACACAAGGATAATACTTAGTAAAGGTGACTCATTGCGAAATATAAGTCCTTTAGGCATAATAACGTAGACATAATGTTTAAGTAACTTAACTAACATACGCAGCAAAGCGTCATGCGCTTACCAGTGCAGGGCATTCAAGTGGCAAATAGTCTTAACTAAATTAGCTTAGTACAACAACACAACAATAACAATAACACAACCAACAACAACAACAGAGTGAGCATGAGGACGAGGCCAGTCGGTTGGTTGACACAAGTGTCAAACGTTGCTTGGCAATACCTTTAGGGAGATGAACGATGAAGTTGCGAGCAAACGCGCATTTGAATGCCTTCAGTTGACTACCAACCGTCAGCTTAGAACCAAAAATAAGTTCAAGCAGCGTGGTACGGATTAAGCAATTGAGATTTGTAGCGTTTTCAGTGTTCTTTTTTTTGGCAATTATTTTATTCAAATAAGTTACAAAATTAGTTTGCATCGTAATGTGAAGAAGACAAGACAGCGACAAGTGCGCGAACAACGCCAAGAAACGACACAAATAGAAGCGATTGCGTGCGTGTGTGTGTGTGTGTGTGAGTTTAAAGTCGCCTGGTCAAAAAAGTGCGCCCCGCGGGATATAAGCGCACTGACACTTGGAATACCTTCAGTGCGACAGCGACGGCGACCAACGCCAACGGCCAAGCAACGCTTACGGCATGTGCGTCATTGCGTAACGACAACGGCGAGCATTGCTGAGCGCACGTAAAGCTTGCGTAACGCATAACAAAGCGAACGACGCACGGAAGCCAAAAAGACAAACAGACAGACAGACAGACAGCCAGCCAACGGAGCTGAGCGCTTTGACGTTACGCAAGGCAGCGTCGTAGCATGTTTCAAAGTTTTACTAATTAGATTACAACAACAACAACATCAACGACAACGACAATAAGCGACAACCAAGCAGTGTAGAAATACGCGTGCACAAATTGAAACCTTCGACCAACCGCCGCTCCGTTGACTGCTTGCCACAACATGCCACAGCGAATGTCAAACTAAGCGAAACGCTTGAAAATTTTAAATTGCTTTATTGGGCGATGCTTTCTTTATATATATTTTGCCCCCTTTGCTGGTTCTTTTCCGCTGTATTTCGTAACGTCGGTTGCCATTGCGTTATTTGAGAGCGCTGCGTTGGCTGGCGCAAGTAGAAGATGCCACTAAATTTGACTGCTCCCAGGAGTGTGCTCAGTAGGATATCGTAGCCTGTGCGTCATCGCATTGGGACGCGAATTGTGTACGTTCGTTATTTTGTTGCACATGGCAAAGCACAGAATTTCAAAGCGTGCAACATACCAGCAGAAAAAAGTGTCAAGTCAACGAGTAGAAGCCAACATAGGCAAGTAGTAAGTTGGCGTAGAAGAGAAAGGGCAGGCTAAAAAAAAAAGGAAAATAACATGAGAAAACTTTCACTGAAGCGTTTAATTTATGTTTAACCCGCCACACAAGCACACACAAGCACACACACATAGCAAACTCACTCAATGTAACAACAATTAGCTTCGTTTTTCACTCATTAAACAAAAAGCGCCAAAGTTAAGAAATGCACAGATGAGAAAACTTTGCCACACGGCAGCAAAAACAACAATAAAAGAACAAAAAAAAATGTTACAAAAAAAAACAAACAGAAATAACTAAAAGTATAAAAAAAAAGGCAACTTAATGCAGTGGCACTTACTTTGTCCAACCAGCCCCCTGCACCACCACCCCACAAAAGCCACACTTCGTTGCAAAGTATTATACAAATAGCAGAATGCTCGACTGCGTAGTCAAGTTGGCGTGACTAGGATAAAATATACTTCAAAAAATTATTATGAGTATAACACACACACACACGCACACACTCATACAACCGTGCTCATAAGTCAATGCGTATGTAAGCCAAGCCGTCTGCCAACCAAGCATGTGCTGCAGCAAATGCCATGTTTCAAATACAACTTTCAGCTAAATTAAGTGCAATTCAGTGCAACGCAAACACACACAGCCACGCCTATTTACGCCCTCATAAACTCAAATGAAAGTCAAAATGGCAATGAACGCTTTGCATACTAAATGCATCGATAAATGTTGCATTGAATTGTGAATGACAGTAATTAGTTGCCTACTTTTGTGCGCGCCTCAGTACAATTCATTGTGACTCGAATTTCATTAGGCATACGACACGTAAACACCCATAAAAATTTAAAGCACATGAGACGGTGAGAAAGAGCGAGCGAGAGCGCGTTAGCTGACGTGCAAAAGAGACAGACAAACAAACAATGCAACGTTCAGCAAAAAAATTTTGTACTAACTCATATAGAAGTGAATAACTTCACTTGGCTTGCGAGAAATGAAAATCACCGTTGAATTGCTGCCACAAGCAAATTTTAGCTGACAATTGCCACGCAAAGACCGCATGGTATACCCGAACACACGTCAAATTTGGCAAATGAAGTTGATGGCAACGACGCCGACGACGACGGAGACAAGAATCAACGTGGCGTATGAATGATGCAAGTGCTTAAAAGCAAAACTGTGTTTGTCATTTATGTAAAGAAGTATTTGTGTGTGCTTATGTCTTATTTGAGGTGCTTCAATGTTGCAGACAGACATACAGACAGTATGACTGTCAGAGGAGCGACACGTTCGAATTTCATCAAATTGAAGTTCCATCAAACAGAAAAACACGGCAAAACTTTGAAAAGAAAGGTTGTCATTTTAATCAAGACAAACATCATCATCAGACAACAACAACAACAGCAACAACACCAACGCCATCTTCATCTACATTCAGCTTCGACAAAGTCATCAGCGTCATGCCGCCAAGTGCGTTAAGCAAACAAATAGAAATAGTAAAGGTATGAGTTGTTGTATTGTATATTAAAGACAGCGAAAGAGACAAAAATAGCAGCAGACAAATCAAGCAAAAGCCATCAAAGCGGCAAATGAGTACAACTTCTGCCGAAGTGTGACAGACAACAAGAACAAAACTCTTAACAAACCAAAAGCAATTTCGCACTCAGACGACAGCTGCCAACGTCTTTGAATGTCGCTTGTCGCACATCAAATGCGCGCCGCTTCTCTCTCCTAACCAACAAAGACACACGCTTCGCATAATAATATGTGTATGTGTGTGTGTGTGTATGTGTAAATGTCGCTTTGGCAAATATATTTTCAATTTTATTTCTTAAATGAACGATTTTCTCTTTAATTTTCATTTACTTTTTCATATCTATTTTCCATTTCGCTATTTGCCAAAATTTTTCACTATTAATATTTACCTTTGCATTGCTGTGCACTCTTCACTCTTCAAACATGGATTTAGCAAACGTAGCGCATAATTTAACTCTACAGCAAATAAATGCCGCTATTACATTTTTAGTAGAGCTTTGCTTGTATACGTTCATTTTAAAATCCATGGTTCTCTACTCAAAGAGAGACAGTTCAAATGATTAAGTGAATGCTTTATCAAAAACAAAACAAACTTATGAGTACAGTGACAGTGAAGTGGGAGAATGATTGGCCACATAATAAGGACTATGACATCTGTCCCTGTGTTCTCAATTTTTTATACACTCGCCTTTTTTCAAACGATTTTATTAGCTGTACAGTTAGAAAACAGTACAAGAAAACAAAGTACTTGAAATTTCTTGTACAATGTTGGTATGAATAATATGCCGTTTTGAATGTCTTCCTACATTAAAACCCTGGCAAGCATAGCTCACCTGCAATGCGCTTTTCATACGATAATGTTCGACCTCATTATCATGTAGAACAATGCCCTACGTGCTATACCATGTTGAATTTCCTTTGACACATGTTCTTTGTATTTGCACCAGCACAAGTCGGTATTAATAGCCTTACATGCAAAAATGTTTGCTGCATAAATTCAGGCGCTTAGTGAGCATGCCAAACCTATTTTAGTTCTGTTCTCTTATCTAGTCACTGTGAATTCCTTAAGAAATTAACAATGCAACTGTCTTCGCTCAAAGAACTTGCTCTTAATATAGCTTAAAATACGCACAAGCCAGCAGAACACCAGCAACCACAGCAGCAGCAGCAGCAGCAGCAGTCATCGAGGCATCTGTCGTCGTTGAGGCACCTAAAGTACCTAAAAGAAAGCTGTTGGCAATGTGTTCCTGGCGTGCCATATTGTTGACTTTAACGCACAAGTGTTGCTCAACGTTGATGCGCCAGTAACGTTGCCACTGGCAAAAGTATTCTCGCCCCGACTTTGTCACTTACGTAGATGACTTTGCGGTTGCCACATGCTGCACACACAAGCTGCTTAAAATTGTGGCAAGCCAAGTCGTAAAACTACGGAAATTAAACGACAGCAAATTCGCATTAAGCCAAAGACAAAGAATCAATAATTTGCTCCGTTTGATGCAAGCGTTTCGACATTTCAAAATATCTGCACTGAGCATGCAACCGTTGAGCAAATATAAAGTCAATTTCATACGATGGTCAATGCGATTAAAACGGACACACAAAATGTTGGCTGAATCTTTAATGCTATTTGTGCAAAAAATTAAATAAAAATATTAAAAATCAAAGCGAAGATTTGAAATGTATAATAATGTAAAATAAATAAGATAACTTGAAACTTCTGAAAATTGTGAAAAAAAAACTGTGTTTGTGACACGCCATTGTGTTAGCAAGGATATAACAAGGACATAGTGCAGTTTAAATGCATGTGTCTACAACAATAATAGTCGCAAGCACAACGATGACAATGTCTTCTTCATCATCATCGTCATCATCGTCATCATCATGAGTAACCACAGTAGTAACAACGAGCGTTGCAATTTAAGTGCTCAAAAACAAGGACGACAACAACAATACACGCAGGAATTGTTTCTCTCTGCAATTGTTGGCTTTTAAACGATATACCACTTCTGTTATTGCCGTACACACGCACTCATACGCATACACATACAAAAGCACATCGAAAAAATCAAGTGCCAACTGACAACCGACCAAAAACATTTACTTCGACCACTTTTCGCCGGAATGCACAGCAAAGCACAACAAGACATCTTCACATGCTTCCTTTAATTTCTTACACACACACACAGACACACACACAGGCACACATACTCAATCACACTCACAGCTGTTCAGCTCAGCTCAGCTCGTCGCAGCTTCATCATTCAGTCATTGCATGTCCTTGTTGCCGTGTCGTTTTGTCGTTCGGCTCTCCTGACAGTTGTCTTCAAAAGGTAATTATGCCACTTACATGCCTATATGAGTGGCACTATTTTGGCGTGGCTGTGTGTGTGTGTGTGTCTGTGTGCTGACAAAGTCGACTTGCTGTAACCAATAACAACAATAAGAACAACGATACTCTGGTCAAAATATTTTCTTATTTAAAAAGTTTATATTATTGCAATACATATATTTGCATAAACCAGACATGTCAGCAGCATTATTTGTGTGTGTATGTGTGTGTGTGTGACGGCACAATCTGACTTCGGTTAGGCTTTTTAATTTACATGCCATTATCAGTGCAAGGCAGCTTAGGTTGCTTACTTGGCTGCTTAGCAACACAAAAACTTTACTCAAAATGACCACAAATAGTAAACAAAATAACCGAAATAAAAATCAAAATGTCTGTAAGCAAGTTCTACAAATTTGCAAAAGGTTTGGCAAGTAATAAAGAAAAAGAGAATATAGAACATGAAGCCATTTGTGCATAAGTCCTGTTCAAGTCCACACACTACGTATGAGTGACATTTGGGATTTTATTTGATTTCCACATTGACAGCATGCAAAATATTCAACATAAATGCAATTCTTATTAAATTTTACTACACTGAAATACAAACATTTTTGCACATAATCCTTTGGGCATGCAAGAAAAACCAAAAACCAAATCAAAAACAAAAGAAAATTATGAAAAATAAAATCAAAAAAACAAAAATGGAATTTATAGAAAGTAAAATCAAAATGGCAGCTGTTGAAATCTCTGCTTTCGTGCAGCAAATATAAATGCTCAAGCATGCATGTGTATGTGTGCGTGTGCATGTGTGGATGTGGATGATGAGAATGCTTTAGTCAAGTGTGCATTTTAATATTCATTTAGTTGTAATTACTAAACGAGTGCAGGCGAAGTGCTGCGAGTAAGTGAGTGAGTGCGCGTAAAGCACGTCTAAGCAGCAGCAGCAGCATTCTCATCAACAGCTTGGTGGCAAGTGGTCGTGAGAAAGTGTGAGAGAGAGAGAGAGAAAGAGAGTTGAGGGAATTACTTGTGCGAAGGCACTCAGGCGGCACTTGTGGCAGCCAACAATGGCAACGAAGAAGATTATCGCAAATGAATAATAGCGTTGAGTGTATCCACAAGCTGCACACACACACACACACGCACACACACATCCGCGCGCATATATACATGCACACGCGTGTAGTGTAGCATACGCGTAGGCGCTCATTGAAAATTTCAAATGTCGTCGTCGTAAAATAGCGAAAAATAATGTAGCGGAAAAAAATGAGCAAATGAAATGCCGAGAAGAAAGACAGACACAGACACACACACACACACAAACAAATACATATACATACAAAGATGCAGAAAGATTCACCAAACAGTAATTAAAAATGAAATTAAATTCCAAATTAACAAACGACAAAGAAACGAAAGATAAGCGATTGCATAAAAATACACACGCACACACACACACATAATACACACAATGACAAGAGCAAGGATATGAGACAAGCGTGCGCTTGAAGATGGAAAGCACTCGCCTTGCTCAGTTTGTGTGTGGCCGTGTATGTGTGAGCGTGTGTGTGTGCGTGTGTGTGTGTGTCTGTGTTGGCAAACATTATGGCGACAGTTTTAAACGTTCGATGCTCAGTGGCAGGATTTCCGCTATTGAATAATTGTGATTGCGATTTCGAGATAAAAGTTAAATGAGCAGGAAAATAAGAAAATGATAATAATGGAATAAAAACAGCGCGCGAACAAACACTCACACACACACACACACTCACATAACGACAAGCAGATAGTCAGAAAAATGCACTGCACAGAGCATTAATGTATGAATAAGGGAACGATGATTGAATAAATAAATGAATAAAACAAAAAAAGAAGGAAAAAAAACATTGGCTAAATTGATAGCATTACTGACAGTCCCTCTGTATGGCTGTCTGCCTGTTAGTTTACTATATGTGTATGTGTGTGTGTGTGCGACTGTGACTGTGACTGACGAGTCTTTCATATAAGCGAACGCGCACACTTGATAAATTATGCGCCGAAATGAGCATGACAGCAAAAATAATGCAAAAAAAAGCTGAAAAAAAAAACAAAAAAACTTGTAAATTATTTAAAAACATTAAATGAAGTGCAACTAAAAGCGGCGACACTTGTTGAAAAGAACGTTGGGAATTAGGAGGAGCAGAGAGCGGGGAGCATTGAACAAAAGCACTTTGATTATGCGCTGAGATTTGAGTTCATTTTTTTTTTTTTTTAAAGTTTTGGTTTTCCTTTTTGTTTCATTTATTTATGTAAATATATTTCTCTGTGCAGCGTGCGTTGTAAGCATTGAATTTCTGTGTTGTTGAACTGTACATACATATATATACAAAGATGAAGAAGAAGTAAAAACACAAAGCAAACAAAAATAATTAAACGAAAACGAATCAAGTAATTTTTAGTCTAGAGTAGTTAATGTTGCTGGAAGTTTTTGAAATTTACAACAAATTAAGCATTTAGTGGAAAAATTAAATTAATTAATATAAAATGAAATGAAATGAAATAAAGTAAAATTTAGTAATTTAAGTAGTTAAGCAAACAAATTAAGAACAAAAAAATATTTAAAATTAGCGAAATCCAAACAAATAAAACTTATAATAAAAAACAATGCCACATTCATTTGAGCTAAAAAAAAAAAAAACGAATAATATATTAACAAAAAAAATAAATAAAAAATAAAGCAAACTTTCAAAATAATAATAATGAGTATAAAAACAAAAACAAAAACTTTACTTAACGTGGAGAAAAACACATTAAAATTAAGCCGCAGAATTGTCAACTGTAACTCAAAACTATCATTATGTATGACTGTTCTAATACGATTCTAATTAGCATGTGTTTACTAAAAATCATGCTCACATATACGCACACAGACACACACACACACACACACATACATACAATGACAACAGTACTAAAGCAAACATATTAAAAACTTCGTATATATATTATTTTAAATGCCACTGTGCTCGAAGTAAGTTGAACACGATTGTCCTCCTCTCTCTTTTACTTTTCTATACAACTATTTCGCTCTAACAATAATATCATTACGCTTGTAACCGCGTGTGTGTGTGCAACTGCGTGTATATGTAATTGAGTGTATAAAAAAACAAAAAACTATTTATGAAAAATCTAAAAACAAAAACTCTTAATTAGTTTAGCATAGAAAAAGTACAATTTTTTGTCGTAAACTTTTTCAAACTTTCGAAATTATGACGTACACACACATACATGCATACATTATACATAAATACATACATATAAATGCATATAAAAATACAAATGCAGCAAGTGTTGAAATTTCAACTTTATTGTTTAAAAATTTGGAAAAAAAAGTTTATAAAATAAATGATTTTTAATGTGAGCCTCAAACATTTTAACATGTCTTCCCACAAATGTTGTATTAAAAATTTAATTTGTCTTTTTCCTCTGCTTCCTTCCAACGTTTTGGAATAAATTTTTTTCTTTTTTTAGTTTTTTAGTCTCTTTCTCTCATTTGTTGTTTTTTACCGTTAGTGCATAATTAATTATAAATATATATTTTATAATGTTTATTAAATATTTATGTTGCATACGAACCGAAAACTGTTTAAATAATTTATTTTATGCAATTGTATTTGTGCGCTTTGTTTGCAAAGAGGAAGTTTTCAATAAATAAAACAAATGTAAAATGCAAATAGCAAATAATAACAACAACAACAAGCACACAAAATGCACAAATGAAATTAAATTTAAACAAAAAATTGCATTGTTTAATTAAAATAATTGTTAAAAGTTGCCAAAGACATTTAAAAAAAATGCGAAATAAAAAAAAAATACAAAAATAAAAAATTCCAAAAAAAAAAAACAAAAGAAACATGTAAAATATTAAACAAGCAAATATTGTTTATTAATGTTTAATTAATGTAAGCGAACTGAGTTGATTTAATTAATTACGATTTAAGTGTTTTTTATGAATTTTTAATTAATTACGCAAACATATTTTTTTTTTAAGTAAATAAAGAAAAAATAAATAACAATAAATAAAAAAAAAATTTATATAAAAAATAATAATTTAAAAAACACAAAAAAAAAACATAAAAAATTTAATTAATACAAAAAAAAAGAATGTACAACATTTTGTTTAATTTTAATGCGCAAATAATTGTTTAGACTGACTTTTAAGCAACAAATAATTTGCACAATGAATGATGAATGAAAACTTAACAAAAACAAAATAAACAACAATTACAACAAAAACAAAAACAAAATGCGTTTTATCTCTTCTTTGATAGTACAAAAGAAACATTTGTAATTTTAAATAAATATTTAATTGATCTTAAATTCAAAAAACGCATATTACAAATCTACAACAACAAGAACATACATGCTGAATTTTAGCCAAAACTACAACAAAACAACAACAACAACTTCAAGTGAAAATCATCAATAAAATATCAGTTTTTCATTTGAAACTTTATTACAAAATAAATCAGGTTAATTATGCAAGATGAAAATAAACAAAAAATAATAAACGTATAAAACCAAAAAACCAAACAACAACAACAACAACGGCAACATACAAACAAAGCAATTATATAAACAAAGATATTTTAAATGTTTGAATTTAGACAAAAATTTGTTGCTAAAAAAGAAAGGTGAGAAGCATAAACAAAAAGGTCACGAATATTTTAATTTCATTTTGCCACAAATATGAAAACAAATTACACAAACGAACAACAACAATTAAAACAACTTCAACACAGAGAAGACTTGATATGTAAATTAAGCATAAATTGATTGAACAATTTAAAACAAATAAAGAATACATTTAACAATAAATTGAAAAAACAAAAAATATGTAAAAAAAATTGAAAATTGAAAAAAGTAACACAAAAAACAAACTTTGCGAATTTTGGCTTGCATTAGGCGAAAAATAAATAAGGAAAACTATATATACATATATATATATATAAAAAAAAAACAAAAATAATGTCGTGCATAAAAGCAGAAAAATTACATTAAGTTGATAATTATAGTAATAACGGTAAATAATTAGTTTAAATAAGCTGATAATGCAAAATTGTATAAATGAAAATGAAAGCGTAAAAAAATGGATTGCGTAAAAATCAGTGGAAAAGTGAAAACATAGAAATTAATTACGATTTTTTAAAAATCTGTTAATAAAAAATGAATTAAACCAAAAAAATAATAAAACCGGAAAATCTTTATATATTAATAAGGGAGGGCTTAGCTACGCTTTTAGAGTTGTAGAGCATCCATAAGCAAACATTTCAAAGATGACCGTAATATTTTAGTTGTGCCGCAAACATACTTTAGCAAATTTAAGACTTTATACGTGATTTTCTTGATTTTCTTAACTGATGTGCAAAATGACTTTAACAGTTTTCATCGGATTGTCCTGAAACTCTGAGATGGTGTTTTTCGGGTTGTGATTGTGGTGTCAAATTTCTTCGCCAGTATTGTTCGGCTTGTTCTGAAACTCTGAGGAGATCTTCTTCAGGAGGTATTCTAGATTTGTACGTTATTTCGTTATTTCTTGTTTTGCTCTTTACCGAAAATAGTTAGTTTTGAAAAAAAAATAATATTTTTTAACAACTTTTCTTTAGATTTGGATACTAGGTATTTGACTCAACGAAATTTTGGCGCCATCTATCAGCGGTTCTTTGCAACTTCGTGATTTGAAGTAATTGCAAATTAAAGTTGTGACATGTATGAAAAAATGACTTAAAATTTATTTGTGATTGAAAAAATTTCTTGCAAAACAGCAAAGAAAATATAATTAGCTTCAAAGGCTGCAAACATCCTTATTACGCACGCGAACATAAACGGAAATTTCAAAATGGCACCGGTTTTTCTATTTATTTATTAAATTTATTTGTGCTTATTCAATTTGCGTTCCGACGCACACATAAATGAATTTCAAAGTCAAAGCTAAAGAGGATGTTGTTGCCGCTGATGATGAGGATGAGGATGAGGATGCCGATGAAGCGAATGATAAAGATAATGTTGGGGTTGGTGTTGACGATAGCAAAGTTGCACAACGACAACTTCCGCAATGTCAGCAATGCTTTCGCTTAGTCAAGCCATGCCAGACAGCCAGACAGCGAGCCAGCTGTGCAGACACGCTCACAATGCACACGAATGGAGCGACGAAGACAGCCCAGTCAATCACATGTGCAAGCACAGTCAACAAGCAACTTTCCAAGCATATTTCCTTCTATTTTTTTTTCGAAATCGTGTGCAAAGGACATTGCAAAAACGCACTGACAACATTTCAAATGCAGCAAGAGCACAAACAACAACAACAACACCATTAACATCATCATAATCATTATCAGCGACAAATCTCATTTGAGTGGCTTACAAACTAGTTGATGTTAATGATGACTTTGATCGAAATGATGAACGTCATCATCAGCAACAGCAACAGCATCATCTTGTTGACGGCCAACATGAATTGTACGTGCATCATTTGTTTCGCACTTACACTTCATTGCCAAAGTGAAGTGTAGTGACGTGAAGTGAGTTGAGTTGAAGCGTAGCGAATGACAGAAAAATATATATCAACAACAAGAAAAACAACAAAAAAATCGTATTCTTTCTTATGCCGATTGTCGGCCTGTGTGGCAATCATAGTGAAGCAAAACAAAAAAAAGGACTTAGGTGTGCTTTCATGTCAAGGACAAGCATTGTTTTTCGTTACGCGCCATTAAGCTCATTGGCACACATTACTCATTAGAGTGCGAGCCGAGCATTAGGGAGGGAGAGGAAGGTGTGTGGAAAAACGTATGTCAGCGCATGAAACGAATAAATAAAGACGCTGCCAATGCGAAATGTGATTATCCTTTGTTGAGCGACGGCTCACGGAACACAATTCAATGGACAAATTACATTTCATTTAATGTAATAACAAAAATTTATTGAAAACAAATTAAGCAAGTTTACGAATTTATGGCAAAAGACATGCTCGAAATGAGCAACAAAGTAAATTGAATCAAATGACGAAGATGTCAAATGGACGCCAGCAGTGAATGACGATACACATGTGCCAGGTAGGCACGCGTGTCCTTTCATCCTTTTGTCCTCACTGGTTTTGTGCGTTCTTTTTATTTCGCAACTCAATGAGTTTCAGGTGTTGCGTATTTATCACAAGCACACACACACACACACCCACACAAACACTTAAGCGTGCACAGATGGCCAAAAGAAAGATTGCACAAGTTCACTTTAGCAAGCACATATTTTTTCAGGCAAGCAAAAACACCCAAAACAACAAAAACAACAACAACAAAAATGCCCACAATAAAGTTAAAAAAAGGGCTGAAAATAAAAAAAAAAATTGTCCCCAGCGGCAAATTGAGGCAAGCAAGTAAAGTAGTCAAAAGTGCGTCTAAAAGTGAACTCTGTGCGATTTTTTCTACGCTCTTCTTGTATTTACAGCGAAATCAGTGTGGCGACAAAAGCGTGCAGCAAACTGTGTGTGCGTGTGTGTGTGTGTGGCATCAAATGGTGGATTACGACAAAAGACAATTTAATGGCAAAACTTTCGAATCAATTTTCACTGCCAGCAAAGTAAAATGAAGTAAGCCAACGATAAAGACAAAGTTTAAAGACATTTTAAATTTGCAGCAAACGTTAAAAGTGCGCCTCACGTTATAGCCCTTTTTTCTGCTATAAGCTGGAGCGTGAGTATGAGCGTGAGTGTGAGCGTGAGTGTGTGCTTGAGACTTGAGTATTGCAAACTTAAAGGCATGAGCGCTCTCCTGTGTGCTATTTGTGCTCGTCCTTGCCGTCTTTCGTGACCGGTTTGCTTTACAGCGCTCGTCGTGTGACGCCGACAATGGCAACAACAACTACAACAACAACAACGATTTTTTGGCGAAAAATTGAATTTCGTGTAAAACTTATGGGCAGACATTAATTTAACAACTCCACTGGGCACACTCACTGTTCAAACCATTGAATGTCGACGACGACGACGACGACGACGTAGCATAAGGAGCGTCAATGAAACACTGTCGAGCATGGTCAAAAGTAAAAAGGCACACTTAAAATTACGTATACGGCCCATTGACTCGCATAGTGGCAGCATCAGCAGCATCAGCAGCATCAGCAGCGCCGTAAAGTATGCAGCACATATGTGACTGCCTCACTGACTAGCTTTCGACTAGCTGACTGGCTGACTGGCTGTCTGCCTTTAAATGTTGCCTCTTAGCATTGCTATTGCCAACGATATTACCGCCGTTTGGCGCACAAATCGTTGCTCGTTTTTCATTAAAATCGAAGTTAATTAGCTGCGCGTAATGTTCGCCACTTGTACACTTACATCGTCTACTTGCTAGCAAGTTCTTCTTGCTTCGCTCTTACACACACTTATTCGCCTTCACACACTTTTCCAGTCAACCATGGCGTATGCGTAATTCATGTTTGTCAAATTGTTCGCTTGTCTTTCTGCCATGACTTACAATCGACTTGCTATGTCTGTCGTTCTGCTTGTCTGTCTTGATGTCTTGCTGTCTGTGCAATAACAACAACAACAACCATTAATTCTCAACTTGTAAACAATTTCGATAAGGCAGTCATCGTTATCAAACGCCCAACCGCCCAATTGGCCAACGCGCCATCCGCCATCCGCTTGCAGCCGTTGCTTTGTACATACAAAAATATTCAAATACTCATTTATGCATACTTCATGCATACTTTATAAGCGCATTTCTGCAAAGACTTACTTCGTAACTTCAGACAACAGCCCTCTGCACTCTGCACGGTCTTTTAGCCGCCCCTTCTTCATACATCTTCGTTTTTGCCAACGCCTTTTGAATTTATGAAAACTGTTTGTTAAATTTCCGTTGAAAATTCCATTGCGTGTGCTTGAAACGTGAACGTTTTGATTAACTGTAGCACAGTAGCTGATGGCCAGCGGGCTTGAGGGCAGCAGCAGCACCAGCAAGAGTATCAGCAAGTCAAGATGGCAACCGGAAGCAAGCGGCAACATGCGGAAGTGGCTGCCGTTGCTGTCGCTGTCTCTGTTTATGTATGCACATTTATCTTCTCTGCAACAGCTTTAGACATGCTTAGCGCTCGCTTGGCTTCAACAACACATAACCGCCGGTCGAGCATGCCCTGCTGCGCATATCCTGTCGTGCATTGAGCTCCGTGTTCAGTCTCCTACTGTTCTACAGCGCCTTATCGATTCTATAGTGGCTTCAATGCTTTGCCTAATGAATTCTCATTCAAACATTTCGCTTTGACTGCTCACGGCTCAGCTCTGCTTTGCTCTTCTTTTCATGTATGCCAATTTCCTTTTCGACACTTCTTCTTCGTTTCTCTTGCATGTTGTACTTTGGCTTTGGCCGTTGAAATGTGCAAGTCGCTCAGTCACTTTCGACGCAAGTTTGGTTATCTCACTAGTACGCGCGTTCCTTACTTCATTCATGCGGCGTCTAAGATTTATCAGCTTTGCCAGCAACTGACGTGCTACCGAAGCCACACTGCTGCTGCTTTAGCTTTAGCTACCATGACTAATGGTCATCAAGAAGCCACTCACTCGCACAGGTGCATGGCGGTTGATTTCGTCTTGGTTTGCTTGGAAATTTCTCGCAATTTCTTATTTTGTTTTTGTGTTGAAATGACTTTGACCGCTGAAGTGTTGCATTGGCTAGCAGATAAATGACTTGTTGTGTGTGTGTGCGTGTGTGTGTTGGCTATTGAGTGGCAAGGCAAGCTATGCATAATTGTCAGCTGTCAAAATTGGCCGCCATTTTGCAGAAATTTGCTTAAGCTTTGCATTTCATTATGTGTTAAATTTTAATGCGGCAGAAGAAGAAAAAACACAACGACAAAGACAAAAGTCGCCATTTTGATTATGCGCCATTTTATGCAAATGCCGTTATGTGCGCTTTGGCAACACTAAGGCACGCTGCTCGGCACTAAGATGGCTTGGCTTTAACAACAGTTGCTAAGGCCTGTGCTAAGACCCTTGCTTAGGCGGCTGCTGCATAGTTTTAGGCGCAGCTATGCACGCCGCTCATGCATATGCAAATGCATGGCAGGCAACATGAAGTGCTGAAGATATTTTACAATTAACTTGGCAAGCAAATGCAACGGAGCGCACATGTAGAAGCATCAAAGACCGCCAACAAAAACAATGAGGGCTCACCAACCAACAAGGCCGGAATGTGAAAACAAACCGCAAATGGCAACAATAACTCTAAAACAAAGAAAAAAAAAACAGACGCCGCAAAAATAAACGCCAAAAGAACAACAACAACAACAGCAGTATGCGCGAGTAGAACATTTCCGCAGCGTGATAAAATTAATACGCTTTAAATTTGAATTGCCGCAAGTGGCGGAACGAGGGCAACAACAGCAGCCCCTCATCTTTGCACTCGTCGCTTGGGCGGCAACTTCGTGTGTGTGAGGGGCTCTGTCAGCTCCCCAGGGTGTGATTCTGGTCGCTCATTTAACTTGCCAAAACTTTTTTCGCCTTCGCCCTCGTCGCATCTTCGTTTGCTCATTTGAACTCATGCCACATTTGATTTTCCACATTTTCATATACAACACTTTTAACACAAAAAAAAAAAAAAAAAGACAAAAAAAAACTTTACAACACTGTTGAACATAGCATTGCTGTTGCCCCCTTACATATTTTCATATTTTGTTGAAACATGTTTCTTAGCATACTTCAATTAAGTAACGCAAACATTATAATAGCGAAATTTTTATTAGATTTCTTTTATGGCATAGAAAATAACACCAACAACAACAACCACAACAACCACAGAGAACAACATGAACAACAAGCAAATACTAAAGAAAACAGTTGAATTTTTCGCTAAACTCTTTCAGACTTGATTACTTTTCATATTTGTATTGTTTTTTTTTTTTTGTTTTTTATAACTTTTGGATTTGCGCTTTGTTAAAACAACCACAACAACACCAACAACAACAACAACACCAACAACAGCAACAAATGAAAATGCGTTAGCAGCGGCAAACAACGGCAAAACAAAACAACATGAGCGAAAAGTTTAATGCTATGCAAAGACAACTTCATTCTTTGTTAATTTCCGCAAAGGAAGAAAAATGCTTCAACGTTGAATGCCTTCTTTGATGCTCTCAAAAGCAACAAAAGACGCACAAAATGAAAATAGAAATGCTCGAGAAATAAACAAATGGAAATGAAAATAGAAATGAAAATGAAAAACAGGTTAAAACTTTGAGCACTTCTTAGAAGGCAAAGGCGCACAACGTGCTAAGCAAGCGCACAAGGAGCGTGCAAGGCGCCAAGTTGTTCTAAGCACAAAAGCAGCATTTATTGTGGCAGCAAACAACGAGTTGACGCGTAAAGCGCATTTCATGCCACTGTGCCATATTAGCGCAGACATAAAGTCACATTAAGCGACAGCAATGAAATTTTGTCTACAAGTTTTCTTTTGCCGCGCCTTCTTTTTTCATTCGAACTTTTCAAATGTGCCTTTTTTTTTTTTTTTGTACATTTCTTTTTGCTAGAAGAAGGCGACGCGTGTTGCATACTTTCGTGCGACGCAACAATTCTCATACTCAGGCGCGCCTCAACAGAGAACGACATTGCTTAGTTGATTTAACCAAATAAGCGCGAAGACGCGTTTGTATTAAACAAAAAGCACACAAAAAGACGAAGAAGAAGCAGCGGAAAAAAACTAAAGTTGAAAAGGAGCGCTGCAAAAGTTTTAATGCCTCAGCAAAGTGTGTGAAGTCACACAAGCAAACCACACCTACGAACCAAGCCAACCCAACCCAATCAACGCCGCCTGCCACAAGCAATCTGGCCATGAAGGGCTTTCAATTAGTTCGATGCGCAGCGGCAACAAGAAAAAAAAAACCGCCCAAAAAACGATAGCAAAATTAAAGTCGAAGTGGAAAGTAAAACAAAAAAAAAAGGACGAACTAAATTTGGCATAAAGCGAAAATTTGCAAAGCAACAGAGTGAGTGAGCGAGCAAGTGAGTGTGGGCGTAGGTTGAGGCAAAACTTTGCAGGCAAGACTCATGACAATGACCACACAAGCTGGCAGCGGCGGTGGCAATGCGTGTGCTAACAACAACAACGCTGACTAAAATAGCAGGAAGTAAAAAGTTCTGCCTTTTTAGCACCAAGAAAAAAAAAGACAACAACAACAAACAAAAAACAAAAACTTTAACAACTTTTGCAGGTGAATTTGTATTTTCGTGCCTGGCAATGAGTCAAACACACACACACACACACACACAGAAGGCACAAGTTGAGTAGAAACAGACATAACAACGAAACAAAACAAAGCTAAAAAAGAAGGTGTGAGAGCGCGAATAAAAAGCCAAACAAAATGTCGTAAAAAGTTGACTTAGCGCGCACTTCCGGCGAGCGGCATACAAGCCATCAGACAGACAGACAGACAGTGAAGCTGTCCGCATCACCCACAATGGCCACGCGTCGTCGCCATCACCATCGCCTGCGTGAAAGTCAAAAAAGACGCAAAAGTTCTCTGCTTTTCATAAGCAAAAAAACTGACCAAACGCAATTGAAGTCTTTGCCATGAAAATTGGCAGCTGACTGAAGGCTTAGCTCGTGCTTGCGCTATCTGATGAGTTGCGCTCAAGAGCGGTGTCATTGGTTTGGCGCGAAAAGCGGAAGTGCAAAGTAATGCAGGTGCAACGCTATAAAACTGCAGTTGGCGAAGAAATTCCCCAAAAACAACAATAAAATTTAACATGAATAAAAAGCAAAGCAAAGAAAAACTCTATGCAACGCACGAATAAAGACATTAAAGTGAAAATTTGTCTGGATTTGCTGCTGCTGCTTCTGCTTCTGCCACTGGATTGACTTCTTCTAAGCGCTTCGCACGCCACACCTCGTCTACAAGCGCAGCCATGTACTTTTGCTATTGCCAAAATCATTTCGCTCTTACAACTTTTCGCAAATCCAACGCAAATGGAAAAGTTTTGCCCAACAACAAGAGTAACAGCCTGACTTTGTTGGCTCAACGCTCGGTGGGGCAGGCGGAACGCCGACGAAACATTCAAAGTTCTTTTGGTGCGCAAACAAAAAAAAATTGAAGGCGAAAAAAACTTTTCCATAGCGCCTTCATTGTCGCGGCCATTGAGGCAAAGATTTACAAATTATCAGTTGCAGTCAGTCTATAAAATGAAGCTAGGGTGCGGGTGTGTCTGTCGGTCTGTCTGTCGGTCGGTCGGTCGGTCGATCCGGTCGGTTGGCAAGGCAGGCACGTCTATTGAGTTGTATGCGCTAAGCTTAATTGAAATACTTCAATGAAATCTTTCAAAGTCCGAACTGGTAGTAAGCAATGCGCATAATTTATGCGTTACAACGTGCAAAACAAAATGGCGGCCAGCGGCATAAACGAAACGAAAACGTGTAAACAAATTAGAAAATGGCGACGTGCTATTTGTGTGCTAATGTATGTCGTACGAGTATATGTTTGCATAAGCAAAGTAATTAAGCGCCCAAAAGGGTTCGCCAAAAATAACGAAAATAAGTTGAATATTCTATGCATCGGCCGCACAGGCAAGTCAATATGCTACGCAAACATATTATTGATTACATCATTAGTTGTACGTATTCATTGCTCATGCTAAATTCTCTGAGCTAAAACTAAAATCTGTTCATAAATAAATTTCAACATTAACATTTCTGAATAAACCAGTAATTTAATATTGTACACTTGGTAGATTTTGAATTGAAATTGCGAGAGCAATCCAATATTTGTGTATTATCTCACATATCAATAATGTTGAATCAATGTATTTATGATCAAAATCAATGCAACGTTTCGTGTAACTTCGGGCTTGCATTTGCAGACAACACTTGTGTAGTTTACTTCATGTGCTTTAAGGCTTGACAAAGTTGTTGGCCAAAAATTTATATTGACAATGCTGAAGAGTTCTAAAAGGAAGACCGCAAATGCGAAAATGCAGTAAAGATGAGCAGCAGCAGCAGCCAAAAAACCGCAGCAGTCATGGCAATGACAGTGACAGCGACGAAATGGGCTATAAAAAAGTCAAGAAGCAACGCTACTTCTGCGCTTGCCACACACACACACACATTTTGTGTAGCATACTTCGCAGCGTTAATTTATTTCTGCGGCTTTTATAAAGGCGTTCATGTCCTGAGCGCACCATAAAAAATCGGTTTAATCTTCAAATGACGCCTTTTAAAATCATGCCAGTGTAGCAAAGGCTCGTCTGACAGTTTCGCGACATTTACGACGCCTAAAAGTGAAACCGCAACAGATGAGCGAACCGAACAGCAAACAAACGTGGAACGTAGAACTCAGTCACTTGCCAGTTGGGCACATGACATCCTTTTACGTTACAGACCGTCTAGGTAGTTAGCTGCGCGTGAGCATTTAAATATGCCACAGCAACGCATATAATCATTGACACACACACACAGAAGCTCAGATAGATACACGCAAAGGCATGCACGACGCCATCATTGTCGTGCATCAAAAACCGGAAGCGACAAGAAACGGAACCGCAAAGTAATTATTGTCGCACGGCAGCGACCACAGACTGAGCGAGAGCGCTGTGTGCGAGCGGCTAGAAGCAATAAGCGATTTACGCAACGCCACTGACAGCAGGTGAGGGCGCATAGTGAAGGCATGGTGACGAAGGCATGGAAGCTAGCATGACAGAATGGCAACGAGCAGCACTTTCAATGTATTTTAAGCGCATGTGTTGACAATTAAGCCATAAATATCATGCATGTATGCTTACCCACTCGCTTCTTAACACCTTCAATAATCAGGTTACGCTGCCCGCTTCCTTTACTAAAAATGCTGAAGTGCATGAGCAATGCGTACGTCATTGAAATATGCGTTTTAGAAGGGTTGGGCTGTAACTGAAATATATTTCATTACAAACAAGTATGGAATTGAAGTATAGATATATGTTTTTTGACAAAACACCTGCAAAGGTAAACGGTTCGGAATAAGCAATTTGGCAGGCCTTTTTCGTCAAGGTATTCTCATTTTTCCCACTGGGTAAATGAAAGCGTACATATGTATGAGTGATTGTGTGTTGCGTGCTTTAATTTCTATTAAAATTCACAAAATATAGCAAAAAAAAAATAAAACATTATTCATAATCATCGCTTCCGACTTGCAATGAAGTGACAGCAATGATTTCCTTTGTACGCGCGCCGGAAACAAGAAACGCTCAAAAAAGTATGCCAAAGAAAAGGCACATCCGTTAGCATTGCAACGTGCATGCATTATAAGCATACAACATGAGCACTTCAGCTACAAAATCTAAGATTTGTGCGTTTCTTGACGCTTCTTTTATTTATTTTATTTTTGCTTTTTGTAATTTTTTCTTTTCTATTTTTGACTCACAACGAATACAAACAATTGAACGAGCGAACAACTTCCGCACGCCGGACCAAATCAGAGCGACAGAGTGAATATGAGTGAAAAACTTGACAGTAACATTGCATCGGGGAGGTGGTGAAGGAGGAGGAGTAGAAGGTTGGGCAGCTTAGAGCATGAACAACAAAGAATGTGCGTAGCGCACACAATGCTTGTGGCATGTACTGAAGATAAATGTGACTTGGCTTCAAACTTTAAGAAATGCTATTGCCAACAACAACGACAACGACAACAACAACAACAACAATGACGACGACAGCAATCACAAGTAGCAAAGTTAAACAATTACTTGGAACTGCATTTAAACTTGTAGCAAAGCAAAATTTAAGCTAGAACTTCTCGAAGCTCAAGCCAAAGGTGAAGGCATTGCCATTTGGCTCAACAAGGGTTAAATGCAGCAAAGTCAGTGCTGAGTTGAACTGAGCTATGCTGATGCTGATGCAGTGCATTCTGCTTTTAATCAGTACAATTATAAATTTCATTTCATTTGTAAGTCAACTAAAAAAAAAAGAAAACAATAAAATTACATAAACAAAATAAAATATGAGCAAAACTTTGCACATTTAGCACAACAACAACAACAAAAGGAACAGCAACCAAGCACAAATCTGAATAGTTTTAGAAAGCATAAAGCATGGCATCAGAGGCAGGAAAAATCATGCATGTGCAAAGCGTAAAATCAACAAATAAGCAAGAACGAATGAACGAACATGCATGCAACAACTTTTTGCTGCCGCAGTTTTTCACTCAAGTCCAATGTGGTGGCTCTCGAGACAACGGAGGAGGAGTGCAAAGAGTGTGCGGTGTGCGCAATGAAGAATGCAACTGTTGGCAGCCTATAAGTAAAACAAAAATTACACTGCAAGAATTTACATAGTCAAATGTCATGAGACAACTTTAGTCTCAAGTATGCTACAGTAGAATCAAGATTTTTCGGATCAAATGAAAACTCAGAACATTCGAATAATCAGCTTCAAAGTCAAATGAAAAAATTTTTAGATTTTAAATAATTTTTATTATGCCATGGGTTCCAGAAATTTGTGCTTTAATGATATATAACTTAAAATTTTGGTTTGAAATAATTTTTTTTTGGTCTTTCACATAAAGAATCACTTATTTTCATTGCAATTAACAACTACGTTGGATCCAATTCCGATTCATCTCTCTAAAGACTTTCAAAAGCTGAAATCCGACATTCGGTTAATCGGGTTTCTGCTGTCTAGACACGCACGCAAGTCGGCAACTCTGACAAGCACTGACAAAGCACTGAATTACAGTTATGGTTACTTTTCTTTAATGCTTTTCACACTTTTTCACATCTCATTATTTTTGTGCATTCAACATAAATTTAGAACATTCATTGTTTATTTTAACTTATTCAGAAAATTCATTTAAGAGAAACATTTTTCATTTACCAATGTTGTTGTTGTTGTTGTTGTTACTTTTATCGTTGTTACACACTCGCTTGCTGCAATGTTGCCCTTTTAGCGCGCTTCTTCCCCTCGCACGCATTCTTAGTACAAATTTGTTGCAGTTCAAAAGTTTCTTTAGCACAAGTTTATTTAGCGGCACGAACAACGCCGCCCCCCCCCCCCCCCCCCCCCCCTTTGCCAACGTCATCGCCTGCAACAGCAAATCAAATCTATGGCGCGGAATTGTTTTAATAAGCTTGGCATAAATCGCTCGTTACGCATACGCGGCGTTTTGTCATTTCTTTCAGCGCTTTGCGTTGCGCATTCGTCTAACTGAAATTTGAAATTTATGCAATTGCATTTGAATGCGATTCTGTTGTTCTTCTAACAATCTTAAGTGCTTCTGCATGAGTAACATTGGAAATGGCATTTGTGACTGATTAGTTTGCGTGGCATGGTGCAGCGCCTTAAAGTGCCAGCAAGGCGCCTTACAACTGAGAAATCAATTAACCCCTTAAAGGCGCAGACAAACACACCCACAATCGCATGTCTGTTGTTCATAAAAACATTTCAATAAAAATATTTCCAGCAATAAAAAGCGGTCTTGTCCTCATGTTCATTGCTTATAAATCAAACTTTTATTTCCTGCACTAAAAATGTCTTATCGATGACGAGATCTGAAGACGTGCCAGAAAAACTCACAACTGCAAAGCTCATGCAACTTTTGACATGCTATGAAAAAATGAAAATGAGAAATATATAATTTTCTCAATGAAATTTCGACAAGTTCAAGTTGAATGTTCGTATTTTTTATTTTTTGGTTATTTAATCAAAATGTACGCAAAATAAACCAAAAAAGTAAAAGAAATGAAACTTGGCAGCACTTCAAAAAAGAAATCGTGTGTTGGCAGCAATAAAAACAAAAAAGTTCATATCAAAAACAAGGCATGCACTAAAAATAATATTACGAAATAAATAAAAATACATTAAGGAAATTAAAATGTTTGCCGCACAACTCAGAAAATAAGAACAACAAGATTTTATAAACAGCTGTTTAAAAATAACAACAACAGCTGCAACACAGGCGGCATAGGCGAAAATATGCTACTAAGTATGTGAACGAGAGAGCAAAAGAGCGGGTGAGACACTCAACACGCAGCGAGCGCAAGTGGACGACTAAAGCAAACACATGAGTTATTTTGATGTTGGCAATGCTTTGCCTTATGCCGCACTGCCGGTAACTGACTGTTGGTTGAGACGTACGAGTACGCGCGCGGGCAGCGCTGCCAACACTTCGTTGAAACACTTCGTATCAATTCGTTCGCATGCTGCTTTGAGCGCTCGTGCATTTGGCTCGGTTTGTCTGTCGTCGTTGACTGCTGACGGCGACGAAATTTAGTCTAGAGAGTAATATCGACACGAGAAGTAAGTTGGTTTGTACGCCCGTCGTGGCCCACAGACGCATCGAGTATAGAATATATATGTAAAGTGGGAAAATCATGGAAAACGTGGAAAATCCATGCGGTGATTAAGCGCAAAATGTGCGCCTTGTTGTGTGCGAACGCGTGTGCTAATTTTCATTGTGAAATCTCTATGATAAATCGAAGAAAAACTATAAATTCCACAAGTGTAATTAGAATTGATGAAATTTTTGAAAAAAAATCGTAATCTGCGCTAGTTTTCGATGCTGCCCAGGCCATAGCGCGTGTTATTTTTGGCGATCGGTTATACTTCGTTGGTTGTTCGGCAAGCGGTAAAGCCAAAAATAAACACACGAATTGCCTCTGGCGGCGGCGGTATAGAACACACACAAACAAACAAACACACACACGCACACACACACTAGCAAAAGAAAATACAAAGTGTTTGAAACTGTATTGAAAGTGAATAGAAGAAATTTTTAAAGAAAATTCAAACAGTGTGTTGAATGATTTGCTACACTAACGCTTCTTCTTCTTCTTGTTCGACGTCGTGATTGTTACGGTGGCGCGCGCGGCGCGGTTAAACGCGTGCTTCGGGGCGCCGCAATCATTGGACCCTGGATTACTGATGATTGTGGCATGCGTTAATCAGTCTGTCTGCCGCCAAACATGTGCTTAAACTATAAGAAGTCCTTCCACTAGGATATGTGTTTGTGTATGTGGCTTATATTGAAGCAAGCATAGCAAGTGTAAAAGCAACAACAAAACAAAAATCGAAAAAAAAATATACAAAACACAAGTGTCGCGCAAAGTGTTCTGGAATACAGAAAATGCGCAATGAAAACAAAGAAGGAAAAGAATGTCACGTGCGCGTGCAGGACATGCGTGAGGACACAAGCAGCCACAGTTGGCTTACAGTTTGAGCATCACTGTCATTGTCAGCAAGTTACTTTGCCACTGGCTTTCAACTTTCAACTAAGCCATGCAGAAAACAAACATTTTTTTTATTTTCTTTTTATTTGTTATTTTTTATTAAGCCCGTGGGACTTGATTACGCTCCTGTGCTTTGCTTTCAAAATGTGGAACAATCTACAGTCGACAAAATACTTTTTCATTTGGCCGCGTTTGAAATATCTGCCGTAACATAAAAATGTTCGCCGCTAAATTTTATTTTTAAATGCGTACCGAATTTTTCTTTTAATTTTTTTTTTTCTTTATTTTCTAATTTTTGTTTTTGTTTTTGGTTTGCTGCAAATGAATATGAGATTAGCTGTTGATTGCTTTCTTTTTTCTTGTTTGAAAAACGAAATTTTATTAGTATAATATTTAAATAGCTAAAGTAAATTCGTTGTTCTGATCACGCCACTGCGTGCCTAGAGAAGCGAAATAGAAATGTGTCTAAAAGTGCCGGATTGTGCTGAAGGAATTAGTGACTGTGACTGTGACTGTCTGTGCTCTGACAGCAAACTTGTATTTGTGCCAAAAGAAAAACTATTTTATAGATTTTTACAATTCTGCTTGAGACACTCTTTAGTCATCATAAAAGTATTAACACTTTTGTTTGATACGAAATATCGCAACCGTTGGTGCGGCTTATTAGACAATATAATATCCTGCATACAAGACATAACTTTTCTAAAAATGTATTTACGAGATTAAAACATTTTTAGAAAAGGGTTATTTGAGCGAGAATGAGGAGAAAAATAATGTGGTTACTTACCAAACGAACTGAACTTTCGGGCATCTCCTTTTCATTAAACGTCTATATTAGTAAAGTAGACACTATACAAAATTTCAACTTAATCGGATCTATAATTCTAGAGATCTCATGATAAGTGAGTGCTACTTCACTTAAACATGTAATAGACATAGAAACATGAAAAAATCTGTCAGTAAAAAGAATAATTTTAATGTCTGTTATCAATTTTTAACATGCCTCTCCTTCTCTTCTTGTGCGATCATTTGCCTTCTCACACTTTTATATAGCAACGTATATTATAATCGATATCTTAAAACACTTACATCAGTCCAACTTTGAAAGCGACAACAAGGCTTTCTAGCAATTGAATTGAAATGTTTGACACTCTTTACAGTTGCTTAATAAAGATGACGTTCGTTCGACAAAAACTCATACTGGTGATACCATTAAGCACTATTAATAAAAACATTCGCTAAAATAACATGTTAATAGGATTTTAACAATTTGTCGTATTTTTTTAATTTTTTCTCTATTAACAAACAGTTTTTTAATAGCTGCTCATGTGACACTGAGGCTGAACATAAAATACAGAATTTTGATTGCTAGGGACGTTGTCATTTATAATGCAATGTATTTAATATAAAACCTATTAATATAAAACCTATTAATTTTCTATAAACAAAACTATTAAAAGTACACTTTTTTCATAAAATGACCATTTTCGAAGTTGAATTCTTTATAGAGTTAACCTTAATACCTTTTAAGCCTTTTGAGTATAGTAAGTTGCTACTTAACTCTTTTAACTGTTCTGGCCTTTCAATTTACAACTTGCTTAAATTCTTTCGTTTACTTGCAATTATCTGCTTGACTTTCACTTCGCCGCTTGTGCCTTTGTATTTTATTTATTTAATGACACATATAAAAAAATGCATTCATTAATTTTCGACGAACATGTTAACATGACAATCGACAAACTCGAGGTTGCTGCGCTTGACTTCTTGCGCCCCCAAGCAACAAAGAGCCAAAATACAGCCGCATGCTCATACGGCATGGCATTGCATGGCATGGCATGGCATAGCATGGCTATGGCTCAGATATAACATGACTCGGTACGATTTGTTTCGACTCAGAGCACTCAACTACAAAGTAATGTACAAAACAACACGAACACAAACACGAACAACAACACAAACAAACAACAACAACAACAACAATAAGTAGCAAAAAGTAAAGCAAACAAGTGTACAAATTTTGTAAAAGTGCAAAAGGCAAATTGCCAAAATATTTTTCTTTTGAATTCACGCTGCGCCAACAACAACAACAACACACCCACGCCCACAGCAACGCGAGTCGTGGCAACTTTTACTATACACTTTGCGTTGGCAATGTCGGCAATAAGAATACAAAAAAAAAAGCAAAAATGTTTGCTACTTATTTTCACATTGGTTTGGCTTTCTATAAATATACTTTTTTCTTGCCTTTTTTTTCAACGTTGGTACATGTTGTCGTTGGCTGCTTACGCGAATATCATAAATCATTGGCAAGGTTGACAAAGCAGTAGCCAACAACAGCCACAGCCACAGCCACAGCAACAGCAACAACAACAAACCCATTGAAAATCTACACTTGAAAAACTTTAGTGAAAAAAACTAATGTTGAAAATATTTCATTTGCGAAAATTATTTTAAAATTATTACACGAATTTGTTGGCACAAGTTTTCATTCAAAAACACATTTTGGCCGTCCGTCCGACGCATGAAAAATTACAAATTCAAAAATTTTGCCAAAAATTGAACTCAGCAAACGTTGCAACAAAGCCGCCGTCAGTTTACATTGCACGCCCGAATCCAAAAAAAAAAAACCTTCGTTGCTGCAACGAGAGACCGTCAAAAAAAGGGCAACATAGCAACAAAAATAGAACACAACATGTCAGCCAGCAAAGTCCATGTGACAGCTGCAACAAACATTTGCCGCAGCTCAACTGCTAACCAACTGCACGGCCGTCTGTCCGATTGTGTAGAACGCTTGCAGCCACGCGTAACATGAGCCACAAAAAAGGCGCTGCGTATCAACCGCAAACGTAGTGGCAACGGCAGCAGCAATTGTTGCAACGCATGTGGCAAGCGGCAATTGCTGCCACTTCACCTTCACCTACGCCATCGCCCACAACTCGCCGTCAACACTTTGTGCAGTTGAGTTCATGTTAGTGCAGTCGGAGTCGGCGTCGCTGCCGCCGTCGCTGCTTGTTGCCAACTTGTTTTGGTTAGTATGCATGTGTGTGTGTGTGTGTGTGCGTGTGTGTTTACGTTGTCCTGCGGCCTTTTTAGCAAAATTTCAGTTGGCTGCATTAAAATTTGTTGAAACTGCTGCTGCGTTGGCAGCCACTTTAACAACAGTTTCGCGTGAGCTTAGCTTAGTTCTCCTTTTTTTTTTGTTTGTGTGCCTGCTCGTCCTGTCGTCCTTCATGTTTGGGTTTCCAGTTAATAATCCTAACCACTTTTGCGTTTTTCGCACTCAACTTTTGCTTATGCAATATTGTTGTTGTTGTACTTTTAATACACATTTTTCCACTTGTTTTTTTTTCAAATTTAACGCAAAGCAGCGTCAACAGTAAAGCCAATAAAGGCTTTCGGCAAATTTCAAGTAAATTGTTTCCGGTTTTTTATTGTTTACTTTTGTTTTAGCAATTTAAATGACCAACGCCACAAAGTAGGCAATGCATTCTTGCACTTTATTTAATTTACTTTATTTTGCTGTGGCGGCGCATTGTAGCAAATCTACATGTGCTCGTTTGTTTGCGCGCGCGTGTGTGTGTATGTCTGTGTGTGTGTGTGTGCGGGCATGTGCTCATGCATAAAACTGACTTTCGCTAACAATTGCAACACACACACACACACATACCACATACAACTCATGCAGTCGCCTCTCACTACTGCGCTGCATTGCAACACTTGAAGGATTACTCATGCATTTGCTTTGCAAACATCATAAAAATGAGATTTTACACTACTTTGCACTTCTGCAGGAAATTCTCAACTACACATACATATATACATATTTTTTTTCGCTTTACTTTGTATTTATTTTTCTTTATACAAAATTTTTGCTCTTCAACAATATACAATGCTCACCAAGCTGACTGCAGCCGCAATGATGTGCCCTCAGCGCCGCGCCTTCAGTTCATGTTTTAGAAAATGCGAAAATAAAACAACAACCAATTTTAGAAAACCATATATTCGAGTATACTCGACATCAAATTCTCTCTACAGTAGGCGGTGCCACGCCTGAAATTTTAAAATAATATTGCATTGGTCATTTATATATATTTCAAGAAAATCGTTCTAAACATAAGCAATTTTAAGGGCTACTATGAGGGGGCAGGGTATTTTATAGTTTGGACTTTAAAAGAGTCATATTTACAGAATCTGCCTATACAATTTCAGGTACTTATAGCTTAGGAAACATAATATTTTTTACAAAAGCACCTTTTGAGGCGAAATTTGAGGAAGGGCTCAAATTTTTGGTACGTCATTTTGTAGGATGGTTAGGTGGGATCCCACAAGCCGCCTTCTATGCGTTACATACTTTTGCACTCATACAGACTTAATATGCCCTAACACACTGCATGTGCAGGGCATAAGACATATAAATAAAATGCAGCTAAGCTCATATATACACTTCCTTTAGGGTCTTGCATAGAATTTTTAGAAATTTTCTACTCATTGCAAATCATTTGACAAACACAAATTAGAACAAATTCTAACAAGTGTTAATAACCAATGGCATTACAGACTTAACAACATGTTTCATGTACTAAGTGTAGGGTATTAAAGCAATGAAGAGCAACACTTTATGCTCCAAGTTGCATTTGCTTTGCACGTTTTCCGCCTTCTGTTGTATGTCCGTTGCTTTATCTCTGTCTATATGCGTCTCAGAGCATGTATGCGTGTGTGTGTGTATATGTGTGTGTGTATGTAATTGTATGGTCAGCACATGTGTTTGCTTTTCATATTACAAAAGGATTTGCATGCTTCGTTACATCTTTTCGTTGAGGCTTTGCATTGCTGTCACTTGTATTCCTATTACGTTGGTTTAGTTACCCATTGTGTTAGTTGTCGGCATGTTGTTGTTGTTGTTGTTGTGTTGCTGCAGTCGCAATAAGTTCAACATGGCTTGCATTGTACAATTGCTTTTGCACGTTGGTATTGCAACGGGGGAAAAAAAAACTACTCAACACTCGAGCTAACAAAACAAATATTGTTTCAACAAATACTGCGCCCAATTGTATGCAATACAAAACCAGACGAGACCCAACAGTACTAAAACTAAACACAACTTGAACAGAGCAGACCAAAGCTGAGCAAAAACAATGCAATCAAGTCCGGTATGGAGAGCAGAGCACAGTCGTTTGGTTCGCCATGCTGTGCTGTGCTGTTCAGTTTGTTGTTTAGTTAATGTTTAGTGAGCTTTTCGCTAGATCCTCACAATATGCTGCATAAACACGTACGCAAACAATTTGACATACTTAAATATTGGCACAAAGCTTAACGAGCATGTAGTTGTAGTCCAAGCAGCAGTCAGCAGCCAGCAGCCAGCAGCATGCACACAAAGCACACAGAACAGAAATAACGTATACGTCATGTACAATTAAATTTGCAATTCGCTAATGTAATCAAAATAATTTACGCTCAATTCAAAGTCATGCAACATTTACTCTACTCAGTTCAAATCTTTGGCCCATTGTCAATGTCATATGCTGTCCTATTCAAGGACATACCAGCAACAACATCACTAAGCCTTGTCTCACATAGCAAACCTTAAGCGCCTATTTTATAGTTTATTACGAACAGTACGCGCGTCACTATCAAATGTGGCACGTGTGTAATGAAGGGACAACATGTGCTAACCAACAACAATAAATCGATCTGAGTACATGTTCTTGTGCATGCCCAAGTCTGAGTTTGCTTTGTGTTGATTATTCAAATTCAAAATCATAATAGAAGCAAATTAGTGCAAGCGCAACATCAGAGATTTCGTCATTATGTTGTTATCACTATTGATTTTGTTGTTTCCACGTTTGTGTCTTATAGCTTGACTACCGCCGCTAACGGCCAAATGCATCATCAGCAACAGCATCATCATGATTTGGCTTATTGTATATGAAATTTGCATAACATGTGCAGCGGCAATTAGTTCAGGCTGATTTTCTAGAAATATAAAAGCTTAAATTAACCAATACAATGCACACACACACACACACACACACACATATTTGATCACACAGACAAAGCTACGAAACAGGACTCCTGTATGAGCGTCTTTGTTTCAATGCTAATGTGTGTTTGATAATAACACAGACCAACACACACGCAAACATATGAATACATAATGGCATATAGTGATGCATTAACATGCCATAAATGTTTGTTGTCTGTCATTTCGTCTTTCATTGTTATCATCTTATTGTTCTACAAGCATTTATCTTTGTTTTGATGAATTGTTAACACTTCATCGATAAACAGTTCCTTTAGGTGACTGTTCACACCTCTGCTATTTGAGCATTCCATGTCTCGTGTATTTCGTATATCATTGCACATGCATAGACACGCATATATATTTGCTTAGTTAATTATTATTAGCATGTGTTAAACATTCGTTTACAATTGATATTAAAATATCACTTTTAAGCGACGATTATGTGAACAATGATTGGTGAGGAATCTTAATTGGCAAATAGTTATACATAGTAATTATTTGGAGTTAATGAAACGAAATCATAGATAGCTGTATCACCCACCAATTTCGCCTATTAGAATAATAATTAAAAATACTAAGCTTACTTCATTTCAAACTTGTGTACAAGAAATATTTATAGAACTACTGGATCGAGCTTGTTAAAACTTAAATGTGGTATTCTGAGGAACGAAATATATCTTCTTGTAATTTAAATGGCATATCAACAAGTTCGGTCAAGCAGTTCTTGAGTTATTTACTTATTTAATATTGCATGTTGGTTGATGAGAATAAACCGGTTCAAATATTTTAGCAACCAAAAACACATAAAATTAAATCAAATTAAAAGCACTTGCCATTTTTATTATAAGCTACAAATTTTATTTCAATTAAGCGTGCATAAAATTCGCTTGCTATTAAACAAGCACAATTCGGCCATACTAAATAAACGCAAAATGTAATAAAGACAAGAGGAATATTCTTCATATTCTTTGAGTGTTAATTAATTTGTCAAATTCAAGCCGCCGTGCCATGAGTCCACAAACGTTGCCTTTTTTCATTTGCTAACGCTAACATTCGCCCACAAAACCGGAAATAATCATGTCAAGCGGTTAATTACCCAAAAGATGATTCAATTTAATTTATTATTTTGGCTGAGAGCCCAAAAGAAATTGAAAGGCTTTTTAATGAACAAAATTCATTCAAATATTTAACAAAAATAAAAATTTTGCAGAGAAAAGAAAAACAAAAGCATTGCTCGCACACTATTGCGAGCGTGATTGTTGTGTAGAGCAAATAGGCAAATTGCCAAAAACACGACGTTGACAACTACAACGACAACTACAATAAGGCAGACACGTGACCAAAGTGCCAAGCAAAACAAAACACAAGACAAAAACTGACACAGAAATACCAAAAACAATAACAACAAAACAGTACAGTGTCAAAAACAGCTGAACGGATTCGTGGAAAATGCGAAACTGCAAACCAAAACAAAATGTTAAGTAAACACACACACATACACACACAGCCGAGAAAGCAAAACAAGCAAGCGAGCGAGCGAACGCAGCAACGTAGAACACAAAGAGAGCGAGAGCGTTAAATTAATGTGAGAGCGTAAATTGAGCGCACAGCACAAACGAATTATTGCACAGTTTGAGTAGCAGCGCAACAACTGACAAGTGATGCTAAAACTGTAAGATATGCAAAGTGTTATAAAAAGTGAAAGACAAGAGTGTGGTTTATTATAAGTTTATATAAAAGTAAAAGTGTTGGGTTTTTTTTTGTTTATAAACAATTTGTAAACCATATTGAAATCAATAAATCTTTACAGCCATTTTTTTAAGCAAAAACCAACGAAAACGGCAGACGTGCACTGAAGAGAGAGAGACACGCCATTTTGTGCGAGTGGCGTTGCGGCAATAAGCACAACAGCAACAAACAAAAGCAATTGTTGCTGCAACGAAATTATAAAAAAAAAAAACATTTCAACTAAAAACAGAAGTAAAATTACTTTTCTAAGCAAATACAGTTTTGATAAAAAAAAAATATATATTTATAAATAAAACCAAAAAGAACCATCGGAAACGACGCAACATTGTGCCAATTAAACGTTTAACTGTTGTTGTGGGCTGAAGTCATTTGACGTGTTCAACGCTTGAAGAATGGCTGAAGCGGAAGGAGGCTCCGAGCAGGATGATGTTTCATTCTTGCGTACGGTAAGTAGAAAAAACCAAACTCAATTAAAATCTCATTTATAACACTAACATTACTACACAAATACATGCAAGAAAAAACAAACTAATAAAAAATTGGAGAAAAAAAACGTTAAAACAAACAAACAAACAATCAGTAAGGATAATTCAATTAAGCGCCACTTGAAAGTTCAAACAGTAAAACCGACATGGCTCATTACAAATGTAAATCGTTTTTGTATCTTTTCTTTGCCAATCGATGCTCATGCAATTATGCAAAGACATAAAAATTGAGCACGCATACACTTAGCGCACAACAACAACAGCGCGCAGTGCGGTGCGGCGAGGTAAGGTGTGTGACGTAACACGCATATAGGGAAATCAAAAAGCGTAAAAATTACATGCACACATACATACACACATGTGCAGAAAAACATCACATTACGTTGGCTGTTAGGCAGAGACAATAAGACAGTCGTCAGGCAGCTGCCGATCTAAGCCCAGCAACATGTAATAAAAATAAAAATTGATGATGCCAAATTAGTAGTTAATAGCAAAAAAGGACACATGTGCGTGTGTGTGTGCCTGACGGTAGGACAAGCTGCTGCGTGACAATTATGCTGGCAGTGAAAGTTGAAACAATGCCACGATAACTGACTGACTAAGGGCAAACGCAATGGCGTGACTCGCACACAGACAGACAAACAGACGGACAAACGGAGGGCCTGACAGATGTACTAACTGACAATGGTTAAAGGTCGACAGCAGCCTTTAAAAATGCAAAACATGCTAAAAGTGTATGCCAAAAAGCAAAAGTAGTAACATAAGCTTAACTCAACATGGCCAAGCAGGCAAGCCATGTAGCCATGTAGCCATGTTACTTGCCGCAAAACGTGCTAAGCACTCAACAATGGAATACGTAGGCAAGGACTCACCTTCCGCGCGCCACGACAAATGCCAAAAAAAACGCATGATGAGGAGAGGAAGCAAGCAGTCAGGCAGGAAGTCGGCAGTCTTGAAGTAAATGATGCGTTTATTAGCCGTGCTACTTATTTGGCAGGCAAACGCACGCATGCACGCACGCACACACACACGCAGACAAGCCAAGAGGCAAAGACACAAATACTTATATATATATATGTATTGACAATTGATGCCAGGCAACAGGGCGTATGATATACATTTGCGTATTTTTCTTATTTGCGTCTTATTTCTTGCCATAGTCTTCTACTTTGCCTTTTATTGTTGTTGCTTATTGTTATTGTTGTGCTTGTCTATTAGAAGCGCTTAGTGGGCGACCATCTAAAAGTTCAGCAGGTCGGCAAACGGCACAGTTGGGCGTGAGTCCGAAATGTGCGCTGTTGGGTATGAGTGTAAATCTATAGTCAGCTGCCATGCCATGCCATGTCTTGAGTTGGCTAGTTGCTCTGGGACACGCATGGCTGAATTTAGCAATTCTTTTGCCCACTTTACTTAACGTTGTTGCTTTCATTTGAATACGAATTTGTATGCTTATCAGCTCAATGGTCAGAAAGTCAATAACGCTTACGCAGGCAAACAATACAAAGCACAACGAAATAGCAAATATCCAAAAGACAGCAGGGGCAATAAGTAAACAGCAGGCGTTCGACATGCTCAACAGCTTGTGTGGGAAGGGCCACAAAGGTGTTGAATCTTATGTTGTCTACGAAATTTTCATATTGTGCAAAAATTGAAAAAAAAAAAACAAATATGCAAACAAAATGAAAATCTTAACACTTTGACAGAGCATTCATAGAAGAATATATAATAGTAGCAAAAAATAAAAGGAAAAAAAAACTAATGTCCTTGTTATGTCACAATCAGTTGCATTTTTCTAAGGCTTATGAATTTTTATGCTAAGCTTTGCATAATTTCAATAAAATTTTATGACAGCAAACGACATTTTCCACATACATTTTCATATAAGTGTAAAAATTTGCAAATTCCAATTCAATTTTCATAACAATCAAATTGTGAAAATGTTCAAAAGCAACATCAGCAACTACACAATAAAATTGAAAGCAATTAATTAAAAATTGTTTCAATAAAACCAAAAGAAACAAATAAGATTTTTCAAAAAATTATTTAATTAAATTTTTCGTTTTACACAAAAATGTTAAAAAGTTGTTAAGCTAATTTTCTACTTTCTAAACACTTTATTAGCTATAAACATTTGAATCTGTACATTTATTCAATATGAATAACTTTCGCAAGAGTATATATGCTTTGTAATGAAGTTTGCAACGCACGAATGAAGACTTCTCCAACTAAGACATGTACATTTATCTGCCTTTATATACGATATCCTAACACAGTTGCTAAATTTGCATATAGTAGTCTTCATTTGTACTACCATAGATTATCGATCGACACCAATATGAATAGATCACTGGCACTGGTAGCCCCATACGAAAAGAATACGAAATGATTGTACAAAAAAACTTTATTGTTTTTCCGACCCATAGAAAACGTAAGTCCCATAAAGGGATCTTGAAATTATTTCAATCCTTTTATGAACAACTTTTTTGTTTCTTTACTAATTGACTTATAACTTAATACAATATTCGTAATAAGGCATACGATTATATTACTTCGATAAAATAATGGGCATGGCACAACCCACTTGAAACCGAATTCCGTAATTTCCTTATCTTTGAAATGCAATGAACTAGAACAATAAAAATTTATATTTAGACTAAAAAGAAATACGATTTCCAAAGGAAAATAGACATGGCACAAGAAAAAGGTCATGAAGAGTATTACATCTTCGACAAGCCCGAAAATATCTCCCCGTACTGATGTTTATTTTTTTTTACTTAATTCTCATTCATATTTCCAAACATTACGTTTCAACTCGAAATAAATTTAAACGTTTACGCTCGAAATGAGATTCATTGCACAGCTCAGTAAACAACTTTGAAATGATTTTGATTGATTTATTTTTCATACACACACACACATATACATAGACATACAAATAGGAGAGCCGACAGAGCGAATTTTACATTAATATTGCGTATTTTAGATACTTGATGAACAACAACAACAACAGAGCAGACAAAGCAATGAAAGCAATGAAAGCAAACGCCAAACGAATTAATTTGAATATAAACGCTCGCGGCTCTCACAGCGCCATTTTCAATATATTTCAACCATGAGTTTCACTTCACAATTTTTCATTTTTTTTACATTTATTTCTTTTTTTTGTATTAAAATAAGTATAAAGCTTTTCATGCACTTATTATGCAAATAATATGCGCAACAATATTTTGCGGTGAAAAATTATTTAAAATCCTTTTTAATACAAATATTTTAAAAATTGTTTTAAAGAAGGAAGAATAAAACAACAATTTGATTGATTTTTAATGGGAAAACGTTTTCTTTGTCATGATTGCTTTTTTCATAGGCTGCGTGACAATTTAGACCCTTAAAAAAAAAAATGAACAAAATCATTTTCAATGCAATTTAAAAAAATAAAAATTAATAACAAAAATCAAAGAAATCATGGCGTATGAATATATATGCATTTTTTAATGTAAGCCTATAAGTGCGTGTGTGTGGTGCATGTGTGGGTGTGAAAAAAATCATAAAAGGACATGAAAAAATCAACGAAATAAATTTATTGTCCTTTTCAATTTATTGTGCTCATAAAAATATACAAAACAAAGCAAAAGAAAACAACAGACCAAATGTAAATAAAAAGGATTTTTTAACGCACACACCAACACACACATACACACATACATATGAAGACAGCTGTATGCAAAAAGCCCAACGCTGAAAATTATAGGCATATAAATAAACAATATGGCGGCAAAACGGAAGCGCATCAGTAGCGTGCAAATTTTGAGAAATTTTATTTTCTATTTAATAGAAGAGGCGTAGGTAGGGGCGTATAAGGATGTGAGGCTGTTAAGCCAGAAGTGTTGAGTAGCATTTTAGGCATAAGTATTGTGCGAATGCTCATGCATGCAAACAAACATATGTGTTGTATATGAATATACTTTATGAAGCACTAACGGTTAATAACATATGTGACGCACACCGGAAGCAATACAAGTTAAATTGAGTTGAGTTGAGTTGTGCGCCCAGTTTTTTTTTCGTCTTCTTCTTCTTCTTTTTGGGGAGGCAACATTTTTGTGACCTTTGCCAGCATGGTAGAAAAATGATGAAGCATAAAGAAGTGCCTTGGAAAAAAAAAAAACGAAATATATATGAAATAAAATAAAAGTATGCTTAAAGAAGAAGCGCCTAACTTCTAAATTCGTTGCGGCTGCAGGCAATTTAGCACAGACACACACACTCGAAAGTGTAAAAGTGGCATAAGGACTTCTCCTCGTATACAGGAGCCGAAGCGACATTCAACGAAATCATCTAAAATCAATTACGTCCACTCGATAAAATATAACGGCATTGCTTAACATTGGCGCCATAAAACACACACACACTCATAGACACACACACACACACACTCACACACGTAGATGTATGTACATTTATAAGCATAAAGTGTGTGAGTGTGTGAGTGTGTATGTGTGTGGCGATTTCTTTACTTTGTCTTAATGCTATGCTGGTTGTTGTTGTTGTAGTTGTAGGCGTATATGCGTAAAAAAAGGACATAAAAAGTTCGTCAATGTAGCACATATTTATAACCTTTTCTGTTTTTATTTGCTTAGGGAAAGTACTCACACACACACACAAATGAAATTGTATGAATATAGAAATCAAATTGAAAGAATTTTAATAAAGTTCAGTCAACGGATAACGGGCAGAGGATACAGAATAACAGAATATATAATAAAATGCTTCAAATTACAACACAATTCATAACTTGTTATATTTTCTATAAGAGCGCACAATATATGCATTATTAACAGAGGACATGCATGCAATTGCATTGAAATGTAAGCGAAAAATAGCACAAAAGAGACAGACAGACAAACCGACAGACAGAGAGTATGAAAGAGGAAGAGTAGTGACATGTGCTTCATAAATTCATTGAAAAGTGAACAAGTAAGCAAGCGAGCTTACAATAGTTTGCATTTGCGTTGTTTGACGCGAACGGGCGAAGATGAAGAAGAAGGTTTGTCTGAACACGGTTGAACAGAGCAGATATGATGACAGACATTGACTGCACTGATACGCGCACATGTACATGACGACAGTTGGCACGGACATGTTATGCAGTTTGTGCTGATTTTAGGCTATTACTGCTAACAGCCGCAGTCAGTCAGGCAAGAAAACAGGCAGGCAGGCTGGCAGGCTGTCCTACAACTTGTGCCGTTATTGACAATGACAATGACGTTGGCGGCATGCAAAATGCATATTTCTTTAACAATGCGTTTGTGTTAAGATGAAGTTTGGTTTGTTGTTGTTGTCGTTGTTGTTGTTGTTGTTGTTGTTGTTGTTGTCGTTGTTGTTGTTGTTACAAATAGCAAGTCAGTGTGCGCCACAATGTTAATTAAGCCATTATAGTGTACGCGCGAACGTGCCCCTTCAAGTAGGCAACAGAATTTTGCTTAACACAAACCAAGCGACGACAATGACGCTAACACTGACTTCTGCATGTTTGTCTAATTAGTCATTGTGTGTGTATGCGAAATGTCGCAATGACTACAACAACAACAACAACAAGCATACATATGTAGTATGTACTTTCGGTTAGCAAGGCATTTGTGACAATTATTAAGTGCGCCAAAACGAAAACAATCTGCACTGGACATGATGTCGTCTCGTTGACGATTGAGGCACATTTGCTGTTGACATTGAGCTATGATGCACAAAACATGAACTAAATTCAAATTTGGTAACTGTCGTTGAAGTGCTTTGAGACAAGGCACACACACACGCACACACACACACAGAGCAAAAAATATATAAATTGCCAACTCGAAGAACTTCAAAGTGATGTGTTGTTGGTTTTTTTGTTGTTGTTTATTTCGCTTTGATTTTTCAAGCTACTTGAAGTCGTTTTGCCTTGCGTCGCCTTGCGTTGCGTCAAGTGAAAGCAATACGAAATTGATAGATTCACGCTTCGGCAACAGTCAGACAGACAACTGGCTAAGGCAGTCTGTGAAATATAGCAGTAGGGCGTGGCCTTTTGCTGGCTATAAGTTCAGTGTGGTCAGATTTTTGCGCCTTGCGCCTTGTGTTGCCTGTGACTGCGTCAATGTTTATTTGTGTGGAAACATTGATTTACGGCTGATTGCGTTCAATGATCATGGCCACAGCAATATTCAATCGAATGATTTTGATTTTGATTTGTTTGTTAGCGCAGAACGAAAGCACACGCAAACATAAACTACAACTGTGTGAGTGTATGTGTGAGCGTGTGTGTTGCTATTGCAGTCATGCAACAAGCAAAAACTACAAATTTAAACAAGAAAACGAAATAAAACAAGAAGCTGTCAACGGCGAAACTTTTGTATGAAGGTCAACAAAAGCACAATGCCAGAAGGAGTGAGAGCGAAAAAAAAACAGAGAAAAACAAGAAAAAACAAGAAAAAACAAGAAAATGTACGATGTATTTTGCCTAAGCAACTTTGGTGCGCGCGCGCTCCTTTGTCCTTTGGCTCGAATTGCACACAAATTTAGAACAATCGACATTTTATTTGCATCGTTAACGATAAATTGACGTGCGACGCACAACAATAGCAAGAAGAAGAAGCAGGACAAAAAAAAACAAAAAACCCATGAAGAAAAGCTGCAAGGAGTCCCTTGGCGTTGCTGTCGCCTTGTCAACAAAAATGTCGAAGCATGAGAAAAAAATAAATAAGAAAACAACAATAAAACAACTTAAAAAGCACAATGTACAACTTAGTATGAGTCTGAGGCCGTTGCTAAGGTGAGCAAAACAAATATTTCTAACCAACCACCCAAACTGTTCCCTTGTCAAGACGGCAAGGCAATATGAATGAGCAGAAGACAAAAAAAAAAAGCATGTTGTCCTTTTTGCTTACGCCATGTCTTACTTGCTTATTGAATTTGCGTCGCTGCGGCTGTGAACTGACCGAAGAAGCTTGGTCAGACTAAAGCAAGCTTGGTCTGAGCAGAGCCAAGCCAGAAACGACCTGTGCTGTTCTGTGCTTCCTTTGGGGCACGCAATCTGATTTTGTAACAGATACACAGATATCACGACGCGCCATATATCCTTAAGGCTATACAAGCGCTCAACAATGCGCTCACATATGTGACATGATGGACACAGGATACAACTCACACACACACACACACACATTAGGTATAAACATGTTTATTTATTACGGCAAAGGTGAACAGCAAGCGTAGATATAGAAGAGAACAGTTGGTTGCATGTAAGGCAAAGTAATAGGCGGACAAGCAAGCGGACAGACAGACAGCTGAACGGACGGACAGGCAGTCAGTCAGATAAACTGCCTTAGGTAACCAAAGGTTGCCAACTATTTGTTTAATGGTCGTTTCCATTCGTGCGCATTTTTCATTTGATATGTTCATTCAACGCGCATAATGATGACCTAAAGGACATTTTCGTCTTATGTTCACCAAATTGTCTCCTTCTTAGTTTATTTTTTGGCCTTGTTTGTGTTTTTGGTTGAAGTTTTTTGTTGTTTGTTGTTATTGTTGTTGTTGTTGCCTTCTTTCATCAGTTATTTTTATCAAAATGAGTCTAATCAACGTTTTTCAATTTTCAAGTTGAATTGAAAAATTGTAACCAAAAATTGTTTGCTCGTACAGTTAGGCACAAAAGTTTGTTAGACCGCAAAACCATGATGGTGTTGCCAATGTTGATGTTGTTGCTGTTTTTGTTGATGATGACGATGACTTCATTAAGAAAATACCTTGGCCAAAAACTTAACGCCAAAGTTGTCATTCGATTTGCTAAATGAAAATGCAAAATTTGCAACTTTTCCAACGAAAGATAAAATAAAGTCAAATGCAAATTGATGCATTTAACTTTGAACTATGAACACAAGCACACATACGCACACGCACACACATATACACCACTTAATCACTACCATTGATAACGGTCACCATGTCAGTATAGTCATGTGCATGTATGTGCAGCATTTAAATTTTTAAACAGTCAGCCTAAATGTGGGCAACACAGGATGAAATGCCAGCTGCTGTCTCTGCGTAGCGCATTTCAAACTTTAAATTATGCAAATTGTTCGATTTCAAATCCATTACCGCTCATTTAGTGCCAACAACAAGCACAATTACAACAAGGACAACGTGTATGTATGCAAACTCGTACACGTATGTCCTTAGTACACCTCAGTTCAGCCAACACGCATTGCAATTATTGTTGCATTGCCCTTACGTCTTTTCACCTTTGTTTTGCATGCTCATCATGCGCTTCATTCAATGTTGCCTCAAAGCAATTCTCAATTGTCTGTTACTGCTATGGGCTTTTAGGCGCTGCGACAACTTGACTTTAAATTTGCTGACAAGAGTGTGAAGCAGTGTAGCTTAGTTCTAACAAACGTACAGATGCACAGTTAGACATACAGACTGACAGACAGACAGACAGACAGAAAGACATCAGTATTTAATGGTTTTCCAAACAATTTCGAATCACTTACACCTTGCAAACCGTAAAAGTAACGAAACGCATTAAAACGAACGAAATGCATACGAAGGAATCACATGGCAAGTTAGAATTCGTTCTCAAGAAGATGATGAAAACAAACTGAAATTTTCCAAGTTTAATGACATGTTAAGTGAGTTGCGTTCAGTTGATTGCAGTTTAGCTGCCTCACACACAAACACACACAATATGAGCACTCTAACTGTAGTAAATGTCATATAATACGAGATGTAATATTTGCTGATCGTTTACTGATTTATGATAAAATAAACTTTGATGTTTGACTGTTGGGTATTGTAAATGCTAATTGGAATATTTATGACACGTTCAATCGGCTATAATCAATAGTCTGACGCTTGACAGTCAGCAGTAAAGTCAATAGCAATTGTTGGTCAACAAAATTTCTTAAGGCACATCAACTAAGGCGACAATGTATAAGTGGGCGGCGTGGCCTGTGTGTGTGTGCGTATGCGTGTTGTTGGTGTGGTGTGTCGTGGTGTGGTGTTGGGCAACGCCGACAAAATGCTAATTGAAGTAAACCAAATTTCTGTGACGATGATGACGACGACGATGACGATGATGATGGCGTTGGTGACATTATGAATTACGATGCTATAAATCCAATTTGCAGTGCAAAATTTATGGCACAACATAAGGTGGCAAACATTAGCCAAGGGCAAATAACAATTGCTCTGACACTGTGGTCGCATAGCTGTGTTGCTTCTGTATACATTTTGGCTTGTTGGCAAAATTGAAATTGTACGCAACCATGATGGTTGAGACTTTTGAAGTTTGTCGCTCGTTTTTTTATGACACCATAACGCAACGACGACCATGACAACGACAAGGGTGCGGTCAAAAGTGTTGAGTAAATATTGACTGCCATCGATGGCTAAAATGTAAAAGGTAAGAACGAGATAGCAGCAAGCAATTTGTATAGCGAACGTTGGCATGAATTATTGCAACGTGGCAAATTATTATTGGAGACTAGTTAATGTAAAAATTGTGCGTCAACGAACCACGTTTTTAAAAGTGAAGCGTTGGGAATATAAAGGAAAACTGCCAAAGACGTTAGACATTTTGTAAGCCAAAACTTGTAATGTTTCAAGCAATACAACAATAACAATGCTGAAAGTTAGTCTGTAATTGATTTTATGTAAGATTTTTTTGCTGTTAACAATTCCAATTAATCAGCATCGCTGTAAGCAACACTTGGCAAATATTGCGTATACGACGAGTTGCCAGTTTTTGTAATTGAAATTATAGCCGAGCACGTTTAAGTTAAATATTTTTTTATTTTTATTTTTTTTTAACATTTCTACAATACACACGCAGCCAATAACGAAGTGCAGCAAAAAGACTTACAATTTCGTAGCAACAATTGAATACGTGCATTTACAAAAGCATGCCTGAAACATGCGAAACCCGTTTCAGCACTTTATTGATTCATAGCCTTTGATGGCAACGAACTGAAATGTTGCTGTAAATGTTTCCATTTCGATTTTACAATCACAGTCACCGCAATCGGTTGAAGCGTTTGGTCGAACGATGACGTTGATACGTTTTGCCGTTGTTGGCAGGACTTAAGCTTGGCCGGTTAAGGTTGCCACAGCGTGTGATTGCCGCCCACAATGCCAACACGCAATTATGTAAATGAGCATGTTAAGGCACTAGGCAACAAATACAACGTTTGACTGCTTTCAAACTAACCGCCAGATGTCTGTCTGTCTCACCAGCCATCCAGCCATCCATACATTCAACTATCCATTTAGTCAGCCAACTATCAATCAATCAATCAATCACTGTATGCGACATATAGCATCGAACATCACCATCGCTCTTTGCGATTTAAGCTTTAATAAATAATGAGTAATAGTAGCACATAGTACATAATTACACTGAAGCACTCAGGCATCGTTCCTTTGGCTACCAATTCGCGCTAATTTGGTTTAGCACAAATACGTTAATTCGTTCCAATTTGTGACTCATACGCAAAATTTTTTTTTCTTTTCATTTGCACTCATTACAGGAAGACATGGTCACGCTCTCGTGCACCGCAACGGGTGAACGTGTCTGTCTGGCCGCCGAAGGATTTGGTAATCGTCATTGTTTTCTCGAAAATATTGCGGATAAGAATGTGCCGCCCGATCTATCGCAATGCGTCTTCGTCATAGAGCAGGCTTTGTCGGTGCGTGCCTTACAGGAATTGGTTACCGCCGCTGGATCAGAGACCGTAAGTTCCAAAAATCAATCAATTAATTCCAAATTGATATGTTCGCATCAATTGGAATAAATTAAAATATATCAAACCAATACCAAATTTCCATTTTTTTCTTTATTACAACTTTATTATTTACACAACCTGTTCGTCCAAAAATTCCATATCACAATACATACAGACATATTCCAAACAATTATTTGTTGATCTCTACTCCTTGTTCACTTTTCTTTTTTCCTCTTCTTTTTTTTATGTTGTACGTATCCTGCATCCTTCATCTGATACCACAAATCCCAAACATATTCGGCAAACTTTTTGATGGTCCAATACAAAAATTTGGTGAAACTCAACAAAATTCAAAACTAACCAAATCTCTCTCCTACTCACCACAAACTCACACATACACACATCTATTTGCTACAACAAACTCTATTCTCTACACCGCTCTTCATACCACTTGCTTCATTTTACCTCTTTCTCTCTCCCTCACTATCTGTCTATCTATCTTCACACACTGATTAACCATATTTTTCGATCTGTCTTTCAAAATTGATTTTCAAACAAAACCAAACAAAACCGAAACAGGATAGCCAAGTTGTAAGTATACAGAAAGGTTAACGCGGTGCTCTTTGCTTCTATCTGTCTCTCTTATACTCGTATGCGCTCTCGCTAAGCATTTTTGGTCTGTCTCTGTCGCTCTTTATGCTGTGTTATTCACAACAACAACAACTGTATAACTTTCTGTATATTTGCTGTGCTTTAGTCTTAAGCAGTAACTAAGCTAAACTTACACTCTTGGGATTAACAGACAAAGTAAACTAACACCAACCTGTTTAGTCAAACCCAAGCGAAATGCGATAAACTCAACACGCTTTACAAAAACTTTCCCCAACCTGGACCCTTTAGTGTTAGTTAGACGCATAGCTGCACACCGCTAATTAATTATTAATCTTGCTTAATCTCAATGATTCCTAGGGCAAAGGTACTGGCTCAGGCCACAGAACGCTTCTCTATGGCAACGCCATTTTGTTGCGGCATCATAACAGTGACATGGTGAGTATTGGGGGCACTCGTTTGCCCAGTAATTTAATGCTATATCATTGAGTCAATCAATCAATCATCTAAATACTTTAGTACTTGGCCTGCCTATCGACTTCGTCTTCCAATGACAAACTCTCCTTCGATGTGGGTCTGCAGGAGCACAGCCAAGGCGAGGCGTGCTGGTGGACAGTCCATCCGGCGAGCAAACAGCGTTCGGAAGGTGAAAAGGTGCGTGTCGGTGACGACTTAATTCTGGTGTCTGTGGCAACAGAGCGTTACCTGCACACGACAAAGGAGAACGAACAGTCAATTGTTAACGCAAGTTTCCATGTGACACACTGGTCTGTTCAACCCTATGGCACAGGCATCTCTCGTATGAAGTATGTTGGTTATGTATTTGGTGGTGATGTACTTCGTTTCTTTCACGGTGGTGATGAATGTTTGACCATACCGAGTACTTGGGGACGAGAAGCGGGACAAAAGTATGTTTAACTACTCATTCATGTTTGAACAATAGTTACATTTTTCGTGATTCTAGCATCGTTGTCTATGAGGGCGGCTCGGTTATGTCGCAAGCGCGATCACTCTGGCGTCTTGAGCTAGCACGCACCAAATGGACCGGCGGCTTTATCAACTGGTACCATCCGATGCGCATACGACATATCACAACTGGACGCTATCTAGGCGTCAACGAGAATAACGAACTGGTTCTGGTTAAGAAGGAAGATGCTTCAATTGCGACAACGACTTTCTGCCTGCGGCAGGAAAAGGACGACGAGAAAAAAGTACTCGAGGACAAAGATCTAGAAGTAATCGGTTCGCCGATCATTAAATACGGTGATACGACTGTCATTGTCCAACATTGTGAATCTAGCTTATGGCTCAGTTATAAGAGTTATGAGACGAAAAAGAAGGGCGTTGGCAAAGTGGAAGAGAAGCAGGCGATACTCCATGAGGAAGGCAAAATGGACGATTGTCTTGACTTTTCGCGTTCTCAAGAAGAAGAATCGAAAACGGCGCGCGTTATTCGCAAATGTAGCAGTCTTTTCACACAGTTCATTAAGTAAGCGAAATTAAAATACAATTTTTTGATTATTTCTATTAATTTAAATATTTTTTTTTTGCAAAGTGCTTTGGAAACCTTGCAGTCCAATCGACGCCATTCGATATTTTTCCAACAAGTCAATCTCAATGAGATGGTCATGTGCCTTGAAGATTTGATTAACTATTTCTCGCAACCAGAAGATGACATGGGTTAGTGTTCTGCTAAGAGTAGAGTTAAAACTTTTACTTATGAGACTCCTTATTAATACAGAACACGAAGAGAAACAGAATCGTTTCCGCGCTTTGCGTAATCGTCAAGATTTGTTCCAAGAGGAAGGCGTGCTTAATCTCATTTTGGAAGCCATCGACAAAATTAACATTATCACGTCGCAGGGCTTTCTTGCCAGTTTCTTGGCTGGTGATGAGACTGGCCAAAGCTGGGATCTTATTTCCACATATCTTTACCAACTGCTCGCTGCTATTATTAAGGGAAATCACACGAATTGTGCACAATTCGCGAACAGCAACCGCCTCAATTGGCTTTTCTCACGTTTAGGTTCACAAGCATCCAGTGAAGGTTCCGGCATGTTGGATGTCTTGCACTGTGTTCTAATCGATTCCCCAGAAGCGCTGAACATGATGCGCGATGAACACATTAAAGTCATCATATCGCTGCTTGAAAAGCATGGCCGTGATCCAAAAGTTTTAGACGTTCTTTGCTCCCTATGTGTGGGCAATGGAGTTGCTGTGCGTTCCTCGCAAAATAATATTTGCGATTTCCTTCTGCCGGGTAAAAATCTGCTATTTCAAACATTGCTGGTGGATCATGTTGCCAGCATTAGGCCTAACATTTTTGTGGGCCGCGTTGAAGGCTCTTCAATGTATCAGAAGTGGTACTTTGAGGTCACCATGGATCACATTGAGCAAACAACTCACATGATGCCGCACTTGCGAATTGGCTGGGCCAATACAGCTGGTTACGTTCCATACCCGGGTGGTGGAAAGAAGTGGGGTGGCAATGGAGTTGGAGATGACTTGTATTCTTTTGGCTTTGATGGCGCATATCTTTGGACTGGTGGTCGCAAGACTCTCGTCGTAGATTCACTGCCAGAAGAACCGATCATACGCAAGGGAGATGTTATTGGCGTAACCATTGATCTCTCCGTGCCGGTAATCACTTTTACCTTCAATGGTGCCAAAGTACGTGGCTGTTTCCGTGATTTCAACCTCGATGGCATGTTCTTTCCGGTGATGAGCTGCTCTTCAAAATTAAGCTGTCGTTTTCTGTTCGGCGGCGACCATGGTCGACTGAAATTTGCACCACCGTTGGGCTTTTCGCCACTTATACAGTGCCTAATGCCTCATCAGATTTTGAGTTTGGATCCCTGTTTTTACTTTGGCAATTTGAACAAGAACGTCTTGGCCGGACCGTGGCTAATTGAAGATGACACTCCTTTTGTGCCAAATCCGGTCGATACGACAGGAGTCAGTCTTCCAAGTTCGGTTGATCACATTAAAGAGAAACTCGCAGAAAATATTCATGAAATGTGGGCATTGAATAAAATAGAAGCTGGTTGGAGTTGGGGTGAACATCGAGATGATTATCATCGCATTCATCCGTGCTTGACACACTTCGAAAAGTTACCATCAGCAGAAAAACGATATGACAATCAATTGGCTGTGCAAACCTTAAAGTAAATTATCAAGGGAATATAATGAAATGTGAAATAAAAAATTTTTGTTTTCAGAACCGTAATTTCACTGGGCTACTACATTACGATGGATAAGCCACCAGCGCGTATACGCCCAGTGCGCCTACCAAATGAGATATTCATGCAAGGCAATGGCTACAAACCAGCGCCTCTTGACTTGAGCGCTGTTACGCTCACGCCAAAACTCGAAGAACTCGTCGATCAACTGGCAGAAAATACTCACAATCTTTGGGCACGCGAGCGCATACAACAAGGTTGGACTTATGGCCTCAATGAAGACTCAGAAAACCATCGAAGTCCGCATCTCGTCCCTTATAACAAAGTTGATGAGGCTATCAAGAAAGCCAATCGCGATACAGCTTCAGAGACTGTACGAACTCTTCTGGTCTATGGCTATATTCTAGATCCACCAACAGGCGAAGGCAATGAGGCGTTGCTGGCCGAGGCTCATCGTCTAAAATTTGCCGCGTTTAGAACGTACCGAGTTGAACGAAACTACGCCGTTACGTCTGGCAAATGGTACTTTGAGTTTGAGGTGCTCACTTCAGGTCCAATGCGAGTTGGCTGGGCCCGTGCTGACTGCCATCCTGGCACCATGTTAGGCAGCGAAGATACTAGTTGGGCCTTTGATGGACATAACGTAAGTTTTGAATGGTGTGGAGTAGGTGAATTGGTAGATTTTTATTCTGGGTTGTGGGTTGCCTATTTGGAGTTCGTATATGCGCATATACTATTTTCCTCCAAGCCACCGAAAAAAATGAAACCTAATATTACTTAGCATTATGAAATGAAACATTATACATTCCATTCCGAACTGACCAATCGATTATAGGTTACGAAAATGCATGCTGGATCCATTGAGCATTTCGGTGTTCGCTATGAGGCTGGTGACGTCATCGGCTGTTTCATCGACGTGAAGGAGCAAACCATCAGTAAGGACCTAGAAGAGCATCTGCGTTGTTTATCTTTTTTTTCGCGATTTGTTTTATTTTTTTAACTTTCTTTTAACTACTTTTGTTCATTTAGCGTCAACTAATCATGTTCGATCATAAATAACAATCAAAAGTTATGAGTAGTTTTATCTAAGTTAAGCCAAAAGTCGAGCAAATATGCATTTTTATTTAGCATCATTATCAATCAAACACAAACACTTTAACTTTTAGGAAGAAAAAGTCTTTGGTGGCAACAGTGAGTCCTTTGGTAAACAATGTGGACCCGGTGATATTGTTGGCGTGTTCTTAGATCTCGCCGACCACACAATTAGTAAGCACTGCTTGTCTATTCTTGAATCTTTGTAAATCCATGCTTTCGATATCTACTAAAATGGGAAAGTAAATCCAAAATAATTATTGAAAATCCTCAATGTATATTCCTTGCTTTGGTACCAAAGATGTCCGCAAAAAAAAATAAAAGTGAGAAAGCCAGAGTGATTGTATTCCCTAGCACAAGACCCGTTCGTATACAGCTTTTTATTCATTATCAGAATTCCCTGTAGGAGAAGTGTCAAATATAGTAATAATAATTTATAATCTAAAACGTCTAACATGATCACTTAACTAAGCACCACTAACAAGGATACTAACCGGACACCTAACCAGCACAAAAAATAAACATTCACGAGAATGTGTGAATTTACTCATCTGCAATTCATCGATTACTTTTTGCTTGAGTCCTGCAACGATATTATTCTTATAAACGGCATGTTAAATTAAATTAATTGTACATACATACATACAATACATAAATAATAGTTTTTATAAGCCTTCGTTTGCTTTTTTGACAGCAATGTTTGAACATAATCTTTAACACCTAGTTTTAGTGCACATCTGCCTAACTATGTTTACATTTATTAAAGTAATATTTTCACATATCACTTCAAAAAGGCTTCTCACTCAATGGAGAACTGCTTATGGACGCCTTGGGAGGTGAAACAACCTTTGCCGATGTTACCGCTGAGGGAGTCGGTTTCGTGCCTGCTTTTACACTAGGCGTTGGACAAAAAGCTCGACTAATATATGGTCAAGACGTAGATTCGCTCAAATTCTTTACAACTTGTGGTCTTCAGGAAGGCTACGAACCATTCTGTGTGTAAGTGTGCCAACATGTAAAATTGTTCAAGATCTGAGAATTTCTTATTTTACAGAAATATGCGACGTCCGGTGACACATTGGTACACAAAAGATCAGCCAATATTCGAAAACACCGAAGAGTATCCCGATTGTGTCATCGATGTAACTCGTATACCTGGCGGCGCAGACACTCCACCTCATCTGAAGATCTCGCACAACACATTCGAGACTATGGAAAAAGCTAACTGGGAATTTTTAAGGCTCTCACTACCCGTTACTTGCATGAGCGAGTTCATTAGCGAGCAGGAGAAAGCTCGACGCTGGGAGGAGATCAAAATGCGACAGTATCGTTTAATGCGTGAGGCTCAGGAGATTGCTCAACAACAACAGACTCAAACAGCTCAAGCACACATGGACCACATGCTCAAAGGTGGCTTTAATATGAATGACATTAAGGGTCTAACGCGCAACTTCGAGGACAACGCCGAGGCTGATGCCGAGCACATGATGCGTACTCCGGGTAGACCACCACGTAAAGGATCGCTAACACGCAACATTACTTTCGAAACTGATATGAACGCGGCGCTAGATGAAATGCAGCGCTCGACTTCAGTGCTTGACATGAATGGGCTCGATGAGGGCCTAGATGACAAGAAGAAGCGTGGACGTAGCCCCTTTAAGTTTTTCTCAAAGAAGTCACGCGATCAGAGCCGTGAAAAATCATCAACGCGTGTTGCAGACACTCCATTGGAGCGGAGAAATACAGTAGCTCATGGTCGTAATGTAGTTAATGCACAAATGACCACAAAGACGCCAACACTTAGATTAAATAATGTAAGATATGCAATAGAAAGACTCTCTCATATGGTTACTAATTTTTATTTTGTTATTTTGTTAAGGCTGAAATGCCACCCAGTCCCGTACCACAAGGCCCCAAACAACTTAGCTCAACCACATTAGGTCAGCCACCCGTCGAATCTTCAGGAGATGAAATATTCGACGCAGAGTGTCTCAAACTAATCAACGAGTATTTTTACGGTGTACGTATTTTCCCTGGTCAAGATCCAACTCACGTCTACGTTGGCTGGGTCACCACTCAGTATCATCTGCATAGCAGGGAGTTTAACAAATCAAAAGTTCGACGTGGTTCTGTTTACATTGAGGACTACTATGAGGTGCCCATCGAACGTATTGACCGCCAGAGTTGTTACGTTGTACGCGCTGATGAACTTTTTAATGAGGTCACACAAGACGCTTCAGGCAAAGGTGCTTCACAGGGCATGTTTGTGGGATGCTTTGTTGATACAGCAACGGGCATAATCCGATTTACCTGCGAGGGAAAAGATACATCGCACCGATGGATGATGGAGCCCGACACGAAACTATTCCCTGCTATTTTTGTAGAAGCTACAAGCAAAGAAATTCTACAGATCGAGTTGGGCCGCACACCGACCACATTGCCTCTCTCAGCAGCAGTATTGCCTACCAGCGACAAGCATATTAATCCGCAGTCACCCCCACGACTTAAGGTGCAGTGTCTACGACCACACCAATGGGCCAGAGTACCCAATACTTCACTTCAAGTGCACGCCCTCAAACTTTCTGATATTCGTGGTTGGTCCATGTTATGCGAAGACCCAGTGTCCATGTTGGCTTTACATATACCAGAAGAAGATCGTTGCATAGATATTTTGGAGTTAATTGAAATGGATAAGCTGCTTTCCTTCCATGCACATAGTCTTACACTGTACGCAGCACTTTGCTATCAGTCCAATTATCGCGCTGCACATGCACTTTGTCTACATGTGGATCAAAAGCAGTTGCTTTATGCCATTCGTTCTGAGTATATGAGCGGTCCACTGCGTCAAGGATTCTATGACTTGCTCATTGCACTACATCTTGAATCACATGCCACAACAATGGAGGTATGCAAAAACGAATTTATTACACCCTTAGGTCCCGAACTGAAGGAACTTTACGCCGAAGATGAAATGCGACACTCATTGCGTTCACTTGTAACGGAATCTGTGCGTCCCCAATTGCGCATGACGGAAATCACGTAAGTTAAATACCAAATTTTAGCTCTACATTAATTGTCATGATACAATATAAAACCAAGTCCAAGAGAAAGTAGTTATCAGTTGATACCATAAGGAAAACATTCAGGCGCACAATTATGATTGTCGCTCATTTTGAAAACGTAATTTTTTGTGTTTTTCTCTCCCATTACATCTCACGCACTTGCACTTGCTCATTTGTGCATTTATCACTGCCACAAATCAATCAATTCGCACTGAAACACACTCTCCACGGCACCGATCCGAACCGCACTGCACCTCTACATACCCGATCAGACCCCCTGTGATTGCAACATCTAGTATGCCAAGTGTTTCCAGTGAACCGATACCCGACATCGATCAGTTGTACTCCCCGAAATTCCCCTTAGAAGTAGTAAGGGAATTCGTTATGGAAGCACTGAAGGAAGCGGTCGAAATCAACCAAGTGCACAATCGTGATCCCATTGGTTGGACCAATGAAAACCTCTTCTTGTAAGTGACAGAAATAAATGAATATATACATTAATTATCAAACTTCTTAAACATACAGACCACTGATTAAACTAACCGATCGCTTGCTGCTCGTTGGAGTGCTCTCTGATGAAGACGTACAGAAACTATTAGTGATGGTTGATCCCGAGACATGGGACGAGTTTTTCATTAAGGGTAATATACATATACAAATAAATATTAATTGAAAAGTGTCCTCACATCCTGGACTTTCAGATGGAAAAGACGAGCATAGAAAAGGTTTGCTAACCATGAAGATGGCCGAAGGTGCTAAACTTCAGATGTGCTACCTATTACATCACCTCTATGACACACAACTGCGTCATCGTGTTGAGAGTATTATTTCGTTCTCACACGACTTTGTCGGTGACTTGCAATCCGATCAGCTGCGCCGTTATATCGAAATTAAACAGTCCGACCTTCCAAGTGCTGTAGCAGCCAAAAAGACAAAGGAATTCCGTTGTCCCCCTAGAGAACAAATGAATCAAATTTTATGCTTTAAAAATCTAGAGTCTGACGATCAAGAGAACTGCACATGCGGCCTCGAATTACGAAGCCGACTTAGTGAGTTCCATGACAGCCTTATGAGCAAAGTCTCACTTAACGCTTTGCAAGAGCCAGATGGTACTGAAAGCAATGCGATCGAAGAGGTCAAAACGGGTCCAATCACAAAGATTTATAACTTTATAAATGCAGTAAAAGAACTTGAGGAGGGCCCCAAAGAAATCGAAGAGCCTGAAAAGAAAACACCCGAAGAGGTATTCCGAAAAGTATTGATTAAGACAATAGTCAGCTGGGCTGAAGAGTCGCAGATTGAAAATCCTAAACTTGTTCGTGAAATGTTCAGTCTATTGGTGCGTCAATATGATACGGTAGGTGAGTTAGTGCGAGCCTTAGAGAAGACGTACGTCATTAATAACAGAGCGCGTAATGATGTTGCTGAAATGTGGGTTGGCTTAAGCCAAATCCGAGCATTGCTTCCTGTACAAATGAGCCAAGAAGAGGAAGAGCTCATGCGGAAGCGGCTTTGGAAATTAGTTAACAATGCTACATTCTTTCAACATCCTGATTTGATACGTATATTAAGAGTACACGAAAATGTAATGGCCGTAATGATGAACACACTTGGTCGTCGTGCACAGGCCCAAAGTGATGCTCCTGCACAGACAGAAGGTGCCGAAGGCGCACCATCCAAGGAAAAAGATACTTCTCACGAAATGGTTGTAGCTTGCTGTCGTTTTCTTTGCTATTTTTGTCGTACTGGCCGCCAGAATCAAAAGGCCATGTTCGATCACTTCGATTTTCTACTGGATAACGCCAATATTCTGTTGGCTAGACCTAGCCTGCGTGGCTCAACTCCATTGGATGTGGCATACTCAAGTTTAATGGAGAACACAGAATTAGCTCTGGCACTTAGGGAACATTACTTGGAGAAAATTGCTGTTTATCTATCCAGGTGCGGTCTTCAAAGCAATTCGGAACTTGTTGAAAAAGGGTATCCCGATCTCGGCTGGGATCCAGTCGAGGGCGAACGATATTTGGATTTCTTACGTTACTGCGTATGGGTGAACGGCGAAAGTGTCGAAGAGAATGCTAACCTTGTCATTCGTCTTCTTATCCGTCGTCCAGAATGTTTGGGTCCGGCTCTAAGAGGAGAAGGAGAAGGTCTCTTCCGTGCAATTGTTGAAGCGAACCGCATGTCGGAACGTATTTCAGATCGCTGTAAGATGCAAGATGAAGCTGAGGGCACTATTGCCGGTCTTAACTTCACGCATCCATTGCCCGAAAATGAAGAGGACGAAGATTATATTGACACAGGTGCCGCCATTTTAAATTTCTACTGTACTCTTGTCGACCTACTGGGTAGATGCGCGCCAGATGTTTCAGTTATCGAACAAGGCAAAAACGAGTCACTGAGAGCTAGAGCTATTTTGAGATCTCTTGTGCCACTGGAAGATCTACAGGGTGTGCTCAGCCTGAAATTTACACTAACGCAGACAGGGCCGGGTGAGGAGAAGCCCAAGTCTGATATGCCATCTGGCCTGTTGCCTAATAATAAACAAAGTATTGTACTTTTCTTGGAGCGCGTTTATGGTATTGAAGCCCAAGACCTCTTCTACAGGCTGCTAGAAGACGCTTTCCTACCGGATCTGCGCACAGCTACTATCCTAGACAAAAGCGATGGCATGGAGAGTGACATGGCCCTTGCGATGAATCGCTACATTGGCAATTCGATCTTGCCGTTGCTCATTAAGCACTCCAAATTTTATAATGAGGCTGAAAATTACGCTAGTCTTTTAGACGCAACATTGCACACGGTCTATAGATTATCTAAGAATCGTATGCTAACCAAGGGCCAGCGAGAAGCCGTCTCAGATTTCTTGGTAGCACTGACATCGCAAATGCAACCAGCCATGTTACTTAAACTATTACGCAAACTGACAGTGGATGTCTCTAAGCTTTCCGAATACACTACGGTTGCTTTGCGGGTAAGCCAAACCATAATACATACACATTGTTTATTAATCATCTACTCACTTACAGTTGCTGACCCTCCACTTTGACCGCTGTGCCAAATACTACGGCTCAACCCAAGGCCAAGGCTCTTATGGAGCATCGTCCGACGAAGAAAAACGTCTTACGATGCTCTTGTTCTCTAACATTTTTGACTCACTCAGCAACATGGACTACGACCCAGAATTATTCGGTAAGGCGCTGCCATGCTTAATTGCGATCGGATGTGCGTTGCCACCAGACTACAGTTTGTCAAAGAACACCGATGAGGACTACTACGGACGTCAGTCCGGTTCTCCGGATCAACGCCAATACGATCCCAATCCAATCGACACTACCCCTGTACATTTGGAAAATGATCTTAACTCTTTGGTGCAAAAGTTCAGCGAACATTACCATGATGCTTGGGCCAGCAGACGTCTTGAGGGCGGCTGGACTTATGGTGAAATTCGTTCCGACAATGATCGCAAGCATCCACGTCTTAAGCCATACAACATGCTCACTGAATATGTACGTAAATACATTTTTAGTTTATGTGGCTAATAATTATTCATTACTCATATATAATCAAACTATGGTATGTTTTTCAGCATTTCAGCTTTCACATTAATTCTTTAGTTTGTTGTTCTTTTATTTTTCATAATTTTACTAATGATAAATGTATGTTTTCCACCTATTTAGGAACGTGAGCGCTATCGTGATCCAGTTCGTGAGTGCCTGAAAGCATTGCTTGCTATTGGCTGGACTGTCGAGCACTCCGAAATCGATGTACCACTAAATCATCGTGGTTCGACTCGCCGTCAATCCAAACCACAGATTGTATGTATTTAGCATATAGAATATTCCAAAATTTTCACACGTCTAACTTAACCTACAAAATTATTCTAATTTGTATACTTGCATTCTATGGAAATTTCCCTATTGGCTTTTGTTCCCACAAACCACATCACAAATTCCTACCCTTTTGGCTAAAACCTTAGCACGAATTTCAGAATGAAGGCACCCCATTCAACTACAATCCACATCCGGTGGATATGTCCAATTTGACATTAAGCAGAGAAATGCAAAATATGGCGGAACGCCTTGCTGAAAACTCCCATGACATTTGGGCTAAAAAGAAAAACGAAGAACTAAGTTCTTGTGGTGGTATAATACATCCCCAACTAGTACCATATGATCTGCTAACCGATAAGGAAAAGAAGAAGGATCGAGAGCGATCTCAAGAATTTCTCAAATACATGCAGTACCAAGGCTATAAGTTACACAAGTAAGCAACGCTTCTATAGAAAATAATTTCACAGTTTTCAATATCGAATTACCTTGCAGACCGTCAAAGGGTGGTGCTTTGGAAGAAGGTGGCATTACCCAAGCAGCAGTTGAACTGCGTTTTTCATACTCATTACTGGAGAAACTCATTCAGTATCTCGACCGAGCAACTATTAACATGAAACTGCTGAAACCCTCAACCACCTTCAGTCGACGCACTTCATTTAAAACCGCATCACGTGATATTAAATTTTTCTCCAAGGTGGTTTTGCCACTGATGGAAAAATATTTTTCAACACATCGAAACTACTTCATAGCAGTAGCTACAGCAACTAACAATATTGGTGCTGCCTCATTGAAGGAAAAAGAGATGGTGGCTTCAATCTTTTGTAAGCTAGCTTCCTTGTTGCGAAATCGCCTGAGTGCATTTGGACCTGACGTGCGTATCACCGTTCGCTGTCTGCAAGTATTGGTAAAAGGTATCGATGGCAGAACGCTAACTAAAAACTGCCCTGAATTCATACGTACCTCGATGTTGACATTCTTCAATCAGACTGCCGATGATTTAGGGAATACGATACTCAATCTTCAAGATGGTAAATACAGTCACTTGCGAGGAACACATCTTAAAACCTCAACTTCGTTGGGTTATGTAAATCAAGTAGTTTTACCAGTATTGACCGCTATGTTCGATCATTTAGCTGCCTGTGATTATGGTAGTGATTTACTGCTAGATGAAATACAGGTAGCTTCGTATAAAATACTCGCTGCATTATATCATCTTGGCACAGATGGTACATTAACACACGAGCGAAAGTATTTGAAAACGGAAATTGAGAGGCATAGACCCGCTCTTGGCTCATGTCTGGGTGCTTACAGCTCCTGCTTTCCAGTGGCCTACCTTGAGCCGCATCTTAATAAACATAATCAATTTTCACTACTCAATCGAATAGCTGATCACTCTCTTGAGGCTCAGGACATTATGGTTAAGATGGAAAGTTGCATGCCGAATCTGGAAGCCATTTTGAACGAAGTAGATCAATTTGTCGAATCTGACAAAACATATCATGATGCTCCACATATTATAGATGTTATATTACCTTTACTTTGCTCGTATCTACCTTTCTGGTGGTCGCAAGGCCCTGATAATGTTAGCCCTACAAGTGGAAACCATGTTACAATGGTAACAGCAGATCACATGAACTCTTTGCTTCGCAATGTACTCAAGATGATTAAGAAAAATATCGGCAACGATAACGCAGCATGGATGACAAGAATAGCTGCATACACACAACAGATTATTATCAACACTTCTGAAGAACTACTTAAGGATCCATTCCTACCGTTGGCTGAACGTGTAAAGAAACGCACTGAAAATATGATGCACAAAGAGGAAAGTATGCGCGGTTTTCTGAAATCATCGACAGATGACACCTCCCAAGTCGAGACACAGCTCCAAGAGGATTGGAACCTCCTTGTACGCGACATATACTCTTTCTACCCATTGCTAATAAAGTATGTAGACTTACAACGTAACCATTGGCTCAAAGATAACATACCCGAAGCGGAAGAACTTTACAACCATGTCGCTGAAATATTTAATATTTGGTCAAAAAGTCAGTACTTCCTTAAGGAGGAGCAAAACTTTATATCCGCCAACGAAATTGATAATATGGCACTGATTATGCCGACTGCTACCAGAAGGTCGGCCATATCTGAGGGCGTACCTGCCGTAGGTGGCAAAGTAAAGAAGAAGAAGAAGAACCGTGACAAAAAACGTGATAAAGACAAGGAGGTACAGGCCAGTCTAATGGTTGCCTGTCTTAAACGTCTTCTTCCTGTGGGTCTTAATTTGTTTGCTGGTCGAGAACAAGAATTGGTGCAGCACTGCAAAGATCGATATTTGAAGAAAATGTTGGAATACGACGTCATTGAGTTTGCACGCAACCAGCTCACCCTACCCGATAAGCTAGATCCGTCAGACGAAATGTCATGGCAACACTATTTATACTCTAAATTGGGCAAAACCGAAGAACCTATTGATGAACAGGCACTCGAAAAGGCTAACCAGAATGAGAAGGGCAAGGACAAGACGACGGAAACTGTCGACCGGATTGTGGCAATGGCCAAGGTGCTCTTTGGCCTACACATGGTATGTAGCGCGTAGTGTAGACGACTTATAAATCGATCATTGCAAACTGAACTTTTCTAATCTCTAATACTTTTGATTTATAGACTTACTTACTTTTAAGTTTACAGTTATTTAACTTTTCTATAATTTCTATTTTTTTCTGTTTTTCCTTTGAACATATTTTATATTTTACATATTTCTTACATCACACGCCATTAAAAATCAACTGACTCGGTTGACCGCACCTGACCGTCAATGAAACCAATTACAGATTGATCATCCACAACAGCAGAGCAAAAATGTCTACAGGAGTGTCGTGTCTATTCAAAGGAAACGTGCTGTTATCGCATGTTTCCGCCAGACATCTCTACATTCGTTACCCAGGTTTTTACCGAAAACATATGATGTTTATCTAGCGTCTAGTAGTAGATCAACCCTAGTCGGCACTGCATAGTTGCGACTAACACTGAAACTGCTGGATGATTGCGCCCGTTTGCTACTGTTCAGACGCATCACAACTAATTTGATTTCGTTACCCTTTGGTTTCTTACTTTACCTTTATGTTTTGTCTCGTTTCGCTATCTTACCTAATAACTACCTTACTAACCCTTTGTAGATTGCTTCTTGTCTAAAGTCGTATATATTTGTTTTTGTTCTGTGCTTGCTTCATTCTTTAGGCAACAGGTCCCAAGCAAAGAACAAAGCGTTGGGGTTCTAAAATTTCCGTGGCACGTCGCCAGGCGGTTATATCAAGCATACGCTCCAAGCATCTTTATCGCATGAGCAGGTGGTAGTTTGTTTAGTATTAATCCCAAAATCAATTACACAAAATGGATAAAACGCAAACTCATTGAAAACCATATCGCATTTTTGTTGTTGGGTTTTCTTTCACAACTTTACATTTGCATCGAAACTAACGCAGTACTAAAAAAACAATAATTCTAAACAAAAACACGCGTTATTTCCCGCTTGTGTTAGTTTTGATGCGATAAACAAATATGTATAGATTCTAATGAAAATAATTGAAAATTCGTTTAGACATCGTGCTTGTAACATTTTTGCGCGTACCTACTATGAACAATGGCTGCAGGAGGAGAACTCAGGTCAGGAAGTAATGATCGAGGATCTCACACAGTCGTTCGAAGAGTCAGAAAAATCTAAAAAAGAAGAGGAGGAGACGGATGGCAAGCCAGATCCTTTGACGCAACTGGTTACTACATTCTGTCGCGGAGCAATGACTGAGCGCAGTGGCGCACTTCAAGAGGATCTGTTATACATGTCCTATGCACAAATTGCCGCTAGATCTTGCGGTGAAGAAGAAGAGGAAGGTGGTGGTGACGAAGAGGGTGGTGGTGAAGGTGGTGAAGAGGGCGAAGGCACAAGCATACACGTAAGTATATTAGACACAATCAGATATTAACCCAATTAACAACTTAACACAAAAATATTGCTAACCGACAGTATAGGATGATTCAACTGATGGTAACTCTTTAAAACAAAAAAAAAAAAAGTAAAATATTTAGTGTCTAATAATATCTTTCACTTTTAAAGGAACAAGAAATGGAGAAACAGAAATTGCTGTTCCATCAAGCACGACTATCCAATCGTGGTGTGGCTGAAATGGTGTTACTGCACATTTCGGCCTCAAAGGGCATACCCTCAGAAATGGTGATGACCACACTCAATTTGGGAATCGCAATACTACGCGGTGGCAACATCGATATTCAAATGGGCATGTTGAATCATTTGAAAGAGAAAAAGGATGTTGGATTCTTTACATCCATTGCTGGCCTCATGAACTCTTGCAGCGTACTCGACTTGGACGCCTTTGAACGAAACACCAAAGCAGAAGGTATGCCCATTTAGTTACTTAACTATAAACCTGCTTTTAGTAGCAAATCCTGCACTGCAATTCGTTTGAACCAAATTTGAGTTATCCCGTATTCTATGATTTTCAAATTTTAATTTATATTTTCCACACAACCTCACCATCACCTTGGCTCCCACCACAACCACAATTGGCCTTTCTGTTGTTGTTGTAATTTTTGTCCCTCACGCATGCACTCCCGAATTTGTGTTGAGTCCCCGTTATTCCCGCTATCGTTGTAAACCTTGCAACAACACAAAGAGTACATTCCAAGTGCGGGTGCAGGTCTGGGTGTTGGCTCCGAAGGCGCTGCCGGCGAGAAAAATATGCACGATGCGGAATTCACTTGTGCACTCTTCCGTTTCATACAACTTACTTGTGAAGGTCACAACTTAGGTAAGATTCATCCTTTAATAACCTTAATTGAACATTCAAACTAATAGTTTTATAACTCATTTAGAGTGGCAAAACTATCTTCGTACACAGGCCGGCAACACGACAACAGTGAATGTGGTTATTTGTACAGTGGATTATCTATTACGTTTGCAAGAGTCCATTATGGACTTCTACTGGCACTATTCCAGTAAAGAGATCATTGATCCTGCAGGCAAAGCGAATTTCTTTAAGGCGATTGGCGTTGCAAGTCAAGTTTTCAACACACTGACTGAAGTCATACAAGGTCCATGCACACTCAATCAGCAAGCACTGGCGCACTCGAGATTGTGGGACGCCGTTGGCGGTTTCCTTTTCCTTTTCTCGCATATGCAGGACAAACTGTCTAAGCATTCAAGCCAAGTGGATTTGTTGAAGGAATTACTGAATTTGCAAAAGGACATGATAACCATGATGCTGTCAATGCTTGAAGGAAATGTTGTCAATGGTAAGCAGTTATATTATCTCTTCGAGCATTAAATACTTATCTCTTCACCTCGCACAGGCACTATTGGTAAGCAGATGGTGGACACTCTAGTCGAATCAGCCAGCAATGTGGAACTTATCTTAAAGTATTTCGATATGTTCTTGAAACTTGCTGATCTTATTGAGTCGCCAAGCTTCCATGAAATTGACATGAAGAATGAAGGCTGGGTGACGCCCAAGGACTTTAGAGATAAAATGGAGCAATCCAAAAACTACACACCGTAAGTACTTGCATCCAACAGTCATAATATTTTATTATTAAACGACTATTTACAGTGAAGAAATGGATTTCCTTTTGGCATGTTGCGAACGCAACCACGAGGGCAAAATCGATTATGCTGCCTTCGTTGAGCGTTTCCATGAACCATCAAAGGAGATCGGTTTCAACTTGGCCGTGTTGTTGACAAACCTTAGTGAGCATATGCCGAATGAGCCGCGTCTGGCTCGATTCCTCGAGACGGCCGGCTCCGTGCTGAACTACTTCGAGCCGTTCCTAGGTCGCATTGAGATTCTAGGCAGCTCGAAGCGCATTGAGCGCGTCTACTTTGAAATCAAGGATTCTAACATTGAACAATGGGAGAAGCCCCAGATTCGCGAATCGAAACGGGCCTTCTTCTATTCCATAGTGACGGAGGGTGGTGACAAAGAGAAGTTAGAGGCTTTCGTTAATTTCTGTGAAGATGCAATCTTTGAAATGACTCATGCTTCCGGTTTGATGGCGACGGATGATGGTGGTGGCAATGTTAAACGTGACACCGCCTACAGCTCTTATCTAAGCGAAGAGGAAGAGGAGCGTGCAGCTCGTGATCCCATACGACGCACAATCAACGCGGTAAAGGATGGTCTTAAATTTGGTGTACATATGCTTAGTCCAGCGAATATAAAACACCAAATAGGCGTCATGCAAACAAAATCTGTTCCGGAGCTAATAGTGGGATTCTTTAAAATAATCTTTTACATGTTTTACTACACCGGATATGCGCACTTCTGCGTCGTACGTTACATATTTGGTATACTTTTGAATCTTATGAGAGGTCCTGCTCCTGAGGAAGAAGAGAAACCTGCCGTCGAAGAAGAAACATTTGGCAGAGCGTTACCACCGCTTCCTCCTCTTGAGGAGCCTCCGGGAACGGTGCAGGCATTTGGCGTAGACATTAGTAAAGAAGAAAACGGTCAATATAAAATGGCACCACATGAATCTCCTGGCGGTAGCGCAAATTCATCAATGGAGGAAACTGGTGAATCTAGTCCAGAAGATGGTGGCGTGGCTGGTGAGCTGATTGAAGGCGAACCTTATCAAGAGCCAGTTTCTATTGTTGATATACTTGGTGGTGAAGCCGCTAAGAAGGCTGCACAAGAACGCCAAGAGGCTCAGAAGGCTCAAGAAGCTGCTATGGCATCTATTGAAGCAGAGGCCAAAAAGTCATCAGCAGCACCGCAGGAAACACCAGCTGTCAACCAGATCGACTTCTCCCAGTACACGCACCGCGCAGTCAGTTTTCTTGCGCGTAACTTTTACAATCTGAAATATGTGGCTTTGGTATTGGCATTCAGCATCAATTTTATGCTACTATTCTATAAGGTGTCTTCCTTTGCTGAGGAAGGTGAGGGTTCCGGCGATGATGAATTGATTTTGGGTTCAGGCTCTGGTGGCGGCGGTTTAACCGGCTCTGGCTTTGGCTCGGGTTCTGGCGATGGCGAAGAGGAAGAAGAAGACATACCGGAATTAGTACACGTGGACGAAGATTTCTTCTATATGATATACGTCATACGTATTGCGGCTTGTCTACACTCACTGGTATCATTGGCTATGCTAATTGCTTATTACCACCTTAAGGTACCACTAGCCATCTTTAAACGTGAGAAAGAAATTGCACGTCGTTTAGAATTCGATGGTCTTTTCATTGCGGAACAACCGGAGGATGATGACTTTAAATCACACTGGGACAAACTGGTCATATCAGCTAAATCGTTCCCTGTCAATTATTGGGACAAGTTTGTCAAAAAGAAGGTACGACAAAAGTATAGCGAGACCTACGACTTCGACTCGATATCAAACCTACTGGGCATGGAGAAGAGCGCCTTTACGGCACAAGAAAGCGAAGAGGGCGGCATATTTAAGTACATTATGAACATTGACTGGCGCTACCAAGTCTGGAAGGCGGGTGTGACATTTACCGATAACGCGTTCTTGTATTCTCTATGGTACTTCACCTTTTCGGTAATGGGCAATTTTAACAATTTCTTCTTTGCCGCTCATCTGCTCGATGTAGCTGTAGGCTTTAAAACACTGCGTACGATTTTGCAATCTGTAACACACAATGGCAAACAACTTGTTCTTACTGTTATGCTGCTTATAATTATTGTGTACATTTACACTGTCATCGCCTTCAATTTCTTCCGAAAGTTCTACATTCAGGAAGAAGACGAGGAAGTCGACAAAAAGTGCCACGATATGTTAACCTGTTTTGTCTTCCATTTGTACAAGGGCGTACGAGCCGGCGGTGGCATTGGTGACGAGATTGGTGATCCGGTTGGCGATGAGTACGAGGTTTATCGTATTATCTTCGACACAACTTTCTTCTTCTTCGTTATTATTATTCTGCTTGCCATCATTCAGGGTTTGATTATTGACGCTTTTGGTGAGCTGCGTGATCAGCTCGAATCCGTAAAAGACAATATGGAATCGAATTGCTTTATTTGTGGCATGGGCAAAGACTTTTTCGATATAGTACCGCATGGCTTTGATACGCACGTGCAGAAGGAGCATAATCTAGCGAATTATATGTTCTTCCTTATGCATTTGATCAACAAGCCGGACACCGAGTATACCGGTCAGGAAACATACGTCTGGAATATGTATCAGCAGCGCAGCTGGGACTTCTTCCCAGTCGGTGACTGCTTCCGTAAGCAATATGAGGACGAGCTCTCCGGCGGTGGTGGCGGCGGCTAAACGACCGTCGCAGTTGCATTTTTACATGACCACGAGGACCACTGCGTTTCGATTTTATAACATTTTTTGTGCTGAAATTATCAAAAAAATTTTCAGCTATTTTTTTTTTTTACAAATGAAAAACGTTTATTAATCTTAACTTCAAGAGAATTACTCTAAATTAATTACTTACGGATTTTCCTAGTCAATTTAAACATAATTTAAGTAATCATTACACAAATCAAATTTGTTGGTTTTCCCTTCAGACATTATAACGACATAATTTGTTGACTCTTGTGAAGTTTAATAAAATAAAAAGTTTAATTTTTAATATTTATCCGCTGCGATATAACTACCATATCAGTTGAAGTACACGGTTCTTCATCCGTAACAAAAGATCGCTTTAGGTCGCTTGTAATTTGGGGCTCATTTTTGATGATCACCTCACTGAAATGTCGACTTATCTTAAGATGCGTGAGTAATTGTGGCTTGCGCATGAAACCCTCGCCACACTCTAGGCACTCGTATGGTTTTTTATTACAATGCACAAATCGATGAGCATTGCGATTTTCGCGACTGTGAAAGGCTTTACCACAAATCTCACAGGCAAAAGGTTTCACGCCAGAATGAATCAACATATGCCGTTTGTAATATTCGGGATAGACAAAGGTGGCACTGCACATTGTGCACACAATAGGACGTTCGCCAGTATGGGTGGACTTAATGTGATATTCAAGCAAACGGCGGCGCTTGAACTCTTTACCACACTGATCGCATTTATAGCCTTTCTGATCAAGATGTGTACTTTTCTTATGAGATGCCAAATTCGAATGCTGCGCAAAAGCCGCAGGACACATATTGCACTTAAAAGGTCGTTCACCAGTATGTACACGTTCGTGGTCCCGCAAATCATTCCGTCGAGCGAATGTCTTACCGCAAGTTGGGCATATGAACGGCTTCAAGCCGCTATGTATAACCATGTGCATATTAAGTGTATGTTTACTCTGAAAGTCTTTTTTACAAATTTTGCAAGTAAAAGATTTCACTCCAGTGTGTGTCGTTAAGTGTTGATGTAACGTTGCCTCTTTCAAAAATTTTTTATTGCATTGAGTGCACGCAAAGTTACGTGTGCGTATTGTGTGCGTCGCAAGGTGCACCTTCAGCGATGAATTGGACAAGAAAACTTTATCACATTGATCACACTTAAGAACTCCTTCATTGTTATGCTTGCGCATATGACATTTTAGCATTTTTTCGTGTATGTAACCCTTTTGGCATATCTGGCATACATACGGCTTGTCATGTCCTTTCATATGCATACACAAGCTTTTAAAATTATTGAATATCGCATTGCAAACCTCACATTTAGTCCGAATTATACCTTCATGAGCTGTGTCCATGTGATTATGCAAGTCCTGTAGAGATTTGTATAGTTCACCACAGATTTCGCAAGTGCATATTTTCACATTGTGTACCGAATCTTTGTGTTCTTTGAAAGCCGACAAATTATTATGGGTTGTCTGTGGTGTGCAGACTTTGCAAATGTATTTTCGATCTCTCAAAATATTGACTGAATTCAAGCTTTCTTTCGAAGAAGCTACCTTGGATAATTCGTCATCTGCATAGAATGCAGTAATGCCAGTACCTGCGAAATGAATTTCATATTAACAAAAAAGAACATTTACTGATGTCACTTGATGACAAATCAAACCTTTTTCGCCGGTGATCTCCTCCATATCGAATACGCTTTCGCCATCTAATATAATCTGATCGGCGTCATTAAACTCGCTTTCTTCATCACTTATCACATTAAATGAGTCCAAAGTGTCAAACAAATCTTTTCGCTTGTCATCACTGTGTAAGTTCAGCTCCTCATTTACCATATCATTAATAATTTCATCTGTATGCAATGTGAAAGCAATGTCTTCAGCCTCTTTAATGATATCTGAGATAGTAGACGACATTTCGATCTTTATCCCTTCACCTTCAGAAGCGGAAACAATTTCCGAGTATAGCTGTTCATCCTCTCTTGCCGTTATATTGTAAGTATCCAATACAAGACATCGCAAATTATCCAGTTGCTGTTCTAGGCTTTCATAAGTTTCCAAAGTAACGACGCATGGCGTACAGACACACTACACATGTAGATGTATATTAAAAACTCATATTGTATCAACATTGGTATTTACACGGCACCATCTTTAATTTTCATTATTGTTAATGCAAATTTGCTTACCGTTGAATTTTGTCGATTTTTTTCAAGATTACACCCGAGTATTTTGGAGAGAATATCCGCTAAGGACCGTGCCGTATTTCCTTCATCGCGCACTACCTTTTCAAACAACAATTCGAATGTATTACTTTCTGTCAGTGAGCAACCGCAGATATAACACCAAAGATTGAAATTTATTTCCATTGCTCATTCAATCCAAGTTTTTAATTAAATGAATGATTCTTCTTCTGGAAGGCTAGAGCATCATTGAAAGATAACAAAACAGAGCAAATTCATATTATTTATTTACGAAAGTATTTTCGATGTGGAAATAACTCACCAAAGCAGGTCTCAATACATCGCATAGCTGATTAAGTGCCCACAATATGATAACGACAGATATTGATGTGATTTAATTTAAATTTTCCTTTTTTAGTTCTCTGGCACTTGGCGGCAGTGATAAGGTTGGCAAGTGTGTATTTTTCAAAATGGAAAATCCGAAACGAAAGAAGTAATGCCAACATGAATTAAAAGCCTTGCACTGCAAGAGATGACAGAACGCCGATAAGAATATCGATTACAATATTTCCAAGTTTTTGTGAACAATTATTTTCGGAAATACAAACATACTAAAAATCGCCACAATAATCCATTTGTTCTGAGACTGTTACAATATTGCTGATAGGCATTTTTGTTTATTCTATGTATATATTTACTTATTCTGGATATCTACAAATTCTTATCAACACATAGTATATACACACACAATTTGATCAAACAAATTGTCGTAGTGTGTTGGCTACCTTAATCAGTTGGCAGCAAAACTTGGCGCAAATTGCACACGGATCTGGAGCAATGTCGAAATTAGAGCTGGAATATGGGAGTTGGTTTCCCAGCTATGGTGACCTACCAATGGAGGTAAGCCTTGAGTGACGGGTGGAAGAAATGACGACACACATGACGCGTAGTGCGAATTATGTTTAACTTGTCTGTCATAAATTATGATTAGATTGTATGAATTGTATTGAGCATATCAATATTGTCAGCTGACTTCAATTGCAGAAAAATATTGATTGAATATATACTATAGTGAACTACTTTCACTTTCCAGATAATTCTGCATATATTTCGCTTTCTTGGTTATTCGGATCGACAAGCAGCTGCCTCCAGCTGCAGTCGTTGGCATGCTGCGCGAGATGATTTGGAGTTTAATGCCAAAACAAGAGTTCACTTCTCAAAGGTTGCCCTATCAGACTCACATGTACCAGCGCGCGAGTTTCTCAAAACCCATCTACAGTTTCGACACTTTCATTTCGAGGATGTCACAATTGGTGATACACACCAGTTTATGGCACATATAGGCCGTTCAGCCCATTCATTGTATTTGGACAATGTGGATTTGAATGATAAGCAGTTCTACGCCATAATAAGCCAACTGCCATACTTGCGTGAATTGTCAGTATCGCGTTGTGCACCACTATTTATGTCTGGCACGTTTTTAGAACCGCCACACTCGAAGGAGTTGGTCACAAATTTGGGTGGCGTACGGCGTCTGACACTACGAGACTGTCAGTATCTGACAGACGCTATTATGGTACGCATAACACAATACATGCCAACTTTGGAGGCTCTCAACTTGTCCGGCTGTCCCATTGCTTTTCATAACGCCATTTACAGGCGATTTTATCCCAACGAAAGTATCAGCGGACCCAGTGAATCTGTGCTCACATTCGAATACATAATGCGCGTGATTTGCAAACATAAGCCTCACTTGATAGAGCTGGACTTCAGCAATACACTCATTGGCGCTGCTTTGCTGTCACTTAGTAGTCTTAAACTAAAGTGTTTGTACTTGTCTGGCTGTCGGCAACTTGTTGCCACCAATATAAAAAGTTTTCTTGTGACCCAGTCGCAACTCATTGATTTGGATCTATCGGCAGTTAGTTCACTCAACAACGATTGCTTGGAATGCTTAGTACAATCAAATCCACAGTTGCAAGTGCTTAAAGTGAGTGGTTGCTTGGGCCTAACAAACGGTGGTGCCGTACACTTGGGCAACCTCAAGCAATTGCGTCATTTAGACATTTCTAGCTGCGACGGCATTACCACCGAAGGCATTATATTAGGTGTGTCTAGAGAGGAGAACACTGTCTTGCGGGAACTCAACTTGTCGTATCTCCAAATATGTGAAGAATGCGTCAAATCTGTTGCACGCAATCTTACTGAGCTGCGCGTGTTGAATGTTAATCACTGCGTTGATGGCGTCACAGATGGTGCGGTGCAGTGCATAATACAGAATTTGCGTTGGTTACGCGAGCTCTCATTGGAGAGTTGTGTACGAGTGGGTATTTTAAATAAATACAAATAAACAAAATATATAAAAATCATTTGTAATTTAGCTGACAGACGCCGCTCTTACTGGTATTAATGTATCCAAATTGGAATTCCAACAATCTACATCACAAAAATCATCTATGGATAACTTCTACCCACCGCTGTCGTACTCATTGGCCGAACGCGATAGTATTGCTAGCTCACAACAGTCGATGAAGATATCATTGCGCAGCAAAGCTGAGGACGAAATAGTTCGCGACGCTAAACGAAAGCAGGCAATGTTTGCAGCTTACGAAATGAATCTCATTGAAGAATCACACTTCGAAGGATATAATATACAGGAGCTCCGTGGCTTGCGTTGTCTCAATCTGAAAGGTTGTAACAAGATTTCGGATGTTTCACTAAAGTACGGACTTCGACATGTGGAGCTTCGTTGTTTACTACTTTCTAACTGTCAACAAATCTCGCTGCTTGGTATGGAATCACTTGCACACCACTGTCCGTCACTCGAAGAGTTGGATCTCTCTGATTGCTACAACATTAACGACAAGACTATACAAGTGATTACTGCAAAACTAACTCGTTTGCGTGCATTGCACATAAGTGGATGCAGCCAATTGACAGATCATTCGCTTGACGCCATTCTCATCAACTGCAAGTGTCTGCAAACGCTTTCGGTCTTTCGATGTCGCAATATGTACATGGACATTGAGGAACGGCTGTCGGATCTGACAACGTTGCGTAATCTACACATGGACAATGTGGCCAGCATTGATAATGCTGAGTTTCTACGATTGAAGAAACGTTTGGACTACTGATATTTCGCTGCAATTTTTGTGGTTTTTATTTTGTATTATTTTCAGTTGTACAATTTTCGATAGTCCCGGCGTGACCGGCGCACTGGACGAGGTGCTGTCGAGCCAAGTATGGATTTGAGCGCCGACCCGAATCAGGGCGGCGCATTATAATTAGCTTTACTTTGTTAGTTCAACTAAATTATAATGAGGCTTTTGAAATTTAGGCTGCTCTATGTATCAATGCATAGTTTGTTATATTTGCTCTAATGATGTTAGTTAAACTCACCAAAATTCACAGTTATGCACACTCATGCACTAATGTTGTAGTTTAGCGTATGCACTTAGCGTTAGTTAAACATGAGAAATATTTATATGTTGTCATTGTTATTATTGTTGTCGTCGCCTTTTGTCGTCCATGTCATTGTTATAGTCATTTTATAGAGATTTTGAGAATCCAACTGTGATTTTTTTTTTTTTTTGAGTATGACTTTATGCATATTCGTTATGTCTTTTTTGTTGTTGTCTATTGTTAAGCGTAAAGTTATTGACTAATTGAATAAGTTGAGTTCGCACAAAATTATGAAATTCATTATTGACTCATTACGATAAAAATCTAGTTGAAATTATTATAAATGTCTAAAAATGATAATGTAATAAATGTGATTCATGTTCAAAATAACCAGAAAATTTGTGTCGTCTTAGCTTACAAAATACACTTTGTTGATTTGCTATGCTTTTGCTTCGATTAATTTATTAATAAAAAGTTTGATTAATAAATACTATCATACAAAATAAAAAGTAGAACAGATCCTGAACTGAACTTGACGATCGTTCCATACAAACATATATAATACGTAGAGATATCAGCAGTAGAATACTTTTTTAGTTTAGTTAAAGTACGAAATGTTAGTAACACGTGGAAAGGTTAGCGGATAGAAGATAAAAGAGGAGTAGTGTAAATGTCTATTTTTTTCAGTCCAACACATTTCTAAGTTGTCATGTTGCTGTTTGTGCCATGTGACTGCTCTAACAAAGCGCCTTGTGCGCACTCCAACCATGAAAGCATTTCGTAAAGCGCTTTGATTCCTTGTTCTTTAAGGTAAGGAACAGCTTACGGGGTCGTTCTGGCTGCTTGATGCGCATATGTTGTATGTAGACTTGTGCGGATTTGTATGCCAATTTAATTTCAACTTCGCTGCACCTCGAACCCATCCACAAGAAGACTTGTTCGCCATTGTCGAGTATCATAATGTCATCATCCGCCAAATCATCTTGACAAAAGTCGGTGCATTTCTCGGCAACAGTGAAGTAACCTTTCTCGTTGGAGCAACGGAAAAGTCGTGTGTAATTCATATACTCGGCGTTTGTCTCGTAAGGCTTGCGGCCACCTAGTGCAACCCAGAAAAAGTTTTCCGGTTCGTCACCTTCATTGAGTATCTACAATATTAAAATGGTCTTGAAAATTATCAGGCTGTGGAATGTAAACTAAATGACGCACCTGCAAACTGACCCATGGGCTATTGAACATTTGCTCGGCTATATCCTGCACAAGTTTAGTCTCCTCCGGGCATGCTTTACTACCCAACCAGACATAGACGATGCCCGATTGTGACTCGTCCTCTGTCTCAAATGGCACATAGAGTATATAACTGAAAAAATGACAATAATTTAATAATGATTATGTAATTACGTATCGATTTTTACTACACACCAGAAGGCTGAACTCAGGTTGCTTGCATCCGGATTGATCTGTATGAGTCGCGTTGTGAGTGCACCACCGTTTGAACGTAAATGAAAGAACTCAACGGCTGCTTTGCCATCGGGTGTCTTTGACTTGTCTTTGCGCTTGCCAGTGTGTATAGTGAATTTACGCTTGAAATGCGACATAAACTTAAGATTTTCCTGTTGTTGAAAAATTCGCATGACTTCCAGCTCTTCGCCAAACATTGCTTTGAATTTCTTTTGTAGCGTAAATGTAAATGTTAGCCAGCCCATATTGCCAGCGTTACGGCCCTGCCAGAAGTACACAACACACTGTATTTCATCTTCCGGCGGTGGATGACTGTCATCGGCACCTTCGCCCTCGCCATCATCAACGGGTATACAGTAACGGCACAAGAAAACGTAGCACTCGCCCGTGTAAAATTGACCTAATTCCTCTTCGGGCAAACGTACAAATTTCTTGCCCTCAAGCACGAAAGCCTCCATCATTTCCAGATCATAGTTCCAATCTTCTTCCAACTGCTCAGCTTCACTTAGTGGCATTGCGTTTTGACGTGGCATGAAGAGCGCAGCCAGATCGGCGCGTGTCTCCTGCTGACGCGCCCATTTAGTAAGATCAGCGCCAGTTTTTGCCACTGATTTGGCAGTGCGCGTAAAGTCTACGGCCATTACTTCATCCCAACCGGTGAACTTCGTTTTGAATATTTGTGACTCAGTGCCCTCTTGCACGCGCGTCACTAGAGCATAATCCGGCCTGTCAATCATTTGGAAAAGTTCGCGTGATAGTTTGATTGCCGCGGCACGCACTAAACGAGTCGATTTCTTGCCAAACCAGACAAACAGATCTGTGTAGCAGTCTAAGATGTACACATTCTTGCAAGTTAGCAGCGTGTGGTCAAGCTTTTGCTCAGGCAACTCTACTTGCGGCAACTCCAGATACCCCATTCCTAGTTGCACTTGGTACAGTCGCGGTATCCTAGTTGTAAAATTGTCACCGACATGTTCTTTCAGTTCAATCTTTTTGGCCTCTTCAGCATCAATTTCTAATGCCTTCCAGAAATCTTCGCTTTCATCTTTCTGTCTTTCGACAATAATCTCGCATTTATTCTTACGTTCGGTTTTATTAATCTTTTCCGCCATAAGACGCGCCTTTGAGTTTAGCGTATTTTTTGAGGATTTACCAAGCCAAATGTGCATTTTGATGCCGCAATCAAGAACAAAAGCATACCGTGGGTCCAACGAATCAATGTTCGCAGCAACAGGTTCTAAATGGATTGAGGAACCAGCGGCATGCACGCGATAAAGGCGAATCGTATATATCATCTCTTCGATGGTATAGAAACCAGTCGCAGTCCGGCCACCTTCAATGTAAATGACTTCGGTTTCGAAAAGTGCCAAAAACTCCTCGGATTCATCACCTACATAAGAAATTTTGGCTTATTTAAGAACCACGAATTGAAATGTTTCTTTACTTACCCTGCTCCTCGCGAATTGTGCGACAACGAGCGCCCAAAAAGTTGCGCAAATTCACTGCGTGTATCGCAGCGCATGCACGTTTATCTAGTGTTGCTTCATTGCCAATCCAGAAGTATATCTCCCAGTTTAACTGACCCAAATCATCGAACTTAGACTTCAGCACAATGTAGCAGTCGCCTTCGTAAAATTTGCCGTGAACAACCTCCTCGATTTTGTTCGGTATAAAGTTCTCAATCTCCCATATGGTCAAGCCAGGCAGCTGACCATCTTCCTTTTCAAAGAACTTCGAATAATCAAGTTGCGGTTTCTCTAATGATTCATCCCAACGCTTTGGCTTTAATGACTGGGGACGACCATCCTCAAGTTCCGCCCACGATGGATCTGATTCCTGTTTATCCTTCGCAATATCTTTCATTCCTTTAAGTATCTTTGCTGAGTCCTGATCAGCATCAGCGCGTGGTCCGCGACGTAAACGTATCTTACGTGCTGTAGAATCTTTTGGTGCTGATGCAGCAGGGACGGAGGGTGGTACAGCCGCTCCAGCTAAACGCAGTTGAGTCTGGAGCGAAAAGTCGATATTATAAAATTCAATGCTTGTATTTGTGTTAACTTCATTTGGCTTGGGCGGCATTATCAAATCGGGATTATTGCGCAGATCGAGCTTGTCCATACCATCAAGTAAGTGTATTGCATCTGGCAAAGTAATGAGACGATTTGAGCTCAAATTAAGTTCCTTTAGAGCACCGCAACGGCAGAGACCCTCGGGTACCATTTCAAGTAGATTGTTCGACGCTGAGAAAACCTCCAGAGAACACAATTTACCGATACCGGATGGTATACCCTCGAAGTCAACCTTATTATCATTCAGAAACAATCTTCGTAGTTTGGCGAGCTTGCAGATTGATGCTGGCAATGCTGACAGTTGATTACGCGAAAGATTTAGCGTTTCCAAACGCTGCCAAAACTCCACACTCGAGCTAAGTTCGTTGATTTCGTTGTCGCTTAGATTGAGGCGCGTCAAGGTTATAACATTGTATACACAGTCGGGTACTTTTGGCAGTGAATTATGTGACAAATCCAGCTCAGAGAGGTTGGCAAGGCTGTCCATAGAAGTAGGAAAGTTTAAGAGCGTGCGCTGCGTGTTGCTCATGTTCAGGACCTCAAGGCATTGCAGTGACGGCAATTGACGCAGTTGAAACAGCTCCAGCGGATTGCCCGATAAATTTAAAGTCTTAAGATTAGTCAAACGGCGAGTTTGTGGTGGCAGCGTTTCAAGACGGTTGTGCGACAAATCAAGAAAAATTAGATCTGTGAGGTGAACAAAAAGTGGTGCAGGTACAGCCTCGATCTGGTTATGGCTAAGATTGAGTACGATGAGACTTTTGGCACGCTCCAAACCCTCAGGTACTTCTTTCAACTTGTTGTGCGACAAATCCAGCGTGGTCAACTCTTCCAAGCGAAACAGCTCTGGCGGTATGCCGCTGCTTTTAAGTTGATTATGTCGTAGGTCCAGCGATCGCAAGCATGCTAACTCTGTTAGTTCGCCGAAAAGCTTCTCCAGTTGGTTGTGCTTCAGCGACAGATGTTCTAACTTCTGTAGTTGACCCAATTCCTCAGGAATTTCTGTGAGCTGTGTTCTATCCAAGGTCAACCACTGGACACGCGACATCTCGCGCATTGAGCTCGGAAAAGTTTCCTATACAAAATAAAAACATTGTCAGGTAAGATAATTAAAGGGATTTTTCCTATTTCGAATTTCTGTTTTGTTTGTAAACAAATGCGCAGCAACTGCGCAGTCAGCGTCAACGTCACTTGGCATGATGACAAATTTCAAGTGAATGCGGCCGGACAAACGGACAGACATGAATTGCTGTCACACATTCAGCTGGGTTTTATAAGAGCGTTCCTGGCGTTAAAAGCCATAATATCGTATTGCGAACATGTGCTGTCGGACACCGGGCTGCTAGAAAAAGTAATTAAACATTAATTTTCACTTACACTAAAGTCATTTTTCGTAAAATCAACTCCACGCACGAACGGTAGAACACTCATTTTTTTCGCTGGCTTCTTCTTCAAGCGCAAAATATATCAACAAAATATTTTGGCAAAGTTTACCGAGTTTTCATTAACCCCAACTACTCAAAGACAAATAAAAAACAAAAAACACAGCTAGCGTCGAATTATTATTATTATTTATTATTCCACCGCTCAGGTGTTGCCCGTAGTGATGAGCAATTTTTAAAGAACTGTGATGTGATATTTTCACAGTATCGCAGTGACTCACTGTGATTGAGTAACTAGCTAAATGTGATTGGAATCACTGCATAACTTCAAACTTTCTGTAAGCCGAATTATATTTTTTTAATATTTTCAATAAATCCCAAGCAACTTTTATTCAATTAATAACAGAGTTCGTTAGGTGATTTGGGCGAGAACCACACTAATTATTGCGGTGTGCTTCTTCTTCAAGGCCGACAGTCAGCATGAACATAAGATAGTGTTGATTAATTTTATAAAGAAGTCGATTTAGGAAATGTTCGTTTCTTTTGAAAATGGAAATATAAGATTAAATATAAATTTAAAATTTAAGATTTTCGCTTATAAATCATATAAAATCGCAATTATTAGTAAAGAGTGTTGCCATCTTACATTTTTTTTTAAATAATATTTTCATTTATTTTGGTATTTTGGTTTTACTTGCACTGGAATATTCACCAAAAAACCAGTTTTGTATTTTAATTTCTCAATTCTTCATTAATAACAACATATAATTTCTTGGTGACCATTGATAATTAGTATTTCAAGACATACTATGAGCTTAAATACATTAAATCACCTCACAACTTGTTGATGAAATCTTTACGCTGATAAAATTGAAGACTTCAAAAATTAAGTTTGTTCATTGGAATTTTCTTTTACTCAATTGCGCCTCCACCCTTGGGAACACTTCACAACATGCCGGCAAGCGTAGTGAAATCTGTGCCGTTGCATATTATTTTCTTAAAAAAACAAAATAAAGGAAAAATGCACTGCACTTGATTACATTTTCGCATACTTGATTAGATTGCATAGTTGGAGAAGCAATCGGTAGCATCACAAATATGCTGCCGCCTCGTCCGCACACACACACACACACACACACATACACAGCATGCAGACACGTGCCCAGCACACAACGTTGGAGGTCACGAAATAGTTTCGGCTACAGCCTATTTACATGCCGACTTTATTTCGTACGCTTATAAATAATGTGCGCAAATGACAAATTTGGCACCTGGTCGCCGTCAACATTACCGCCGACATTGCCGTTGACGTTGTGTCCGATGTGTTGACGGAGCGCTTCAAAGTGATTTTGGGCGCGTGCAACAATTCACGCAAACGCACAAAACCGGTTATAAAAAGTGTCACCATTGCTAAGCCATTACATACATACATACATACATCTGCGTAATGAAAATGTTATGCTGACGTACAAAACGGAATCATCTTCATTGAATTGTGGTGCGTACATGCCATTAAGTCATAAAAACTGTCAGCCAAAACAAGCTGAGGAGCTTAGCTTACTAGCACTCTGCAACTAGCTCCCTCGCGCCGCACTCAACGGCAAAGTTCAACAGCGAGTTTCGCGATGTCAACGTGGAACGTTGATGCGACGACACCGTTGTTCCAGGCACTTCATATTGCTCCAGGCCTGCTGCCACTGCCGTCAGTATGAACCAGTTTGTCACACTCTGAGGCCAGGCACGTACTCGCCAAGAGGTCAGCCCAAACGTTCGCTGTGTGTGCGTACAACATAAGCAATTGCTCTAAGATACATTTAATAAAATTGTATTATAGTTCATCACACAACGCTCGAGTGCTTCTGTGCGGTGACGGTGACGGTGACGCTGACAGTGACAACGGCGCTGTGCTCGGTGTCAAGTAGTCATAAAAAGAGAAAAAATGTTACCTTTACTGGTTTTTCTGTGTTTTTTTTTTCGGTTGTATAAAGTTGCGCTGTAAAACAAGTTGCCACTTACACAGTTCTTGTTTAAATTTTTCTTTTATTTTTTTTTATTTTAATTGATGTTACTTCTCGTGAATCGTTTACTGTATCTTTGCTGTTCTTATGTACTTGTGTAATCTGTTTGGCAAGCTGAAGCTTTTTGTGCTTCATTGCGTACATTGACTTATGTCGTTGTTGGCTTAGACAAAATTGTGAAAAAAAAAACACAACAACAAAATTCTGACCAATTTGACAATTTAAACGTTTAAACGCCCAATGCATCCTTTCCCATGGCTGGTTTGTTGTCGTACATGATCATCCTCTTCACGTACTCAAGTATTCGCGCTGCTTGAAATTTGATCTTTTCATTTGATAAGCATTGCGTACTTGAAGGCTTTGTGCGCTGCGCTGCGCCTTCAGGTTTACTTACTTCAGGGCAACGTTCCGGCAATTGGCAGCTTTTGTTTGCAGCCGCTGCCTTCAACAACATGCTCATGCTCATGCTCAACGCTGGTGCCCTGCGTTTGCGGTCCTTGTTTTAAGGATGTTTATTGTTTTCATTTGTATTTTTATTTTGAATTACGTTTAATTGTGCCTGAAATTATCTTATCAAAGCAACTGCCGTTGTTTGCTCCCAACGTGCATATGTACATCATACAACTGTAATTCAATACTTTTTGCTTAGAATTCCTTTCATTAAACTCGATGCTTTAATTTTTCGCGAGAACTTAAGGCGGAGGTGCTGTTCGATTCTATTATGTTAACAACTTTACAAACGATTGTGCGCCTGTGTGATGTTTGCAGCAACAAACCGCCTGCACGGCCAGCCCCATGTCATTGCAGCGGCTTTGTTCGGCAACTATGCTTGTTGGTGGCGGCGGTGACGGTGACGGCGGTGGTGTCTATTGCAGGAATTGATTGAATTAAACGAAGCATATCGATTTACATGCCAGTTTTCTTAACATTTGCTTTGCTTTACTTTATGTTCTATAAAACATTAGAATTTGAATAAAACTCAATTTTTGTATTAATCTAAAAGTCAATTTTACATTTCCCTCTACTCGCCCATTGCTGCCAACTGCGTTGTAAGCGCACGCCTACAAGCCCACCGAAAGCCGAAAAACGCAACGCCGGCTTCGGTTGTGCTTATATATAAACAAGACGAAAGTCGATTTTATGTATCGTGCACCAAACGTGTACCAGCCAATGGCAACGCTCGTTTGTATCTGTGTATCTGACACACAAGCATATACAAAATGGGAGGTGCTAAGTGACGTCGGCACTTGCTGATATATACATAGATGTGTATTTGTGTGTGTGTATGTGTGCTAAGTTAATGTGCCTTTCGAGTCGCCAAAACTTTAATTTCATTGCATAATTAATATCAACCTACGCTCGCCACGTCACAGGAAACTGTACGCTGACCCACAAAGTGTTGGCTTTATTAATTTCACAGCATTTAAGTGACTTTGGACAGGGCGTGAAGTCCGTATTAACAAGCAAATTAAAAATTCATTGTTTCAATATAATAATTTGCGCTGTAATTGAATTAGCGCCTCACAGTGTTCGTTTGTTGTTGTTGTTGTTGTTGTTGTTGTTTCTGTGCTGTTGAAGATACAGATACGTATCGCAGTTGTATGTATCTTATAGATACGCCGCTAATTAGCTAAGCCCATTGCATGTTTGTGCAGTTGCCTGCCTGCCTGAAGTTGCTTGACGCGTGGCGCACGTTAAAATTAATATTGTGTCCCCTCTTCATATTCAGCATATTTGTTTGCCTTAATTAAACGGGAAATTGTAATATTGTTATAAAAAAAAAACAAAAACGAAAAACAAAACTCACTTGCATAAAAGTGATTTCCTGTGTCGTTAATTAAGGCACATTTGACATCTTTCACTTTCGCGCCTTGCCAACCAACTGAATTGTCAAAACGTTTATCTCTTCTTCTTATTTGAAGTTATCTTTTGCCTTTTGCGAAATCCGTACATAAATTTGCATATTATTTCAATTACATGTCATAATACATAAATCAAAGTTGTATTGACACATTTCCTTCGACTTTCATTGTACGCTACAACATGCTCATTCATCAGCGCCGTGCTTAGCACGTTTGCCGTATAAAAAAAAAATTCGCACGCTCTCAAAGGTAAAACATGGCATATCCTTCAGCTTTTATTGACAACGGATATGCACTTGAAATACTTTTATGTGCTTTTAAAGTCACATTCCCAGCATCATCATCATCATTATCCTTGTATCTAAAATATGAGCATGGCAAGAACAACAAATCACGCTAATAACATTGTTAACATTACGCCCTCTTCACGCAGACACACACACACGCACACAGACACACTCAGAATGAACGTAATCGTTCATAATGAATTGTTTGCATCACAAAACCTCAACGCCCTCCGACTTCTTTGCCCTTTTGTCATACAGACCTTTGCATGTTTGGCCCACATACGTATCCGGAAGGAAGCATTCGCCTCTTGTCTTTAAAGCACTTCACTTTCAGTGACTGAGTTACATGTCAATCTGCAGAAAGCAGAAAAAAAGAATACACAAAAACAAAATCTACTTTGTTTCCATGTGCGGGGGTGCAATTCCTTAGCAGAGCACTGCTGAGCCAAAGCTTTATTCCTTGCGTGCTTTATGCCTTGCGAAAATATTTCACTTTCGAGTTTAATAACGCGTGCGAAATATTTCATTGCAGGCACATTTACTCGGCATGCCTTTGCCAGTTTGTCGAGTATCTGTATCTTTTGTCTTAGCTGCAACTTCCTTTCATTGAGTTTTACAACTTGGTAGTCGTTGTCGTCGTTGTTACGTTGTTCCCACAGCCACTTGGCATTGGCTTCCTTAGCAGTGTCCTGTATCGTTACTTTATCATCATTAATTTCAATTTACGTGCATGTAAAGATGTCTTGAGTTGGTGGTAAACTCACATGACCAACGTCGCTGCTCTACTCGTTGCCTAAGCAAGTAACCGAAAATATTTGCACACATCAAGCCAAATATGTCAGTCAGTTAGGCGGTCATTTATCAAAGTTATAACAAGTATGTGTGTTGGCCAACAACACGCCTCCCTCAGCGGCAGACAGAATATGCTTTGCACCAAACGTAGTCAGACGTACGAACGCATGAACATCAAAGTCGCGCAGTAGGTGATGACAGGAGCGGCAACGCGCACCGATCGGAAGTTTGTTAAGAGTAACGCGAATACGTTAAATTCCACGCATTATTTCTGCAATCGCGCGAGCGATCGATACGCAGGCGGTTTTGATTTGTCATCATTATTGGACATGTTGGTGACGAACTGGTTGTGAAGGTTCAATGCAGTCGGTTCAGCAGCACTTGAACATTTTTTCGCGGAAAGCGAACCGCGACGAAGTGCGCAACGACATGCCTAATGGGGGTATTCTCATCTAGAATTTCGAATCGTTTTTTTATATTTTTATTTTTAAAGTCCAGTGTGTTTTAAGTCCTTTGAGAATATGAACCTAAAACAATTTTCGAAATTCGAAGTTTTAGCGCGATGCTCTCGAAATTATTTTCTACGACATGTTTGACATGATATCTCCAGTTTTTATTAATAGACATACACCAAATTTTAGCAAAATAATTAATATATATATTTATTTATATAATATATACTTTTTACATATCCCTCAATCGGATGTATATGTATGTATGGATTTTGAAATATATTTTTGTATAATTTTTTTTTTTAATTCGTGAAGGTTGAGAAAAAATTTGCAGTTTCAGTCAATACTATTACTACACTATACTAGTTTTATACCACGGAAAAACACCTGAGCTTTAGGCCTCTTGACCAGAATACCCCCTTAAAATAAACGCTGCTGGCGGTCGTGCCGAGACAGGTTGGCTGGCACGTTGGCTGGCTGGCTTGCTACTTGGCTGGTTGACTGACTGGCTGCCCGGCTGGATGAATGATCGATCAATGGATCAATGCAGCGTACAATGTACTCGCCGGCATGTCTGGCATGGCGCTAATTAACAACTGCCGGTCGTGCTGTTTCAAACAATTGGAGCGTTAAGTTGTGTGGAGCAAAAACAACAACAACAACGTAATCGTGCGGCATTTAAACTTCAATTGCAATTGTTTGTAATAATCATTTGGTTTTTATTGATTTGTGATGATTGCCGACGCGCAGTTTAAAAAAAAAGCAAAGCAGGCAAACGTCTGAGCAAAGTGGCTTAAACTATTGCCTTGATTCGACCGACAGGTGCTCGTTGCAATTTATTTAATGCGACTTATTTAAAATTGTTTCTGTTTCTGAGAAGGCGATGCGCTGCACTGACATGGATTTCACACAAACAGTGCACAATTTGGCGGCTTCTAGGAAAGCGTTGTTTTTTTAATCACAGTCAAATGATCGCGCACACTTAAGCCATGATGATAATTGCCACCGGTCTTGAAGGAGAAGCGGCCCCAGCGTACCAATAGCAACGTGATTGCGATCAACGCAAGGCTTGCAAATTTGTTGGCATACCAAATCGAGCTTTGTCATCATCACCAACGTGGTGATGATGACAACAGCGACGGCATGGAAAATATCGCTCGCTTCGCATGCTCAAACAGGTTCGCCCAAAACGCGCGCGCACCTTTTTTATTGCCATTACGTGCGTCGTCGCTCATCAGGGACAATCATACGACAAAAATTTGCCATAAAAATGAAGCTGCTGCCGCTACCACTTCTGCGCTTATCTGATTTGGAGTAACAGCAAAACTTCTAGCTAAAGGCCATAAAAAAAAAAAGACGCCGCGACTTGGTTTATATTTTATACTTGTTGTTTTATTTTACTATACTTTATTATTACGTTGTTACTCAATGCTACAAAGGTGTGTGTGTGTGTGTGTTAGTTTATATATACGGTGCTTATATGTATGTATGTATATAATAGTCATATAAAATAGTCAAATAAAATAAAGAATACTGAACGAGGGAAAAAAAACAATTGGATAACATCGAACAAATCAAAACCTATCACAAAAATTCTTTAATGCTCACTAGGCGTATGAGTGATATTTATAATACTTGTGCATATTCAATCAATACTACATGTTAATCATCTAAGCCAAAGGCGAATTACTGCCATGTGCAGCCGAGCCAGCCTCCTCGGTTCTTAGTTCCGGCACCTGCTCCACTTCAATGTATTCATCATCGTCGGCAGCATTTCCGCTGGTCGTTGCCTCATGCGCTTTCGCTGACTCCGTTGGCTCAGACTCATATAACTCTTGTTTGACAGTGGCTGGTGGCGTTGTGGGCACAACAATTGCCCTCGGTTGCGGCGTCTTTGGACGCTCCTCCTTAGGACGCGCCGTTGTTGGACGCAACTCATGTTCACGCAAATGATGATCAAGCTCCGCGCGGAAGTAATACTTTTCCGTGCAGAGATTACAATCGTAGGGCCGTGCATTTGGACCGTGTTCGTTCATGTGATTGAGCAGACCGGCAGGCGCTGTGAATACCGCCGAGCAAATGTAGCAGTTGTAGCCACGATCCTCGGTGCCGGCGAAAGTATGTTCGACCAAGTGTTCCTGCAGCTTGTGTGCATGTGGCAATATCATCTTGCAGAGATTGCAGCGATTCTCTATGTAGGCGGACTCCACCACTGAGGCGCGCTCGTAGAGTTCTGTGCTGCGTTTGCGTGGACGCGCATTGAGATTATGTTTGCGGCAGCATTTCTCGCAAACCTTGGCCGGACTATCGACGGCATTACCGCTGCCCAAGGGCTCAAGACAGAGCGCGCAGACAGCCTCTTGCAGATTATTGCTGCCGCCGGACTTGGTATGGAACTTGGCATGCAAACTGATCTCGAAATCGGAATGCAACGTTTGGCGACAACAAATACACTGCACAGGCACTTGCGCCTCGTTGTTGTTGTTGCCGTGCTCAGTCAGATGTTCCTTGAAGGCGGCCACATCGGCCAGTGGCTTGCCACAGTGCGAACACTTGCCGGATTGGCCAACCTTGGAGTGCTGCAGCTTATGCTCGGCGAGTATGGCCGGCGAGGGAAAGACTTCATCGCAAATGAGACACTTATGCTTGCCGGTGGAGTTGTGGCATGTCTTCATATGATGTTCCAATTCGCTGCGTGACTTAAAGTTGCCGCAACAATAAGCGCAACGCAAACTAACGCCGGTCTTCATATTGTGCACGATCTTCCGGTGCGAGTGCACTTCCGACTCGGTGCGGAAATCGTTGCGTTCACACATGCCACAACTAAACCCGGGTAGCGCAACAGCATTGTTCAGCTCATCCCGCGAATTACCACGATTGTCTGCTTGCGGCGTGATGGCAGCCGCTTGTTGCTGCTGCTGCTGCTGCTGCGCCTTGGGACTCACGAAGTAGTGCTTCTCCTGCTGCGCGGCATACATGTCCATAAGTGCACGATTCGTATCAAAGTAACGCTGACTTAGGCCATACATGAGCGCTGGATGTTGCTTCATGGCGTTGGCCGTGTCCACTTGGAGCGGACTGTAGAATTTATTTGCGGCCGCAGCGCTTGGCGGTGGGAAGAGTCCTTTCTGTAGGTGGGCTGCCGCAAAGGCGACATTATAGTCAATGATGCTGTTATTATTATTGGTCTGAGCGCCAAGTGGCGGCAGCATTGGCGGCTTACCACCGAAGAGCGCGTTAACATACAACGAATTCATGGGACTTAGCGTGGCCTGCTGCTCCTCGTAGGAGTCTTTCTCCGCGCTGCCATGCTCGCTGGCGCCGCTATGGTGACTCTGCATGTGTCGATCGAGTAGGAACTCAACATGGAATGTCTCGGGACAGGAAGGACAGCGAAATTGACGTGCATGCGCTGCCAAATGGAAGTGCATTTCCAGCTCGGAGGCGCAAACAACACGACAGAACATGCACTGCAACGTATTGAGACCCACAGCAACAGCGCTGTTGTTGTTGTTGTTGTTGAGATTATTAGCCAAATGATGACGTGTCTTGACATGTATTTGGAAATCAGTTTCCGTGCGAAATACCTCCATGCAGGCCGAGCAGCGCAGCAATTTGGTTTCGGCGGTATGTGCGCATGCAAAGTGCACTTGTATGGCGACCTTTGTGTCGAAAATTTCGGCACATAAAGCGCACTTAAACATGGTCACGACATGTTGATCCATAAGATGTTTTTGCAGTTCATCAGGCTTGGCATATGACTTGCTGCAGCTGGCAGCGCAATTATATTCCGAGTTGGTGATCAAGAAATGACCGATGACATGACGTTCGTACTCCGTTTGATCTTGCAGTGACATGCCGCAGTGCTGGCACGCCAGATTCAAGCCCTCGACAATGTGCGTCTTCAGATGATTACGAAAACTCTCAAAGTCCGGCAGGCCGGCATTACACTGATTGCAGAAAAAGACGCCCGGCTTTTCGGGCATGGCGCCGGGCGACGTTTGTGGTGATGCTGAGCGGCGCTTATTGTGCTGACTCAAGTCGGTTGGCTCCTCTTCCAGCGTTGGCAGTGCGGCCTTTGGCGTTGGCTCCAGCACTTTCGGACTCGTCAAACTTGTTTGCTCTAATTTAATAGACGTGTGCTCGACATGTTGCTGCTGGTGTTGCTGCTGGTGTTGCTGGTGTTGCTGTTGCATGCCTGCCGCTAGCGCTAGACGCGGACTGAAGGTACCCGTGGTCGCCAAGCGATTGAAATGCTCAAAATATGAATTCGGACTGGTCAAGCGATCGATGTGTGTGCTACGCATGTGCTGAAAGAGCGTCGCAATACTGGCAAATTTCATCGTGCAATATTCGCATGACAGCTGAAAGCCACTGCCAGTAACCTCAGTGGTTGCCGAGGCAGCCACAAGATGCTGTTGCGTCTGCTGGTGTTCCTTCTCATGCGCGCTTTGTACGTGCGCATTCAACTGCTCCAATGTGCTAAACTCCGCCGACTTTGGGCAATAACTGCAGCGCAACTGCAAAGCCGCGGCCGCATTGCTGCGTACGCGTTTCGGATACTCTAGACGACTGGGACTGCTGTCCGAGGCAATGGCCAGCGCGTAGCGACGCTTATGGAGACTGCCGTTGCTTGAGGCCGAGCCTGTGGAACGTGGACTGTAGTTCAGCGCCTGCGGATTGCCACCGGCAGCCAGTATGGCCGCTTGTTTCTTGTGGTTCTGCATGTGTGATGTCAGTGCGGCGGCAGTGTTGTAGCCACGATTGCAGATTGTGCACTGAAAGGGCTTCTGGTTGTCGTGTGTCTTCATGTGAATCTTCAAATGATCGCTGTAGCAGAAAATGTGCGTGAAAATAGTAATGAGTTTCATTCGTTTGTATTGAACTTGTGCAATTGCCGTGGTTTTAAATGCTTACCTTCGGGAGAAAGCGGCTTCACAGTGCGGACAGCGATAGCGTCGATCGCCCGTGTGCAGTTTTGTGTGTCGATCGCGTGAGCGTTTATGTTTGAAGAGACGCGCACAATAATCGCATTTGAAGGGCAGATGTTCGGCATGACTCTGCAAGAAAAGCGAAATTTGAAATTTGTATTTAGCACAAAGAGTCAATGCTAACCACAAGTATCACAAGTGCATTTCGTTGCTTGAAATCCTCAGCGGACTTTCATGCAAGCGACCGAAACGACCGTTCAAACGCAGACAAACTACTTGAAATTCTCGGTAGGCAACCAAGTCATCACCACGAATAACACGCCGACAGAATTTATCGCGCTGCAAGTCGGCTGTTTAGCGCACATATATAAATATATATTCGTATAAATCTGCATGTCTCTGACATATCATCACAGTCAAATCGTCGTCGGCCGTAGGTGGTGACACTTCTGCTACTGCCGTCGGCATGTGGACAATATTTATCTAAATGTATCGTTCAGCGGCTGGGCTGGGCAGGGGGTGGTGTGGCGTAAAGTGTTTGGAGCTTGCTCTTGACCGGTTTTGTACTGTACTGTTCTGTTCTGTGCTGTTCTTTGACTAGTTCGCTTGGCGGCGGCTCGCGTGCTTTGAACTTTTCGGCATAGCATGAAGGAGCACCGCCAGCCGCCAGGTAAATTAGCCCATTTGTATGCAGATTGGCAGCGCTTATTGTGCAATATGAACAAGTTTAGCGTGTTGGTTATTGTTTTTTAAACTGTCGTGCAAATCATCAGTGTACCCCAAAAACAAAAAACCCCATGAGCAAAACAATCCGACAAGCGTCAGGAGTAGCAAAATAATAACGTGCGAGAAACGTTAGGCGCAACGATCAAAAGACTCTGCGCTGAGTTATGAGATAAAAATCATGCAATTTCGTACTGATTTACTAACAAACATGTTAAAATGTATGTGGCGACCGAAATGTGTTTAAGGGGTTACGCCACCCCTACATTTTTCAAACATCTCTAAAAACTTTTAAGAATAATTGAAGCCTTTAGTAAAACAGAAGTTTGAATTATTTCGAGGGTTATAGCAATTAAAAGCGCAACAGAAAGTAGGCCCCATAGGTTTACATGATAACTCAAGAACGACTTATCCGAACTTGCTAAAATTTAAGTTAGATATGCTTAGGAACAATATCTAAGGCGTGGTTTTTCAATTAAGGCTCGTTTTCGAAATTCATTCTACCACCAAATTTAAAGAAATATTTTTCGTGCTTGGCCTTACATATTTCGTTTCGGAATAAAAAGACAGTTCATTTATAATTTTCCGGCGATCCCAGTTCGAAATATTGTGGGATCAAAATAAAGGGATTTATTTACTTTTTTTTTAACTTTATTTTTTATCGGATTTGTTAAAAAAAAACTCTTTTAATAACCATGTATATTTACAGTTAAACATATTTTACTAAAATAATTATTATTTGCTGTCTATTTTTTTGAACCCTTGAAGCGAAGCACGACTTTGACTTGGGCGTCAAAGCTCTTGGGCACAGACAATATTGAATAAACATTAACACTTTACGCCTTTTTAGACACCCATTAGTCTGACACCCTCTGACACCACACCACGCCACCCCAACCAAGTAGAAAGCCACCCACTTTTATGCTAATGCGCTTATAAGTTTTCGATGTCTTTCACTTTGTCGCTTTGTTTACGAGACAACGTGTCTAGTTGTTGTTGTTGGTTTTGTTGTTTTTTAAGCATACTTTGAACTCACCTGTTCGTGTTTCTTCAAGTAGCCGAGCCGCGGAAACGATTTATCACAGAACTGACACTGATAGGAACCGTCGGGCCTGCAGCTCTTAATGCTCTCGCCTGTCAACTTATCAAACTTCTGCGCTGCCGCCGACGACGACGAAGCAGACGCGCCGCCAGCCGTGCCTGCATCCCTATCGATCTTACGTAGTTTATGCGCCATTTTCAAGGCATGCTCAACATGACGATGCGGCTGCAAGTGTCGCTGTGACGCCTGACGCTTCTTGGCCTCTGACTCGTTGCCAACTTCTAGTTGAGCGCCTTCGTTAGCGTTGACATTACCGTTCGGCTTCGCTCCCAGACTTGGCGATGTCTGGCCATCTTGTGTCCTCTCGTGCAGATGACTCGGCAGACCGGCCAAGTGCAGGGAGTGCGGCGGCAGCGAATTCGGCGTCAGCGTGCCATCCGAAATCGATGGTGAGTAGCTGGATGAAGTGTGCGTTGAGTACATGTCTGCAATGAAGAAAAATTTGTTTATAAGTGAGTGTTGTTTCTTTTAATTAGTTGCGTTTTCACACGCGTGGGTCGCATCCTTATTAAAATAAAAAAGACGGCGGCTTCGTCTACGTCTATGACTATGACTAAGACAGGAAATCAACAACGGTCGGCCGGCCTAGTGTTGTCGCACACAAAGCATCGTGCATTTAATTCAATTAACTTTTTGTTGTGTTGGGACATTGCCTGAAATCGAGCTTGTCTAATCAAACCGCATACTAAGTCGCTACCGCACCGCACCGCACCGGCCCATCCCGCACATCATGTCTGTCAGTCAAATCAGCTACTTGGCGCTCACTGCCAAGTCTGTTTAAATGCGCAGCATATAATGCGAGCCACATGCAAACCAATTGTCGCATCTTGTGGAAAGTGCTTGTTTTAATTACATGCTGTAGCTCAGCTCAGTTTCATCAGCATAGTAAGACCCTCATTTTGATTAGAGCACATCTATCACACGCGCCAAGCGTTGTGCTCGGCGTTGCAGACAGTTTGGTTCGCCACTGGAAACGCTAATTAAGTCTAATTGCGCTTACAGGCATTGGAATCTGTTTTTGTTTGTTTGTTTGTTTGCATCTTCGCCAGTTGAACTTTGTAGTGAACCAAGCTTAACCTTTTTCGGAGATTGCACTTTTTAGAAGACTTTTAATTGAGTGCTAAGTGATTTGAATGGCTTGATGATTGATTTGATTGGCTTATAAGAAAGAGTTTCAAAATCAAGACTAATATAATATGATATATGAAAAGCCGTCGGCATTTCAAATTATTAGTCTGTAAGACTTGAGTGACTAGAATTTTTACATATTTAAAAGTTTACATAGCATTAACTGAGCAGCTAAATTACCGTTATTTGTTATCTCCTTTGTGGCTTGTATTTTCTCAATGAGGTTCTCAAGTCTTGAACTGGGACCACGATATAACATCTTTAGAGCCATCATGGCATAGTCAAAATGCTTAGACTCAGCTATTTTACTTAATTTAAATATAAATTTGCACTAATTATTTTTAGGTATAAGCTAAAACACTTGTTTATATGTTTGTTTAACAAAATTCACTAATACAACATTGACACCAATATTTTTTTTTTGAAGGATCACAGTTTTTTTTTTTTTTTTAATTAAATTTAATTTGTTTTATTTTTTAATTAAATTGAACAATTATCTTATTTGATTTTACAACGGGAGTTGCTGAGCGTTTTCAACAAATGCGTCTAAATGCCGCGAGCACCAAAATGTGACTAAATCAGAGCCAAGAGCAAAGCGCCGTAGGAAACCGAAATATAAACCGAAACACACACACACGTTGGCACTCAAACTGCAGCAGCCCAGCGACAAACTCGAGCAGCTAACGTTATGGCAATGGTTGTGACCGAGGCAGCAGAAGCAGCGGGCGTCATCGTCACACAAAAACAACAGCAACAACAACAACAACAACGAGAATAAATAAAGTGACTCCGATTGCGTGATGGCATGATGAAATAAACGATAAAAAGGAGCGTACGAGCGAACGCCTTTTAATGATGCCATCAACACAAGAGAGCTGACAGCAACAACAGCCGCCGCAGTGGCAGCACACAGCACACAGCAATCAACAACAACAAAAGAGACAGCAAACGTGAAAGCATCAACTTATATACAGCAACAACAACAACAATTAGGCGAACCAGTTTTACATGGCGAGAGCACTGAGCACTCACACTTCATTCTATTGAGGTGCTAACGTACGAAGCGTACGACGCGAACGACCGACCGACAACGAATGAGCACAGACCGAATGAGAGTATGAGAGAGCGTATAATGCACGCCGACTGTGCTATGTGCCGAACAGTTTGCCGTCGTCAGCCTGCTGGGATTCGTATTGGAATTGTGGGATCGAGCGCGACGCACTTGGGTCCATTCGCGTGAATGAGCAAATGAGAAACGACAGTGTTAAATGGCGCCCTCACACACACACACACGCACTGAGTTATACAAATACAATTATACACTAGCATGCGTTAGAGCAAGAAAGCTTTTATATATAAGCACCAATTTGATTGCCTGTGCGTGCGAGCGTGAGGCAGCACATTAGAGTGTAGTTGTATTGGTGTGCTTATACAGCAGGCAGAGTGTAACGTAGGCGGAGCATGGGCGTCCCGGCGTTGCGCTGCCCTGTGGTGCTCGGTTGGGCGTTGGATTTTTAGTGGGGCATGTGTGGGAGGCAAAGTTAATGGAATTTTTTCGTATGCGTAAATTTTAAATGTGCTTAAAATTAATTGTGCAAATTAAACAAGTAAAACAGGTTTACTTTATTTATTATTTTTATATGTCAAGGCAGTAAATGTTTTACAAGGCTTAATTTTTGGAAAAAATATAATAATTGAGATTTTCTAAAATTAGCAAAAGTCAAACTACAATCGGAGCATCAATAAATGCTAATAAATATTGTCATTGTTGACCACAAAAAAAATTGAAAATGCAACCACAAAAAGTAAAACGGCGAACATGTTTCAGCCATTAGCGCAGTCAACACAGCTAAAAGCATCAACAACAACAACAAAAAGCAGCATAAAAAAAACCCTTAAATCAAATGCAAAGCGTTGACAATGCAGAATTTGTAATGGACAACAACAAGAAGGCCAACAATCAACAACCAACAAGGACGAAAAACACACTAAAAGCCGCATTAATTATGCATGCAACAAAAGCGTCAGCAGCAGCAACGTCGACGTCGACAACAGCACTCAAAGGCTGCGGTGGCCTCAACTCAGTTCGACTTGACTCGCCTCACCATGCCACCAAATCAAACCGTCAATTATGAAAAAAGAAAATCACTTTAACCAAAAAGTTCATTTCGTTTACAGTCGTTTTTTTGTTTTGTTTTTGTATTTTTATCGTTTGAAGCACGAAACGCTTTGTTATTATATACTCAACGCTGATTGGTTCTCATGCTGGCGTAACGAAGGCGGCGCCTCAATGCGCATGCGCTCTCTCGCTTATACGCTCGCTCGTGCACTCGTGTGCTTATGTACACGAAGCCGACCAAGTTTATATATATGAATTTTTTTCACCACATAATTGCCTGTTTGACTTGTATTGACAGTTGTTGTCGCGTTGTCAATTTGTTTTTATTTATTTTTTGCCGTTCAAAGTGCCTTCATTAATTTTGCGCGTCAAGTTTGTCGTTTAAGTCTTTTGTTTGGCTTGTTGGCGTCTTATAATTGTTATTGACATTTGTCATTATATGTATGTATGTATGTATTCTGATGTTTTAGCATTTAAATGGGCATGATTTGTGAAAGTTGACACGTTGGGAAAGTTACAATTTGCGTTATTTTCTATTTAATTTAGAAACCTTTTGATTTGATTTTTGAACATTTTAAACTTATTGTCAATTTTTGTTAACCTTTGACAAAGTTTAATCAAAAAAAAAAAAAAAAAATTTTCTCAACTTTGACACTTGCAAAACCCCACTTTGCCAAGCAACAATGTATATTGTAATTAGACTAATTGTTGACTTACAATTTACTGATGTCAAAAGACGCTGAAAAATGTCAAAACAAAACAAATCTTACAAGTTGATGCCTTCAGTTGGCAAAGCACTAAAGCAGTAAACCAACCACCCCTGTGTGTTGGCGTATGACACCAACAGCTTAGTTGGAAATTCAAATCGATTTGATGCTGTCTAATTGTCGCCAACATGGAGAAGTTAATTGTAACAATGAAAAACGCTAAAGTAGTCAAATGAAAAACTTGTGGAAAATTTGAAAAACAAATTTGGGTAAAATGAAAAAAAGAAAAGTTGCTGCCACAGAAATGAACGAAAGGTAAAATGTTAATTACGTTTGAGTGACAGTTTTGTGACAGCAACGCTGACGACGAGCACAAGGACAATGATTTTTTACACTTCACTCTGCTTACCAACGCTGGCAGCAGTTTGTGAAAGGGTGTTTGTGACAACGAACCCAACCAGCCAACCACCCAACCAGCCAACCAGTCAACCAACTAAACAATTCAAACGTCCACATTGGCTTTTTGGTGAATATTTAATGCGCGGCTAATGTGCGACCGCTGCTGAGATTTTAAATGCGCTTGAGTGTGTGTGTGTGTGTATGTGTGTTGTTTGAGTCCTTTTTGTGTTACAAGTTGACAAAAAGTTGAGGCCAACAATGAAGCAAAGCGCACAAAAAGAAGGCATTTTGGTGTTGACACTCTTGTCTCAAACATTTTCAACGGCCAAAAGGTTTAAGCGCACAACACCAACTGCCGCCCACAATGCCGCATGCTTATGCATAATAGATAAATTATAAAATGCATACATACATATATATTTCGCATATATCATGTATGCTTGGCGTTATTATTATTTTTATGCTATAATGTACATGTCAGTCAAATGCTTTGGCCAAATGTCAGTCAGTTAGTTAGTCAGGCAGGCAGGCAGGCAGGCTCAAGTGTCCTTTTGTGTTGCTGTTGTTGTTGTTGTTGAAGTGAGCTCGCCAACCAGACACAAGTCACTCACGAATGTCACTTTGATGTTTGTCCTTTGTCCTTTAGACATTTTTTCGTTCGTTTCCTTGGCCAACAAGTTGGGTCAACACTTTTTTGTAATTCACGTTGATTTTTCATTTGATTTTTATCACTTACAGCACAATTAATCATGTCTAATACATTTAATTAACTGCAATGTACGCTTAAAGGATGTTTAAAGGATGCTAAAAGGTTGTTTTACTCAAAGGCTGTCAAACTGTTGCAATTGAATTGACTTAACTCATTAGTTAAATGCTTCACTACTTCACTTAATCATCATTATCGTATAGAACATTTGCTTGTTGCTGTTGTCAACAACAACATCATCATCATAATCATCATCATCATCATGATTGTCGTCGTCAAATGTTGCTCATAAAATGATTTTACGATTATTATCATATAAACAAACGCGACATCGTAAACCCAATTTTGCCTACAATATTGTATGACCCCTTAACCGTGTCGTCGTCGTCGTCGTTGTCGTCGACTACTTTGACTTGAGTGCCAACTATAAGTATGCCATATACATACATATATCATCACACTCAAATCGAGTTCTAGTTTCCTGCTCGAGAGATATCAGCGACCGGAATCGTCGCATAAACGGCATCGGATGTTGTAATCGGACATGTTAATCTGCGACAACACAACTCAAGTACTTGAAGCTCAACTCGCCTGCAGACGCATTTCCATTCATTTCATTTCAATTCATTTCTTTCTTTCGGCAATTGAAAACTTGTTTTTGCATTTGACGCAGTTTTATGACTTGGCACGCGTGGCCGACGCGCTCATCAAGTACCGTTCTGCGGCTTCAACGCTCACGATTTTAGTAGTTTGCCAGCTGCTTGACGGCTCACTGCTTGTCTTCGCTTCTCTCCTGACCGCTACTACGAAGGCACGTTGCTTTTATATTGTTATGATTATTATATTTTGTATTTTATGCTTATTTTATATGCGACTTATTAATGCACACCCAGACCAAAAGCAACTAACTAAATTAGAGAAAAAGCTCTCAAGAAGTTGTTGAAACAGTTCGACGGCAATATGTTGACAAAAGAAACTCAATGGTGGGCTTAGGATATGAATTTTGGAGCAAAAGTATGTAACACTTCAAAAGAGAGGAGTAAGATCCCATGAAGATCCCGTAAGATGTCAATGTCTGTCCGACCGTCCATATGTGCGCCCTTATTCACCAATGATTCTTGGAAATTATAAGACCTTGAGATTAAAAATTTGGTAGGTACACTCGTAAGGTTCAGCAATAGATGAAGTTGGAATGGGTTTGTGCCAAGCTTTCAAAAAAAATCAAACATCAGATGAAGTAGAAACATAAAATTCTCTTCATTTTTTGCTTCCCCAAACTTTACCCTTACATAAAGGTTTTCATAAAATTGCTAAATCTTCTAAATTATATATATTAATCTATATATATAAATTAAAAATCTGAAAGTTCATATGCAAGTTGAGTAAACATACCTCTTTAAAACTGCGTACACAATATAACCTTTTACCCCCACTTTTGCCCCTCAAAGACCCATTTAACTCATAGTTTTCATAAATTTCAAATTTGTTATACCATTTTCTTGATATTTTGCACATTTATATGAACCATGGGGCGTGGCACCGCCTACTGTGTGCAGGGTATAATATTATCGACTTCACCTGACTAAGTAGTTTTATGTTGCACTCATTTGCAGCTGCAACCGTTTTCTAATCGAATGAGCACGTGCCTTCCCTCATTTCTCTGACCGCTCCACCACCCTGCAACGGCTAAACGTCAGCTCCAAGTGCTCTTGGTCAGCCACACATAAAGCAGGTGCACGTGACGCCAATCAAAATATTGACCACAAATTGGTTTCTTTACTGATTTGCCTGAAAACACACACAAATATTTGTAAAGTCATCGAGAAAACCCTTTTCAACAATAAAAGACACTAAAAGAAACCTCATTATTGCATTTGTGTGCCACCGCAGTTTGCCATCGCCTTCAGCGTTGCCTTCAACGTGACACGACGTGACGCCATCGGCTCAGCTCAGCTCAGCTCAGTCTGTCAGTTAATCATTAGTGGCATCACGTCGCTGACTGTGACTGTCATCATTGCCTTCGACGCCTTGCGTCTTGTGCTCAACGCATCATTGCCTTCGACGCCTTGACTACATACATGAGACAGTCTTGTGCTCAGAACTCATCAATGAAGCATTTTGTGCAATTGAGAAATGACTTTGTTGTATGCTCTTTTCTCAACTAGCTTCTTTTACATTTCTTTTGGTGAGTTTGATTGATTTGTGTCAACGCCTCTCTCTCGCTCTTACGCCTTTGTTAGGTCTCAAAACGCTGTTGATCCTTTGGCATTGATTGTCTGATTGTCTGTGCCGAGGCACTTGACTGTTTTCGATTGCTTTTGATAAGTTGATTTTTAAATGTGTTTTGACGTCATTTTTCATTGATAGCGTCAGTTAGGCTTAGCCGCAGGACTCTGTGCGGCACAATGAACAACATTAGCAGACGATTTACTAGGGGTTTTGTTTTAGTTTCGTTAGCGCACATGAAATACTAATAATTTATTGAAATTGTTAATTTTTTGCTGCTATAAAGTATATTAAGAAGAAGAAGCTGCAGTTTGGCGTATTAAAATATATTAAAATTACAACAAATTCGTACAACAATTTGGCATATCAGCCGACAGCATCATTTAACTGCAGACCACCCACACAGCAGCAGCAACAAGGACAATGAAGTCTTATGCTTTCAGCCTCATTTACTTTTACTCATGCCCATGTGCACATGTGTGTGTATGTGTGTGTGTGTGTGTGTGCTTTGATGTGCGTGTGCGTGTGCGTAGAAGTGTTACCCACGGGGCCAGCATCGAATTGTACCTTAGAGTAACATAATACAGCTTTAAAAAGTGCCCCAAAAGGATAAACACACACACACACACACATACAAACATGGAATTGAGCTTACTGCTTATAAATGTATGTGTGTGTGTGTGTGTTTATAAATTGGTATTTTTATGTGTATTTTCTGTTTGGCGAACATGTCTTTTTCTGTTATTGTTCGTTGAAAACTTTTGTAAGTTTCCATTTCCATTTCCATTTGCTTTTTCCGGTTTCCGGTTGTTCTTGTTCTTGTTCTTATTATTATATTATTTTCTTCGTTTGTGGCACGTTGCTGTTGTTGCTTTTGTTTTTATGCCTTCTGTGCCACCCACGCATAAATCATGCACCAGCCATGGCAGTGCCTTAGCCTCAGTCTTAGCCTCAGTCTCAGTCTCAGTCTCATGCGCCAGCACATCATCAGTCGCGTCCAAAGCAGCGGCGAGCTGTGCTGCGGAGACTCAGTCCAGTTAACAGCGCAAGAATGAGCATGTCATAACTTTTTTGCCAGCAAAATTCCCAACACAACACCGACGACCGACGACGGACGACGGACGACGGACGAGCATTGAGCAACGTTGCCGCTATTAAAAAAAAACAAAATATATCCATGCAACAAAGGCAACGTGGCGAAGCTACCTGGCAGCATATCCTGCGGCAATCCCCGGCGATTTGCGCCAACCAACTCGTACACCTCAAGTCGCGTATGCCTTCTGTATTGCTTGAGCTCTCAAAAGATTTCAAAAACTTTTATATTTTTTTTTGTTGTCTTTTGCTGTGCCAACAACGTCACCACCACCCTCACTGGTTGTGCTGTGCCGCAGCGCATGTCCTGCAAGTAAACTTGCGCGCTGACAGTTGCACTCGTTGTGGCTAAGAAGTGTGGCAAATATGAATGAGCAGAAGAAGAAGAGGAGGTGAAGAAGAGGTGAAGAAGAAGGTGAGTTTGCATAGCTTTTGCTTTTTATAGTTTTTTTCTTTTTCACAAAAGTTTTACTTCGTTGCACTTTTTTTATACAATTATTTCTGCTGCTTCTTCTTCTTCTTGTTGTTTTTCGTATTGTCTTTTGTTTAGCGTAAGTTTTAAACATATTTTTTCACCGCGCTTGTTGTTGCTGTTGTTGTTGTTGCTTTTGGTGTCAAGCGCTTTACACCTGAGATTGCTATTGCATTAAGTTACGCCCACTACGCCCACACACACACAAACATTTGCCTTGTGTTGAAATTTGTTTGTTTGCTTTTTGGTTTTTTTTTCAGTGTATTATTTATGGGTTTTAACGCCTGCACAGTTTAGAGCTCCCGCGACGGCAGCGTCGACAACGGCGACAAAGAAAGTTTTGCGTAACGCCATTTTCACGCCATTTAGAATGCCATTAAACTCATTAGATCTCGTCTTATTTCCGTGATGGTTTTGCTTGTTGTTGTTGTTTTTTTTCCGTTATTAGACATGATACTTTTTATGTGCGAGATTACCAATTGCAGATACTCCTCGCTGTACGTTCGTTTGTCAATGGAAACCGTTGACTACCGTTGACCCAATTACGCGGCCGGGGGCCATCAAAGGCATTGCGACGCCGCTACGACGACGACTACGACGACGATCACGACGACGTGTCAAAGTACGAAACGTGACAAAAGGAAAGCCCTGAGTGGCCACCACACACAGAGCGGTTCATTAACATTGTGGCGCAATCGCGCTCGGTCACTTGCTACGCACACTCATGTTGCTTTCAGCGTTGTAGGCTTGCACGTCGTTGCCAGCAACGCTTAGCGTTTGGTAAGACACACTGTGAGTGATCTTCACTTGGCCGGAAAGCCATTTACGAAATCTGTTAAGAATCTTTCTTTGACATTAATGCTTTTGAAGCTCTACTTTCCCATAATGAAGACAGTTTTGAAAAAAAAAATACGCGCTTCAAATTCGCACTGTCATATTCTTCTATACCCTGCACAAAGAGTGCGTCATAGTATATTAAGTAGAAGGAAGGAAGCGTAGTAGTCCAGATTATTCGAGCAACCGATTTTTCCTATTCATTCAATAGTAAGTTAATTCCAAGCAGTTATATTATCTAATTGAAGTAATGGGCTTTATATTGGTTTATTGGACTCTGGAATCGGTTATCCCGATTTTCGATTACATGGAATAACTCTGGTTTTATTTGAACCGGTAACCGCGATTCTGCTTTGAACACATTCTTGATCAGGTTGAGAAAAGAAGTCAATCTCGACATGTCTTTCCATCTATTTGTTCATACTCATCATGATTTTCAAGAACTCTTAGTCCTAGAGACTTGAAATTCGGAAGGCATACTCGTGTGTTCCTAATTTTAAGCCCTTCTCCTCATTTCCCCTCAAATATTCCATTTCTAAAAATTGTTATAAGTATTTTCCAAAAATTAACATTTTTGCACTGCTTTATCATTATTGTTGAAACCGCATCACTGCTTTATACTTATAAATACAGCACTGCTTTATATATGTTATAAACCCCGTCTTACCAATTAATGATGTGAGTTGGACAATATTATTTTAAATTGAGTTATGCAGGGTATATTATATTGTCGACTATACCGCGCTTGATATTTATATGTTTTGCGTTGCTTATGAAATTACAAGAAAACGATTAAATCTGTGAACGTCTTGCGTACTTAAATCACACACACACACACATTATTTTATGCTTTAATTTATTCAGATTTTTTTCATGCAAAAAGTATCTTTTGCTGAACCAACATACACACACACACAAACCCGCACATCGGAAGTGACAAACTAACTAACAACTGACTGACTGTCAAAGTGACTGAGAGACAGACAGACAGACAGAGAAGCTCTTACAATTATTTATTGTTGGTCCCATCCGGCGTAAAAAACTTCTTCATGCTGATTGTCCAAAGTACAGACGAGATTTGCACGGTTTTGCTTTGCTTGGCCTCAACTAACATGACAGTTGCACAAGTACATCTGAGTGTGTGTGTGTGTGTACTTTATAACTGTTTGTCTTGTAAGACAAATGTGTAATTAATTGCTTAGCATCAAAAGGAAACTTGTTACAAACTATTCTGCATTTCCTTTTCGTTTGTGGAATGAATACATTTGAAGCAACGAAAAAAGGATTTGCCTATTAATAAATCAAAAAGGACATGCACACTACTTAAGACAAGAAGAATACAATTTTAAATGCTAAAACACTGAGTAAGTAACCTCACACACACACACACAGACACACACACAAACATACACAAAGAAACAAAGCGAAGTCTTGTTGGCTCTAAGAAAACTTCAGTCAGTCAGTTAAGTGTTGTGGTTCGTTGGGCAACGGAGGCCTGTTGCACTTGTAATAGCTGCCAATTGGAATTTCATTGCATAAGAATTACGCAAAAATACTCAAACTTTCAGCACAGAACACACAAAATTGGACACGGACACGGACGTCGAACGTCGGATATGTTCCCCTTTGGCCCAACAAATCAACAAACAAACAACATCAAAAATTGGATTAAATCACAAAATAAACTGAATCAAAATGCTGCTCAAGTGGAAAGAGTAAGAAAACAAAAAAAAGAATACAAGCACAACAACGACAAAAAGCCATCAACTCAACAGCAGCCAACAATAACAAGTACAACAACTAACGACAAAAGTCAAGTGCAGGATATGAGACTTATGGACAAGGAGGGTGGTGGCAAGCGAGTGGTGGTAAGGCGTGCGCCTTACAAATAAGAAACATTTCATGAACTCTTCACTTAAAATATTTTTTTTATTATTATTTTTTTGGCTTGGCTTTCTTTCGACCACATCCGAGTGTGGCACTGCACACGTGATGATGAAGTGGCTGTGTACACTGAGCAAAATTGAGAAAAATTTATACTCAAATGAGGCATTTGACATTAAGACTTAGGACTTTGATCTGGCAACTCTATTCAGCAAATGTTCTGAGTGCTTCTAATAGAAAAATGAGTAGACAAATTTATAGGAAATTAATGGAAAATTAATAGAACAATTAATAGGTTTTTGCCAGCCACAACTGCAACGTGGCATAACAAATTTCTAATTGAATCTTGAGTTAACATAAGGTTAAAAAAAACCAGCTATTAAGAAACTGTTTGCTAATAGAGCACAAAAAACCGCTGTCCAGAATAGGACACGCTGTTAAAATTCTATTTACATTTGATTTGTTTTTATTTACAACGGCTAATAGAGTGGCCAGAATAGAATTGTTTTTAGTTATTTTTCACAGTGTACACAAATAAAATATTTTGCCAACGTATGCCAGACGCCAGCGCGTGTATCAGCAGCATGAAGACACAAGTGGTTTTGAAAGTGAGACAGTAAAACAACGAATGCCAAAATGGGTGGACAAACGCGGTCGGTCGGTGGGGCAACAAACAAAAACAGCATTCAAAACGAAACAAATAACACAGAAAAAGCATTCAAAATGGCACTGAGGAGGCTGACGGCTGACGGCTGAAGGCCTTCTGCCTGCTGACTTCCGTTGGTCTCTGGCACGATGAATGGATGCTGACTGTTGTGGCTTTGACTCGGGCTTCGACGCGACGCGTCTCGACTCGTCCTGCCTTGCGTTCGCACGTTGGCTTTTGTCTGCTAGCGTAGTCGGCTCTGCTCTTCGACAGCTCGTAAACGGCCAAAGAAGCAGAAGGAGCTGAAGTAGAAGAAAGAGCAAGTAGAAGGCAAACACACACACACGGACTGTCGACCAGGGACGTAGGTGGAGTTGGAGTTGTCTTTGCTGTCTGTTGGCTGGCTGGCTGCCTTTGCTGCTACTTCGACAACTGGCACCGGTGGCATGTTGTTATTCATGTTGTTGGTGTTGTTGGTATTGCTGTTGCCAGTTGGCTTGCTTGTTGTTTGGTTGGTTGGCTGGTTGGTGGCTGGTGTTGATTGCTGTTTTGGGTTTTTAAAACGTAGTTAGGCTGCCAGCTGGTTTGCTACTGCTTGCTGTTGCTGCTGCTGCTAGCGGGCGATGCAAAGGCGAAGCGAACATGCGGAACGACTCCCGCGGCACAGGTGTAGAGCACCCAAGAGTGTCGTGGCCAGCTGCTATATAACACCCCATACGGTAATTTCAATGGTTATGGCGCTTATTGCCAGTATATGTATGTATGATGCTGTATGTTGCTACATGAGGCACACAAGCACACACACACACACACATACACAGAGAGCATGTCAAGCGACAACAAATATATATGGACAGACAAAGCTATTGACAAATGGCTGACAGCAGCAAGGACAATGCCTTCCATTGCTCATGCTGCTGCCAATATTGAAGTTGTATTTGTGTGAATCGAGAAAAAAGTTTAAAAGAAAACAAACGCTCACCTGAATAAAAACTATCAAGACTATGCAAGTCTTCATCCTCAGCCTCAACGCTGTCCAACAAATCATCAACATCCTCATCCTCATCATCATCATCAGCACCGACAACGTCATCGACATCATCAGAGTCATGAAACTGCTTCGTGTTTGGGTCCTGTGCCGTTGCAACTGGGAAATAAATTACATAAAATTTTGGCTTTATTATATAAACTAATCAAATGCCATAAAAGACACATTAGAATTTGTCAAAGCAAAGCAAATATTTTCTATTAAATTCCAACGCTCGCAAGTGTCGTGTTTTGTGTGCGTGTAAAACGTTTCGAGGAGAAGGCCAATGCCAAGTAAATTAAAGGAGTCAAGCTCAAGCACACTTGAAGAAAATCAATATGCACACTCGCTGTTGCTTAGCCAAGCAAGCGTTGCTAAACCAAAGAAAGCTTAACCAACTCGAAGCCATGCCAGGCCATGCCAAGTGAAGTCGAAGTCGAAGTCAGTGGAGAGGCAACAAAACTAAAAGTAGTTTGCTGCAAGCTGGTCCACATTGTGCCATAACCTTCATTGCACGTCGACCGTTGGCAACGACTCTGGTCTCTGACTTACACTGACTAGTACGAATAGTACGTTCGCTGTCCCCAGGTGTAAGGAATTTTGATTATTCGAGTCCCAAGGGTGCCATAATTCCCCCCAAAGAAGAAAACGTTGTTGCACAACTTCAGTCAGTCAGTCAGTCAGTCAGTCAGTCCAGTGAGTTGAAGAGGCGATGGCAACGCCAGTGGCCGTGGAAGACGTTCAAAGCAAAGAGTTGAAATGTTGGCGTTGCGGAGGGGACGATTAGGGAGGGATAGAGTGCTGAGTGACTTAAGAGCTTTCCCAAAGAGTCGCAGGCACGGCACTGCGCATGTGTACGGCAGAGCGTGAGTGTTGCAAACAAAGTGGAAGAGAGAGAGCGAGAGAGAGAGAGAGAGCGTTTTGTGTGTGATGAACAGCTGTTGAATTGTATTGTATGTTTTGTTGCATACTTTGCGGCGAGTAGCACGTGCTTTTTAACTGTTTGTTGTTGATGTTGTCGATGATGATGAAGATGATGATGGCGATAATGATAATGAGCTAACGCAACTGTCAATGCCGCTTTTGATGTGTCGCGTTAATTGTCTGATGTGCGTATGCGGCATGCAACAAGATGACCTTTGGGATAGTCGCACACATTGTGCCATAGTAAAAGGTGAGTATACGCAAAGCCCATGTACATTATGACAAAAAGCGTAACTTAAAGCAATCTGTCATTGCTGTTGCAATTAAGCGCGGAGCTTCGTTAACGGCAAACGGCAAACTTGGCCAAAAACTGCCAAAGGCAAAATGCTAATGTTTGTCCCAACACTCTCAGACAGCGTCATTGCCATCATCACGACATCAGCAACATTATCATCATCATCATCGTGTGCGCTATGACTCATCGTCAGCTCGATCTGTCAGCCACACAACATGCATTGGTCCTTTTATGGCTGCCACTTTGCATGCACACACGCTTACCGCTCAACGCATGCCACCGCCACCGCCACTGCCACCACCACCACTGCCACCGTCGCTGTCAACATTTCGTCGTTGTCAAATACCAACACCAGCACGTCCATAATCCTTGTCCTGCGGCATGGGACTTTCGAAAAGCGGAAACAGAAATTTTACGAATTTGCGAAATGTTCACGTGTACGCAATCGTCGCATTCGCATTCGCATTCGCATTCTTCATACGTCTGCGAGCCAACCGACTTACACACCGCGTGCCGAGTACTATACTGTTTATGAGCTTGTGCCAAGCATAACTATTCGGGCCAGCCACGCCAACGTTGTTCAAAACACCCGCTTGGTTTATTATCAACGACTAAGCGACCAACCAACCAACCAATCGACCGACCCAGCCGAACCACCCACCGTAAGCCCGTTGTAGAAGCGACCAACGACGCCAACGGCAGCCAATTCTGACAAGTTTTGCATGCCAAAAACGCGAGACGCGACTTTGACACGTTGCCGTTGCTGCCACTGCCACTGCTCTCCTGTTCCTCCTCCTGCTCGCATTACTGCCACTGACATTGCCAATGCTTCAGCTACAGCTGTTGCTGATGACGATGATTATTCAACATGCAACCTTTTGGGAGTCATGTGTACGCTGTTGCAGCAAGAGTGCAAAGCATGCGTTGCTCACTGCGCCCCGCTCTCTTCGCACTGCCATCAAACTAACCAATCATATGCCATCATCTACCTTACCAAATACGTTTCCGTCTTCGAAAATTGGCTTTCGTCGAATTGTTGCTTTGAGTTTTGGCAACCAAAAAAACCAAAAAAAAAAAAATGTGTGCTTTCATTGGTCTTTTATTGGTGCATGGCACGAATGCATTCATCAACATCATAGCAGCAGCAGCAGCATTTGAATGCATTTGAAGCTAATTTGCTGCCATGGCATTTGCCATTTGCCATTTGCCAATTGGCATTTGGCATTCGCTGCTGTTCTATGTTAATGAAGTGCGCGCGCGTTCGTTCGCTTGTCAAAATTCCGCATTTCGCGTGATTTGCATATGAAGGCAAACGTTAACCGTCATCGTATTCACCATCATCATCATCATCATGTTCATCTTGCGTCCATTAGATTGTGAAGACATTTGCAAATCATTTCAATTTAATGAAGTTTTCTTTCAGTGTAGCTTGTTGTTGTTGCTGTTGTTTTCATTATCTTTTGCTTTGGCAAACAACTGACCCACGCAAACCCCTTTAAGTCTATCCCTCTCTCTCTCTCTGTCAGTCGCCTTGCAATCGCTCATTTATTCGTTTGCCACTCGCGCAGATTTCCCAAAGCGCTACCGAAGCACAGCTGCCTTTGTCTACCCAAAGCGTTGCCCACTCCCGCAGCACCTAGTCCATCTGTCGGTTGGTTGGTTGGTTGGTCTGTCTGTCCACTTGCACCATGCACCTCAACAACATCTCTCTGTCACTCTATCATAATGCCGGCATGCTGGCACAATGCGCCAGCGCACATACCCCGGGGAATTGAGTTTTGCTCTGTGAACGTTGTGCCCGCTCTTAATTCGATTCGTTGCCTTTGCTGCTGCCTCACTGGTTATCTTCTTCACATTCTTCTACTAAGCTTCTAGTACGCTCTTCTCCTCTACTAGTAACCGTCGGTGCACTAGCTTCCCTCCTTCCTTCCTGCCTGCCTGCCTGCCTGCTCACCATCCTTCCTTCCTTCCTTCCTGCTGCTTATCATCCTTCCTTCTTTCCTTCATGCCTGCTCTCCATCCTTCCTTCCTTCCTGCCCGCCCTCCATCCTTCCTTCCTGCCTGCCCTCCATCCTTCCTTCCTGCTGCTCACCATCCTCCCTTCATCCTCCCTTCAGCCTTCCTACCTTCCTTCTTGCCTGCTCTCCTTCCTTCATTCCTACCTTCCCTCCTGCCCACCATCCTTCCTTCTTTCTTGCCTGCTCTCGTTTCTTCCCTTCCGTCCTTCCCTCCTGCTTTCCTCAGCCGACTCTGCTGCTGTCGTTTGTGCTCCTGCCTAGCTGGCTAACGTTTTCAAGTCTCTGGAGAGTGTTGCGCAAATGCTTTTTGTATGTTTTGCCTCGGTTATATTGCAAAAAAAAACAAAAACATAGAATAAAAAATGACAACGTATAACGGCTCGCGCGCTATTGGTAGCGGCATGAAGGAGTGGGGGGATGCCGCGCACCAAAAGGCTTCGATAGACAAATTTCGATTAGCGCTTTATCGATTTCATGTGCCGCAAGTCGCATTGTCACCTGTATGGTGGCAACTCTTTGGCTATGAAATTCCATTGAGTTTTGCCATTGTCAAATAGCAACATTACACACACACACACACATACACACTTATACACACACACAGACGTGCATAGACATCAACTCAGGCACGCACATAAATGATAACTCACTACTCACTTTTGTTTCATTTCATCGATACACAACGGAATAATAATGGCAAAATGAGCAACTTCGCTATGCAGCGACAACAACAACAACAACAACAATAACAACAACAACAACATTAACCAACCAAACCAAGCAAGGCAAAGAAGATGTCTCAAGATGTTCCCCAATGAACATACCAATAAACACGTTCATATACACCACACACACACACACACACACACACAGCGTGAAATACATATAAAGCGCAAAAGTTAACAACGCTCGCGCCTTGCCTTAGTTTCTTTGGTGTTTGGCTGCCATGAGTATGAGTTGTTGGTGCAGGCAGCGGCACAGAAGGTGTTTGAGGCAACAACAACAACAACTTTCGGCTGTGACTGTTTCTCGTTGGTATAGATGGCAATGTATAATTTTTATTCGCACCAAGGTTGCTCCCAACGGATGACAAACACACACACACACACACACACACACACATACACATACATTGAGAAGAGAAATAGAGGAGCTAGATGGCGGTAGAGTGAGCAAGTGAGCAAAAGTGTTGCTTGCCAAATATTGCAACATAAAACTTTACACAAATATAATCTATAAGCAGCAAAACTCATATTAATGTCACACACACACACACACACACACACACAACAACGACGAGGAGGATGCCAGACACAAGTGTTAAACTGACAGCGCACAGTGTCGAATATTTGTCTGTTGTTATATGAGGAGAAGTTAAGGCAACTAAGCGAACGCAGAATATTCGTTTGGATTTTGTGCAATTTGTAGCACTGTGCAACAACGGTTGCCTGCTAAAGGACCAATACATTCTCAATGGAATTGGAGCAACAACAACAACAATGAGCAGAGCAGAGCAGAGCAACAACAAAAAAAGGGAACAACTGAATGAATGAACGAATGAACGTCAACAGCAACAACAACAGCAACAACAACAGCAACAACAACAACCCAACGTAGAAAGACAATTTTCGGATTCCCAAACTTATCACAGCCTCGATTTCCCTTTAGAACATTATACAACACACTAGAGAGCGCACGAATGCGAGAGCATGTAAGAGCGCTAGGAGCAGTGAGGAGAAGTGTATGAATGTGAGAGTGTCGCTGCTGCTGCTGCTGCTGCAGTCGTGTCATATATTATGCGCACACACACACACGCACACACACACACACACACATAGAGAGAGATACATATGCACGTAAAAATACACTTTGGTGATAAAGTTGCCAAGCGCCAAGAAAACTTCACTCGACACGATTCAACTCGACTCGACTCGTTTCGGCGTCACTTCGTCAATGCGTCCCCAATGTTGGCCCCTTCGCCAACCGACTATACTATACACCATTGTCGTGCCGGAAAAAAACAGGTGGCAGCACCCAATGCGTTGCTAGTCGGCCGCCCACTAGCCTAGAGTGAAAGAGAGACCATTGGCGGCGGCGGCGGCCGACGTTCACTTTTAAGCCACATTATGACAACGGCAACAATAAGCTAAAGTCGCCCAATGCCGTTGTTGCTCGTAACATGCTGGCTCAACGTTAGTTGTTGCTGTTGTTGTTGGTGTTGTTGTGGCTGCCGTTGATGATGATGTTCTCGCTTGGATCGCATGGATTTCCCTAGAGTGTGAAACAGTACATGAAAACTACACACACACACACACACATGGAGTACAACTTCAAGCCCATTTTTGTTGTGGCGGCTAGTAGCAACAACAACAACAACAACAACAACAACAACACGCCAACCGATATAGTACAACAAACAAACAAGCTCATATGGGTAGGCAACGTTCATTGAACACTAAACGTTTACATGTATGTGTGTGTGTGCATGTGTGTGAGTTTTGCGTCCTATTTAAACGTATTGCTTTATTATCATTGTTGTTGTAGCCATTGTTGTTGTTGTAGTTGTTGGTATTGTCATTGTTGTTACAAGCAAAAGACCAACAACATGGTCTGGCCTGGCAAACTGGCAGCTACAACAACAACAACAACAACAACAACAACAACAACAACAACAAGCCGACTAACAGCAACATTTGGACATTGGAATCGATGGCTTTACACCCAAGTGCCATAATCCACATACACACAGGAATATTTCGCCAATGTAATGTATGACCATAGCACAACATGGACACATCAAATTTTATTTGGAACGTCGACCGACTCGAGTCGAGTCGAGTCGAGTTGAGCTGAGTCACAGCGTCCCTAAAGCAGAAGTTCTGTACGCAATCCTGTACGAGCGCAACACGAGCCCTCAAAGCATAAAGCATTAAAGGTTTGTTGCTCCTCACTGCTGGACTGTGCTCCTCCTAGAGTGCAGAAGAGTGCAGAACAGATTAGTGGCAAACGAGCGATATGAAAATGCTATTGAATGTGCATGAGGATTAACAAGCCAAGCACAAAAGTGCAATGTGCATGACAGAGACATGAATTAGAGGCATGAATACGCCCACGTTGTCGCCCACAATGAACGCCCAAACGACTGCTAACTAACGAGTACTAACAACTTAAGAGACTAATTGAAGGCAACAGAGAAATGCGCAAGCATTTGACGGAGGTATGTGGTATGAACGGGAAAGGGATATTAAGCCAGAGCGTGGTAGTAAGATAGAGAGAGAGAGAGATAGTGTACAAGTTCATTGAGCACGTACAAAGAAGTAGCGTTTGCGAATGGTAGGGAAGCGGTGGTCAACTGAGGAGTTCAGTAGTAAAAATTTACATTTGGTATTTATGAGACTGTCGAGAGTTATTAGCCGGACATGTCCAATACCCATGGGTGACAGAGTCGTCGTCAACGACGATGAAGTAGCAGAAGACGACAACGAAGGCTTCAAACAAGCTTAATGCCGTCCGCTGCCTCTTCTTTCAGTTTCAGCTAAAGCAATAAAATATGCAAATTGAAGTCAACTTACCAACGCCAATGCCGCTATCGCCGCCAGCAGCAACAACAGCAACAGCCGCAGCGTCAACACCAACGCCAAGAGTTGTCGATTTCCTGTTGTTGTTGTCGTTGTTATTGTTGTTGTTGCTGCTCTTGTTCTTGTCATTCACCAAATTAGACGCGCTCCGTTCATCTTCTTCGGTCTTCAGCAATTGCATTCCATCACTGACCGCAGCAGTCGCTTGTTCGACTGATTCATGTTCATCGCTATTCGTGTCCTGTTCATCCACAATACTCTCCATATCGCTGAGCAGCTCTTCTTTGGGTTCAAGTAGTTCGCTAACGCTAGCGGAATTTTCAGTGCCAGCAGCAATATCAGCATCTTCGGCATTTTCGCCAACTGTTTGTGGCGGGCGGGAACGGTTTGGTCGGTCGGAGTGAGCGAGGAAGAGAAAATGAAAAAAGCGATTAGTTGATTTGGTATTTTAGCAATTGTGGCGGCAAAAGAAGCAGACGAGCTGGTAGTAAGGAAGGCAGGCAGGCAGGCAGGACGAAGTGAGTCTACGAAATTTGTTACTGCTCATTCGGACTTGAAGTTGGACGCCATACTCAGACAGAGTCAACGAGCGGCACACATGCAGATTATGCCAAAGCACTCCCCGGGCGCCCATCGAGGCATAAATTCTATTTACACGTTTCTGTTTTATTGTGCCAAACGTTCTCCCAGTGTATGTGTATGTGTGTGTGTGTATGTTTGCTTAAAACCAATAGCTCAAAACTACCAATCGAGCAGCGGCACTCCCAACCGCCTACCCGGCTACCCGCTAAGCTGCTACTGTTGACTTGGTCGACTGGTCCTAGTAAGCATTTTGCACGTGATGATATGTACTTTTTAAAAGTATTGCAAAGGTGCGCAACGGAAATACAAAACACGGCAACGGAAGACGGACGAAGAAGACGCCATAGAAATGGGAGAGTACGAGCACAAGGACAAGCGCCATTTCAGGTACGCGCCAAAATGTGAAACATGTGTAATTGTGCAATTAAATTGAATTTTTCATAAATTTCTCGCGTAGCAAAAGCAAAAAAGGCGTCACATAAAAGGCACGGCATCGTCGTTAAAGGGTTAAAATATTGCCGAAAGGACATGCACGGAATGACACCGCAAGGAATCGCTGAAATCAACGTTATTTGTTTTTACGCCTTCATTTTTTTTGCTTTCATTTCTTTACCGCTCTTTTTACTCGCTTGTTGTTGTTGTGCCTTGTTGTAGGCCTTGAAGGATATATGGCAGCCGACAGACATGAAAAGGAACCCATAAAGCGTGTATGCGCTGTCGGCTTTGGTGGTCAGCGGTTATATAATGGTCACAATGACCAACCGTCCGTCTGTCTGTCTGTCTGTCTGCGTGTGTGTGTATTTGACTGCCAGTCCACCGACTGCCAATAACCGCTCAAGCCGGCCGAGTTATTTACATATGAGCAGCAATGACTTTACAGCCGGCGCCCAAGCCATTTTACGCTTGGTCATAAAGCGGACATGCACAAGCATGCGACTGTGTACGGCGCGGTGAGGTGGTGAGGGGTGGAGTAAGCGGAAAATAAAGAAACACAAAAAAATAATTTCTTTAGCATACTTTTAAGCGCGACGAGCGCGTATTTTAAAATAAATGAGCAACGTAGCGGAGATTGGGGTAAAAAGTGAGGTAACACACATACAGACAGCACACACACACACACATACACAGATACACATACATGGCAAAACCGGTTATGGTCGTTAAAATTGTCGAAGCACTCGTTGTTCTGCTTGTTCGTGTTGTTGTTGTTGTAGTCGTTGACGTTGTTGGCATCTCCAACTTTCTGTTAGTGTGTGTGAAGCCAAAGGATGTGTGTGTGTGTGTGTGTCTGTGAATGTGTACATGTGTGGGCATAAGCGCCCATATGTATGCAAGCGATTTTCATTTTTGTTTAAAGCCCCCCAGAGTGCATTTCGCACTCAACTCAGTGGCGTTGGCGACGATGACGACGGCAATGTAGAAAGCAAAGACTGTGGCATGTGAAAGGCGGCAAAAAGGATATGGGGTTACCCCAACAGCAGTGCTGCTGCTGCTGCTCCTCCTGCTGTATGTATGTATGTGTGTGTATAAGAATTTTCTTTTCGTGTGTGTGGTGTGTACTTGAAACTGCTTAGCTTGTAGCATACTTTTAAGCGTTTTTTGGCTTGTCAGTGCCGCACAAATGCCGCACCGCTAACAATGTTACCGCCAAGCATATTGTTGGCGGAAAACGAAAAAAGGTGTATACACACACACACACACACACATATTTATTTATAAGCGCAAATAATAAAGCGAACCAACTGAACGATACATTATTTTTAGCACAAACCCACGCCACATCGACACCGGATATGCGAACGCACCACCAGCAGCAGACGCGACGCGACCATACTCAAACGCTCGCCAATGCTTTTGTGCTCCCAAATGGCTACTAAGCGTGTGCTTGCCACTCGCTTCTAAACAAAAGCAAGTTTATAATGGCAAAGCGTACGTGTATTTGGTCTCTGTATGTGTGTATGTGTGTGTGTGTGTGTGTGTGTTTGAAAGTGTAACAAAAATGAGCGAAAAAAAACTGTAATGAAATAAAAAGCTCGAAGGTGTTGTTAAGCCAACAAACAATAAATTTTCGATATTTCAAAAAAACGGAAGAACAAAAAAAAAATCTCAAAATGCTAACGGAAAAAAATTGTAAAAAATCCAACGTTGTTGTTTTTTCGATTTGCCACAAACTAAAAACTTAATTAAACAGTTAAGTGTGGAAAAAAAATCAAAAACATACTTTTGCTCGCTCAAAAGTATGCTTTAAATAAATTAAGCGTCGTTGTCAAATATCGAAATGCTTGAAAGGCTTTTCGTTCCAATTCCCAAGCGTATACAACAAACTAAAAACAAACTATTCACCTTGAGAACTCAAATGCCTACGTTGATTTTCTTCGCATGCCAATACGTTCCGTACGCCGTAAGGTGTACGGTGCTATAAACTGTTTGCCGTACATTTTGAAGCCTTTTGAGTGACATAGCAGCAAATGGTTTTCCAATACCCCAAAGAATAACCAAGGCGGGCAAACTGATGGCATTGAATTGAGTTGGTTGAGTGGGCGTGGAGGCCGTAGTGGGCGTAGAGGAGCAGACGAAAGTCATGACAATGCAAACAACATTAAATAAACGCAGACAATCTAATAACAACAACAACAACTAAAACAACAAAAAAAACAAACGAAATTCGTAAACTCCCAAATGATGGCTTTGCTCCAACAACAACAACAACAACAGCAATAATAATAACAAAACAACAATAATGTTGCGAAAAACATAAAAAACACACAAGCAAATACTCACACACACACACACACTCATACATACATACTTTTGGCCACGGCAGACCAAAGCATAAGCCAACGAATCAAATCTCATGGGAGCACACGTTTTGCTCCCTTGGGATTGGCCAATTCCCACAAGAAATCCGATGCGATGGTTTTTCTGTGTTATTCATTGTTGTTGTTGTTGTTGTTGTTGTTGGAGTCACTCTCTCTCTCTCTCTGTCTCTCTTGCTCACGCTCGCTGTGTCTCTTGACACCCACACACACACACACACACAAATACACACAGGCAGACTTGCATTTATTAACATCTCTCTGTCTCTTTCACGCTTGCTCGCTTGTTCGCTTGCTTGGTGCGCTTATACCGTTAGCAGCGCAAAAGGGAAAATAGTAAAAGTTTCTTTTTGTTGTTGTTGTTATTGTTATTGTTTTTTATACACGGCAGCGCGCCAATTGGGAAATTTATATGTTTGTGTGTGTGTGTGAAAGTTAGGCGCTTATAGCTGTCTATGTGTGTGTGTGTGTGTGTGTGTGTGTTGTAATGCACTTTGTATGTTCTTGCGGCTTTTTGCCTTCGTCTGTCTTCTTCTTCTTCTTTCTTTCTGTTCGTTCATTTGCCTTTGTTTGTAACAATTCTTTTTTGTTTTAAATTTATTGTAAATTTTATTTGTTGTTGTTGTTGTTGTGTGTGTTGTTGCACGCCCACAGCCATTGCCTATTATTGTTGTTGCTGTTGTTGTAGTTATTTACAGTGACACAATTTGAACAGATATTAAAAATTAACAGCACTTTGGTTGCTCCAACAACAACAACAATGACAACAACAACAACAACAACAATGACGACAACGACAACGACAATCATTCATTGCTCGCACAACGTTTTGAGGTTAGGTTAGGTTCAACTTTTGCCATTGCCATTGGCAACTTTGACTCTGCGTGCGTATGTGTGTGTGTCTGTGTGTGTGTGTGTCTGTGTGTGTGTATTACTCTTGAGAATTGCGCTGCGCCACTTGCATTGACATTTGCATTTGTCAAGCTAACTAAAAACAGAGTCAAACACACACACACACACACACACATGATGGCTTACTCATCTGCTATGCTCTTCAGACACCCGCACAGCGCACCGCTCTACTCAAACATTGGCGCTTATACACCTTTGCAGACGCAGGCACAGTCATCACAACAACAACAACAACAACAAGAGCAACTCCCCAAGCGCCAACAGCGCATTCAAAGCAAATCAATCAAACGGTTGGGGAACCAACAACAAACGCTGGTCGATGAGCGATGAGTGGCGGGGGGAGGGGTGGTCTAACATTGAAAACGGCTGAGACCGCTGCGCTACACTACAATGGCCCGGCACTTACGTTTGTGACAGGCACGTGGCTTTGCCTGCTTGCGGCGTGACATGTTCTCCTTGCCCAACGTCTTCACTTTGCGCGATTTCTATTTGAATTTCACTTTTTTGACACTTCTTCTGGTGCTAGACACTTTTTTTTGTTGTTTGAAAATTCACGCGCGCTTTTTTTTTTGTTTGTTTTTTTTTTCTTCTTCTTAGCTGACCGACGTATTTCAACGAATTTCACCGGTTCGAGTTCAATGGAGCACTGACGCCGCACTGATGTCCTTGCGCCTGCGAGTGTGTTTTGCGACTGAAGCTGACGCTGAATGACTTCTCTGTTGACTTGAAGCGAAAGCCAAATGCCAATGCTCAGAATAAGTGCGCCGACGCAGAAGAGAACTTTCATTGGCGGCTATGACGGCGGACAACAGCTTCTCTTAAGCATGAGCGTGTGAGCGCACAGCAGGCCAGAGCGTACACACACAAGACGCCCAATTGCCGCGCCGGCCGTCGCGCCACCCAAACTAAGCAAAGCCAAAAAGCCAAAGGCCAGAAATGCAACGACGGCATGAGGGATCCCATGAGGGTTGATTTCAGGCATACCAGGCAGACATTTGTACATGCCGGCACCTTCGCATTGTCGTTGTCAACAACAACAACAACAACAACTACAACAACATAATCAACATTGTATGCCAGTGCGGCCTCTCATAGGCCAGCAACCCCTAAGGATTTGGCGTTGCACCAATCGCATGCACGCAACTCCTTGGGTGCCACAAGTAGCAGCGATAGATGTTGTTGTTGCTAGCGACTGCTTCGTGGTAGTTGTGGCACGCTGTGCAATGCACGGTAGGAGCTCACAGCGCTGTTGGCATGAAGGCGCGCGCGTTCGTTTTCTTCTTCTTCTTTTCGTTGTTTGATTATGTCCTTGACGCAATTATAAAGTCATAAAAATCAATGCTTTTCGGTAGCTAACATCTTGTTGCGTTCGCACGTGCGTATGGGGGGTCTTGAGGCGCGCACGCATTGAGGCCCAGTCAAAGGTGCTGCTACCGCCATGTTTCTCAGCAGCGGGACACGCGTGGCGAGCGATTATTAAGCTCAATATAAATCGTGAGAAAGTTTCACAAATTGCAAAATGGTTAAATAAACAAAAGGAGTGCATTGCTTGAGTTATGGAAAAAAATGCAACGTTGATTTTATGCAAGTCAAAAAGATAAGTTTTTAGTAAAATCGAAAAAATAAAATTAATAATTTTAACAAACAATACTTTATTTAAAAAAACAAAAATGTTACCATTCCTTTATAAATATTAATTAATAATTTCCGCTTATTTTTTCAAATATTTAAAATTTTTAGTGAAAAACTACAACTGAAGCCTATTGCCAATCACATGACCAACCACATAAGTGGAACTCATGACCAAAAAATATGTCATGCGTTAAGCAATCAAGTAAAAATATGATTAGTGCCAAATTCTGCACAAAGAGGGCGTCGTACGTAAACGAAAATTTTGTACGTGACTTGCTTTACAAATGCGCAACAAAGGAGCATAAATGCTGAATCTAGCAGTACTGCATAAGTATTTTAATCAATTAGTTTGACTTGTCTCAGAGAGTTACAAAATTAATAAATAAATTAAAAATAAAATTAACGAAAAATAATACAATTTGCACGTTGAACGCTACATACATGAGACAAATGCATACGAAAATAGATCGTGCGCTTGAGACTAATTATTATGGAAATTAATAATCAATGCATAAAATACTTAGCAAACAATTACATTTCGTTATATGAGCTTATAAGCTGCAACCTTCAAGAATTTTTCTTATGCAATGGTAAACTTTAAGATAAGATTAATTTTTACTTTTAGATAAGGTTCAATAAACACTATAGAAAGGCACAAATTAATAATTAAATATGTTTTATTACGCAACTCGATTTCCTAACAAACATTAAATTCTTTGAAGATTCGCTTATCATTTCTGATATCATGTTTTACTTTATTTTGTATTAAACGCCGCAAAGCAACAACTTCCTTCTTCACTTCCTAACTAGTTCCTTGAGTCATTCATAAAAACAACAGCAGCATCTTTTACTACGTTCAAGGATAATCAATATGTGTGTTAAGTCAACAGAAATCAATCAAACGACGAAGATCAACAACTGTCGCGGATTTTCGGTTGTCAGCATGGAGTATTGAGGAAAGTCCGGTTTCCATTGAAGCACGCAAGCTGCAAAACTCGGCAGCAAGAGCAACAACAACAACAACAACAACTATGAAACCGGCAAAATACTGTTTGAAACATATGATTGAGTTGATCGAAGCGCAGCAAAGCAAAGCAAAGGGAAGACGTAGCGAAAGATGCCGCGGCGGATGCTGGTGAAGAAGGGCGGGCAACACCTTTTGCTTTGCCATAATCAAATCACCTTTTTTCACCTTTTGTTTTCTTGCTGTTGTTTTCGTTGTTGTTGTTGTTGCTGTTGAAAAACGCAGGCGCAGCTGCTGATGAAGACTTTTGTTGTTGTTGTTGTTGTTGTTGTGCTTGGTTTTTGAATACTCTTTATGAATATATATGTGTGTGTGTGTGGAAAGGTAAGACGAAGAAAAAAACCGTAGTTAAGCAAAGAGGCTGTCGAGGATCTTGTACCTTTCTTGTCTATAAACAATGGAACACATGCTACGATTACTACCATTGAATGAGGCAGTAGCATAAGTACGCACGTAAATGTGTGTATGCGTGTGTGTGTGTGTGTCATGATCGTTTTTATTGTTGTACGCAACATCTGTCGTATTATCGCTGTACACTGAGAGTTTATCAGAGCAGGCGATATTTGTACTTACATTGAAAATATCAAATATTTTAAACAGTTAAAAAACAAATTTCATTGTATTTTGAAAAAAAAATGCTCTGCAATAATTTATTGCATTGATTTTTCTCAGTGCAGTAACGCACAATTGTCAAAAGGACTGTGGCGAACCCAGCGAAAGAAACCCTTCACGCATAATCCAACAACAACAACAGTAGTTCACTGAAAAGAGGGTATTGTGTGTGAGAGCGCACGCAAGCAATCTGTTTTGCGCTCTCTCAGCCAAAAGGTATATCGAAACGCGTGCAAAAGGGACACACAAACAACAAACGAAGGAAGCAGCCAGCCAGGCAGGCAGGCAAGCAAGCAGCCTGGCTGACCGAAGGCACAGAGAGAGCGAGTGACAAAGGTAAAGTGAGAGCGGTAAAAAAAGAAGAGTGGCGCAAAAATTTTGTACGAAAATATGCTGCAACGCCGCTGAGAAGTTCATTCATTCGCATTTTACACTTGCAGCGCAAAGGACGTTAAACGAATATTTCGTAACGTAACAATTATTATAACAATAACAATTTACGAGCGCGCGCGCAATATTATTGTAATTCCGATTGTTGTTGTTGTTGTTATTCTGTGCCTTCGTTGGCGAAGTTTTATTATTTGCCGAAGTAAAGCAAAAGATACTCGGGCGCCGTGTTGCTGTGGCAAAGCATGTCAGTCGTTGGTCGTTCAATACGACGTCATATAGTCAACGACGTGCAACATTCTCTCAATTGTATTATATCCTGCGAAAGTAGAAAAGTTCACGCGTGTGTTTAAACAAAAAAAAAAACTAAAAAAAGATAAATAAATAATTGCGTTTGTAGCAAATCGATTGACCAAAGGACGCGCAAGCAGGCCAGCAATGTCAGCGGACAAGCAGCAGGCATCATCGGAATATCTGAAAAGGACTTGCCTCATTTGCGGTTGCCATACAAATCAAACGATTAACATCTACGAGCCACGTTCCGGACCAAATATTGTGCAACTTATACAAGCGAAATTCAAATTTCAGGTGAGTGCTTATCGCCTTGGCCATGTCTTCTACGCCTACAACTCAAGGCAGGCTGCGAGTGTGTGTGCGTGAGCGAGAGCGAAAGAAAAAAGAAAAGGAAAAGAAATGAAAAAAAAATCAATAAACATGAAATGAGTCATGGCAGTTGTAACGAAGCTAAGCGGCAAGACAGACGAAGGGCTTCTTGCCTTAGACGACAACGGCCTCGCACTCGTGTGGGTGTGCATACATATGTGTGTGCAGTGCATAGTTTGAGGGTGGCTTTGTACGCCCACCACCGGCAGTGCCTTGAACTCGCCGCCGACGACGTCAACAGCACAGCATCTAAGCGTCTTTGTACAGCACTTGTTCTAACCTTTAGTTAGAGTCACGCGCTCTCACACCGTCTCGCCTCTCTCTCACGCTTTATTTTTTACTTACTCATACTTTTGCATTAGCCTGAAAATAGAAGGCTTATTTATGTATTATCTAATGGCGAGCGAGAAGGCCAACGTCACATTGCCTGTCAAATGCGACACGGCAAACGCATTTCCACTTCATTAAGCCGCATTGCTGCCACCGACCGGAAGGTCAGCCGTGTGCGCTTTAAGTCTGTGTGAATTTATGTCACATGTTTTGATTTACTGAAACGTAAAATTTAAAAAAAAAAAAAAAACAAAAAAGAAATAACTAAGAAAACATGTAAATCATTGAAATATGAGCGCCTCCTGGGAAACGAAAGTGCCTTTCGTGCATATCCGGTGCGGTTGCCAAGCTGCTAGAGCGAGAAAGCACATACACGTAAGCAACCTGCATGCGTTGACAGCGCTGCTGGCAGATGGTTCGACAGGCACACTCATACACTCACTTGTACCTAACTATGCCCGTATGTAATTTGACACCTTTCGTCGATCTTTGCTGTCTTCTTGTTCTCGCTCTCGCTCTCTCTGCTACAAAAGTTTCATAGTAGAAAACTATAAAAACAAATACAGCTCATAATAAGATTTGCTCTTATGATCCTTTTTTCTCAGCATTGTGTTGTCAGATACTTCTAATTGTGTTTATGGATTTTTGAGTGCCAGCAGGTTGAAGTGGTCGGCTCTCAAATTATTGTTGTCTCGCTTGCACGTGCATGCAACATTCGTGTGCAATTTTTGGTTTTTTTTTTGGGCAGCTGCAAATGCACGTTTTGCTTGTGGTTGGCAGACTTGATGCTGACAATGATAATGATGTTGATGTTGGTAATGATAATGATCATGATCATGATCAGCTTGAACTGCGGTTGTTTATAATTAACAGTGTTGCAACTCTGCGGGTATTGTCTTGTAAATGTGTAGCAAAGCCGCTTCTTCTTCACGTTTCATCTTTTAATTTGCCTGTGCCTTTTAAATTATCTTACAAATAATTACAACACCAATAAAAAACAGCAACTACAACAACGATAGCAACAACAGTAACAACAACGACAGCTGTGTTTGATCGATATGTACTCTCTTGTGGCGTTGTGCTCATTTACTCTACTTAGCTTTGTTTACTACATCTTGTACTCTCTCACATTTACTCACTCTCGCTCTCTCGTGTACCTTTATCAATTTTCGCATATCATCAAAATAATAACAGACGCTTACACTGAGCAAAATATTTTATACAAATGTGATTTAAGCATCTTTGCTCTCTCCGCCTGTAACACTTTTTCTTCTTCTACAGTTTTGCTCTCTTTCTCTCTTTTTCTTGCTAACATGTGCAATTTTCAATGTTGATTGTTCTGTTCAACTTTTTGTGCCATGTACGCACGCCGTTTGCATTTGTCCGTTTCTTTCGTCTGTATTGCACCTGGCGTTCAATTTGCATTATTACCGTTCATTCGTTCGTTCGTTTATATCTTTCGTACAACTGACACGCATACACACACACAAAGTTGTAGGTACACCTTTACTATTACCAATAGTGTGCCGCCAGGAATTTCTTTTATGGCCTTTTTTGTATCCCTTCGATCCTGTTTGCTTGGCGCGCGTGCTCATTCGTTGAATGTTATGTTGGCTCATAGGTTTACTTCTAATACTTTTTATAGCGACAGCTGAAAAACACCGTTTCACAGCATGTTAGCCCTTGCCCCTTCCGCCAACCGCTCACTGATAACAAAGCGCATGCGCGGCCGCTTTAACCCAATACTTAAGCCTGTTCTCTTTTTGAATTGCCTTCGGTGTGTTAGTGTTGCTTTTTTCGGCAGCTGCTTATACGTTTTTTTCTCTTGTTGTTATTGTAATTTTGTTTCTTTTTCTTTTTTTCATATGTCATTATGCACGCAAAGCAATTTTCGTGTGTGGCAGGTGCGCGCGCCAACCTGAGTCTGTCTGTTTGTCTGTCCGTCCGTCCGTCCGCGTGTGTATCTTTCGGCTTAACCGAAAGCGTATTGTTGTTGCTTTTTATTATTGATATATGCTTTGCTTGTTGTTGTTATGATTATGCATGGTGTTGTTTTTGTTGTTGTTGTTGCTTTAATCAAGAGCAAGAAAGGCGCGCGCGTGCGTTGATGCGGTAATTAATGAGTTTATGCTGCAGTTGGTTTTTGCACCTTTACGGCGGCTAAAGATTATTATGTCGCACACACACACACGCATACATGTACCTAAATGTCAAGGGTGCGCATGTCCGTGCATTTGCGGTCGCTTGATTAGTTACTTACATTAGAAATGCATGGGTGTAACATATTTTAAGCATTTGTGTTTACGCTTGGCTAAGCAAATCGATTCTAACCTCAAATTTTTTTACGTTTTCCTTCTTGCAGCCGCTGAACGAGGACAAATATCTGTGCTTCAGCTGCAACAATTGGCTAATTAACTGGCATTCATTGCAAGCGGTCAACAGCAACGACGCCGAGAGTCCTTCGCACATGAACAGCAGCAGCAATAATATGGTGCACGACAAGGCAAATGCGCCACTTAGTGGCATGCCACAGAAGCAACGGCCAGTGGCCACAGTGCGCCCGCGGCAGGTACAAGTTCAGCATGTCCAACCAGTACAACCAACGGTGGTCGCCTTGAATACAACGTCGCCCAACGCTGAGGCAACAACAAGTCAAACGTTGGCGTTGCCATATGGCAAGCGACGCTTTCGACGCGGCCAACAGCTGCGTCGCTGCGTCAACGAGCACAAAATGCTGCGTCAGTGCAGTGTCTGTGGTTGCGCCATTGTGCTGCGCCTGGCGGCCACTGCCAGCGCCAGTTTGAATCTGGCCAAGCTCAAGCGTAACAAGTACGCGCAGTGCCGCAAGTGTCGCGAGATCGCCAATTGGCGTGCCTTGCATATGAAGAGCTTGGCGACGTGGACACAACGCAGTTTGGCAAGTGGCAGCAAAGGCTTGCCAACGCCTGCCACAAGCAGCAGCAGCAACAGCAGCAGTAATGTGACGAGCAGCATCAGTAGCACAACTAACCAAAGCAATCAGTTAAATAGCACAAACCAAAGATTTCCGCGACCGCGCGTCGATGGCAAAGTGGTGGCCATGTTTCGGCGTCTGGGCACAACACTAAGCAGAGAGGCGCCGCTACAAATACAACAAAGCAACACCACCGACACCGGCGCTGCTGCGTCGCTGCCAACTATCATGAGCCCGCCGAAGGAGCGATCACGTTGGTCGCGTAAGCTCGATGACGATGAAATTCTACTCGAATTCGATACCGCAATATCGGAAGTGCTGCCGACGTCGACAGCGACCATCGATTGTGCGCGCGACAGCGGCAAAGTTGTTGTGCGCCGGAAGTTAAGCTATCCAATTACCAACAACAACAACAACAACACGACCGTTCATATTGATCAAACAGAGGCAACGCTCAATGCTGTCGACTTGCAGGACTTTCGCTTGCCGCAAGGACTCAGCATTTCTTTGATCTAAAGCGTGTTGGCTGGTGGCAAAGCAATCTGAAAGCATCAATCAATACATTAGTAAAATTTTACCCGCCTGAGCAAACCAACCAACCACCCAACCAAGAAAATGTTTCTGTTTGAAACCCCACAAGTCAAAATCCCCCAACGACAATGACGGACTCTGGTGTCACGAGTGTTCGTCCGTTGTTGTACCGTTGGCTTCTGCACGTAGCACTGTATAAATGTTAATATTAGTTAAATTAATTATTTAATGGTATAGAAATTTCATTGGTACCTCATTTTACATATATGTATTTGTTAGACTCTCGTTTATTAGCGCTTAAAACTTAACCTTAAATTGTGTATGTAATAATTGATAAGGAAGAATGACAAATCTAGTTAAACGTAATTTTTATCTAGTTGAATGTTTAGTTTAAATTATATGCCATGTTAATAACAACAAAAACAACAGCAACAACATCAAATCCAAAAAAAAATATACACACATATATACATACATAAATAATGGTTGTTTTAATATTCTACACGAAATCGTAGTGCCCTTTTAGTATTCTTTCAAAATGATTGCTTTTCAGTGACATAAAACCGATAGACTGAGAGCATTAATTTAAGTCAAACATTTTTTTTTTCTTTTTTTTTTCCTACAACAAAATTAAGCAGAACAACGTACAAAAAAAAAACAAAAAAATCCTAAAACAAAAGGTAATTTCTTTTGAAAAATTGCTGACTGCTGCGGCATTAGAATTAACTTGGCTGTTTAACGATATTTTTGCAAAGGGTAAGTAATAAATAAAAACAACATGGCAAGCAAGCGGAAAGAAAATTACATTTTTTATTTTGCAATTTAAATTTGCAATTAAACTGTGCGATATCGATTCCGATAATTCACGTGTTGCAGCGTTGTGAAGCAAATAGGTGTATATTTCAAGCAATACTATGCAAACATAAGGCAGTTCAGTGTGTTGCATAATATTGAATATATTTTTGTCAATTGCTTTGGTTTATGTCGCGAGTGTTTTCATAAGTATTTAAGTCTTTTTTTTCAATTTAACATCATTATTTTCAATTTAACTAAAAACTTGGAAAGAAACCATTTTCATTTTGCTCATTTTAACCGTTGAATTGTGTTATTTCAAACAAAAACAATCGAGTACCCGTTATGGTTATCGCGTGTATTTCAATCGGTCCGACCGACACACTTGTGTAAAAATATATCGATATCCATCGTTTGTTTTTTTGTCTTATTGCACCCATAGTAAAATAGCGCAACTCGCCGTACAATTGCTAGCTAACATAGGTTTGCCACTACCTGTTCTTCTTCTTTACTGAAGGGAGAGCCAGAGAGAGTCGTTAACTCTCCCATGCATAATATGACTCTATGAAACTGCAAGTACGCGTTGGCCTGACGTATGTTGTGGTGTATTTCATGGGGATATGTATTGTTCTTCCATTTTTAGTTATTCTTCTTCTTTGAATTTGGATACTAATGCGCCAGAGGTGACACTATTTGTTTACAAATGGTTTTACTGACACAATCGTTTCTTGGCTGGCGGGTGGTCAAATGTCGTTGGTAGCCTCGATACCACCGTCGATAGTTCGTCGATAGTAGTTGTCTCAGTCGTCAATCGTCGTCAAGCGGGCTAGACGTTGTTTTTAGCGTATTTGCTAATAGTAAAGATTGTTGTTTTTTTATGTCGTGAGTTGAAGAAAATTTGTTGCGCGCGAGTGTGTTAATATCGCTCCCGCCGGATTTTGTTTGCAAAACGGATTTTAAAGCAATTTTAACAAATTAACGGCACAAGTACGTTGCGTTTTGCTGTCTCATTTGTTTGCGCGCATAATATGCGTTTCGTGCGGGCTTCTTTCAACAGCGTTTGAGAAGAAGAAGCGGCAACGTTTTGACATTGAAGTTTTAATTCGAGCGTGCCAAAAAAAAGAGTAGAAAAAGAATCAAGCAGCAACAAAAAAAAAAAAAAACAAAAAAAGAACAAACCGAATCACTCAAAGTAAGCGGAATTTTATTTCTTGTTCAGTTTCTTTTTGAATTAATTATATTGCTGATGAGTGTGTATATGTATGTATGAGTGTGCATAAAACGTGAAAAAATCGTAAGAAATAAAACATGAAATGCAAAAAAAAAACGAAAACGTTTCAGTCAATTGACGCAACAATTACAATACAAATGAACGCAATCTAATAAGAAATAGCGGTGTGAGCATTTTTAAGGAAGTAAATTTATTTTTTTTTTCTCGTTGCGTATGAGGAACTTGTGCGTGTTTGTAGTGTTGCATTTTGCTCCTCTTCATCCTTGCCTTGGGTACGTCGTTTTACTCGTACGACTTCATTAGTGCGTTTGCAAGTTTATTGGCATATGTGTGTGTATGTGTGTATTGGTTGATTTTCAAAGTTCCTTCGTTTAAGCGAAAAATAAAAATCAATAAAATAGCGCTGCCTTTATTGTTTTTGCTGTTACTGTTGTTGTTGACTTCGTCGTGTCGTGTTTGTGTAACGCAGCGTAGTTGTTGCTATCGTTGACACTCTCATCTTTATTGTTGTTGTTTTTGGTGTTGTTGTTGCTTATCAGTACACAAGTATTTTTTTGTGTGAAAAATTAGCACGTAAGAACAACAATTTTAGCGCTTCGTTGCGTTTACTTCGCATTTTTTTCTGTTTTGTTTTTGTTTTAAATTAATTACTATAAGATAATAAATTGTCTCATGGCAACGTCGGAACGCAAAATATGAAACTTAAACAGAAAAAAGGGTGCAATAAAAAGGTTAAAATGTAACGGTTTCTATATTGAAGACTTTTTCCGCTTCCTTGCTCTCTTAGTCGTTTGCTCAGCTGCTGCTGCTTTGCTGCAGTATTCTAATAAGAATTTCATGCATAATAAATTGCTTTGTTTCGTGTTTGTCAAAGAAACTATTTTAGTGGGTTTGTGGTGAGTGTGATGATTGAGTGAATTTTATTATTCTTTTATGTGACAAATTTATTATATGAATTTATTTTTTTTTTTTATATTATTTAATGTCTATAGAAATTAATCTAAAATTTTTCATTTTTAATGCAAAAAAAAAATAAAAAAGAAAACAAATAGAATAAATTGAAAGGCTTGTGTGCCATTAACTCTCCACACCCACAACAACTCCACCTTTCAATTCCAATTGTATTCACCATATACCTTTTCACAGCTAAATGCTAATTTCTAATTGTCAATCGGAATAAGAAAAAAAAACAAAACCAAAAAAAAAAACAACAAAAATTAGATTCCATACGCTGAAATTGCTTTGCTCTCAATTACACTCATTTCACGCGCTCTTGATTAACGGTTCATTGCACTGTGTTGTGTTGTTTTTGTAGAATGATGGAAGCGCAACGCATGAAAATTCTTCCGCTGCCTGCTGCTTGGCTCAGCGCAGCTTCGTTACTCTCAATGCGTGCGTGTGCTCTCTCATTAGTAACGAACAAGGGCAGCGACGTCTACGCGAACGCAAACGTCAACGACGTCAACTGTGTTGAGTGCGTAAACTTTGCACTCTTCTTTTGCCCATTTAAGGTTTTGACGTTTCGAACTCATTAATCCTGAGTGTTCGACAAGTACTTGTTTGTGTTGCTGTTTTATTTTTCTTATGTAAGTGATTCATTAAAGCAAAAAAAAACAACATAAAAAAAGTAACAAAAATGTTCTCTGTTAATTTTTTATTTTATTTTTTTTGACTTGAGACAAGTTAAAACAAAAGCGAACTTGTGTCAGCTGCTGCACTCGTTGTCGTCCGTCTGTCTGTTCGGTTGTTCGTATATCATTTTGCTTGTCTTTTCATGCGTCAAGCTCAACATTTACCGTTAAACGTTTTTGCTGATTCAACGCTCAAAACAACAATATAAAAAATCGTACGTTAAAGTCACGAAATAAAAACAAAGCCAAAAAAAAAAAAAACGAAACGAGAAAAAAATGTACGTTAATTTTTGAAATATTTCTTTCCGCTTTTGTAAAATGTAATTTGTTATTTTGATTTGCTGCAATTAAAAGTCAAATTGATTGCTTGTTTGTGTTTATTTATTTATATATTTGTTTATTTATTATGCATGCATGCAAGACAGCAATAACCTAAGACAAACAACAACAAAAACAAGTGATTAAATAAAAAAAAACAACAAAAAAACAAATAAAACAACTTTTTGTAAACTGCCCAAAATGGCGACTAATCAAATTGTCTTTTACAAACTACAACAAAGTCAGCAACGTAAAAAAAACGCTGCAACAACATAAATTTTATATTTATAAAAAAAGACAATGAAAACCAATAAACATACAAAAAAAATACAACTCATGTATAAAAACGAAACATAAGAAGAAACCACTAAGGGAGTTAAAGTTATTTGAGGCTTGCCGAAACTTTTGTACTCTTGTCCCAATTATACTTATTGTAAACCCCTTTTTATAGCTTTTCTAATAAGAAATATATATTTTTTTTCAAGAGAAAGGTGTGTCGCCATGCCCATTTTTCAGTAGTTCTGTGATATACAATACATGAGCAAATACGATGAATTTTTACGTTCGATAGCTTTTATACTCTTCTAGGAGTTTTTCACTGAAAGGCAAGACAAACGGACATGGCATATACATATCTCATCGAGCACATATATAATACCAATGGTCGGAGATGTTTCCTTCTATACGTTGCAAACTTCATGACAAGGCTAATATACTCAAGAGCTAGAGTTCAAAAAAGCGTACAATCTATGCCCGCGGCATTGTCTGTCTGTCTGTCGGTCTTCTCAGTCTTGCTTTAATACATCAGCTGCTTGTGTCACGTCGGGCGTCGCACTTCACCGCGCCTGCCCAGCGGCATACGTCGTTTAAGCGACGACGATGACTCCCCTGTATGATGGTCATGTTGCAACAACGAGCATGGCTAATTTTCGTTTTAACAAAAGTTAACTTAAGTACTTGATTCGTGTCGTTATTTTTATACATACATACATACATATATATTTTGTTGTTGTTGTACGTGTGTGCCTTGTTTTGTATTGTTTCGCTTGTTGTAACCGTGGCAGCGAATGAACAACAAAAAACGAAACTGTTTCTTTTTTGTTTTTAGTATGCAACAACAACACGATTATAGTTGTTTTTGTTTTTGTTGTTGTATTTTATTTTATGCTACTTTAAAGCTTGTCTTCGCTCGCTGTATCTTTTGCCTTTTGGTACAAGCATAAGACACACGCTTAGCTCAGCTCAGCGCAGAGCTTGTCCAATTGGCTTATTGCGTAAGTGGAACAGCGTGTGGCACAAATCAAATTCGCTTGTCTGTATGTCAGTCTGTCGCTCTCTTCTTCTTCTATTTTTCCACTTCCAATGCAGAAATCTATTAATTTACAATCTGCAATTGGCAATCAACTGTTGACAGTTGTGCTTTGTTGTTGTTGTTGGCTTTGGCATCGTAAAACAGAGGTTTGGCTTGGAGAAGTAATATAACCTTTGAACTCGTACTTCAATTGCAAAGTATCTTGACGAAAACGTTTATCATTAATACGACATAAGTTCGATCTGAAGTTCGTTGTTGTCTATAAAATTAGCGCATTTCATCAAAAGTGTGGCAAGCATGAACATGAACGTGATTCACGCTTCGTGTCTTGCAACGCCCCTCATTCGAAGAGCGCCGCCTCTGTGATAATTGAAAATTGCTTTTCTTTTCCTTTGTTTTTCTATTTCACTTTAAGTGCTTTTCATTGCTTGTTGTTGTTGTTGTCGTTGCTTTTTAGACGCGTGCAGACAACGTCAAAGCGCACTCATCATTAACAATAACAACAACAACATAAGTACATTAAACACATGTTAGCATTACCTTTTGTTGTTATTGCTTATGTTCGCTTCGAGGTAATGCTAAATTGCCAAGACAACTTAAAATTAACAGAGAGAAAAGCGTACAAATTATCAGTTTTCCATAGTTTGTTGTTTTTTATACGTTAGACGTAGAGTATGACGGACAGACGGACTAGAAAGCGAGTAAGCTAAGTCGCTGCTCAAGTCCATTAACATGATGAACATCATCATGCGCCACCAACACAAAAAAAAAAAAAAAATAACAAAAACAAACATTGAAACAGTATAAAAATACGATACAACAAGAAGAACAAAAGCTAAACCAACTTAAATAGAGAAAAAAAAAAACCAGTTAACATCGCCACACATGCGCATTCAAGCAGACCCTCTGCTGTTGTCGCTGTCGCTATCGACGTCGTCTGTGACTTCGCCCTCGCACACGAGTCAATTACATGTTTCAATACCATTTCATTCCTGCACCATTGTGCTCGTAGTGTTCTTGGACTTCTTTGGCTAATTTGCATAAACATGTATGTGTTGTTGCTTTCGTACGTTCGTTCTTTCGCTCTCTTCACTCGCCGTGCACATTTGTTGTTTTTTTGTAAATGCAAAGTAAGGAATCTGTCTAAATAACAACAATAACAACAACAATCAAGTTCGACGACGTTGACGCGCCCATTTTTTTTTTTTTTTATTGTTGTCAATTCAAAGAAGAAATAAAAGAATACTTTGCGTGTCGTTTCCAAACTCAACTCCACTCATTTGCTTTTTTGTTGTTTGTCGTTTATGTGCTTTTGACTTGATTTAACGTATGAGACAAGACGCAAACTATTTGAGGCTGCAACAACAACAAAGAAGAAGAAGAACAACAACAACAGTAACAGTGTGCCAGGCACGATGGCAATTGGCACGAAAACCTTGGCGTACATTTTGCACATGCAATGCAATGCAAAAGTAACAAAAACAAAAAGACAACGAGTCGGTTTTTTAGTTTTTTTTTTGTTATTTTCATTACTTTTTATAGTTGATTATTTTTTTTAGTTCGCAGAAAATTTTCACTTTGTGTAAACGTATGATTTTCCCCAAAGGGGCGGCGAGTTCACAAGGTGGTAGAGAGTGAGTGAGAAAGAGAGAGAGAGAGATCGAAATGAGTGAAAGAAGAAAAGTGCAAGCAAGCAAGCACCGACACGCCTCAAACTGTCGCGTCGTTGTCAGCTTGCAGACATTGCTGGACATGTTGTGTTGTTGCCTTTAGCGACGCCAACGTCATTGTCTCTTGTGGGTTGCCATTAAAACTGACAGTAAATATGAAAAGCAAAAACAACAACAACAACGCCAAGAAAAAAAGGGCCGTGGCCAAAGGCCATTGACACACTTTGTAAACGGATGGTTCGGTCAGACAAATGAAGACACACGTCTAAAGATACTACCAAATGTTGTCTGTGACGGACAAACCGACTGACAGACAGCGTAGAAAGTGTTCAATCGATTCACGAGACAGCACGCTATTAACTTGGCTAACAAAAAACAACAACAACAAGAAAGACGACGACGACGCATGCGTACCGTGCGAAAGACGCCAATAAATAAATTGTTTTATTTACGACAGCTAGACAGACGAAACAGACAGAACAACATGATGCGATATCGCAACTTTAATCTGGCCGTGAGAAGAGAGTCTGCGTTGACCGATCAAACACACATACGCACGCACTCACAGACCGGTCTGTTGTGGAACGGTATTTGCTTTTGATCCCTAATCTTCTTGTTTTTATAAATTTTTTTTTTTTTTTTTTTGCTCTTTCTGTCTCACTCCTTTACTTTTTACGTTGCTTAAAGATATGAGTGAGAAAGAAAAAAGAAAAACGGACCAACGCAATGATCAGTCTGACAATCTATAAGAGGAAGAGTCGCAGGGTAACACAGCTACTGATACAGCTGAGAGCCTTGGCAGCTGTCGTCGGCAGCGCAGCAGCAGCTGTGTGACCCACTCCCAGTTTGTTCGTTTCGGCTGCTTGTCATCGTCTCCGTTGTAGTTGTTGTTGTTGTCCATAGCATAACATTTTTATATAAATATGTGTGTGTGTGTGTGTGTTCACCTAAGAATGAAACCAGTGCGATTGAAACATGACTGTGAGGATTTTTTTTTCACGCTCTCCCTCGCTCTCCTGCACATTTAACATATACGTTGGTCACTACATTCTTATGTTCGTAATCATCAGTAGGGGAACGTGGCATACAAACTGATCTGTACGTTTGATCGGCTTGTTAGTTTATTTTTTTTTTTGTACACAACGACGTCAATTTAAACAAAAAAAAATCAAATTAAATTAAAACCAAAATAACAGAAAACTAAAATTTCACCTCCGGTCACAAAACACAAGCCAAAGCCATGCCATGCACGCTTGCCTAGTTACAGCTTTAAAAAATATATATATATATATATTTGGCTTTATCTTTGTCTAAGGCAGAAAGACAGACGGGTGGACGGACAGATGGACAGGCAGTTAGACTAGCGCATGCAATGCACATACATTAACCCGCCGCTACCGTCGCAATGCCGCAACAGTCAATCGCTTGAATGTGCCACACTTGGCCACTTGGTTTGTCCGTCCCAATTGTACGTTTTTGCTTTTGCCAGTTGGACATTCGTTACGTTGTTTTTTATGTTTTAGTCGTTTTTTGCATTTTTGTTTTATAGTTTTATTATAAATGCATACATCAACTTCATTGATTTTACCTTTTTTGAGGTTAAGTGGTTTTTTCTTTAACAAGATTTTTCTTACTTTGCAAAAATGCACACACACACACACAGACATATTAATTGCAAGCCAAACGACTGTGACTGAGACGGAGATACAGCAATAGCAACGTTTCATTTCATACTAATGGGGTGTGGTGAATTGTGGTATAGTGCAGTGAGGTGAGTTGCTTTGCCATTAGGGTACACAATCTCGTTGGGATCTTTTGGTCAGCCTCAGCTGCACTCGTCCTCATTTAACTTGATTCGTTTCAACTCGTTTCGTTTACCTATCGCGGCTTTCTTATCAAGTGCCGCTGAGCATGTGTATGTGTGCATGTGTGCATCAAGCATTAAAGCGCAATTGATCACTGTATGAATGCTTACAGTTTTGTGTGTATTAAAACGTGTCATAAAAATCGCGGCTTGTCATCGACATGATCATCATCATGGCATTCAAGTGAAAACTTGTTAATTAATCGGCAGTCGAGTCAGTGATGAATCAATCATGCTTGCCTGGTTGCATTTAACTGTCTGTCGATCGAATGCCATCGATGGCCAAAGCAGAAAATTCACATAAGCCAAGCAATTTTATGAAGTTATGCTAATCCTGTTATTTGATACATGTTATGCACAAAAGATTTATTTACGTAAAAGAGGGGCAGGAAAACAAAAAATAATTTTTACAGCAACCCTGAAATTTAATAAACATGAATTTCCGCATTTTTGTCATTTCTTTTGTTTTTAATTATAAGCATAAACGTGATTTATGAATATTGCCAAAAAATAATAATAATAAAAACAAAACTTTTTCGCATTTAAGTTTCAACCTTCATCCCTTGCCCCCCTCCATATATGAATTGCATGACATTTAACAAGAGTTTGCACTTCCGCACATGTTACACTTGGGCTTATTGTCATTGTTGTTGTTGTTTTTGTTATTGCTCATTAATTTGCGTTTTATAAAGCGATAAAGTTATGTGTACTTAATGCTTCATTAAGGCATGACACTTTGTGCTTCTTCTTCTGCTGCAATATCTCTTCGACACTCAAACCCCCGCTCAACACAGTTGCCCTGTTCTATACGTACATACATATGTTCACAGATTTGTAGATTTTGAAATGTTTTGTGCGATTGTTTTATAGATGTTTATTTATTTAACGCTCATCTCGTTGGCAGAATTGCTCATTGCATTTATTATAAACAAAACTGGTTTGCTAATAATATTTTTTTTTTTAGATTTTTATTTAGCGTTTTTCTGTTGAAATTGCAAATTCGTAAACAACAACATTTCATTTTATTTCTTTTTTTTTTTTTTTTTACTTATTCGTCTTAACTCTTCTGCGCTCTGAGACGACAACGTCGTCAAATCTGAGGCATTGAGTCATATATACATATATATATTTTATTCTGCTAATTTAAGCTTCGCCAATGTCGCGCAAAGTGCTCAAATAGTTTTAAATGGGAGGGCAAAAAAAAAGCAATAACTGAAAAAACTTGAGTCGCGCGTGCGCAAAAAACAAAAATTATATAAATAAAAGAAGCTAATTTTTATTTCTCACACACAGCGCGGCCTCTCGTCTGTCTGTCCGTTTGTCGGTCGCGACTTTTAAACATGTTATAATCATTTTTCGCTTAGTTCATATTTTTCAAGGTGACCAGTAACAAACAAAAACAACATTTGAATATAAAGAAAAAGAAACAACAAAAAAACGAACTCAACTCAGTTCAACGTTTGTCTTCAGCTGACTTTGCGCGAACGCCGCATTTTTTGTCTACGATACACAACAAGACACTCTCACTCGCACTCTTTCTATCACACAACTCACTGCACTGTTGCTGCCTGCGGTTTTGTGCGTTATGTTCGTGTGTTGGTGTATGGCCACATGTCTGCAGTGGTGGTGTGGTGTATCAGTAGTGCGTTGTATTGTGGTGAAGAATGTAAGCAAGCAAACACTTGCAGACATGCTGGTGTCATCAACATTATTATTATTGTTGCAGTTCTTTATTCTTGCTCTCCTTGCACTTTGTCGTTTCGTTTCGTGATGTGCCGTTTTTTTCGCCTTGGTCATTTTGCACTTGCACTAGTTTAATTATTGTAATAACATGTTTTGTCTCTTTTGTCTTGCTCTCCGAGGAATTGACGGTTATGCGTAATTATTTTTCAATTGTTATTGTTGGCGTTTCTTTTTTGTGGTATTTTGTTTTATTGCAGTCAATTAATTTAATTGCGCTTGGAAATTGTGCGCAATTTCTTTTGCTAACAGCGTTGACCAACAGCAGCAGCAACAGCGACGTAGGCAGAGGACAGCGGCATTAACAGCAGCCAAAGTGAAGTTTTGAAATTGATCGTTTGGCGATCAGTAACAGTTCAGGGATCATAATCATGACAGTGCTGCTGATGTTGTTGTTTTTGTCTTTGTTGCGTGCAACTTTCATTTTGCTTATGAGCATTTTTTTTCGTTTAATGGTATTTTTTGTTTTTTATTATACACGAGTAATAATAATGAACGTCAGAGTTCATCAAACAACGGCGCACTTCAAATAAAAGTGGTACTTTATTAGAGTGACAGGGACGGACAAATGAATCAGCAGGGAATTGTCTGCTTTTCGTGCTTTGGTCACCTACATACAGAGACCAAGAGGGCGTTGTGCTTTGATCATTGACCCCTTACTGTGCACACATACATACATATATTTGTACTGTTGTTTAAAGATCTCTGCCTCATGGCCTGTGCGATACTTTCCCCCTAAACACGCATTTACACAAAGCGTCAATGAGTCTCTGTTGTTATTTAAATTGTTAAAATGAAAAACAAAAATATATGCATTTAATTTTCTTTGAATGCAACAAAAACAACAACAACAAAAAAGAATGACGGCCTCGAATTGGCAAATGTGCACGTTTTCAGCAATTGCGCGTTTCCTCAATCAGCTGCAGCACCAATAACAACAATTACAAGAACCACAACAACATAAACTGTTTAGCTTTTTATTTAACATTGCTGAGCACAGGTGGGCAACAGCAACAACAACAGCAACTCATTATTTTGCTCAGTGTATATTCTGCATTGTTGCATTGCTGCGCGTACGTTTTCTATTTAATGCTTTTGTTGTATATGTGTACGTGTGTGTGTGTGTGTGTCGTGTTGCGCTTTAATAACTTTATTCATTGTCATTCTCGTGTATACACAGCCAACAATATATGATTTCATGCTATTCAAAATGCGCAGTCAGCGTTGTCATTGCATACAACACACGCCACCAACAACAATTGCAGTTGTGCCACTTGCAAATTGAGTTGCATGCAACAACAAAAGCATAGCCAACAAAAGCAAAATGACCAACAAATCTTTTGACTACCAGCAGACACGACTCTTTAGCAACTTGTCTGGTCTCACTGACCGAACGCGCTTAAGGGGGTATTTTGATCTAAAATTTTGAAAAAATAAAACAATTTTTTATATGTTTTTGAAGTCCAAGCTTTTAAGTGTATGTGCCTGAAAGGGTTTTTCAAAATTCGAAGTAAATTCGGAGTTGTGCTGAACGAATCCTGGTTTTCGATCTTGTTGACATTATATCTCCACTTCTTATTATTCAAATTTTAAGCGAACCTTCTTTATATGTACCTCTATAGCCGGGAGCATGGATTTTGTAAAATAATCAGTTATACTATTTTTAAAAATTCGTGAGAGTTTAATTTTGGATTAAATATCAATAAATATTTTGTCAAAATTTAGGCTTTTAGATCAGAATACCGCCTTTACTTGGCTTTTTATCTAAGCTGCTACTGCTGCTGCTGTTGATGTTGATGATGATTATTGTTTCCTTGTTGGCAATAGTCAAGTCATTTCGCGCGCTACTTTAATGCGTTGATCTAAATCTAAACGACGGTCCAAGATTGCCACCATTTTGTTGCGCAAAGTTATGAGGCATAAAAGAGCGAGCGAGTGATATCTTGTGGCTGATAAAGCGTGAATTTATAGCAAAATGGAGTGACATTTTGTCAACGCGCAACTGAAGTGGCAACAACGACGACGGTGGCTAATCGTCTTGGCTAGGCTTGGCTTAACTTGTCGCAACTCAGGACTTGACAGTTGATTTTCTAGTTGGCTTAAATGCTGATGATCATGATGATGTTGATCAGTCAACTTGTTGCTTAAGTTTAAAGGCGCAAAAATGCAATAAAAACGTCTTCATTGAGATCATCGCTGACTGACTCTCGAGTGAGTGAGTGAGTGACTGAATGACTGATGTACGTATGAACAGTTAGACAGACAGACTGACAGTGATTACGATTGGTCTGCTTATACAAACAAGTGGGCAGCATTTAATAGTCGGCTCTTGCCATATTTGGCCTAAGACACATTTGGCATTTGGGTAAAAGTTGCTGGTAGCGTAAAATATATACATATCTTGTCTCAAGCGCAGCTGTTGTATTGCTTTCAATGTTGTTGTTGCTGTGACTCATAACAATACAGTCTTCTATATAATTTTAATGGTCGTAAACGCCCATTTTTGCATGCAATAATACATGAGTGACCAAAAATAGCCCAAGACAAAGGTTAGCAATGCAAAGCGCTACTAAAATAGTCACATTCTCACGCCCACGTATTTATTTTTGGACGCTTATTTTGAATATGCGCCGCGATACTTTTCTTTCTTCACTTTTCTTTGCTTTTCATACAAAGTTGTTTTATTTATTGTGCAACAAAATGAAATGCCATGCCATGCTGTGAACTTGTTGAAAGGAGGCCACTCGTTGTTGTTGTCGTTGTCTTTATTACTAAGAGCGCTGCCAATCTATAATTTGACGAAACTTTCATTGCAATTTTCCGCACAACAACAACAAACAATGCCGTTCATTTGAAACGCCACTGTGTTCGTGTTCTGATTTCACTTGTTTCAATTCCATACATTTAATTTTTGACCAAACATCGCCCACTGCCGGTATGCTTAGTTGTTGTTGTTGTAGTTGTTGCTGATGCTGATGCTTTTGCTGTTATGGGCAATTGAATCGTTGCAGAGAAAGGCAGCGACGTCAGCGACGTCAGCGTTAACGTTAACGTTGACGTCCACTTGGCGTGAAAATCTTACACTTGCTAAAAATAAATATACACAAAATTCACTGACTGTCTGAATTTGTTGTGCAAATAAATGTTTTATAAGCGCTTTTTTTTTTTGTTTTTGGTCAGACTTAATGTTGCTATTGCTATCGTTTCTGCTTCTTCACTAACATTCACTTGCTCAGTTGAAAAAAGTGCTAAATTTATTCATTTTTAAAAGAAAAAACTTTGTGGCTTTTTGCAAAAACAAAGAATTTAAAGCAAACAAAATTTGTCTCTACAATTGTAGTAAAAAAAAAATAGTAATGCTGCCAATAATGATTTGTTTTTCCATCATGTTATTCTTAATCATGGCTGAGATTGTTATAAATACTTATGACTCAAAATTTCTCATGAAAAACATTAGTCAAAGAAGTTATAAACACTTCTTTTCTTCTGCTGTTAAAACAAATCTCTCTCTGTCCTTCTTGGTTTGATTTAATGAAATTTTAACGAATATCGCTTGTGAGTTTTTGCTTAACATTTTGAAATAATTAGTAAATAAATTAAGTATGGTTACTCGATGGGTCTCCGGTTTACAACAGAACAAAGAATGTCTGCCTTTTCAAAACTTGACAAATATAACAAATCAAAAGTGGTTGAACATTCATTCATTATTTTTTGTTTTCAAACATGTACGATTTTCTTTAAGCACAATTATTTTTCTGATCAGAGCTGTATGTAGTTCGGTGCTATCCTCTTTATGCACAAACTCACCACGCTTTCTGCTCTCAACGCACACTCGCGTGCTCTACAAGAGTTCAGGTGTTTGTAAAAACAAATACACTCATAAGTCAGACGAAATTTATTAATAAACATTTTGCCGGTTTTTGCTGTTTATTTTAAGCGTGAAATAATTTTTCACTCCGTTATTTTTGTACAAAATAACACAACAAATTTTCATAAATATACAATTAATATTCTAATTGTTTTTGTTCACAGCACAAAACAACATTTATTTATTAATCACCATCATCTTTAAGCTTTAAACGCATGAGTCACTTTGGTTAGTTTAGATGAAAACCTTATCATTGACAAACCCACCCATGACGATAAGTTGTAAGGGTGAACCCCGAAATTGTGAAACTATAATAAAATTTAACACAAAAGCCGTTATTATATGTTGTTGTTGTTAATATATCTACGAAAAATATGATAATGAGAGAAATAAAAAATATATAAAAAATCACACTAAAAATAACAGATTTCAGTCATCGTTTGTTGTTTAGCACAACATTTTCTGATAACTATTTGCCAATAACAGATAATTCTTTTATCTGAGTATACGTGTGTGTATGTATGTGTGTGTTGCTTTTGTAACTTTTATCGCAACGCTGACGCCGAAACTCATCACTCATCAATTACTTCCGGTGTCACCAGTAATAATTACCTGTTCAATTAGCAGTTCTTAACACTAGGACTAATAACTTCAAGTGATACATAACCACTTAAGCCAACACCACCCATCACCCCTTTTACGTACATTTAAACAACTTACACTCATTTGCTCTCATTTACACATTTGTTACGCTCTGCGCGCGCTATCATTTAAAAAACAATAGTAGAACATTCTTCTTCTTTTAGCTGCCTGCGTTTCACGTATGTCTCTCGCTCGTTTGCTTGCTCTCTTTCTTTGACTACCGTCGCATACTCGCATACGTTACGTGCGCCGCGCTCAGCTGTTTTAGTTTATAACGAACGTTTGCTGAAGTCGAACGCATGATCGGTTGTTGCTACGAAATTGTTATTGCAAACAAACGACGTGTTTTATTTTGAAAAAAATTATTAACGAATTTCTTATTTAATTTTGTGAAAAATAAAAAAGAAAAATTAATTTTATTTTCGCGTTCAAGTCAAAAAAAAAAGGTGGAAAAAAATGTGCACGAATTTAAGCGTCGATTTATACAACTATTCTTTTGCTGCTGCTATCTCCTCTTCTTCTTCATTAATAAAATGTTAATGTGAGTCAATTGTTAGTGTTGCCGCTGCCTCACTCACTCTATTGCTTCTTCATCATCATCTTATTGCGAACGTCATTGCGCTTGCAGTGCGCGGGGGTGTTCGAACGCCAACGTCTTTACTGTCGCTGCCGCTGTTGTTTTTGTTGTTTTAGTTTCGACTTATAAATTATTTATTTATTTATTTATTTTGTATTTGCTTGATTAAAGTCTTAAATAAAGTGTGATTTCTTTCGACAAACAATGACAATAAAAACAACAAACGTGAAGAAACACAAAAGTGTATAAAGAATGCCTCAACATTTGTGTGTGTGTGTGTGTGTGTGTGTGTGTGTGTGTGTGTGTGTGTGTGTGTGTGTGTTTATATATTATGTATGTATTTGCTGGAGTGCGTTTTCCAATAAGAAAACAAAATAAACAGAAAAATCAACTTTTAGCTTATCGCTTCCAACATTATTATTGTTGTTGTTGCTGTGCTTTATCATTTATTTTATTGCCTCCGTTTTCTATTTTTTTTCGTAATGTGTAATTGTTGTTGTTTTTAGTGTTACTAATTGCATTTGCACGGATTTGAGTTAAAAAACAAAAATTACATTGAAAAAAAAAATGCAATTTGATTTTGTTTTCTAAAAAACAACAATTTTTTTATTTTTTTTAAATGTTTCCACCTTAATTGCGTTTAATTTTGTCGTCATTGTTGTTGTTGTTGTTATTGTTGTTGTTGTTGTTTATGTTGTGCTCTTAATGATTGGCACTTTAGGCGCTGCCAACTCGCTAATGATAACAATAAAAGTGAAATGAAAATCACAAACACAACAACAATGAAAACTTTTAAATTGCTGCAACAAAAACAACAACAACACCAATATACTAATTTTGTACTATAAAAACAAACATACATAATTTTGTAAGAAAAACACACACACACTCATGCATACCCATGCACATAACAGACAAAAATTGCTCTTGTGCATTAATTAAGGCAATTCAGACTTGAAGGCGCAAACTCCAATGAAGCAACTTCGACAGCAGCAGCGACGTCGACGTCAACGTCAACGTTGACGCCAACGACAAAAATGGAAAGTGATAAAGAGATGTGCGATGTGCGATGTGCAGCGGAAAAAGCAAAAGACAATAAAGAGTGAAAGAAAAAAAAACAACAAGAAAATCAATGGTGAAGTTTCATTCTGTCTGTGTATGTGTGTGTTTGATTTGCAAGTGTGATTCTGTGCCAGCTTCAATGACAGACACACTCGGCTTGCTTGCCACTAACGATGATCATCGTCATCATGATGTTGTTGATGATGTTATTTGCATAACCAAGCAATGAACCAATAACAACAACAACAACAAACAACTAAAGTTGACTTCATTCAAGTCAATGAAATCAAATGGAAACCAAAGCAAATCAACATCTGCAACATTTAGCGGTTTTTATATTGTGTCATACCCTACATTCGATATGAGTGTGCATTTGCATATTATAAGGTCTTAAAAGAAAATTTCTTGCGAAAAATTGTAACAAAATTGATTCATTATTTGTATTTTGGCACACTTTTCTGAAGTTACTTAAAAAACGTGCCAACAAATAACCAAAGGTTTTCAATTCTTTGATTTTATGTCTATAGAATAATATTGAGTCGCCTTGTTGCATGTTGTTTTCATGCTTGCCGTGTAGCGTATGCGTGCTTCGTTCAAGCCAAATTTGAATGTTTTTTTTTTGCTTATGCGAATTTTGATTTCGTTACGTGTGTTCATTTGATGACTTATTGTGGTTGTTGTTGTTGTTGTTGTCACCGGAAAAATGCGTAGAACTCTTGGGTGAAATGCGGGGTATGTGTGCGGTTTGTTCCACGTTCATGCAAAAACACGTTGTCTTGTGTTTTCGGTCGTTGTGTTTGTCGTTGTCGTCATCTTTGCCTTAATCGGTTTGCCACCCACTCGAAAAAATTGTATAAGACAGTAGAAAGAGAAGAAAACAAAAAAAAAATGGCATAATTTATAGCAAGATTTTCCGTCTGTCCACGACATACACCGCCGCCATCACCATCACCACCGACACCGCCATCAAGATCAACACACAGACTACGCGTGCTGGCGATGAGGTGAGATGATGCCCGAAGATGACTTTTGATGGCAATCATGATCGTAATGATGATGAAGATAATGTTGTCGTAGTCGTAGTCGTTGTCGTTGATTGACAAACTATAGGAAAACTGTTGTTAAAACTTGTTTTGCTGTTCGCTTTACTTATTTCATTTGAGTCAGCAAGAAAGTTAACTTTGTATCTAAATTTATTGGTTGGATAATGATAAAAATATATGTATATACAAACACATATTTTCGTGCAGTGTCGGTTGGCGTCATGCGCTGCTTTTAGCGGCAGCCGACAGTCGTTAGCAGCGAGTGATTCTACCTACACCTACGACCCAGAATCGCCGAATATGTCAACAGGTATTCTCGGATCTTGGTGTTGTTGTTGTTGTTATTTTTGTTGTTGTGTGCTCGCATGGGCAGAACAGAATAATTTATTATATTATTTTTTTTAAGATTTTATTTTTCTTATATATTTAGCAAAATAAACTATACGTTAAATATTTTTAAATACATATATTTTTTATTAATCATTTGTTTTTTTTTTTTAACGCCATTTGCGCATATGTTGTTATTGTTGCGGCCAACATGCGTGCGTGCGTGCGTCTGTGAACAACAAAAATATAGAAAAAAGGTTTAATTAAATGCCAACATGCGAAGTACAACAACATTTTAACGCCCTACACACGAAGCCATTCACTCACACACACACACACACATGAACGCTCAATCATTCATTTAAGCACGTTGAGTAGACAAACAAACAAAAGAGAGCGCAACTTTTAATTTTAAGAATAGTTGTATGTATGAGAAGGGGTGGTGGTGGTAATGGAATTAGTTGTTGTAAATGGTGGGTTTTGCTTTGTTTGATGACCTCGTCTTGGCTGACACTCATTTCGTCTCGCATAGCCCACCGCTAATGTGTATGTGTGTTTGTATGTATGTATGTGTGATAAAGTGAATTGTGTCAAGGGAATTAAGATTTCATGTTTCAAGCATTAAATCAAGTCAAATTAAATTAAATTAGTCAAGAATAAGAATATTACAAAGAAAAAAAAAAACACAGACAAAAACAATAGACAAGCGTTTTGCACTTGTAAGCTCAGAAAAGAACAAAAAGAAGAAAAACAAGTGAAAACGAACGTACGTTGGAAAGGGACATCATGTAATCGTACTGATATGTGCAAGCTGACGGAGTAAAGAGAGCTTTACTTTGCACGCTCATTAAAGTGAACACTGTTACTCTCCGCACAGTTCACAACACCAAGAACTCTATATGCACTTGCATTGCTTGTGTATGTCTAGCTCGCTCCTTCCCACGTCACACTGCAATGCGGTATCGTTTCCACTTGTTGTCTGTTTTAAGTTTTTTTCGTTTTTGTTGTTATGTATTTTCGATTCATTTTGGTTTTGTTTGTTGGCTGCTATTGACTCACATGTGGGAGTTTTGTGTTTCAGTGACGACCGCACACATGCCCACACATACGCATAAGCGCACGCACACGCAGGAACGTTATTTGGCCGTTGTTAAAATGAGGTTCACGTCCGACATTGAACTCGAAATGTCAAAAATTGTGTAGCTTTATATATATAAACAATTAAAAAGTGCTTTTTTTCTTGTTAAGTGTGAAACTATATTTTTGAGTGACAGTTTTTTGCCGCAGGCAAGCAAAAAAAAAAAAACAAAGAAATAAATAAGAACAATTGTGTTTGAATGTATTTGTATGTTGGTTTTTTTTTTTTTTGGCACACATATTAAACGGTATTTTATATTTCTCTTTCTTGAGTGCCTCAGGCGCCGCCACAAGGCAACTTGTATCGCTAATAAAGACATAATAAATTCGCTAATTGATTCGATTTGCTTTGCTCTTCTTCTTTTTCTTTGCAGACTTCAACCAAAGCAAGCAAAACGTTTATGAATTAGTAGTTCAACATTAGTTCCAGAGCGCAACTCATTCAACTTTAGAAGCATACACAACTACAACTCCAGAAGCAACAACAATAACAACTAACGATTTTTAGACTCTAGACTTTTTGTAAGCGGCAAACCTATTACGATCAAACAGCAAAAAAATGGTTGACTATTACACTGTTTTGGATATACCACGCACAGCCTCAGACAGTGAGGTGAAGAAGGCGTAAGTACTTAGTTAATGATTTCCTTCTTACATAATATGTATTTATCATTTTCAATGCTCACTTCTATAGCTATCGAAAACTTGCGCTAAAATGGCATCCCGATAAGAATCCCGATAATTTGGATGAGGCCAACAAACGTTTCCGTGAACTCAGCGAAGCTTATGAAGTGCTATCAGATGGTAAGTTCCAATGGGCATGGCTGTCCGCAGCTTACATACACACACATACATACATGTATAAATAGAAATCTGTATACACGCAAAACATTCTAGCAAATTGCCACACTGCGCTCTCTCTTTGGGCAATACGTACTCTTTTTTTTTTTTTTGTATCCTTATTAATTTTAAAAACGCAACTTAAACAATAAAAAAAAAAAATCAAAACCAAAAAAAACTCTCTTCAGACCGTAAGCGTAGAATCTATGACGCGCGGGCCACATTACATAAATCCAGCACGACAAGTCGCAGCAGCAGCTCCCGTTATGACAGCACCAGCAGCGGCGGTGGCGGCACAAATGGTTACTACTCTCGTTACCGTACGAGCAGCAGTGGTCATGGTCGCGACTATGATTTTGGCAGCGACTATTATCCCAGCTATGGTTCAACGAGTGCTGCAGGTTCCAAGCGTGGTAATCGCTATCAGGCATTCACCTTTCGTAATCTCTTTGAAGCGACACCATTCCACAAACTCTTTGGTAAAGCAAAAGCAAAAGCAAAAACTAAAACAAAAAGGCAACAGCGCCGCTGCTGTTTTGATTGCACGCCAAGTTCTTTTCGTTCGCTCGCTCGTTCGTTCGTTCTTTTTAATGACTACCAAAACACACACACACACATACAAATGCAAAAAACTGCATTGATTGCGCTCTTCATATGCTCCGCTGTACTAATACATGCATATTCAAGTTTAACTTTTGTTTGCGCCGCGCGACAACCAACAACAACATCATGTTCCATTCATTATCTCTCTCTCTCTCTCTCCGTTAATCCATCTTTGTCGCTCAATGCGCCGCTTGGCCAAATTTGTTTCATTGTTGTATTTTTTTATGTTGCTTATTGTTTAATTTTGTTTTATTTTTATTATCATTGTTGATTTTATTAATGTTATTGTTGTTGTTGTTAACTGCTGCGCTAGCTAACCCGCAGTAGCAAACCAGCGACTAATGACTATAAGCAACGGGTCCGCATTTCATGGTTTGCTAATCGTATTCTCCATGCTTCGTTACAGAGAAGAAGCGTCGCATCTATGATCAGTATGGCAAAGAGGGACTGCTCGGTGATCGTGGCCAGGGACGCTCGACGCGGCATCAGTACACACATGAGTTCGATGACTTTGATATCATGGGCGGTTTTCCGTTTGTGTTCCGACCGCCTGAGGAAGTTTTTCGTGAATTTTTCGGTGTGAATTCGCCATTTGCTGATTTCTTTAGAGGCAAGTCAATTATTTTTATTTACTAAATTGCCAGAGTGACAATAAATACTTAAACATGATGTACTTGCGTGCGTAGATGTCAACTTCCAACAGACAAACGGTGGCAGCTCTGGCAGCGGCCGACATGTTGGCCGTGGTCCACGCAATCATCATCATCACCATCAACATAAGATTGCAACACCATTTGGTGCGCCCATGCTCAACTATTCGATGATGGACTTCTTTATGCCCACAACTGGTTTCACCTCCTTCTCGACGATGGCCAATGGCAGCAGCAGTGGCCATTCAAGCGGCGCAAATGGCGCAGTGAAGCGTACGTCGACATCGACCGTTTTTGTGAATGGCAAAAAATTGATGACCAAACGGTAAGTTAATTAAAAAGTTCGCAATTTTAATAACAAAATGATGAAATTTATGCATTTACTACAGCGTCTTCGAGAATGGCAAGGAAACAATTTTCTCATATGAGAATGATGTCCTCAAATCAAAGACTGTGAATGGAGTTGCGCAAAAACTCTCTTCAATTACGAATTAATTTTGCTGAAATTGTAAAATTGGAAGGAAAAAAAAAAAAATAAGAAACAAAAGAAAATAAAATCCAAGTTGAAATCATAAGTAAAAAAAAACAAGAAATGAAAAAAAAAAGAATACTTATGTTTATACCTGAAACAAAAAACCTGCTGATGCAAAATGCAACAAAAACAACAGTAACCAACCAACAACAGCAAAAACAACAAACAAACAAACACAAAAGTCATAAATTTAAATTGCTTTGCGTACATAATAATAATTTAATAATTACTGCATTAGTTTTTAGTTAATATAATTATTGATAACATGATGATCATGATGATGATGATAATGATAAAATGATGATGTTGAATTGAATTTTGAATGATTGATTACGAATTGTCTTAACAGGCAAAATGAAGCGAATATAGGAAACGAAGAAGAAGCATGTGATGTGTGTAGAGTAAAATGCAAGCACCCCCTAGCCCCTTCGGACCAATGCCATTGGAATTGGTAAAATAGGGAATATCTTCAAGCGATCAATGTCATTTGGATGCAAAATTTTCAAGTGGTGTGTGCTGATGATAACAGAAACAAGATAAAAAAAAAAAAAAAAAAAACAACCAAAACATAAAACAAAAAACAAAAAAGTCTTTGCAAAATTATCGATAACAAAATTGTATTTTTTTATATTGTTTCGAAACTATTGAAAAAATAATAACAGCTTAAAAAAGGTTTTTTTTAAATTAAAACAATGAGAGAAAGCATTAAATTTCTTAATAATGATAATGATGAGTGCGTTATGCATTAGTGGTAGACATGAGAGGAAAAGAAAATGAAAGAAAGAGGGCGCGAAAAGCAAATAGCTTATTGATCTGATCGAGACTAGCAACTAGAATTTTAACTGTAATATGTATGTACTGTTAGTTAGACACTAAGTTTGCCACTATTTACTTACTAGTTGATAAAACGAAAGCAGCGTGCAAATTTGCCGAAGGAAATTGCGCCAAAATTTATTTCAAACACACACATTTTTGTGTAATGCGAGTAATTTATGAAATGCAGCGAGCGCACCAAAAACAAAAAAAAAAAAAAACAAATAGAAAAATAAAAGTATCAAGAAAATTATGTAAAATTACCATTAATAAACACATACAAACACACACACACCCATACACACATAAACAAAGAAAAAAAAAATAAGAAAAATTAAAATACATATTTCGTGCATAAAATGTTAATATTATGTAAAATTATCTTAAAACAATTTTGTATTAATTATGCGTAGTAGTCGTGTTTTCATTATGCTTAAGAATATTCTCACATAACCTAGAAAAGAAGAAAATATAACTGAAAAATGTGAAAACATTAATGCTGTTTTTGTAGAAATATTTCAATATGGCGTTGCTTTCAAACTGACTAATTTTTAAATGCTAACTGCCGAATCAATTTTGAATATGGCAACGCTGTGCCACTTTGTTAGTTTGCAGTTAACATGTGACTGACAGTTCTGCGTGGCAGCCCTGTCAATGGACGTAGTGAATGCGTTAGTGCGTCAGCTGTTCGATCTCTTTAATACGGGAGCCCTGTCCATAATGAAATAGCACAACTGCCCGTACAGTTTCTGCGGGCATTGAGCTAGCTAATACTATCTGCAATTTTTTTCCTTTTGCCTTTGTCTTCTTCTTTCAAAGACACAAAATTTGGTATTTTTTGACACAATTTTTGGCAATTTTATTGAAACGGCTCATTGCCTGCATTGTTTGTAGTAGACTTAGGTGAAGCTAGCAGTTATTTGGCGTGTGGCTATTCTTCTTCTTTTCTTTGTTTTGAGGAGCAAGTGTATCATTTTGACGCAAAAAGGGACCTTTTGATGACACTTGAAGTGACACAGCGTGTTCTCAGCGGCTGTTCTCGCAGAGTCTTGGAACTTAACCCCCGCGCGTATTTCCTCTTACTCTAACATTGCCGTATCGTGTGACGTGGTGAACGTGGAAAAAAGGAGAAGTCGCCGACTGAGCAAGAAATTAATAATAATTGTTACTTTACATAAAAGCAGTATACGGCATTAACAAAATTAAACGCATAATTAAATTAAATTAGCACACGCAACAACAACAACTCGCACTACGTAGGCAATTTTCTGCTGAAAGAAGAGTGAAAGAGAGAGAGGAGAGAGAACAAGTGAAAATAATGAAGCAATGAATAGTTAGAACACTGGAAAAATTCTTAATTTTTGTGTTGTCCATTTACTTATGATTTTCATTTCAAAACGAGGCGACACACGAAAAATTGATATCAATTGTGGTTTATATATATTTTGTATAAGAACCAACGTTCAACAATAACAAATAATAATAAGTGGAATATCTCAAGCGCTGCAAATCGAAGCGTGCAGCGAGCCAAGTAACGAAGATAAAAAAAAAATAGTGGCCTGCGACGATGATGAATGAGGACACAACAGCGACGTCGTCATCCAGTGGCGGCGCTAAGAAGTTCTTTATACGTTTGTCACAGGTATGCAAATCGTTCATAACAACAATAACAATGTATAGCGTTATATTAAATCTTTGCATTTATGCTTACAGATTTACCAATCCACGCTTGACAGTTGGACGCCACATGCGAGATTTCGCTGGATTGGAGCTGGTGTGCTTGTATTACTCTTCCTGCTACGCATATTCCTTAATCACGGATGGTATATAGTTTGCTATGCGCTCGGGATTTACCATCTCAACTTGTTCATTGCATTTTTGACACCAAAAATCGATCCAGAATTCGATCCCTATGAGAACGACGGTGAGTGACAGCATAGCACAGCGCAGCGCAACGCAGCAAAGCATTTAAAGAAATCAGGCCAAAGCCAGTCAATTGGTTGACCATACTGCTTATGTGTGTATGTGTACGTAGCAGCAGTTGCCCCGTTTTAAATTTGTATACATATCGATTTTTGTGCGCAGTGCATTAACGCGCTTTAAGCCAACTTTGTTAGCGCGCCTTGTGTTGCAAAGAAAACTTGTCAGTAGTGCACTTCACTTCGGCTACGCTGCATTATGTCTACACGACTGTTGTTGCTGCTGTGGCTACATGTATTTCGCTACAATTTAAAGCGGCCAAGTTTGTCAGCTCGCGTTCCGCAAAATTGCTCATGGTCGCCCTTCGCATGGAAACATGTGCTAAAATCAATAAAACAATTGTGATAATTGGTTATTATACTATAACAAGTATTTGAGAAGTGTGTATGTCGGCGACATATGATTAGATTAAAATTGTATATGTTACTCATTGTTGAGCCATGCATTAATCAAACGCATTGTGTCTTTCAGAGGAGGGCCCCAATCTGCCAACGCGCAACAACGAGGAATTCCGGCCTTTCATACGGCGATTGCCCGAGTTCAAATTCTGGCTATCAATTGCGAAGAGTACACTCATCGGATTGATATGTACATTCTTTGACTTCTTTAATGTGCCCGTATTTTGGCCCATACTTGTTATGTACTTTATAACGTTGTTCTGCATAACAATGAAGCGTCAAATCAAAGTGAGCAATTTCTTCTTGAATTTATGTAATAAAACTCAACATTAATTACGATTTTGTTTAAACTATTTTGCAGCATATGATCAAGTACAAGTATCTACCGTTTACGCGTAACAAACCGCGTTATCAACGTGTCGGTGAGCCATCGGTCAACTCAAAGTGACAATTAGCCGCACAGGCAACGCATATTGTAAGCGACAACAATGCGACTAAGGATATTAAGTCGCCATTAGCAACGGCAGGATTAATAGATACAGCAATGGCGTCGTCGTCATCATCAACAACGTCAACAGCAGCGTCATCTTCACCTAAATCAGCAACAACAACTGCAGCAGCGATAGCAACAACAAATGTAGCAAAACCACCGCAAATTATAAGCATTGAAGAATAAATGACAACAACAAAAACAAAATCAAAAATGAACTTGTAATGTCCAAAAAGGCGTTGCAAATGCGCTCTAGAATTTCTAGAAAAACTGCAACTCATTTTAATATGATTTGTAATTTGTTATGTTTTGTGTAGCATTCTTTAAACAATAACTGTATCTGTAGTCAAAGCTATTAGCGGGTTTCGTTAAACAAACGAACTCAAGTATCTGCCGTTTTATTTTCTTTTTGTAAACTGTCGTGCGATGTCTGTGCAAATAATTTCATAAATTGTTTATTATTATTACTTTCTTTTTCTATTTGTTGGTTTCGACTGAGCAAATTAACATACTTCAGGCATCTATTCAAATTTATAACATGTTTTATATACTAAACTAAACTAATTTGTCGATAGTTAGCATGTCACACTATCTTTAACATTTACATATGTACATACCCTTGTATATATGCATGAGTGTGTGTGTGTGTGTGTGTGTAATGCTAATTTGAATTGTATACATAGTTCGTTTATTAAAATATTGTTTAAAACTTTATTTTTAAAACAAGAATTGTTTCTATCCAAATACTAGCATATTATTTAAACATTCAAAAAACTAAACAAACGAAAACAAAATGCAAGTTAAGAATAACTTAATAATCGACATGTAGATGCTATGATTTTTTTATTTGTATTTAATTATTGCAATTTATTATTTTTGATTATTGTTTGTATGAACAGTAGAAATCTTTGAAAGTTTAGTATTTAATTTTTGGGTGCAAAAATAAATTATATATTAAATTTAGAGCACGGTGTATTTTTATTATTTTCACTTTTCACATTAATTATTTCACACATTGTTTAATAGCGCACTTAAACCATTAATTATTATTATTTTTTTGTTGTTTATAAACAAAACATTTAAGCACGTATGAAAAAAAAAGCAAAAACAATTCACTGTTATAGTTTAATGTTATTAAAATTTAAAGTTCAAAAGCCATGAGCAAACATAACTGCTCTTAAGTACGCTGCGCAGAGCATTTGTACTCTGTCGATTGTTGTTGATAAGACGCAAGTGTCGAAGCGATTACTAACAACCTATGTCACACTTTGGTACATTGATCTACAGACTGTATGTTGTTGCTGTAATAACTGCGTTCGCTGAGTACACATGCACCGAACTAAGCCATTGTAGGCCAAGCGGTTGAGTCAATATTACAGCAATGAATCCGGCGTTATCAGCTGGCGAGTTGATTAAGCGTCACAACAATTTTAACTGCTTTACAAGGCTTGTCAGACATTGTTGCTGTTGCTGTTGATAAATTTGTTTTTGTATATGAAAAAGTCAATCCACAGCGCACACATGGTAATAAAATTGAATGTACTCAAATCAAATGACTGAATCCGTTCGCTGTATGCGAGTGAGTGAATCGCTTATTGTGTGCTCAATAGAAGAGTCGCACTTTGATCACAAATGGGGGTCGCGGTGTGTGCAATGCCAAGTGCAAATGAGTGTGTGAAGAAAGTGTTGAAAGACCGTTATCAGTTTATGTGTGCAGATAGAAGGAGAGCGAGAGAGAGAGCTATTGTATTTGGATGACTGTCGATTAGCACTACGCGTTGTTGCTCGTCCACTTGGTCAGTTTTCTTGTTTCTTTGCTTTCGATCTTGATCTTCTGTATGTGTGGGTGTGTGTGTGTGTGAGAGTGAGCAGCGGAAATAAGCCGCGTGAGATTAGCATTTTTTCTAGTCTAAAGCCATCATTCAAAGCGAACAGTTCGTTTTGACTGCTTGTGTGATTCAAACGAATATTACATTTATTTATTAATATAATAATAAAATTAACCTTTTTATGTTAAATCAAAAACAATGACAAAATGGTTGAAGAGTTGCTAAAGTCTAATAAAGTAAATGGTATGGCGCAAAAACAGCTGCCAAGTGGTAAGTGTGGATTGCAAGTTCTTTGGCTCATACAAATGTATTATAATATGCCGTTGCATATATATAACTCGGAATACACCATTGGCAGATACAACTGCAACGGGCACAACCATGTCGCTTGAAGTGTCTACGGTTGAGCATTTTGTGCACCAGAAATTGGAGGCTTTGCGTGCCAGCATGTTGCGCGACTTTGAGCGACGCTTTTCGTGTATGGTGGATGAGCTAATGCAGGATTTGCGGCGTCATGAGTTGCAGACGCATGCGTTCCGCCATTTTGACAATAACGGTCAGACGTCGACACGTAATGATGTGCGTACATGGCATAATCGTCAGGCGGCAACAAGTAATGATGACGCCTCAGCGGCAGCAACAACAGTGACTTCAGCAACGTCGAGGGCACAGGTGACGCAAGATGTAATTGATAGTAAGACAGCGCCGTCAACTGCGACCGCGGCAGAGGGCGAAACGGCGGCGTCAAGAACGACTACGACACGTAAACGTCGCACGTTGCCTGAGAAAGTGTTCGTAGCGCGCGAATCCTATCTGACGGCGCTACTACAAGTAGATCACATGAAGACCATCTATCATATATTCTACATCATTTCGATCATGTTCCTCTTGAATGCCATGTGCTATGACTTCTTTGTGGAGGGCAGGTGCGTGTAGAATTTGCAGTTTGAGCGCCTTGTTGACTCAACTATATAAACGTGTTCATTTGCAGGATCAACTTTGGTATGGGCACCTTCAAATCGGGTCTCTTTCGCATACATTGGGTCTTTGGCGTTTGGCTGTTGGCGCATGTCTTTGTCTTTATGCTCTACTACGCCTTCAGTGGCTGGGCACATGTACGTTCCAAGCTCAAACCGAACAGTAAGTCTGTTATACCACACATTTGCCGCATGCCTAACCAACGCTCACTTGCAGGTAGCTTACGTCGCTTCTGGTCGCATAGCTGTCTTATCTTATACATCAGCTCACAGTTGGTTTTCAGCTATGTGACGTCAACGCTTTGTTTACGCTTCGATTTGCCATTTGTCTCCGCCTCCGTGTTGTTGCTCGAAAGCACACGTCTGCTCATGAAGATGCATGCCTTTGTGCGCTACAATACGCCACGTGTGCTGCAGGGTAAACTAAAGAGCGATGCTGACGCTGATGCTGACATTGACAGGAGCAAAGCCAGCCGACCGTATGTGCCGCCCTTCCGTTGCTATCTGTACTTCTTGTTTGCGCCGACGCTTGTCTACCGGGACAGCTATCCACGCACGACGCACATACGCTGGCAGTTTGCATTGAATCGCTTTCTGGAAGTTGTCGCTGTCGCTTTTCTCTACAGCTTCATACACGAGCGTCACATACGCGCACACTTTGGCAGCTTTGGGCGCGAGGAGATGAGCGCTTCGGTGCTGATAGTGAAGCTCTTTGGCATGATATTGCCAAGCGTGGTGATTTTCCTATGCGGCTTCTATCTAATATTGCATGCCTGGCTGAATTTCACATCGGAGCTGTTGCGCTTTGGCGATCGCATGTTCTACAAGGACTGGTGGACTTCGCACACGTATGATGCCTACTATCGCAACTGGAATGTTGTCGTGCACGATTGGCTGTATGAATATGTCTATAAGGATTTTTACATGCACGTCTTCAAGGGCTCCAAGGTGGCTGCTTCGCTGATGGTCTTTCTCATCTCGGCACTGGTGCATGAACAAGTGCTCGGCTTTGCTTTGCAACTCTTCTTTCCCGTCATGTTCGTCACGTTCGGCATTTTGGGCGTGGCACTTGTCTATCTAATGCGTAAAGCACCAAAGAACTTTGGCAATTTGTTCCTTTGGTTCTCATTGATATTCGGCAATGCAACGCTCATCTCGCTCTACAGCATGGAATACTATGCACGTCAGAATTGTCCGAGCGTTGTGTACGGCGATTGGCGTGATGCTGTCGTGCCTGCCGTTTGGAGTTGCTTTCGTGCGTGAGTCTTACATGCTACTTGCTTTTTAAATTAGTTATTTTCTCGTAGTTTTTATTATTAGTTTTACATTTTTTTATTAAATTCTTTTTTTTATTTTTTTTAAACGAATTTATGTCAATTAAGTCGTCGCCGCTGCTGTTAATGACAGCCAAATTGGCATTTGACTAACATCGAAAGTTTTTTATATTAATATTTGCGTTTCTAGCATTCATGTGCTGAACACATTTGCTTTTGGCATTTAACAGTAAAGCATTGAAAGGAATAAGAAAGAAAAAAAAAACGAACTAAATGTGTTGTGAGTTGATTAAACGGCGGCTTGATTGCTGCTCCGCACTATTGCCAACGTCCGCACGCCCACCCTCCGCACAAGCGCCTGCCATTGCTTGTTGCGTCGTTCGGTCGTTCAGTCTGTCTGTCCGTCTTTGTTCTTATCAATTAGCACAGCCCTTGTTTTGCTTTTTTTTTTTTGCTTTGGTGTTTTGTCTCATATTATTTCTGACTTTGTTTGCTGCCGGCCAATGTGTGAGAACGTACGCATTTGACTGCATGTGCGCACCGCAGATAAGACACGATTTCATCTAAGCCTTCTACCGTTTTCCAACACCGCCGCACCGCACCCCGCCTCTCGTCTTAACCACCGGCGTCGTATCATGTTTGCTGTTCTATGTTTCCGTTTGTTTTGTGCTTGATTGCCGTTTCCGTTCACATTTCCTGTCACATATCCTGCCACGTTGCACGACTTTCTGTCTGCCTGTCCGTCCGTCCGTGGGTCGGTCTGTCTGTGCGTCTGTCTGCTTTACCCCTAATTTCGATAACCTGTACGTGAGCGCGCGCGTTTTGCATAAATTCACAGGCAGGCAAATCTCGTCGATGGACGGACGGGCGGACGGAAGGCTCGGACGGACAGCACGGCACACGACAGGTTGCGCTCCCACGCTTAATTTTGCTATAGGAAGGGCGTGTGTGTCGCATGAGTTTGCATTTGCGTTTGCTCACACGCCAAAGCAAACAAACACTGCCAAATTTAAGCATACACACACACACACACACACACACACACATACATAGACAACAAGGCGCATTTAAGCGTTATCTTGGCAAAAAAAAAATGTGCGCGCATAAAAAGCGCAATAACAAAAACAAGTGTAAATAAAACAATTTCAGCGGCCGCAATGCAAGTTGTATACCCTACACAGGCCAACTTTACACTTAATAAAATGCAAAGTTGCCATATCGTTCATTACTCTAGTTATTCTTGCATAATTTAAGGTTATGTTTATTTTTCTTAAAATGCATGAGAGCAACATTATTTTGAAAAGTATATGTAAACAAGTGCATGTATAAGCGTATGAGTGTATGCGTGTGTGTGTGTGCTTAAATTGGACTTATCGTATGTGATGCTTGTTGTTGTTGTTCTTGTTGTTGTCGTTTATTGTTGTAGGCAGTCATTGTCATCATCATCATCGTAGTACTTGTCGCGGCCGTTGTTTTTGTTGTTTGTTGTTGTTGTTATTGTTGTGAAGCACTTGTTAAGTTGCTACATAAATTTACAATTGGCAATCCGTTTATGCTCTTTTACACACACACACACACACACACACACACGCGCGCGCACTCCTACACTCACGCAAGCACGGACGCAGGCAAAGTGTTTGGTTTGGCAAAAGCGTCGAGGAGTGTTTTGAGTTTCTATTTAAATGCGGGCTTGTTTTTTTTCCCGTCCTTTTTGCCTGACAGCACTCATGTAAGTGCGTGAATATATATATGTGTGTGTGCGTGTGTGTGTGTGCGTGTGTTTGGTTAATTTCGCTCGTTTTGTATGCGGCAGCACGCTTCGCTCTATGAAAAAGTATCTACGTAAATATTGCGGCATACGTTGAGTGCAACGACAGCGAAAAGCGGCAAAGGATCATGGCTAAAATTGTTGCCAACGAAAGTTGTTGTTGTTGTTGTTGCTTGTTTATTATTTTCCTTTGAGTTGTTGCGTATTTTTTTGCCATATAAAAGTTGTTGCCTTGCAGCGCGCATTCTTGCAAAATGTTGTTTATTTGTTTGCTTTTAGTTTGTAGCGTCGACGCAAAACACACACACACAAACACAAACGAAACAAAAAATATATATATATGTTTTAAATTACATTTGATTTGGCGCACTTCACTTCGGCTCAGCTCAGCTCAACTTCGTTCTAACGCTCTTCAAACTCTTTGGGCATTCATTTTAAGTATTTTAATAGAAGCATGTAAACAAACACACACACACACACACACACACATAAGCAAGCTTAGTGACAGCCTAAAATTATGCAAATAAGTGTGCGTGCGTATTTGATTATGTGTGTGTGTGAATTCCTGTTTGCGTGCAAATCATTCGACCGTAATTTTCTCCAACTAAAATGGAAAAAAAAACAAATAAAATGAAATTATACAATTGACATGTGTTAATGCTAATTTTTGTTCACATTCAATTTTTTTGTTTTTTTTTAAACAAAGTAATGTGAAAATTGCATGAAATTAAATTTATTATAGCATGCTTTTAAGCGCTTCTCTGACAATTTTTGACATTCAATGCATAGATTTACTTAGAAGGAAACGAGAGTATATTTATAATAATCTGCTTACAAACAGAGTGACCATTAAAACAAAAAATTGCGTATTTTGTTAGATGTTGAATTTTCTGTAGCATGCTTTTAAGCGCTGCTATGACTTGTGACATTTTTATGCAATAATTTCATAAAATTTCGAATATTTAAAGAAAGAAAGTGCGAAAAAAGTTTTTATAATAAAAAGTTGCTTACAAACAGAGTGACCATGTTAACAAAATTGTACGTGTGTGTTTTATATATTTATATATGCATGTGTGTGTGTGTTTGTGTGTGTGTGTGTTTGTACATAATTAGTTGCGCGCTGTGCAGACTTTTGTTGTTGGCTTTTTTGCTTGCTTGTTGTTATGTAAGTGTGTGTGTATTTTTTTAATAGCTTTGAATAATTACAGCGACAACATTTGTTTGACATTTTCCTGCACTAATGTTTCGACAATGTTGTTGTTGTTTTTTTTATTATTTTTTGTTTCTTGGTAAACGTGCTCATTCATCGGCAGGACACAGGACACACACATACACGTGCCAATTTTTGTTGTTATTGTTGTTGTGCGATGTGCGTGCGTGACCTGACAACGAAATGACGCTAAAGTGACCAACGGTCGCCGCCAAAAACTCTGTTTCAATGCAAACTTTTACGCCCACGCCCATGTCCATGCCCACACAACCTGAAACCACAACAACGACTGTTCAATGCCCAACACCAACAACAATAACAAGAACAACAACAGTTGAGTGAGTCGAGTCAGATCGAGTTGTTTTGTTGGCGTTATCATTGTCCAAAGGGGGTGGTGATTTAAGCACAAATGTCTGAGGTTGTCTGTATGTGTGTGTCATTGTTTGGCAGCATGTTTGCTCAAAAATTTTTGTGTTCTTTTGCAGCTGCGACACGACTATTTATTGTTTCAAAAACATCGCAACGAAAATGTCTGGTTTTGGTCGCAAATGCTTTGAGTGAATAATTTTTCTCCATTTTTTTTTTTTCATTTTCATTTTCGTTTGTTTTTGGCGTCATTTCGCCTTCCTGCTTTTGTCATGCTTATTTTTTTCACAACCACTGTCACACAGTACATCACTGCCAGGCCATCCACCCACAATTATGGCAATTTGTTCACAAGTGGCCGCCGCAACAATGATTTTGCAGCTGCGCTAAATAGTTTAAGAGGCCATTAGTCGTCCGTTATCGAAGGGGTGGGTGGTGATGTGAGGGGTACGATCGCCAAGAAGCGCCAAATTAAACAGACTTAAACATCACTGTAAGAATTTCGCATTTGATTGGCACGCTATTGTTATCTCACTCATGTCACACTTGCCTGCTCGCTTCAACGCATTTCTGTTGTATTTGATTTTTGAAATAAAAGTGTTTTTAAAATAAGTAAAAGTGGCAACATTTGTAATTGCATTTCATTATTCGATAGTTGCAGTAGTTGTTGTTGTTGCTGCCCTTCGTTATACAACAACAACAACAACGACAAAAACAAGGACAGCGACAGCAGCAAATGTTAAATGAATTTGATGCTTCGTTAAGCCTTCAATCGTTCGAACAGTAAACACAGCGTACAATAACAACAGCAAGCACAACAACAACAACAACGTCCGTACAGCATGAAGATGACAACATTTGCCGCTTTGTGTGCTGACGCCTTCTGGCAACGATTGATTCTTTTTATGCAACAATAAACGAGAAGAAGCAGAAGAAGAAGAAGCAAAGTGAAAATATACTGCAAAAATTAAATTAAAAATTATTTAATTACTGAAGCAAAAAGAACGACAACAACAGTCAACAACAGCAGCAGCAGCAGCAGCAACAACAACAACAACAAAGAAACACGTTGTCAGCATTTTTAACGCTTGTCAAAAGCAGACGTCAACTCTTAGTTTGCCTTTCGTTCGCCCGTTATGTTTATGTTGTTGATGGCAACGTTGGTAAGGGCGGGCTGGTGTAAGGTTCGCAGCAGTGTGGACGTAAAGACAGTAGTGTTGTTGGTTCAAGTTTCAAAAACAGAATGAAAAGTGTTGGTCAACTGTAAATAAAGGCAAAGAAATTACATATTTTACAAAAATAATTCACTATTTATTTATTGTATGCAAATGAGAAGCAAGCAAGCAAGTAAGCAAAAACAATTTGTACAAAATAACGCATGTTGATGGAACAACCGTTGGCGAATTGTGAGGGAAAGCAAAAACGTCAAGAAAGACAGCAGCGGCCGCAGCAGAAGCGACAAGCCAAATGCAATGCAAAGGCAGTGCGTGAGGGAGTGTGTGAGTGAGAGAGAGAGCAGTCAACAATGCTGCCGCAATGACGAATTTGTCTGCAGATGGCAGCACTGGCAGGCACTAAACAAAACGTCAAATGCACACGCAAGCACACACGAATGAGTGGGAGTGATATAGAAGGAGTGTATGTAGGTGAGATTGGGAACACATGGCTGCGTGAGTTGTTGTTTTTTGGAAGACGATAGGAAGAAGCAGCGGCAGCAACGAAAACACCACTTGGAAATGTTAACTAAAAGCACAGAAGGAAAATAAAAACAATAAAGAGTTGCTGTTAAGTAAAACAAAAACAATGAAGAATTCTTGATTAACGAAATTTAAATACATTTCTTTAAGTAAACAATTTCATTTAATGTTACTTTAGTAAAGAATTAATTAAATAAAGCAGAGAAGGAGTTATACTTTCCAATTGGGCTTTTGAAAACAACTTGTGGCTTTTGATAATGATGTGTTTGTATGTAGATAATGTAGGAGTCTGCAGAACAGCGGCGCACAGTGCTGCTGATATGTATTTGTGGAACGAAATAAGCCCCACAGACAAAAACAGTGGGAGCGTAATATCAACAACAACAACAACAGCAACAACCACAATTATAACAACAATAACAAAATCAAAGAATGCAAGCAATAGCTTTAGCTATAAATATGCATATACAAACACACACTCACCCACACACACACACAAGCACACATATGACAGACAGACGACAGACATACACAGAGGACGCCAAAAAAGCGACAGACAAGGACCCCCAAGCACGCACAAGCAGAAAATACAACGAACAACTGTGCTTATAAACTTATAAGCGAGTGAACGAACGAACGAACGGCCGTGCGAGTGAGCACGAGAGACGCGTACGTACGTACGTACGTACGTAGCAAGGCAACTGAGCGAGAGAAACCGTTATTAAAAGATTTTGAATACCTAATTATGAAAATGTCAGTCGCAAACGTTTTTCTCTCATTTTTCGGTTTTTTCTTCGTTTTTGTTTGTTTGACTAAAGAGGCAAATCATTATTAGCAATGTCGTTGTTGTTGTTGTTGTTGCAAAAGCACATACATATACACAATCATGCACGCTTGCCTGTGACGTTGTTGTTGTTATGTCAGTTACTATTACCAACATTCTTTTGTGTGGTTATTGTTGTTGGTGTTTTTGTTGTTGTTGTTGGCCTGGCATTTTTCGGAAAATATGAAAAATTCCATTTTCATGTCATTCAATTGAATTTCCATTTGAAAGTTTTTGCTACTGACTGTTTTTACTTGCCTTCCGTTTTTCTTTATTCTTTTTTCGCTTTTGTATGCGTTTGACTTTCTATTTTACTTAGTTTGCCTTTGTTGTTGTTGTTGTTGTTGCTTGTGATATTATTGGGTTCAGAGTTTGTTAGAAATTAATTGCCTATGGTGTTTATATGTATGCATAGAAATTGTTTGTGCTCACCATATCAGTGGCGTAGTCAGTAATGTGTTCTAGAAGTAACTCATAAAGTATGTGGGGTAAGCAAGGGTATATCGCCAATACGTTTAAACTTCAAGTAAGCAATTTTAATAAAGCAAATTACGTGTGGTTGTTACTCTAAATTTAGACCCCTCACCCCTTGTCACCACAGGGGTGGTGTTATTTGCCAAAGAACAGCTTATAACAAGTGAGATTTTTATTAAAATGTTTGAATACCTTTTTTCGCCTCGTGCGAATATGTAAGATTTGGCCAGACCCCTACCCCTTAACTCAACATATCAAATTGCATGCCTCTATTTATGAATTATGTTTTTGTCCTTGGGGGGAGAAGTCGAGGAGAGCGGCATCTTTTGCGGGAAACTTACTGAAAGAGTTAACTGATGTACAAACGTATGTACATATATATATTATATAAACCCCTTGCCTGCGCCACTGCTATTAATATCACCGTCTTTGCGCTGATGGCTGTTGTAATAGTTATGTGGTTATTGTTGTTGCTGTCACATGCATCTGATATGCTTTTATGAGACAGCATCAAAAGTCAACGCCAGCATTTTGCGGTTTCGGTTTTTCGATTATTTCTTTAATAGTTTTTTACTAAGATATTTTTTAAAACTTAAACTATAACTAAGCAATAACATTCGAACCAAGCTTTATTTTTTTTTTTAATCTGCCGCAAGGCCAAGGCAACGTTATGCCAACGGTTTTAAGCGCCTGTCGTTCACACTGGCCAAGCGAGCAACAGCGTTGCTGACACGCTGTCAAAAAGCAGCAGAGGCATCACTGGTGTCGTCGTCGTCTTTGTCGTTGACAATGGGCATGGTATGGTGTTGAAGTCATCACTTTAGCAAATGGCAAAATAACTGCAAAGCCTTGAAGTTTCACGACTGAGCGAGGGGTGGGGAGGGTGTGTAGAAAGCAAAGCTTGTTAGTCGGAAAGTCTGGCATTTGACAGTTTCTGGCTTTCAATTTGTTGTGTTTTAATGCCAACAACAATGGCGGCCAGTCTGAAATGGCGCAGTGTGAAAAAAAGACCAAGAAAAAGACGAAGAGGAAGAAGAAGAAGCAAAATAAAGTGTTTTACTCGTGTTAAATGAACGCCTTGCAGAGAAACCATGGGCGGTCCACTGTCGGTGTTGAAAGGTGACTCGTTCTCGACTGCAAACGAAGTGAGAAAATTGTGTCACAATTGCGGCGACAATTGAAAATGTCTTTATTTTGTATTTTGTTTTTTTTTTTTTTAACTCACTCAATTTCTCGTTGTACTTTCCATTGATCAACTCAAATTAAAGAGTTTTAAATTTCCTATAAAAGTCTAACGGTAGTATAAACTACTTTGCTATTGAACCGCGCATAAAACTTATAATTTTTTATGCTTAGATTTTTATAATATTTTCAGTTCATTATTCAAGTAATTTCTATCAAAAATCACTTCAAATAAGACATTTTTTTTTTAACCTTGAGTAGTTTATATTTTAATTCCTTCGTTTATGCACATTCCTTTACATAGACAATCCTTTGAATTCCAAGCGAAATTTTTGCATGTTGAAACCAATGATTTAATTTATTTTCTAACACTTTGCCAGCTGTCAGCACATTATCATTTTCGCGCCTTATCGTGCTGACTTGACTGCGCGGCGCACCGAGCAGCACTCAAGCGTGTTTAACCCGAAAAATGAAGTCAGATCGACTCATCAACGTTTGACGGTCGGTCGATTGTCAGAAAGGACTTGGGCCTTATTGTTAAATGCGCCAGACAAAGTTATCAACAGACGAAAGTAAGCAAACAGCAACAACAACTTCATTTGTTGGCCATCATGCCTTGAGCCAGGCCAACATGTAAGCAAGCAACCAGCAGCTTGCCATGCGCGCTTATTAGCTTTGGCCAGCAAAGGAAAAAAGAAGTAGAAGAAGAGAAACGAAGAAAAAAAAATAAAAATAAAATATATCAAGACCAGCAGGCACATGAACGAGCAAACAAGTTGATTGAGCGGGTGACAGAGGGCATGCTAGAGTGTTGTGTCTGGCTGTGTGTGTGTGTGTGTGTGTGAGAGCGTCGCATGAGTGCGTGAATGAATGCTGACTGAGCGCATAGTAAACAACTTCTTTATCGCCACGATACACGCCGCAATGGCAAATATAAACAACAACAACAGCAACTACAACAGGCGCTGCTTTAGTCACCGTTGCCGTGTACCTCAAGCATGTACGCGTCGGCAGCATCACTTTGTGCCGTGCTATGTGTTTATGGCACGCGCTGCCGCGTCTTTGTGGTATTGCGTGTGTGTGTGTGTGTGCGTGTGTGTGTGTGTCAGCTATCAGCATGGATTTTCAATAAATTCATTTTTATTGTGAAATTATTTAAGCTTTGCAAAATCAAATTGTATGAAATGCAAACATTTGCCAAAGCGCACATTTGTTCTTTGCGTATTTAAAAGCAAAAATTAATGCCTAATTTATGTGCGTGCCTCATGCCTCATGCCACACCGCAAGCTGCCCCACAACATATAAACGTACATACATACACCAATGTCACCTTCTTCTTTTCACTTTGTTTTGGTTTGTTTTTTTGTTTTTTTTCTAGCAAGTCAGCAGCAATTGCCGTGATTTCATTCAATTTGTCGCATCAGCAACACAAGTGGCAACAATAAAGCGCGGGCGGGGTGGCAGCATAAGGCACAGCAAATGTTCTCAGCCACTTGGCAGCATTTGTGCGTCCAAATTGTTGTGCTTGTTTTCATTTTATTTGCCAAGCTGTGTCGTCACACACACACACACACACACACACACACAGACGTACTGACGTTACTAAGGTTATTGCCCAACACGCCCGCCGCCACCCACTTTGGGTCGTTCATCGTCGTCGTTGCTGTGTCGTCATCTGAATCTGAGTCAGTGCCCAATTGTTGTTTGTATGAGAAAATCTCGCCTAATGGCATTTTACATTATTTGCCGCCTGGTGCTGCCACGGCCAACGTGTTGTGCCACCGTCTGTTGCCACTGGCTGGCATTGCTGCTTGCCGTTGGCCAACGTCGCGACGTGCCACTTCCTCAAAAGGACTTGCTGACAAAAAAATGTTATTCTTTAATATGTGGCACCCTTCTACAAGGCTTTCGGCACTTCGACATGAGACTTGTAGCACACAGTTTGAGCATCTCTGATTTTGAAACAATACTAATCTTTCATGATCCCGAGCGCAAGTAGAATGAAAATTGTATTTAAAAAACTTTTTGTGAAGTAATTAGGGGGTGGGGCGAAAATTGAAAATTTTATTTATCAAGTGCGAGTGCTGAATGAGATCCATTTTCCAGAGCAAAAACCGTCGATATGAAATACAAAATTTTCATTTCAAAAAAACCTTTTGTAACGACTTTCGCACAAAACGACACACAAATATGAACTAATGTTTTAATTATGGTTTTTATTTATTAAGTTCAATTTAGTTTGATTTTTTTTTAAATATAGTACAGATGTGTGTATATATCCATTTCATTTCCATCTCTTGATAATAAAAAAAAAATAATGAAAATAATAATTTAATTCTTATCGAAAAAGGAAACGAGAGTAAAAATAAGTTACTCGTGTTGTTTTTATTCGCTGTACATAGTGCAGTCAACACACATAGAAATAGGATCGTATACCTTGTAAGGTACGAGGGTCGTTCTTTAAGTACGCGTGTTTAATATAAAGACTTTTTTAGTTTTATTCAAATTAGTTTATTTTTATTATATACACTTTTCTCAATGTTGGTTTTTATTTCGCAACTTATCTTTTGTTTCTTTCCATATTCTTTCACAAATATGTTTCACTTTTGTAAATTTTGATCTCCAACGACATCCACAATCAAACAAGGGTATTAAATGAACGACCCTCGTTTGAAGCTGTCAGCATACAAGTGCAATTTCATACAATTCTTCAAGTCGCAAAATGTACAAATATGCTGATAACATTAATTGTACATAAACAGAAAACAAAAGTATTTGTTAGTTTGAACCTTGAACAAAGATCCAGCATCAAGATATTCACAAAATTGTTGTACTCACGTGGCTTTCGGCTCAAAAGAATCACTTGTGTTTTTTAACTTTGACTGGCATTTGAATGGCTGTAACTTCCGAACCTAAACAAAAATTGGAAAAGTATAAACTTAAATTTATAGATTGAAGTTTTAGATCACACCTTATTTAAACCTTAAAAAAAAAACTGGCCATTTTAAGACTATGTACCCCAATGGGACTTTTTTTTAAAGCTATCCTTATTTTAACTTCGATTTCGATCCCCTTTTTCTTTCGGAGTGATTTTCGTCTCAAACCCCAAAAAAGCATCTTTCCCAGATTCCAAATTTTGGAAATATTAATTCTTTTTTAGTATTAAGTTTACGAGTACATGTTATATTATCATTTATTACAAAATATAACCGTTCGAACACCAGGTGCAGACATACATGTGGTTCGGAAGTTACAGCCATTTAAATGCCAGTCAAAGTTCAAAAATACAAGTGGTTCTTTTAAGCTGAGAGCCACTGTACGTCTCTCCGGCGTAGTTGGAAGGCCACCCAACCAATTAACGAAAATTTCAACAATTATGTAGCGAACAAAAACAATAACAGCATAAAAGCTCAAGCTGTTTAACATGTTGAGTGTGTGTGTGTGTGTATGTGTGTTTTTTTGCTGGCAGACTGCGGTTGCCAAAGAAAAACGTGCACTCAAGGCACGCTCGCACCGGTTCCGGCGGCTGTTGGCTGACTGGCATAGCTAACCTCTCTGCGGCTCATACGCTAAACGACAACAGCAGCTGATGTTAATAGCCCAGCGGCCAAAATGCCGGCTGCTACTAACCACGCGCGGCTTGCACGCTGTTTTATGTACAGCAAAAGGAAGCTGCAAAGAAAAGGACTGGCAGCATGAGTAACAAACAAGTGAATGAGCGCCAGAGAAGAAGAGTGAGTAAAAGAGGCTTACGCGAATAGCTGTAGCAGTTGTTGTCTACATCGTTGTCGTTTGATAAGCAGCAGGCAAGTGAAGCGACGCAGGATGTGAAATACTTAAAGCAACGGTGTGTGTGTGTGTCTGGAACAGCTGTTTTTGAAAGGCATTCAAAATAAAATCGACAGCAACAACTGCAGCAGCAGCGACAGTCGTCGTCTTCGTGTACATTCTTTGCAAAGCATTTGTTTGTTTAGTCGCAATGTCAAGCCACACTAATTGCAGACTGCGCTTGCGCTCAGTATGCAACTAACATGTACACGAATGAGAGAGCGCACGAAAACAACAAAGGAGCAAAGCAAGCTTCGTGTTGTCAACGAAGTTTTACGAATAATACGACAAGCAATGCACGAAGCAGACAATGCGTTTTCTTTACTTATGGCTGCATTTCACATACGATTTGAACGTCCAACAGTGCGGACGTCGTCGTCGTCGTCATTGTCATCCGAAGCATATCATTTTTGAACTGTTGAACGGCGCGCTTATCCAAAGATCGCGGAAGTAAATCGTAAATTATGTTTGTCGGCACTGTGAGCGTACGTCGTCGTCGTGTCGGTCGCAACGAGTAAGAGTGTATACGAAGAAGAGCATAATACGAACGCAGCATTAGTTAGATCCGAATGAGTGTGTGCGGGGGTGTCGCACATTTTTCGCCTAAATGCCAAAGCATTCAGCCTCAGTGGCGCGCAACGTAACCGTTTTCAATCGTTTGCTATGCCATTCCATTCAGTGAGTCAGTCGCATGGCGTACGCCAAACGTGCCGGTTGTGCTTTCGCGTTTTCATATATGCGCATGATAAATGTTTTTCGCAAGTAAACAAAAATTAATATTGAAAACAGTTAGTTAAAGAACAACAAAACTCTATAAACAATTGACGAAAAAGTTTTTATCAAATTAACACAAACTAGTCAAACATTTGACTGTCGTATGACCAAAGATGAAATTTGTTTAAAAAGTGCACAAAACAAAAAAACTCAACTCAAAACTAATTATTGAAAAAAAATTAAAAGAAAACACTGAAAGAGGCGTGAATTTGCTGTGCGACAAAGCATCATTTTGTGGGTGTTTGTGTAACTGCGCTTTTTTCTGATAAGCAAAATAATTAAATAAACAAACAAATACAAATTGTTAAAAAAAAAAAAAAGTATCTTTTAACATGACATTGAAAATTGTCGCAAACAATAACTACAACGGCGCATGTTGAAGGGATTTAAAGTTTATGCTCAGCAAGTTGCAAGTATGGTAAGTTTGTGTTGCAACAATAACACGTTTTAATGCTTAAGTAAAAGTAAACCGGTCTTAGATACATTTTCTATGAAAGTTCGTTTGTATTTACAAAATCAATTTTCCTATACAAATCATTTGCCTGTTTGTGCGGCTTATTGAAATTCAAGCAAGTCTTTTTTGTTGTAACTTTTCTTATTGGCAGCGTTGCCAATGTGTGTTGCATGCAACACGACAACACATGTTGATTGTATTTGTTTGTCTGTTGTACGCTTAATACTTTTGTTTTTGTTGTTCGTGCTCATTGCTTTTGTATTGTGCGTGCAGATACATTTTGTACGCAATTCATGCGTCAACAGTTTGCAGGCATACAAATGTCATGCCATGCAATACAAAACTGTTCTGGTTTTCTGCCTCGCTGAGTTATTGTTTATCTGTGCGTTGTCTTCTGCTTCTACCCAACCAACCAACCAACCAAACAATCGACCAACATCATCATCATCATCATCATCAGCCAGCAACAAGAGCATGAAGTCGCTCTGGCAATTTGTATCTGCAAATGTACGCGTTGGCGTCTGTTTTTTATAACCACAAATGAAATTCACAAATGTTCGATGCTTTTCTTTTTCTCTACTATTCTAATCTAAATATTGTTGGCGCGTTCTAATGTAAATTCAAGTGTTTGGCACAAGTGTCAAGTATACTACAATAAACACAACTTCTTCGCACGCATAATTCTCGCTCTCTGTGTGTGTGCGTGTGTGTGTGTGTGTGCTTGTTTATATTTGTTTTTGCGTTTAGATTTGTTGCTAAATGTGCGTTTTATGCGTTATTGCAACATTTTTCTGCTGATTGTTGTAAAATTCATAACTTTCATCAACTTTGACTTCGTTGACGCTCAATTGATAATTTGCCATGTGGCAAGTGGCATGTGGCATGCGACAAATGCAGGCGATAAAATGCCATTGGTCATAAATTAAAAAATGACAGGCGTTGCAAAAGAAACAAAAAAAAAATAAAAACTAACGGCAAAAAGATACGCAATACAACAACAAAATAGCTAGTGTTGTTGTTGTTGTTGTTGTATGCTGTCAGTTACACGTGCAAAATTATGAATTTTTTCTTTAGCCAACTTGATGTTCTTGTCGTACTCATGCAGCTTGTCCAGCGTTGCTTGATAAATAATGAATGAGTGAATGAATAAATGAATGAATGAATGAATGAGTAACTCAGTGAATTGTTGGCATTTCCGCTTCCTTTTTGCTATGTTGTTGTTGTTGTTGTTGTTATTGCTGCTCATAATGACAACTGACATCGACACGTCTGTTTCTGATGATGCCGACACAACGTTTGTCACATGCACGCACGGACGCACACACACACACACACACACACAGACACACATGAAATTCATCTGTTCATAATTGCAGTAAATATGAACAATTTAAAGCGCCGCCAAAAGAACGCACAAAACTTTTGGCAATGAAAAAAACACGGCTGCACATTAATAACAATAACAACAACAACAACAAATATTGGTAGCAGATACTTTTGCTGTCATAGAATGTATCTGAATGTTGCATACATGTATTGGCGCTGTTGTTGTCTGTTGACTGACCTAGCCACGGCAGCTGTTTTTGTCTGCTTCATTTTATTGTTGTTTTTGTTGTTGTTGTTGTTGTTGTAGACGCAATATGTTTTATATATAATTCGTAATAAGCAAAGCCAACAACAACAAAACCAATAATAATAATATTTAAACGAAAATATATGTATACATATATATGTATATATATTTTAATTCATCTCACTTCTTTTGGCTCATTCAAACAGCTGCTGCCGCTGTTATGCCCCCAATTACACTTCTCTACACCTTGCCATGCCTTTAATCGTTTGTATCTTTTGCCAGTCGCAACTGTCTTCATTATTGTAACGTTGTATGAATTTCCACTATTTGTGTGTGTGTGTGTGTGTGCGTGTGTGTGTGTGTTGGCGACACCTGCATAAACATTTCAACAGCTTGCGACAAGTATTCATCAGATCTTTTACTAAATGCCGTCGTTGTCGTCGCAGTCGCTTTCTGTGCCACCTTTTTTACTCAAAGCTATTGGGAAATAATATAATAATTGGCAAAACACAAAAAGGGAGATTATTGAAACAAATGACAAACCAAATAATCAAGTGAGATAATAAACATAATTAATAAGTAAGGCGCATTTTGCAAGAGCAGTTGCTTAAACTAACAAATATTTGCACAACTGAGATACTTTTAACACTTAGTTTTTTAATAGTTTGTTCAAACTTTTTGTCAGACCTTGAAATTATTAACAGTTTGGTCTTTTCTCTGAAATTCATACCGCTTCTTTGGCTAATTTTTGTTGGATCATTACTTGTACGTCTGCCTTTCTTGAATTGTCTACAGTAAAGCTCTATATATTTAATTTTTGTTTTGTGTGTCTGCTGAATTATTACTGTATACATTAATTTTTTTAAGACGGAAGAATTCTGTATAAAAGTCCGTCAAAAATTCAATATTCTGTTTTAATTCTATCAAAGTTTTTATCTGCAATTTTTTACTAGAACATCTTTTGGGTTACCAATTTCTAGATCAGTTGAAATTCATGGATTAATATTTTCTTGAGATTGGTGTGGTTTAACTTGTCTGACTTTATACGAATTTCAATTATTGAAATTTTAAAGCGGTCTTGAAACATTCAGAAAAATTATATTCAAAACACCGATGCATTAAATTTTATGGTTTCCTCAGAAAACCCAGAAAAATTGATCTGTAAATAATTTATGAAAAATTATCTGTCATCCTTAAAGACTTTGCGTACCTTAACACTTCAGTTTCCTTTCTGTTTATAGTTTTCTCTTTGTTTTCTAAAAACTTACTTTGACACGCCTTGAAATTTGTTGAATTAATTGGAATTGCCATGTTTTAATGTTCCTTACTTTTCTTCTAACGACACCCTATGTTACATACAGGCAGACGATACATACGCCAACTAAGCATTCGAGCTCAATGATCATGGTTGAGTGTTCAATTGGCATATGCGTCTTGTGCTCTCGTATAACATAGGCGCACTAAAACGAACTTTAGAGTATAATATGCTTTGAAAGGTGGTAATATTGAAGAACTTCGCAATAAATTTTGTTATTATTGACGATAGAGAAGAAAAACTAATGAAAGTCAGCGTTTAGCCTTGAGTACAAGCATTTTGAAATTTGTATCTCCAATTGTTTATTCGTGCGCATTTATGGTTAATTTCATACAAAAAACAACAACGTTTCTTCTATTTTTTTTTGCTCTCTAAGCCTAATAACTCTAATAAGCCCAATCAATTTTGTAGTAATTAGTTTAAATAATTAAACGGCACATTGACTACTGACAGCTTGAGTGCCTCAAACGACGTCCTTGATGTGCAGACAGACACGTGGACAAGTGGGCGTACAATTGGTGGCATTGCTGTGCACTAGCTGACAGCCTGACAGTCTGTCTGTCTTTCTGTCTGTTCAAATTACTCCATTTTGTTGTACAATTTTATTGCATTAACGATTAAATGCATTCGTGTATGGCAGCTTTTTGACAGCTCTGCTCGTTGTTGCTGTTGTTTCTGTTGTTGTTAAAGGTTAGCAAACTAATAACGCAATGCAGGTGGACAAGCAGCAACAACAACAACAACAATGTTAAATTGGCATTGTTGGAAAAGCGCTGCTAATCTGCAATATGACAAATGCACCTGTTTCACTTTTGGGAAATTGTAAATTAGCGGAAAACCTATGCCAAACACACACACTCACACACACATAAGCACAAATGTCATGAGACCGCGCATTATATAACGAATGGTATAAAGGCAAAGGAGATACTTTAATAGCTCAGCGATTTTGTTTGAGTTTTGTGTCATGGCCTTTTTTTCTGTGCTTTCAAAGCGATTTCACTTTTTACAATTGGGAAATTCACATTAACGAATCAATTTCAAAATGACATTTGCATGATTTGAATTTATATATATTTTTTCATATTTTCAAAAGCTGTAATATTTTCAAAACTTTAAATTTTCATTTAATAAAAATGAAACTATTAAAAAACGACAATATTATATACGCTTATGTTAAGCAGCGGCGCTTTGCATTTACGACACACGAGCAGTCGAACTTCGTCTATGCATACAATGCTAGGCCGCCGTATATGGCGGTGTGGCCATTGTTAACATAAGAGTATACAATTTTGTTAATTTTTGATTTTTTTATTTTCACTTGTTTTTCGATGTTTTCAACGAATATCGGAACTTTGGCTGACTCCTGCCATTAGTGACTGACTGACATTAGTAAAACATGCCTCACGCCAATCACGCTACTCACGGCTGTCACGGCTCAACTAAAGTTTTTCTTTCTTTTTCTTTTTCCTTTTCCTTTTCCCTTTTATTTTTTTTTGGTATTTGGCATATTTAATTAGCATTGTAAGCAACACGTGCAACGTCGAATGAGTTGAGTGAGTGAGCACGTTGAACATTGAACATTTGTCATAATGAAGACGCCCGTTTGCCGTCATGATGATGAAAATGAAAATGGTCGCACATTTTACAGTCTGGCAGCACGCAATAATTGCATGTTTGACGCCACGTCGGTTGATTTGAACAAAAACACACAAAACACATATTCGACGACTCATCAGTCAGGCGGACAGGCGGACATGCCACGCCTTTGCTCAAGCCAAATGTAAGCTCATCCATTCATGTATACATTCATTCATTCATTTATCAAACCATCAATCAATCAGTCTGTCGCTAAATTCGTCTGTCCGCCAGTCTGTCTGTCTGTCTGTCTGTGTGTTTGTCTGCCAGTCTGTGAGTCAGTTCGTGTTTTCAGCCATCAAAGTGATTAGCAATTTTCACAGGTGTAAACGCGTCGTCTTTGTTTTTTTTTATTCTTTTTTCCAGCTGTGCTATTAGCCAAGACTTTGCCTCAAGTTTTCAATTAGAAAATACGCTAAGCCTGTGTGTGTGTGTGTGTGTGTGTTGTGGGTGACAAAGGGGCGGCAGCAGCGAGCAGAAGTTTGGCGACAATGACTAATGATGCGCAATTTCGTCATTGACGTATAAGATGAAGACGACAACGCAGGTGGAAAAGCAACAAAAACACTAACATTAACAGCAACAACAAAAACAACAACGAAACGGAAATATACAAAGCAGCAGACATGCGAAGAGTATAGAAGAGAAAACTTCGGAAATTAAGCTTAAAATTGAAGAGGAGTAAAACGGAAAACGAAAAAGTTGCATGCGATTTTTTTTATATTTGAAATGTGTCATGCAATAAGTGTGAGTCACTTTGCGTGTGTGTATGAGTGTGTCTGTCTATCGGTGAGGCACGCGCCATTTCTATATGAAAGCAAAGCTTCCAATTAAGCTGAAAACTAAACAAGACTGAAAATAAACACACACACACACACACACATACATTTATATATGTATATACATTTGTATATACAGACAGACAAGAGTGGAAAACGCTTATCTGCAAATGTCAGGCTGACATTTGAAGTGCGGCAAAAGGCAACAACAAAAACAAAAACAACAACAACAACGAAACAACAATAAAATAAAAATCGAGCATATTCAAACAAAATCATGGCATCAACAGCAATGGAAAAACCGAAATGAAAAGGGCAAAAAAAAAAAAAAGCAAATTAAAAAAAGCAAAAAAAGAAAATATATTTTTTGAAAAAAGCAAATCAGCGAAAAGAGCGCGAAAACGTCACAAACAGGCGCTGAGCAAATGCTTTTCCACGTCTCTGTGTGTGTGTGTGTGAGTGAGGTATTTTCCACTGTCTGCATGTTTGTTGTTGTTGTTTTTGTTGTGCGCCACAATTTAATCGAAAAACTCAAAAAAACGTTCAAATTTTGTATTTTCTTAGTATTATTATTATTTTTGCTCTTTCACTTTTTTCCGTGCACAATTCGTTGTTGTTGTTGTTGTTGTTGTTGTAGTTGGCTGCCGCTGCTGCAAGTGGCAGCTTATTATAAAAAAAGGCAAAGCGACGCGTGCATTTTCGAGACGGCAAAGAAAATTGCGCTAAATTTCACCGGAAAAATAGTGGAAAACAAAAGAAAAACAAACAAAAAAAAAAATAAATTACTTTTTGCTTTTGTGCTTTGAACAAAATACAAAAAACAAAAAATAAATAATAACATAAAAAAAAATTATAAAAATATATAGCTATTAAGAAGTAATCTTCAGTCTCTTTGGAGCTTGGATACTCTTGACGTTCATCTTGGCACGCCCATTTTATCAATGGGCTTTCATTTTTTTGTATCTGAATAGACTTTATATCAATTGTATATTGTATTGGCTCACTTAGAAGATTAGTGTGAAATTTTAAGACATTTGTTTAAGAAAAAAACGATTTTTTTTTATATAAGCAATTAAATCTGTTCAAGATCCTCTATGGGAGACAGCAGTTATAAAGATCAGATCTTAATGACGATTTTCATAAATTGTGTTTGTGTAAATAATATTGAATTTTTGTAGGCCGAATTCACTCCTCCAAGCTCTTGGTCGAATTTTAACAAACACCCTTTCCATCTCACGTTAGATTTTACTTAAAATTTGGGAAAAAAAAATTTGTAAATTCATGAACTTCAAATTGACATGGAATATTTTATGGCACCCTGAGACTTGGCTTAAAATTTGGAATACAGTACAACCCCGATAAGACAGACAATTAGGTGGCCGAATTTCCGCGATGTCCGAATTATAAAGACTGTACTGTTATTATAAAAATAATAAACTATAATATTGACATGGGATTGTTAACGACCGACATTCACTTTGGTGAAGCTTCGACTCAATCCTCCCACCGTCTTGAACGTCCCCTTGCCTGTTTGAGGTGTGTTACAAACCTCGTGAGGAAATTGATATGCTATTCATTGCTTGAAGAGTACAAATACATTTGTCGAGTATGACAAGGCAACATTTTTTCAACAAAAATATTTTCTGTTAATGTTTTGATGAATTTTTTTTGTTCCTTCGATTTCTTGTGTGGAAAAGTGTTGTATTGCATGCCATAAGAAACATAAATGAGCAGTTCAGAGAACGTTCAACTCCGTTTTGTTACGTACTTTCTTTTGGTTTATACGAATTCATTCAAAGTTGAAAAACTTCATTATTGAATAATTTTTCTTATTTGCAATTGAATTTTATTTTAAATACGCCAACAGTACAACAACAACAACAACAACAACAACGGCAATAAGAGCAGTCCAGCAGTGCAAACTGAACTGATCGCCTTCATTCACTTTAGGCTCAGTCGTCGGCTGGCAAGCGCCCAAAATGTCTGGCAAAGCAGTGATTTTCCTTATGTTCGCTGCCGTTTTTCCAAGCATTTTTGTTGCTATCTCTTTCTCGCTGCTCTTTATCTTCATCGTTGTACTTATACTTGTATTTTGTTTTGCCGGTCGCTTAAAAGTTTTTTTCTTGTTCTGAGTTGTGTTGTTGTTGTTGTTGTTATTCGTTTTTCGTTTGTACGTTTTTGTCTTAGTTGGCAGCAGCTGTCGGTGCCACAATATTTCTTATTTCCGAGTGCCAGATGAAACGCAGATGCTTGAAAATCCCAGCAAGCAATCCATGAACCCCCGCCTGGACCACTGCCGCGTGTGCTGCTCATTGAGTGACTGTATGTGTGTGTGTGTGTGTGAGTGTGTGTGTGAGTGTGCCTGTTTGAAATGAAGTGTCTGAAACAGATTCGACTTGTTTCTCGTACAAAGCGAAACACAAGCAACAACAAAAATTTCAACAAAAAAAAAAAACAACAATGCAAAAAGAAAAAGTATGGAAAAACAATTGCTGCAAACTAAGAAAAATGATTTCGTTTGCTAAAAAACACACACACACACACACACACATGCGACAGATGAGTTTGAGCGAAGGCGAGCGGCGTGCAAAACTAAAGCCGAGAGTCCAAAAAAAGAAATAAATAAATCCAAAAACACATTACAATCGGACAAGACGCGAACACTTGCGCTGAGAGTGAGCAGTAAGTGAATGAGTGCATGTGTGTGTTTGTATGTATGTACATGAACGGCACTTGCCATCAGTTGGAACATGAAAGAATGGGAAAAAAAAAAATCAAAAAATTATTATAAAAAACCGTTTGCTGATGCTGCTGACGACGCTGCTGCGCCGTTGCCACTGTTCAATGTTCGCATCAGCTGTGTGTTGCTGCTGCGCTGCTCTTCGTCAGCCTCTTCCATTTCCATTGTCTTTCCTTTGATTTTTGTTGTTGTTGTTGTTGTTTTTCCTTGGCACTGTAGTTATTGCGACGCTTCGTCTTCACTTCATGGCACTCGTCATCAAGTTGAAGTGTCGCATGTGTTTCTGCCATTTCAAGTGCTCAAGTGAGCCTCTCACTCATACTCTCTTCTCTTTGCTCGTTTGCGTTTTCTTATGCGCCATGTGCTGTTGCTGTTGTTGTTGTTGTTTTTGTTGTTGTTTTTCTTCATCTCTTGGTCTCTGCAGTTTTTTTTTGTTTTTGTCATTGCCCTTTGCCATATTGCTCGCTGCGTTTGGTCCGAGGCAATTCCTCTTGCTCAAATGTCATTACAGGCACTTTAACTGAAGCTGTTTCGTTAGTGTGTTACTGTTGCTCTTATTGTTTTTGTATCTGTTGTTGTTGTTGTTGTTGTTGCATTACTATCGCCAATTGTGCTCAGTTGGCAAACTTCAGTTGTTTGCTATGCTTTGCTGACGATTGTAGTTTTGTTGCTTGGCGACATATTGAAACGAGATGCTGTCGCCAACGCATGCTTGCCTACTTTTTCTATTACCCGTACACGCACTCCTTCTCTCTTTCCTTCTTTCTTTCTTTGCTTTTCGTGTCAATTTGTCGTTGGCAAAGTGTGTGTGTGTGTGTGTGTGTGTGCAAATTGAATTGGAATTTGCCGTGCTGAGTTTGAATTGCTGCTTGTCTCGTGTCTCGTTTCGGTTTACATTTGTGCCGGTGAAGAAGAAGGTGTTTGCAGCCGTTGCACGCTCGCAAAGCGCAGCTGTTACCACTTGCTCGTCGTCTATGTGACGTTGTGCTGTAGAACAAGAGGCACTGCCCAGAGGGGAGTTGATTGTGCGCAAAAGTGTTGCAGCTGCGCCTAATGACTTTGAAAGTTCTCGCACTTGTATTTGTGTACATATTTTTATTGTAACTGTGTTAGTGTGCGTGCTTTTGAAGCATTTAAACTTTTGCGTCAAGTTTTGCATATTGCATTGCATTGCTGATTTTATTTTGGCAAAATGTCGTGTATTGCATATTAAAGTATTTCATTTAATAAATAAAAAAAAAAAAACATATTCGTATAATTAAGCATATTTTGTGTTATTGTCGTTGTATTTTTTTCGGCTTAATTGCCTGGCAATTAAAGTGGGAAAATCTCAGCGTAAGCTTTGAACAGCTGCGCTAACTCGCACATTAAATCAATTGTGTAAATTTACTTTTATTTGATGTCTAATTAGAAAGCTAATGTTTGTTGCATGATTTGTGTTTATTGCAGGAGTTTAGCATTAACGTTAATTAGTGCGACGCAACGCAGCAACGTGCCACACATCAAGTCGATACATTAACTGCCAAGCAAAGAATTTGTGGAAAAAAGTCACTAATTAATCATAAAAAAAGTTCGGTTATATCGACTACAAGCCACACTGCCCCAATAAGTTAGTTTGGCTTTGAAAATTAGTTAGTTTTATTAATAACACATATGTTACACATCGCCATACTGCACATAAAGCAAGTCAGCACTGAGCAATGTAGTCGTTGATAAGCATTCATATTTGATGTGAAGAATTTTTTATTAATTGTTCTTATGTAACTTAGTAGTATATGGGACTTACGGCACTTCAGCATTTACGAATGTAAACTTTGAGTCTCAATTCTTTCTTGTCGTGCGCAATTTTTATTAATTACTCCTATACTACTCATTGCTATACCTCACATATATCGCTTCAGCACTAAGCAATGTAGACATTGAGTATGAATGCCAATTTGCCGTGAAAATCGTTATAAATTGCTCCTATGTTACATAGCATTACACCGTACATACAGCAATTCAGCATTTACCAACGGAGACAATGTTGTCTGAATGCTAATTTGCTATACGTGCGGTATGTTATATACCATACATAAGTCACATGTTGGCAACATGTTTGAAAAAAGTATGTTAAGTGATAACGATAGGTGGCGGGGACGCGAGGGTTTGATTGGATCGCCGCTGTGTGGCCATCAGCAGCACCTGCTGTCATTCGCATATTTTAATTGAATGTAAGCAGAAATGCGCCACAAAAGAACAAACAAAAAAAAACGAAAAGAATTTTAGCAAAGCTGAAAAAAAAGAGAGAAACATGTGTCTGCCACAGACAACAACAACAGCAGGAGCAGCATCAAATGTGCCACGTGCCAGCATGTGTTGTTGCCACTGCCGGTGGCAGACATGTTGGCAACACACGAGGCCAAAAATGACGCACCAACCACAGCAACAACAACAACTACAACAACAAGAACGAACAGCAGTTAACGTTGCCACACCTGCCATGTGCTCATTGTTGTTTTTGCAACATTTTGCTTGCAACAATCGAATAATAAGCAAAAAAAAGATGCATTATTTATTTGCCGCATAACTGACAGACAGCAATTGCAATTGCAGCATGTTGCAAATGCTTATGAAAATGTTGTTGTTATGTGTATGCTGCTGCTTTCTTATTAGAATGTCGGTGTTGTTGTTGCCGCTGACGCTGTGAAATTGCATGTGGTTGCAGCTGTGCCACATCAGCTGCATGCCACAACTGTCAGCTGCCATTGCCACTGCTGTTGTTGTCGCTCTTGTTGTTGTGTTGTGTTGTTGCTCTTGTGGCTGTTGTTGCCATTCAAACGTAATTTTGTGGCATTAGAATGGGTTACATGCGGCACATGTGGCATGTCACTGCTGCTATGAAACAGCTGCGCTCACAGAACAGGCATGTTGCACTTGCATGTTGTCACTGAATTTATGAACTTGAACTTCTTTATGAGCTGTCAATAAACTACCAACTTGCTGCGTTTGTTGTTGTTGTTGTTGCTGACAATAATAAAAAATCGGAGTTTGAAATAACCCAGAAGGAATAAAAGGAACACCTTGACCAAAATGCCTTCCCAATAAGAAAATGAGAATGCCTTGAGGAAAGAAGGTTTCTATAATGCCTTGTTTTAAAGCTCAAAGTGAAACGTTTGCCTTTGAAGGTGTTTTGAAGGAAGCATGGAAAGATTTTTATGTCATCAAGTTTGAGCTGAAAAATTGGATTTTCAATCGCACCCTTCTAAAACCCCTTCGTTAATAACGAACTTTCCGCACATTTTAAAAAGCGTGAAGGGAAGGGTTGATTAGTGAGATGGACTCGGTATTTGGAAATATTAGAACATTCTCAAGCCCTTCATTTAGAAGTGAAGTGAGAAGGGCCACCTTATTTTGGAAGTTTGGCGAAGAAGCTAGCAATGCTAAAGGCCTTCAAAAAGAGGACACAACTGTGTAAAAGGAAATTAGACAGGTAATGTTTAAGCAAGTACTGACAAAATGCCTGCCGAATGCCTTGTGAAGCGTTTCAATGTGCTTCTGGAAAGTTTTATAACTCAAAATACACACACACACACACACATGTTGTTGCATGTTCATGTCAATTCAACCGCAGCAACGGTAATAGATACTTACGCACGTGGGCCGTGTGCCGTGTGTGTGTGTGTGGCAACATCATTATCCTATAATGCCGCAACGCGTAATACTAAAAATACAGCAACACACACACACGCACACATACTAAGAGAAGAATATTTGAAATCTGTTTGCGCAAAATTATTTGAATTTGAAATTCAACCGCTGCCGCATGCAGATACTAAATGAACTATAACCAAAACTGAATGACAACGAAACTGAATCAAATCAGTGTGTCTGCCACCAAAGGGGCGAGTGGCGAGGGGCACGTGTCATGTGGCAGCAAAACTTGGCAAAAGTTTCTAAAACACCAAAAACAAATTTTTGTATCTACGACTATGAAATGTATCTGAGTTTGCGAAATTTTGCGGTGCACAGGTGTCGACGACAGTTGTTTCACTAAGTGTGCGCGTGTGTGTGTGTGTGTGTGTGTGGCATTTGCGCTTAATGTTAGCACAAGCCACAGCATGCCAACGCCCACACACGCCTCACACACACATACAATGGCCAACAAAACAGTTGTTGTTGTTGCTGCTGCTGCTGTGGCTGTGGCACACACGCTGAGATTTAGTGTTGCATGTGCGACCGTTTGCTTATTTGTGTTATTTCAGTTGGCGGCATTCGTGTTGCTCGTTAAAGGATAAAAGGATAAACAGATTTCGTTGCCGTTGTTGCCATTGGCCGAGCCTGAGTCCTTTTTCTGTCTGTCTGTCTGTCTGTCTGTCTTTGTTTTTGTTGCGCTGTGCTGAAATTATGCGTGCAACAACAACAACATGCGGCCGCGAATTAAGTTAAGTTCATGCATTGTCAGCCAAGATTTGCAAATCACAAAAGAAAATAATAATAATAATAATAATAATAATAGTATTTGGAAGAGTTCACAAATGCCAAACTGACAAAGACAGCCACAGCCTGCGTTGCCAATTGCGCGCTTAATAGTTGCGCAACACTCGTGCCACACGCAACAAATATAACATAGAAAAGCGCCTTCAATAATTACTTTCACAGCAAATTTGCCAGACAGGCAACATGCCACACGGCACACGGCACACGCCTCAGCCATTCGACGCAAGCGAACACAACGCACATCAACGGCAGCACTCAAAGCTGTGGCAAAGTTGCCTGCAACTTGCAAAGATTGTGGCAAACACTTGCTGTCTGTTTGCGACATTTTCCATTTTGTGCCATGATTTCAGAACAGAAGTAAAAGTGTTGCTTGCTGTCGCTTCATCTTCTGCTTCCTCTCCGCCTCTGCCTCTGCCTCTGCCTCTTTCACTAAAGCACAACACATTGCTATCCTTGCCAGCCTGCTGCCTTGACAACAGCTGTGGGTTGGCGGGAGGTTTGGTCTGTGGCAGCGCATGTTGTTGGCGCCTTAGCGGTTGCCAATGCTACTTGAGCGTCAAATGCTTTTGACATTTGATTCATTCGTCATTCCTGTGCGGCAAAAGCAACAACAACAACAACAATAGCAGGAGCACCAGCAGCATTGTGTAGGGCAAAGCGAGAGCGAGAGACGACGACAGAAGGTGTTGTGCTATTGCAGTTGGTGTGGCGCGGCGTGGCGTGAAAGAGCATAGGACATAAAGCATGTTGTGCTCTTGAAATTATGCTGCGAGTGTTGCTTGTCACTGGCAGCTGTTGTTGCCTGTTACCAACGCAGCACACACAGCACAGCACAGCACAGCACAGTCACTGTGAACAGTTATAATAATAAAAAAAAAATAAGTGAAAGAAGAAACTGACATCGGCGACGTCGACGTCGACGATGAGGACAAGACGCGTGCAAGACGAAGACAGCATGTCAGCAAGAGTTGGAATTGTTTTGTGTTAAGTGACGTGGGTGGATGAGCGAAACGAAACGAAATGAAACGAAACGTAACAAGGAAAACGAAAGCAGACACGCAATCAAGCATGTCGCATTCGAACAACAACAGCAGCAACAACAATAACAACGACAGTTACTAGTAACGAAATGAAACAAAACAAAACAAAACAAAACAAAACAGTAAATGTAGAAAAGAAAAATAAAACACTTGTTGTTGTTGTTGTTGGTGCCTGATTGATTACGCATCAAAATTGTTTTTAGCTCAATTAGTGCACAAGTGCGTCTGCCGACAGAGGGCGTTGCTGTCATTTGCCAAAAATTAACATGTTTTAATAATAATTTTTATTTCGAAGCCTTTTAGTACTTTTATATTGTTTTGTTGTTTTTAATTTTTAGCTATGTGTGTGTGTATGCGTGTGTGACAAGTGTTTTTGAAATGCAGCTGACATGTTGCCATTAGTTTTTGCAGCTGATACAAAGCTATTAAAAATTATTTAAAAATTACGCGTATATATTCAACAACAACAACAAAAACAACAAAAGGCACATGAAAAATATATGTATGAAACCAGACGTCGACATCAACTGTCAGTTGGTCTCGCTCACACATTCACTCACGCACACACGCACATATGTACATGTAAAGTGTTGTTGTTGCGTTTTGAAATGTTTTGCGAGCAAAAGTGATGCGACGCAGCATGTTTTCAAAGTGATATAAAACAGCTGCAAAATCTGCGAAAAAAAACGCAAAATTTTTACACTTGTTCGCAATAATTCAAATAAATAATACTGTTGAGTTTATACAGACACACACACACAAATACATATAAACGCACATATTTATATTAAACAGATTTTTTCGTCGTTCTCTTTTTTTTTTTTGGCATTTTCTTCGTCTTTTAACAACAAACACATGCCAAATTGTTGTAAGCAAATTTCATTCATGATTTTCAAATGTGCCTTTGCCTTCATTCCTGTGTTGTTGTTCTTTTTTCATTGATTTCATCGTTCAACGTATTTACATTTTGTTTTTTTTTTTTTTGTTTATAATTCATACACCTCAGCATTGATAGCGTGCTTTTCATTAATAAAAATTCTAAGGTTTTTTGTTTTCTGTACTTTTGTTATTGTTTTATGCGTTACCTAAGAACCAAGCATCTGTGACTAATGACGTGCTTACTTCTTTACAAGCCACACACAAATCGAATACCAGAAAATATTGAAATATAATAAATTCTAAAGAAAACTCCCTTTCCATTATTTAACCACGTATATCCCTTTTATAAAAACCTTCGCCCCTCATTATTGCACCGCTGAGATCAACAAACTAACATTAATCATAAAGCTCCGAAACCAAATTTGAATGCTATACTGCTGTATGTGCAGAATGGCGCTTTGTTACATAGGAGAATGCAATGATGTTTTTTTTTATTATGTACATACTTATGTCAGTTTTAAAAACAGTACAATTTCCTTAATTCAGAGACTTCATACTTCGGGCGATGTCATAATCGGGACTTTGAGTCCAGATTACCGAGATTGTATTGTATCTTTTACTTTTATTCTTCCCCCTTACTGTGTTTGCATTTACAGATCTTTAGATCATCTTTATACAATGCAGAATTCAAATATTTTGTGTTTTTTTTTGGGATTATATAAGTTTTGACAAAGCTCATCAAAGGTTTTGAACTTGAAAACATTGAGATATGAGACAAAAAAAAAACAAGTAAAAAAACTTTGTACTTTTGAATGAAATTATTAGTTTTATATGAACATGAAAGGTTTCTTCCATTTGAAACAACATGGGCGTTTGACTTTGACTTAGTAACGCCCACGTGCTGCATGAAATGTCAAAACTATTTCAGTCTTGTTAAGTACTGTTCTATTCTGATAAGAATCTAACAGTGCAACAAACAATTTGTACCGAAAAAAAATAACATGTATCGTAAATATTTGTGTTTCGTGCTCTTGGCTGCTGTTGTGGTTCTCAACGTGCGCCTTGCGGCATGTTCTTTTATTTAGACCAAAAGCTCAGCGCCTCGCATGACCCCAACTGCAAGGGCTTAGCTTAATTTGCATGTCAGTCAACCATTTAATCAAACGAAATCAAATCAAATTTGAAAACATAATGTGAGAACTTTGTCACTTGATGTTGTTTTCATGTAGCAAGCAAAGCCCAACACACACACGCATGCACACAATTAAATTTATGCCCCCCACATACACACACACACACACACACACAAGAACATTTGCACCCTCCTTGAAGCCGTTGGCCAACTGATTTGCTTTAAGCCGCTTTAATGTCGGGAAAAAGTAATGATTTACTGTATTTGCGCTTTTCTTATACATTTTATTTATTTATTATGCTTTCGTTTGATTTTCGCTTCACTTTTTTGCAGATGGCACTCGACGGCAAAACGATTATCAAGGAAGAAATCACTGAGAAGGACGCTTACGACGCCCAAACGGTTGCTGTCGCTGCCTCTGCCGCCGCCGCCGCTGCCGTTGCCGCCGCTGCTGTCAATGCGAATCGCAATCGCAACAACAATAAGGGTAAGTGACAAAAAGTAACTCACACACACTTACATATTTAGTGTTGTTCATGTCCATTTTCATAAAATGTCCAAACACTTTAAGCGCAAACGAACGTTTTGTGTTTTTGTGTTTTTTTTTTTGTACACAGATGGCGCTTGTGTGCCCTCAAATAATTTCAGCTGCGGCTTATTTGGGCTTTTGTTGTTGGTTAACGTAAGACCGAATGAATGAATGAACGAATGAAATTGATTGTGTGAAGTTGAACAGGTGTGCTTGCCAACAACAACAACAACAACAACAAAAGCAACCCGAAAAAAATAAACAAAAACAACAACATGACAAAGCAGGAATTAACACGAAAAAGTGGCAGAATATTTTACATTTTTTTTTTTTGTTTGTTTTTCATAAATTTGCGTTGAGTTTTAAGCATTTTTTGCCCACACAAGCCGATATGATTTAATAATTTCCAAGCAATTCGTTTTACTCTGTTTTTCACATCAGAAGACAAATTCATCATTTTTCATGGGTCATGGGCCCAACAACACAACTCAATTCGTCGTCGGTCACATTCCTTCTTTCATTCATGAAATTCCTCTCAAAGTTTTCGATTTTCCTACAAAAATTCTTGTTATCTTTTTTTGTTTTCATCTTCTTTTATACCGTTTTGTTAAGTTTTTCTACCGCGCTCTTGCTCTTTACCAACCATACGCCGTCTGCATTTGTCTGTCCACAGACAGACCGTAGCATTTTTCATGATTTCCATCAATTTAACTTGATTCGTCTTGTGTGTCTGTCAGTTAACCGTTAGACGAACGCGCATATGAGAGCGCCAAGCGGCAGAGATGGAGAGTAAATACAAAACCACAACACTTACTCACTCATACACAAACTCCGCACAAAACTTACCGCACGCCCCCGCATGCACGAACGAACGTACGCACGAACGCACGCACGAACATTCAATGCCGTTTTTTTCGTTTCATTTTCAGCTATGCCGGGAATGAATGAAAAATAGACAAAAACAAAAATTGTTGTTGTTTTTTGTCTTGAGTAACATTGCCGGTTCATAGTGTATATATATATATATGCCAGTCAGTCAGCTTGCGCGTCTGTCGTCGTTCTCATAGTCTTGCTTGCTCTCATACTCATGTTTCTTCTTATTTGTTGTTACTCCTTGAGCCGCGTGCGTCATTAAAGCATTCCTTTTCCTGTGTTTGTGTTTGGGTTCGGGTTCGGGTTCGGGTTTGGGTTCAACGTGTTGCTCGTGATGTTCAAATTCCCATGCAATGATGTCGTTGGCGTTGATAGCCGTCGTTGAATGTTGATTATGCGAACATTGTTACGTTAAATATGCTACAGTATGCGCACCTCTCACTCACACACCACACTTGTGCTGCCCAACGCCATGGCATTTTAACCTTTTGTATTTTTTTTTTTTTTGCACCCTTCCTACTCTTTTTGCTAACAAGCCTTGTCTTTGTTTGCTTTCTTTCTGTGCGTTTGTGTGAGCACCTTTTTGTGTCATTTATTGCCATGTCGTTTTGTCTTGCCTTGCCTTGTCTAGTCTATTCCTGTTGGCTGCTTCAACGTAATTTTGTGGTTTGCTTTGCTTGTGCACATGCTTAAGTGCAGTTTAATTAGCATTCATATGGAACAGTTTTATTTAAAATTGAAATTGAGTTGAAAAAGAAGAAGAAGTAATTGTGCTTAATAGGCGTGCTTAACAAATTCAAATAAAATACGCCCAACTACACACAATCAAATACAAGTAACTAAGTACATCAACATCAACGTCATCATCATCATCATTATCATTTTCATCATAGTCATTGTCGATAACAACCACAACAACAGCAACAACAACAGCAACATCGGCATTGACATTATCTAAGTTATTAGCAAAGCAGACAACATCATGAACATCACCATCATCGTCATCATCATCATCATCATCATCATGTATGCACGTTGCCAACGTTGTTGTCAACCTCATCTTCAGGCTCATCGTCATGAACATAAATGCAACGACGACTGCGGATGATGAATATTTGCCAAAATGATTGTTTTCCCAAATGACAGCAACGAACGAGTGAACGAACGGTTTAGCTAACTAACGCGTATGTGTGTGTGTGTGTGTGTGTGTGCGATACCAAATGAAGCTGACAGCCAACTAAAGTTTGTACGTTCATCGTACGCTCGACTGCAATCTATGCGTCGCAGCTGTGCAAATGTGCTGTATTTTAAACACACACAGGCACACACACACACACACACATATATACATATGTAGTAACACACATAATGAAACACTCGACAAAAGCTTTGCCATCTGCATATATGCAATGCATAGAAGTTTGTTTCACGTCACTTACTCTCTTTGCATCGCGTTCCATTCTCACTCGTTCGTTCGTTCGTTCGTTCGCTCGATTGCTTACTTGCTAACAAAATGTACATGCATGAATATATGTGTGTGTGTGTGTGTGTGCGTATGCGAAACCTTAAATCGTTGTTGCCGACTATGGTAAACAAGAGTAGTAACAACAACAACAACAACCACAACTAGAATAATAACGAAGACTAACACAGATGACATAAGCCCTTTTGATGCTGGCCTAACTGGCTAACTGTGCTTTCAAACCGATGACGTGCCTAACGTGCGTCCCACCCAGGCAACCCAAGCAACCCAAGCAACCCAAGCAACCCAACAGCCAACAAAGCATCCAAGCAATAACTAAACGAATGATAGACCGGCAGACTAAAACGATTGCCCTGAACTATTTGACGCCCGCAGACACAAAATGCTTTTGGGGGGCCGGCGAGCATGTCAGTGCGTGTTCGAATGCGTGTGTGTGTGTGTGTGTGTGTGTGTGTGAGTGTGTGAAGGGCTGAGTTAAACACAAAATGGCCAACATAATGTTTTAGAAAATATGTGAATTGTCAACACAAAATTTCGTAAATAGTTTTTTGGCTATTTGAAGTGATGTCGTTGTTGTTGTTGTTGTTCGCTATTGGAGTCGCGATGGCATCAGTAATGTTTCTTGCTAGCCAACAGCTGCTGCCATTTGGCTTGGCATGGCTTGGCATGGTTTGGTTTGGCAGTCGTAACCGAAACGAGTTCAACTGGACGCTTGCGGCATTTGCGGTTTTTGCTTGCATACGAAACTTTTACGACAAATCATATTTTACAGTGTTGATGGCAACAAAATCAAGCAACAACAATAGTAACAGCAAACAATGACGATCATTTAAGGGGATTTTCTGGTCTAGAAGTCTAAATTTCAGGTGTTCTTACTTTAAGATAAATTTAAAAAAACAATAATAAAATGATGTATACTTCGAATTTCGAAAAATCCTTTAAGGACCATATTCTTAAGGGTCTCGACTTTAAAACTATGTAATGGAAAATTTGAATACTTCGAAATTCTAGACCAAAATTAACGCCTCAAGACATCTGGCTTGAAAAAGCTTAAGTAAACCAATAGTGGTAAATGGCAAACGACAGAGGGGAAGGCGATCATTCGAGGCGTGGAAAGAAGAGTGAAGCATTGAAGGCATTGAACAAGATTGGTTTGTTTGCTTATTGGCTAGAACGTTGACAGGAGCAGGACGACGACAGCCAACAAGTGATCCATCATTGATGATGAGGCAACAATGATGGATGCATAGTGTGTGAGATATAGAGGGCGCTTTGCGTGCATGTTGCAGTCTAAAATAGAGACAAAGGAATGTAAATTTTCTGGCTTCGATTGCTGATGTGTTGTTGATAACCGAAATGTTTCGTTCGTGCGTGTGTCTGTGGTGATAAGTGATGAGAAAATACAGGTTTGCTCACCGCCTTCATTACACACCCTTTGCTTTGTGGCATGTATGTATGTATGTGTGAGTGTTTATGTAAATGCTAACAGAAAATAAGAGCGTGCGTATTAAACCAAACATTCATCTCGCTTACTATGCTCCAACGACTAAACTACCCGACCCGACCCGACCCACTGACTAACCAATCGACGGAGCGACCGACAGTCTGGGAAGAGTGAAGAGTGGTGCGGTCGTTTGGGGCATCGTCGTCAACGTTATGCCTGAATGGCTGAGAAAACACAGTTGCAGCTGAATCCACAATTATTATCACAAAAGCAAACTCAATGTCTGTCAGAGGACGAGCCAAAGTGGCAGAGCAATACATACATACGGTTGTTGGTTGGGTAGGGAATGGCATGGGATGGGTTGGTAGAGCGTGTGTTAAATATAAAGGCAAAGCTCAAAACCTCATCATCATCGTCATCTCAATTTTGCCAGAGCGTCGCCAACGTCAACAGCATTGGGCAATGATGGCCGGCAGACGCCTTTTTAACCGCCCGCACACCTATTTAATCACACACACACACGCACACACACAGGCACAAATATTCACATAAACAATTTCCATTAGCTTGTACAAACAAAGCGTTATATGTGTTAGTGTGTGTGTGTGTGTGTGTGTGTGTGGGCTTTGAATTGATGTTAAGCTTTTGGTTTTTGAAATAGACAGGCATCGTTGTTGCCCTTTACGCACACCCCCCCTGTGTGTGTGTGTGCAATTCGATGTCATAGCCATAGGCAAATATTTATTGAAATGAAATTTGATTTTTCATCTCACGATGCAAAGTGCTTAAATTAGCTTAATTTCAAATGAGTGAATCTTCGAAAAGCTCTTCACATAATCTTTTAATGATTTCAAATATGTTTTGCATTTAGTGATGGTACAATTAATCGAAAAAAAATCGATTATTTTCAATCACTGAGAGCTGCAAACCTTATTCCATGCTATTCTTCATATTGATATCGATTGCTAGTCTATAATCGATTGCCACTTTTGAGCAAACGATGCAATTTCTCTTGTAATCATGGGAGGAAGCAAGCACAAAAGCGGAAACGGAAGTGGTTGCATAAATTAATAGCACAAAATGTTGCTAATTTATTTAACATGTTCCCAGCACTTGTTACATTAGTTGTTCATGCTGTTGCTGTTGTTGTGGATGCGGTCACTGATTTTGGTCAAGAACATTTCAACAACCATCGATGGCATTTCAGGGCGGCAACACAACACGTTCTACCATGTGGCCGGCCACGGGTCATGTTGAACGGCTAAGCGTATAGCTAAGGGAGCAAAGAGATGAGAGGAGAAGAGAAGTGAAGAAGACGAGATGAAGTTGTGTTGCAAGTAATGCATTACAGTGTTGCGGCTGTTGCCAACATTTTCCTCGGGCAACATGCTTATCCTTTTCAGTTGTGCAACAAAGCACAAATGTGTTCTTGCATTCTTACGGAGGAGGGGAGTGCTGAGGTCATCAATGAAATAAAGTACAAGTTCAAAACTTGTAGTAGAACATTTGTTTCTGCGGATGTGCAACAACAACAACAACAACAACAACAAATTGCCGACATTAAAAGCTCATTTAATTTTCTCTTGTTATTTTCGCACTATGCTTTCAGCCAACAATAACAACAACAACAACAACAACAACAGCGCCAATAGTATCTCAACGAGCAAAGAATCGCCTACATCTAACGGCAACAACAGCAGCAGCAACAACAGTAACAGTAACAATAGCAGCAGCAACAACAACAACACACTGAGCGTTTCCAACGGTAATCGCACACCCGATTCACCGGAAGGCACACGTATCATCACGCCCCGCTCACCCATGTCGCCACAGCTGCATCATTCATCATTGGCGCTGGCGCCACCACCACCTTTGCCCCTACCGCGACCCAATCGCAATGCAAGCGCTTCGCCGATCACCAGTTCGCCGCCACCCGCACAGCCGCCCTCGGCCGCATTGGCCGCCGCGGCCGCACATGTCGAACAAGCGCGTATGCTGGGCAAGATACGCAAGTTCCTGGGCTCGTTGGTGCAACTCGCACAGGAGGTGCATCCGGAGGTGAGCGAACGTGTACGCGCGCTCGTCATCTCGCTGGCCAGCGGTGGCATCACCATCGATGAGTTCCGCTTGGCGCTCCAGGAGGCCATCAATCTGCCGTTGCGCGCCTATGTTGTGCCGCTGCTCAAGCAACACATTGCGCTGCTGCAGCGTGAGATTGGCGCATTGTCGCGTGCCACAAATCAGGTGAGTCAATCGGACAGTGCGAGTCGAGTCCGTTGAGTAACACGTGTCATTTTTGGCTTTTGTTTTGCTTTGCTTTGCAGACCACACTCCAATACGTGACCACCAATGAGAACTCGGTAATGGAGTTCGCTGCCCATGGACCGCCGCCCGAGTATAGCGACATTTTCGTACAGTTGCAAGATGCCGCGCCGCCGCTGCCGAACGCGAATGGCGGTCTCGTCTTCAAGCGTCGCCCTTCGGACTCGCTGCCAATGGAGCATCACAATGGCCTGCAAGAGTGGAGCGAGTACATGTCAGCCGCGAAGCGTCTTCACACCGCCTACCAGCCACAATTAGCCGCCGCAGCAGCAGCTGTCGGTCACTCCATTGTCGGCCAACCGACGCTCTTCGAGTACGCGGCCGGTGCGGGCGTTGCAACGACTGCTGGTGACAACGGCTATGGCGGCGGCGGCGGCAATCATCGTGATGAGCGTGACTTGCGCATGGCCACGGCGAATGAAGCGCCGCAACGACATTCAGCTGCGCGAGCCGTTATGTCGACAGCACCTGTTGGCGTTGGCAGTAATAACAACAACAACAACAGCAACAACAATGCCTCGAATGCGGCATTAATGGGTGGCATGCCTGCAGCTGGCGGTGGCGGCGGCGGCGGCGGTGAAGAGGAGTGGAAGAACATACACACCATGCTCAATTGCATTTCGGCGATGGTCGATAAGACGAAACGCGCCATCACGATTCTACAACAGCGCGGCATCGAACCACAGCAGCCGAACTGTCAGGAAGTCACGCCCGCCACACTCGCCGAGATACGCCGCCAGACGGAGGAGAAGGTCGCCGAGTTCAAGCGTAATGCTGAGGAGGCGGTCAACCAGGTGAAACGTCAGGCGGTCATTGAGATCCAGCGTGCCATCGTTGCTGCCGAAACGCGCTCCGCCGAGATCATGGCACAGGAGCGCCTACGCATGGAGAAATTTCTGGTTGACATGAGTCGACACACGTCCGGCGAGCGTGAGCGTGAGCGTGAACGTGAGCGTGAAATCGACAACAAATCACCATCGCTGGCGGCAGCTGCGCAAACTGTGAGTCTTCAACAGCCCATTCAGCAACAATGGCTTACCCGCCTTTCTCCACCCTTTCTCTCTAGCCCTGTCGTCACTTTCTCTGACTTCTTATGTGTTTCTTTCTTATTCAATTTTACAGGCTTGTTGGAACTGCGGCCGCAAGGCAACTGAGACATGTTCCGGCTGCAATTTTGCGCGATATTGCGGGTCTTTCTGTCAGCACCGTGACTGGGATAGTCACCATCAGGTAATTACCCTCAAATGCTCTCAATCTTCTAGTTGATTTCTAACCGCTTTTCCTTATTCTCGCTTTGTTTTCCTCATTTTTCCAAACACACACACACACGAACAGATTTGCGGCACGACGCGCAGCAATGAACACGCCTCCAAGCATGCTACACCGGTCGGGCCGCAAGTGTTGCCACTGACAGCGGCCAATCTGCGCGGCACCATGGCATTACGTTCGCCACCCACGGCCAATGCGTTAACCTCGGCGCATGCACAGCCCACAGTCACACAGGCGCAGCAGCCGGCCACATCTTCGTCCTCGTCCGGTGGCGGCGGCGGCGGCGGTGGTGTACCGCCCAATTCGTTGGTGCCCAATGGCATTGGCTCCAAATGACGCCTTCGCATGATGAAACCGAAGAAAAAATACTTGTGCTAGTCAAATTATCAAATATACGAAAAAAGTAGTTGGAAGTGGCAAGGAATGAGGCAGGGCAGAGAGTAAGGAAGGCATGAATGCAGGAAGGCATGAAGCAAAGCAGGCAGGCAACTGGGAAGACGTGTGTAATGACACAACTTACGGCTGAGCGATTGAACGAGACACGGCACGACACGGTCACATACAGGACACTTAGAAAACATACCGTTATGTCTACATATACATGCATACATACATACATACATACATACAAAGTATAAACATAGTTACATTTACTAAAATTACATTTAACTACACTAAAGGATAACGCAGCGCTCGAAGAAGGATACAATTCGAGCGCTTTCTTTTTAAAAAACGCACTGAATTCAACAATGGACGCAAAGGAGCATATAAGGTAGCGCAAGAAGCAGCACAAAATTGAAAATTGAAGCCAAATTCAAATACATACAAATATGTATTTGTGGAATAAAAAGAGTAAAAATATGAAAAACAAAAAAAAAAAAAAAAATATTAAAAAGAAAAAATTAAAGAACTCAAGTGTTTCAATTCTATTAAAATAATTAATAACATTTACTAAAAATAAAAACAAAACAAAAAAACTTAAAAACAAAAGCAATTACAACATAGTTCGTAGCGCAGCGCTAAAGCGACGCGTTTCCGTTTCCGTTTTCCGTCTCGTTCCCACACTTAGTAATAAAAAATAAGCAAAACTAACAATTGAATACATTTAAAATAGCACATGTGTGTAATGCAAACGATGCGTGTCCTTGCATTGAGTATCCTTTTATTTTTCGTTTGCTTCTTAGCTAATTTTTACAAATATTTGCAACGGTTTTTTTTTTTCGTGGTCTTGAAAGATGTTATAATTTTAAGCCAATGAGGCGTTTGCCGTCTGTGGTATTGGCATGCGTTTGTGGCCTGTGGTGTATGGGAGAGGGGGAAGAGAGTTGGTGGCGGAGCGTGCTGAGTTTTAGTATATGAATAAATAAAAAAAGAAGAAAGAAGAAAAAAAGTAGTTTTTATTAATTTATTTAGTGTGTAAAATTTAAATGTATTAATTTATGTTAATTATTATTAATAATAATCCAACCAAAAACAACCAAAACAAGCAAACAAAAAACCAACAACAACAAACAACAACACGACAACAACAAATGCGAAAAAAACTTTAATAAAAATCAAATAAATAAAAGTGTTTAAAACCTAAGCCAAAGTTTTTCTTTCAGTGTAATTTGATTTGCCTTATAGAGAATTGCAAACGTTATGCCTGCCATGCTAATTGCAGAGGCATGTCAAAGTTTGAGCCAGTGGGTGGTGCTGGCGTATTGTGTGGTGGGGGGAGGAGGAGTAAGAGAAAAACCAATGCTGTGCAATGCACAAAATGGCGATAATATTCGCATTAGTGTGAACATTTTGCAAAACCACAAACTAAAGTACAAGTGATGAAATTTCAATTATCGTCAGTCAGCTGTGACCGACAACTGCCTGCGTGCCTTTTTACCACGCCCAGTACAGCACACCTGCTGCTGTCGCACAACAGCAACAACAACAGCAACAACAATAGCAACAAGAATAGCCAACAAGAAGTGCTCATGTTTGTACGCTCGTTAAGCCAAAGCACTTTTGGCCAACAGCAAAAGCAACTGATATGACTCAAGCATATGGCATGGCATGGCATGGCATGCTAAGACAAGCGTTGGGTGAGCGAAAAGCAAAGGGGCAAGGTAAAGGCAAGGCAAGGAAAGCAGCGCGGGCGAAGTTAAGCAAACCCACAAAACATTTGTTGCATGTTGACGTCAGCAACGTGCGTATGCATGTGTGTATGTGTGTGTGTGTGGGTGTCTCTGAATGTTTACCACAACGCATACACAGACACAAACACGTACAAAGCTAACAAAACCAAACAATACAGAAGAAGAAGAAGAAGCATTAGAAGAAGAAAAAAAAATTACTTTTATCTTTTGCCTCGTCTGCTTGTCTGTCAGCTTTATTTAAGCTCACACTGGCACACACACACACACACACAGGCAGACAGACAGACACACGCTCAACATTGGCCGCCCCCTTATCAGTTCACCTGCCTTTAGACATTGTCAACCGCACATGCTGGCTGGTCTTCTAACTGGATAACATTTTGCTACCTGAGTGATTTCGAACAGTTGACGACGACGACGACGAGGACGACGAGGATGATGACAAAGACAACGACAACGACAACGACAACGTCAGCGGCAGCGGCAGCGATGATGGCAATGGCAATGACGATGACGATGATGACAACGAAGTAAAGCAAGAAGAAGCATGCCACAACATACATACATACATACATACATACTGTTTTGAAACTCTTGAGTGAATATTCAAAAGCTTTTCAATTTGTTTGTCCTGCAGGCTTCTTCTTCTGCTTCTGCTGCCTTCACTTTGCAAGACGACCAAAATGCTTATCTGTCTCACTGTCGCTTGTTCGTTCATCTGTCTATCTATTTAGCTTAGAAATGCATGTGTTTGTTTGTTGTTGTTGTTGTTGTCATTTGGCTATTTCTGCTCGTTTGGCTTCTGTTTAACATGCAGTTATCGTTTGTTATCGCCCTGCAGCAGCTCAGCAGCTCAGCAACTCAACAGCATCATAAACCACACCCCCCCACTTCATATGAACAATACAGCTAGCAAAAAGAACATGCTGTGTATGTGTGTGTGTGTGTGTGTGTGTCGTTTCATTTCGGTTTGGCGTATCTGTTGTTGCCGCAACATCAAATTACCACAAGTTGCAAGTTGTGAAAATGCGTTTTCAGCTTTTGTGTTGTCACCTGCATGCATTATCTGCTTCTTCTACACGTTATACACCTTCATTTTTGGCTTAAAGTCGGCTGCTGTAGTTGACTTCACTGTTTGCTGATTAGCCCTGAACATGAAAATGCGTTTGAAGGCTTGTTGAAAAATCTATTGCATAGCGCAAGGCGCCGTTATTGAAATTGCAATTCAAAGCCTTTATTAGGCTTTGTGTCATATATGTACATATGTACATCTGTGCGTGTGTGTGTGTGTGTGTGTATGTGTGTATATGCGTTTGTTGCTTTGTGTGCGTTTTAATAGAAATTTTCTTTGCTTTTCATTTGAGTTGTGTTGCAAAAATGAAAGGAAAATATTTAATTAAAAAATCTTTGTGTCACACACACACACACACACACACATACCGACATAAACACCTTAATAGCTATGCGGGCGTGATGGCTGTAGCACGTTGGTTACTGTTGGCTGTTGGCTGTTCGCTTGTGGCGGTGCGAGCAAGTTCTTAAGACGGCATAAAGCAAAGGCAAATAGGAGCAAAAGTAGAGGCGCTTTTATTTTGAGCTTGCTTCAAAAACACGTCGCTTGCCGCCGCCTGGTTGACTGTTTCCTTTCAATGTGCTTGGCAAATAGATTCTGTGCCATTGACAACAACAATAACAACAACAACAACAGTGGCAACAACAATAAGAATAAATGCGACCATGACGAGTTTGAGAACGACAAAAGCTGTAGACCGAACAACAACAACAACAACAACAACAGCAACAACATGACTATCGTCGACGGCAGCAACCAGTGTTGTTATGGCGTACAAGTGTGTGAGAGAGAGAGAGAGAGAGAGAGGCGAGGCACAGCAAGAACAATTGTTCCATTTCAATCGACATCTGTTACTGATTTCAAAGAAACTTTTGTTGACAACACAAACAAATGCCAAACACAAGCGACGACCCCGCACGCCAATACGAACACACACACACACACACGCACACACAAATGTCGAGAGTTCGTTTCACGTGTAAGCAATCAGTGTGCGCTCAAAACCAAAATATATATGTATGTATGTACGTTCGAAACACCCACGGCAATGCATAAGTGAAAGCAGCCGTGCCAGCCAGGCTGTATTACTTCTAGCGAAGGGACGCAGCGAGAGAGAGAGGGTGGAAGAGAGGGAGAGAAAGACAGGAACAGGCAAAGGCACAGGCGCAAGAAGAAAGGTGGTTGGCTGTTGGGTGTGAGAGGCAGAGGCAAAGGCAGAGGGAGAGGAAGAGGAAGAGGAAGAGAGTGAAATGGCACAGCTGACGTTAACGTTATCAGCAGCAATGAGTTTTTTGTTTTGTGTATGTGTGTGTGTGTGTTTTTGTCGATGATATGATGACAAGGGAACAGCAAAGAGTGAAGGCGAGCAAAACGTAGACATACAGGCAATGGTGTTGCCGACAGCGGCGCGGGGGGCAATGAAATTGTTTGTTGACTGAGGTTGCCTGCATTTGAAGGCATCGAACTGACATGTATGGGCAACAACAACAACAACAACAACAACATGCCTAAGAAGCAGAAGACATTGACGTAGCATATACGTATGTAGGAGACTTCTGTGCCGGCAGTGTTGCCACTTTGTGCAAGCGAGCGCATGCACGAAGGAGTGAGCGCTTTTGGGGGGCTTTGCGTTTGCTTTGAGCGCGTAACATGTTGTCAATTACAGACGCTGTCGCCATTGCAGTCAAACAGGCGCACCGCAGTCAACCGCCTACCCACGCCTACACACGCCAACCCACGGCCACTGGCATTGGCACAATTGTGCTGCGAATAAAAATGCGCACATAAAAATGAGCTAGCATACTTTTCGGCAGTTGGCGCATCATACAGAACTCGCAACCTCTAAGCTTTTTTTTTGCTCACACGCCACTGCCTATGTGTGTGTGTGTGTGTGTGTGTGTGTGTGTGTGCTTTTTGCATTTGACAGCTAAAAAAGCCAACTAACTAACAGCCGCCGCTGCTGTTGCCTTTATTATTGCCACTGCTGTTGCCGCTGCCACCGCCGCTGCCGCACGTCTCACGTTGCCACCTTCAGTGCTGCCGTCATCGGCAAGTTTCGAAGGCGCAACACATGCGCCAAAGTGTTGTACTTTATGTTAATTTTAATAATTTTCCATGCATTCAAACACACACACACACACACACACACACACACATACACATGTACTTATACAAGTGACCGTCATGGTTTATATTGGACTGAACTGGACCAACTTGAATTGAGCTTTTTTGGTTGCGTATATAAATCTGTATGTGTGTGTGTGTGTGTGCGTTTTTGTTGCACAGCATGCGTCTGCATTTGGCAGGCAATAAAATTCTTTAATTAATTTTCTTCTGTTTTGAAGTTCAATTTTGACAAATTAATTAACAAATTTTCATGTTGCCTCAAAAACAATGAATCCGGTGTGTCTGAATAGGTGAGTTTGCCTGTGTGTGTGTGTGTGTGTGTGTGAATTAATGTTCAAACAGCTGCTGCTGCTGTTGCCTTTTGTTAAAGGCTCAAGTGACAGTTTGTTTTAGAAATGAAGATAAATTTTAAAATACATTTTTTTAATTGAAAAAGTAAATAAACAAAAATTCTTATTTAAAATACATTTTTTTTTTTTGATAGATAAAATATAATATATAAATTGGCTTATCGCTTATCGTTAGCACAGTTAAGCGTTTAACGCTCAAGGCCGTGCAGGCCAGACAGCATTTGATTTCGATGCCAAAAGTTGTTGTTTCTCTTTTTAAACAAAATGATTAAATGTTTTACTGCATGGCGATAATCAATTGGCGTAAATTAAACCCGGAATAGCTAAAAGTTTTATTTATACTTTTGAAAAAAGAGTACATTAACTTTGTCATGAAGCTTGCAACGCAGTGAAGCAGACATCTTCGATTATTTAAAGTATATACATATACATACATATAGATTCTTGATCAGCACGTTGAGACGAGTTCATATAGATAAGTCCGTCTGTTTCACTGCAAACTTCTCACATACTATTATAGTGATCGAACAAATTTAAGCGCAGATATTCTTTCTGTCAAGGCATTGTGTATCTCAGAATTATCTCGATCGGAGCACTATAGCATATAGCTGTCATAGGAATGATCGATCAGAAATTATAATTTTGCTTAAAAAAAGTTATGTTTTTGGAGTTACCATGTCAATATTTTGACTTTTTTTTATCATAAACAAAGATATAGTGCAAGAACAGCTCAGATCGGACGTCTAAAGCATATAGCTGCCATAGGAACGATTGGTCAAATATAAGGTTTTTGTTCGAAAACGTTTTTTTGTTCTTGAGCAACAACGGACGATAATTGCGCGTCATTATTGATGCTCAACTTTATTTGAAACTTATATAGAAATCTGAGATATAGTGAAAACTTAAAAATGGGTTTTCTTATTGCTCGCCTTGTATATTTCTTATTGGACAAAACCAACATAAACTTTTTCCAATAATAAATAAATAAATGGCCGAATGCTTGCAGAGTATAAAAGGTTCGGCAAAGTCGAGAATAGTTTTTATAGAAAAATTACAAAATGCTTAATTGCATATCGATTGCCGATTTGCGTACATTAAACCCGAACCAGCGACAAGTTATTTCAGCTTTGCATTGCTAAGCAAGACGATTAGAAAAACGTATCAAACGGAAAAGTACGACAAGCGAGCGAGATAAGATAATTAGTGCAAATTAATAAGAAGCAATCTGTGTGCAAAAAAAGTATCTGAGTAAGACTCATTTGTATCTATGCGACAGCCGGCAAGGCGCAACAATCAACCGCAACCGCGACTGTGCGGCAGAGCAAACGCACAATGACATGATCGCTCTGTCACTTCGCCCACGCTCACACACACAGGCACACACACAGACACACACGCGTCGCACTCTAAATTCATATGCCGACTGAGAAGATGTTGATGCGTTACGCTCTTTGTTGATTATTCCACTCAGCTGTTCAGAGCATAAAAAGCGCTGCAATCAAGCGCTAGAATTCAGTCAAAGCGTATTCAAAGCGAGCTCAACACTTGTTGAGCTGTTGGTTGGCAGAACGAACACAAGCGGCAAAGGCAAAGAAAAGCGGTGAAAAGCGGTGAAGTAGAGTGTGAAACGAATGAAACCAATTGGCATTGCATGAAGTGAACAAGTGAAAAGTATGGAAAAATAAATAAATAAGTGTACAAAAAAACACATATAATAGAATAAAATAAAAAAAAAAACGAGATAAAAAAAAACAGATAAAGTTTAAAATATAAACAAATGTGAATGTAAACATTCAAAGTGCATAACAATAACAAATAATTTAGCTTATTTAACGCAAAGCTGAGCTTTGTATATCAGTTGCAAAATGATTCTACACAATTCTATGAGTTTTAATATACAATTTGAATTTGCACATAAAAGTTATGATAATTTTTTTAAGTCATTAGTAAAAGTCGTTGTTGTTGTTGTTGCTGTTGTGGCATTTAGAACGTTGAACATTTGACTTGGAACACGCGTACAAAGTAAACGTATGCTTGTACACATAAAACAAAGTCAACGTTTGCAGTGAAGCACGTACATACACTTGTTCTTTTTCGATTTACAGCACACACACACATACACACACACACACACGCACGCTTATACATTGTTATGCGTGCAATGCATAATAATTGCGTCGGGCTCAAAATGCGCCAACAACATTGACACAGTCAATGCTTCTAACGATGCCAACGTCGGCGCTCAAGTCAAGGTCCAACATAACTTTTGTCCGTAAACACAAACAACGCAAAGGCAACGAACTTCAGACTTTCGCTCTCTCGCGAGCAGCACATGTCATATGCTGCGCTGCTCTGCTTTCTTATGGCATAACCCAAACAACATACATATATTCTTAATCTGCGCGCGCTCTCTCTCACAATGATCGAACTCAGTTCTTCTCTTCTTTCAAGATTCTTGTGCTCTTTGCTGCAGATGCTCGTCGGTGGTGTTCGTTCGTTGACTGTGTGTGTGTGCGCGCGTGTTAATGCGTGCAATGCTAGAGAGTCATTTGCGCCTAAAATTAATCGTTGTTGTTATTGTTGTTGTTATCGCTTAACTCTTTAGTGGCGACTGTGCTCAGCAGTGCCATGCTTATCGCAGTGTTTGTTTGCCGCTATAATACGTTTTGTTTTTGCGCGCTCTTTGCTTTTGACGCTTATTCGCGCCTTTTGACATTTTTTTTTTGCGGTTTTGCTTATCATTTTTTGTGGTTTTAGAGGGTTTACTATTTGATTACATATCATAAGTGTAGATAGCGTAGACTAACAAGTTATGCCGCCGCAATGTAAGTGTCAATAAGAAATTCAAGTTCGTTGATTCAGTAATGGATTTCTGTTAAATGCGAAACATTCAAAAATAGTGATTTTCCATAAAGTTAAATACTGTTTTGTAAAACGCACACGCACACACACAGCTGTAGGTATATATATATATATATATATGTACAGGTGATAATACAATAAGTTTAATGAGCTCGCAGTCAAAACCAGCAATTAGTCATACATAAATATTTTTTATTGACTCGTGTTAAAGTCGAAATTTAATGCAAAAACATTGCTTTGTTTCAATACGCGCAGTGGCAGATCAGCAACACGAACCTGTTGAAACGCAGAAGGCGCGTAAAATGGAGATTGCGCTCGAGCTGAACATGAAACAGCGCTTGGCCACGCGGCTCGGCCTCATCTTCTTCAGCCTGTTCGCCTTCAACATGGCGTTGGGCAGTCTGAAGGCGACTATGGCGGTGAGCACGCTGCTGATGCTGATGATACTCAACCCGGCGCTGGTCTACGGCACCGTTGTGACACTCAAACGCGACATTATGTAAGTGCCTTGTTAATGATTTGTTGTGCTTTACGGTTTTTTGATGCGCTACGATTTCAGCGCGCTGGCACGCTTTGCGGCGTTGAACATCTTCATGCTACGCATGGAGCGTAAGCAATGGTCGATAGCGCGTATTGTGCATGAGCACGCCAAGGCACGGCCGCAGCAGCCGTGCTTCATTATGGTCGACGGCCAGTGCATGAGCTATGCCGACGTGTCGGCCTATGCGAACAAAGTCGCTGCCTACTTTAAGGGGCAAGCGCTGCAGCGCGGCGACTGCGTGGCCTTGTTGCTCGACACGCGGCCCGAGTATGCTTGTATCTGGCTGGGCCTGTCACAGATCGGCGTCACCAGCGCGCTCATCAACACAAATCTGCGGCGTGAGTCGTTGCTGCATTCGATCCGCGTGGCCAAGGCACGCGCCATAATTGTGGGCACGGAGCTGACGGCGGCATTGCACGATGTGCTGGCCAATGCAGAGCTCGACGCGTTGCCCATCTATCAGTACAGCGATGAGGCGCAGCGTGCGCAGGCTGATTATGCGCTGATGCGCGGCGCCGTGGACTTGTCGGCTGAGTTGGCGGCGCAACAGGTGACGATCGATGTAAGCGCTGAGCTGCGCTTGTGCAAGCCAAAGGATCGTTTGCTATACGTCTACACGTCGGGCACCACCGGCATGCCCAAGGCGGCGGTCATCACGAATATGCGGTAAGCGTTGCAGCCATGAAACAATTTTCGGTAATTCGGTAATTCACTGACATAAAATTGCACATTGAACAAGCGCAGTTATCTCTTCATGGCCTCGGGCACTTCGTATATGCTGGACATAAGACGCACGGATGTTATCTACAATCCGTTGCCGCTCTACCACACCGCCGGCGGCATCGTGTGCGTTGGCCAGGCCTTCATCAATGGCAATACGGTTGTGCTGCGCAAGAAGTTCTCAGCCTCGAATTTCTGGCGGGATTGCATCAGGCATGACTGCACGGTGGCTCAGTATATCGGCGAGCTGTGTCGCTACCTGCTCGCCACGCCGCACAAGCCCGAGGACACACAGCACCGCTTGCGTCTGATGTATGGCAACGGCTTGCGGCCGCAGATTTGGCCGCAGTTTGAGAGTCGCTTCAATATACCGCAGATCGGTGAGGTCTATGGCGCCACGGAGGGCAACTCGAATTTGGGTGAGAATTTTAGACCTTATACCTTAGAGCATAGCACTAATGACACTTGCTTTACTCACGCACGCAACGCGTTAGCCAACATCACGAGCCACGTGGGCGCAATTGGCTTCGTGCCGGTCTTGGGCCGTCGCCTGTACCCGGCGCAGTTGATACGCTGCGACGAGGAGACAGGCGAGCCGCTGCGCAACGAGCGCGGTCGCTGCATGCGCTGCCGCGTCGGCGAGACTGGCTTGCTGGTGGGCAAGGTGGATCCGCGTCGTGCCATTACCGCCTTTCACGGCTATGCGGACAAGGCGTCCTCCGACAAGAAGCTGTTGCACGATGTGTTCGGCAAGGGTGATGTGTTCTTCAACTCGGGCGACATGATGGTCTCCGACATACTTGGCTACCTCTACTTTAAGGATCGCACGGGCGACACTTTCCGTTGGCGTGGCGAGAATGTCGCAACGCAAGAAGTCGAGGCAATCATCACAAATGTCGTCGGTCTCAGCGATTGTGTCGTTTATGGCGTCGAAGTGAGTTTCACTGCATGTTCTCAATCACTTGAATTAATTCACTCTCTCTGCACTCGCTCAACAGATACCGCACGTTGAGGGCAAAGCCGGCATGGCCGCCATCATGGATCCAACGCACAAGGTGGACATCGATTATCTCTCGGTTGGCATACGCGGCAGTTTGCCGCCTTATGCTCGGCCACTCTTCATACGTCTCATGAAGGAGATACCACGCACTGCGACTTTCAAGTATCAGAAACGCGATCTGATGCGTGAAGGCTTCGACATTGACAAGCTGCAAGAGCCGATTTACTATCTCAATAAGGATGGCGTTTACCGTCAGCTGACAGCGCAGCAATTTGAGGATTTAAAAAATGGCACTGCCGGTCTTTAATGCTCTGGCACAACCGCTCTGCCACTCTGTCTCTCTCTCTCTCTCTCTCACTCACTCTGCGTAGTTTTAAATAGTTCAAAGTGTTAAGCCAAAGTGCCTGCGACTAAGTTTTATTTTTTGTTAAATCTTATGTAAATAAAATAAAATAAAATAAAAAAAAAATTTATAAAAAACGTTTCGAATATGTCAGTTGTTGTTGTTGTTGTTTTGGTCGCCTGTTCGCCTTGATGTATGCATTGCCATCTGGAAATTGTCGAAAGCACTCACGCACGCACGAACATACGTACCGTTAACATTTCTCAATGTGTTGCACGAATGGTTTGTGTGTTTTTAAGAACCAACGTCCAACAGCAATAAAGTTGCATTCGCCTTACAACAGCTTAACCGATAATGGATTCAATACATTTTACGCAAAAACCATGAAAAGTGCCGTTGTTGTAGCCATCGTCATCGCCATCGCCGTTGCCATGCTTCGATACAACAACCAAAATGGCTGTTACAACATAATGCCAGCCAGCCAGCTAGTCGGCCAGAAGCAGCAACAACAACAACAGCAGCAACGACAGCAACAAATATAATGGCAACTGAAGATATATCGAAAGTGTTAAATCCGCAAGATTAAGTTTTCGCCTCGTTCGCATTCATTGGCAGCTGCAGCGCAACAGCGAATTGCCAAAGATGCAACATTAACGCCATTTCCGGCGGAAGTAACAGCTGAGCGCATCGCTGGCTTGTTGCGGCACCAGCAAAGAATATACATAAAAAAGGAAGGCAATAAATGAGCGGCAAGCGAAAGTAATGTCTAAGATAAACGATGTGCAGCGGCAATGCGCAAAACAACAACAACAAATGCACAATAAAGCGCAACAACAACGTTAATTTTAACAAAAAAATACTAAAAAAAATACTAAAAAAAAAAATTATAAATATTTTCAGGTAAAACAAATTACTTTGCGTAAATTTTGAGGCATTTATTTATTTTATGTTATTAAATATATAATAATTCATTAATCATATTATCAACCGATATATCATCTATAGAGAATACAATGTCGGAATGCTGTTCGTTATTTCTTTACGAAAATGTCAGGAAAGTACTTTACTAACCACGGAACTCTCGGGATCACAACAAATAATTTATTATTATATATATTGTGCCTAGAGAATGAGCTTGTCTAGATTAAATAAAGCGCGCATATTATAGATATAACAATAAATAATGACGGAAAAGTTAAAGATGTAAATTGATAAGTTTATAGAATCTCCAGATTCTCGAGTCTAGAATTAATCAGGGTTGTAAAATAGTATTAGATTAGTGAAAAAGATTTTTGAATACTTCTTCTTTAGGTTTCATTTTTATTTATAACAAACGTGCATGGTTAAATAACTTCACGCTCTACTCTCGAATTGTTATTGTTTAGCTGATATGAGTGGCCCAACAACCAAAAGTCGTATTATTCATCATAAATCCGTTCTTTAACTTATAATTTCTGTGCAACGTTTAGTTTTTCTTTTGTTTTTTATTTTTGTTTTGATAATAAAAATTTTTCTTCAACATAAATGTTGAGAACGATTTAACTGTTGAGAACTTTGACTGATATGAGATTTAAGTTTACAATAAATATGACCGCTTCTCTTTCTAAATAAGCGCAAAAATGTAACAAATTTAAAAGAAATTCAGTTGGTCATTAGAAATCATGATGTGCGGTAGACGTTAAACATGTTAAGAATGAAGACTTTGTATTTTATATTGGTGATTTTTGCGCTCCAAAATGTGCCTCATTTAGTGGTGACTCTTGATTGTTGTACTGAAAAGTGTGTAAATGTGACAAAGTATGATGACGCATACAATTTGGACTCGAAATGTCTTTATGATGTTAATGTGCAACTTGATTGTGTTAAGCAACAATTAAACTCAGATGGTGTGGAAAATCATGTAAATAGAATAGACATGATGTGCACAGAATTACGACACGAAAGAACTTGGCAGGAGTTACTAAAAGCGCTCAATCTTGCAACTGTCGATCAAATAAGTGTTTATTATATGAGTCCATGTATGGAAATAACCGAAACAAATGTAAGCGCCAAGCATGATGTAAAGGTGTTATATGTGACTTTCTACAATAAACATATGAAGAATGACACTTTTAGAAATTATCAGAATACAAGCGAACTCCATTTCGATACCACCAGCCTTATTGAGTTGCCAGAAAAAGTGTTTTCGAATTTAAAAGAATTAAAAAAACTAACATGGCAAACGTCTGGAAATCATGTGATTGAACGCGATGTACTGGCTGTACTGACGAAACTGGAAAGTTTTACTTTTATACAAATTTCCCGCGGTAAATTTAATATAAGCTTTGGCAATGTGCGAACGCTCAAACGTATTCAAATGTATAATGCATTTAATGGCACTATCGACGCGAATTTATTCAAAGGCGCTCAAAGCTTAGAGTCAATTGGAATATTTTGGTCTTTCCTGAAACATCTACCGAATGACTTGTTTAGAGATCAAAAAAATTTAACCAATTTGACTTTGCAAGGCAATTCACTTGAAATTGTACAAGCAGAACTCTTTGTCAATTTGACGAATCTTAAAATTTTGAATCTTTCTTATAATGAAATCAAGAAAATCGTCTGGTAAGCACTCATTTAAACTAATTTGAAAAATATTTATGATATATTATGATATTATTATTGTCCTTAGGTCATATCAGCTATTACCCAGCTTGGAGCTCCTTGATTTAAACCAAAATATTGGCCTATTTTATATTGACGCTTACATGAACTCAAGTAACTTCAAAATAATTGAATGTAATAATTGTTCACTCAATTCATTGGAGGATTTTAAAACTGAGGCGCTTGTTTGTGAATCCAATCACATTTGTCAATTTTCCAATGATCAAAATGAAACAAAATGTCCCGACGGTTGCACATGTCAATTCAAGCGTAAAATATTACATTTTATCATCAAATGTGATAATATAAGTGCCGAAAACTTTCCCAAACTACCAATGCCAAACATCGGCAAAGTAACACTGGATATAGAAGGTAATAATCTGAAAATGCTGCCAACTAATAAACTTTATGGTTATGCATACGTTGAGCATCTTCTTGCATCTGGAAACAATTTAACTTCATTGAGCATCGAACAAATACCAAGTAATATCAAGTATTTCGACTTCAGTAACAATAATGTAAAAAAAGTGGACGAGAGTGTTATTGAATTGATTGAGAAGCTGAAGCCACAAATGAGGTTCTCACAAAATGCTTGGCATTGTGATTGTGATTTTGTGCCATTTCTCAAGATGATAAAGAAGCTCGGCAACAAGATTAAAGATCTTAACCAAATGCAGTGTAGTAATATTAATACCACACTGATTAATGAACTTGAAATAAGTGTCATTTGTCCCTCGAACATGATCTTGATCATTACAACGATTGCTGTAATCGTCATTCTGTTCTTAATCGTAATCGTTGTCTATGTGACATTTAAGAAACCTATCAACATTTGGCTCTATGAGCACAAATGCTGTTTGTTCTGCATAATTGAAGCCGATCTCGATGAAGACATGATATACGACGCCTTTATATCGTACTCCACCCACGACTTTCACATCTTACCGCAGTTCGTTGACCAGTTGGAAAACTGTGCAAATCCCTTCCGACTCTGTCTTCATGACCGAGACTGGTTGCCAGGCGACTGCATCACTGAGCGCATTACTCGTACAGTCGAACAATCTAAAAGGGTCATCATAATTCTCTCTCAAAACTTTCTCAACTCGAATTTGGGTATGATGGAGTTTCGACTCGCCATTCAGTCCACCTTGCAGCAGAAGCGAAAACGTCTGATTATTATACTCTTAAGCGAACCTGATAATTATGATGATGTGGATACTGAGCTGAAAGCCTATCTGAGGTTGAATACTTACCTCAAGTGGAATGATCCGAACTTTTGGCGGAAACTGCGCTACGCAATGCCGCACCAGGAGCCTCGGATACGCGGCGTGAGGCGTGAAGAGCAGAATAATACAATTAAGATGCCTTACACAATGTGAAATGAAATGGAATTATCATATATTCAATAAATTTAATACTTGGATTAGTATTTTCTCACTGTCAAATTTTGATAATATGATTTATTGAACTTAAACCTTTTGTTCGATGAAAGCATTTGCTGTCACTTCTTCAACGATTAAAGAAAGTCCTCAGATATTTTCTTTGTGATTCTTACATGTCTCTGGAACCATTGGTCTAGAAGAGTCAATATATTCATGGTGATATGGGAAAATAGAAAAATGGGCATGGCAACGCCCATAACAAGTTCAAGGTGCAGGGTATTCTCACTAGTGCTATATGCTTCGTGGGCTGAACAAGTGAAGTTGTGTTGCAAACTTCATGGCAAGGTTGTGATACCCTTTATCATGAGTATAAATGCGAAAAAAAAATGTACAAAAAAAAGACAAACTAAATGGCAGCTGTATCAATGGCAAAAACTTGTGGCAAGCGATAAAAAATGGCAAAAATGGCAAAAATGGCGCCATCGATGTACAAAAGACAAACAAAATGGCAACGCGTAAAGTTGCATACGATTCCAAATTGTTGTTCTTACCATTGTCGTTGTTGTTGTTGTTGTTGGTGAACATTTCAGAAAGCATTGTAAGCTAACGCCAGCGAATCACACCGCACCGCACCGCCAGCCCATTAGGTTAGCACAGCGTAGCATAAAATACCTCGCACATTGCAAAGTCGCGTTGAGCGTTCATAGCATCGGCATCGGCATCAGTATCAGCAGCTTGTTGCTGCCATCATAAAAGCAACAACATGGCTAACATGACAACAACTACAAAAACAAAAACAAACGATGGCGATGATTACGCTGATGACACACGACTTCGAGTGCTGCCAAACTCTATGGTTTTTTATACTCTCGCAAAAACGAGTACTTTGTCATGAAGCTTGCAACGCAGAGAAGGAGACATCCCCGACTATATAAAGTATATATATTCTTGATCAGCACGACAACACGAGTTCAAATAACCATGTCCGTCTGTCCGTCTGTCTGTTTCAGTGCAGACTCCTCCTAAAGTTTTAAACATATCGAACAAATTTAAACGCAGAAGCTCTTCAGATATGTCCAGACATTGTATATCTCAGAACTATATCGATCGGACCACAATAGCATGTAGCTCCCATAGGAATGATAGGTCAAAAATGAGATTTTTGCTTGAAAAATGTTGTGTTTTTAGTGTTATCGGCTCAATAATTTGCACAAAAGCTTCTCTGCCATAAACGGGGATATAGTGTAAGAATGGTCAAGAATGGGCTACTATAATATATAGCTCCCATAGAAACGATCAGTCCAAAATAGGGTTTTAGTTAGAAAAACTTTTTTGTTCTTGAATATAAACAAACAAAATTTTGCAATTATATGTTTTTATTGATGCTTGACTATATTTGCGAGTTTAATAATAATCGGCCATAAGGGCGTGGCATAGCCCTTTTAAAAAGGGATTTCTTCATAAGCAAACTAAATGCAAGACTACAATAAGACAAACTAAATGCAATAAGACTACAACAAGTATGGCTACAATGGTTTCTTTATGACCAATTAGAAAATGGGTGTGGCTACCTGTATGATTCTTATTGGAAAATAGATTTAAGAAAAGAGTGTTCAAGTTTCGGCAAAGCCTAAAATAGCTCACTTTCTGTTCTTTTGTTTCTGTCTTTCTACGCTTTTGACTTTATGCGCGCACATTTAGCATACGCCATGTTGACGATGTAGCCCCTACGTTAATGCCGTCATGTGTTATTGTTATTGTTTTCTTGTTGCTGTTGCTATTATTTTGTCACAAAAAAAAAAAAAAAAACGGACATAAAACAAAACTAAAATGATTTTATAATTTTGTTTATTTTTGTGCTTATTTCTTTTCGACACCTTCGTAGTCACTTAACGGTACTTGTTGTTTTTTTCATTCCTCTTTTCTTTACGTATTTCCTGCTTGCTTGTTTTTTTTTCTTCACAGCTCACTTCTGTTGCAGCTTACTTTTTATCGTCTTCGATACTATTTTTTTTTTTTGCTGTTTTTTTTGGCGCAATGTGCGCAGCTGTCGAGCGCTTTTCGATGCTATTAAATCGCTTCAACGATTCCGCAAGCCAACGGGTGCCCAACTGATGCTGCTCCTGCGCGCCCTCTGTCAGCCAGCTCACACACTCTACCACACTTACATTCCACAACTCAACGAGACGGCTTTGCTCACCACCACTGTGGTTAGTAACTTTCTTTACTGTGTGTGTGTGTGTGTGTGTGTGTGTGTGTGTTTGAGGCTGTGTCGATTTTCGTGCGCTTGCTTCTCTCCCTTCTCCCTTCTCACTTATCAATCTTTGCTACTATTTCAAGTTTGTTCGCGTTACTTGTTCACCTTCTCCTTTGGCGTTGTTGTGCCGCTCTTATTTCTGACTTATTTGTTATACTTCGCTGCCGCTGCGCTGCTGCGTCGCTCAGTCGTAAGGCCAATCACCGACACTGTCCGCAAAAAAAAAACAAAGAACAAAAATGGCTGATTTTGTCAGTTGGCGTTAATTGCATTGCAGCTGCGATTGACATTTGACATTTGCCCAACACGGTTCAGCTTAGCTCAGTTCAGTTCAGCTCAGTTCAGTTGAGTTCAGTGCTGTGCTGTGCTGTGCCACTGAACTCGAACGCGATTCGGCTTAAATGCAACTTTTGTGCGCATTGTTGTTGTTGTTGCAGAGAAAATTAATTAAAAAGGTACAACAAACACTTTTAGCAGCAACAACATTGCACAAACAATTGAATTCGATTTGCGTGTGCTTGTGTGTGTGTGTGTGTGTGAGTGAGTATGCAATCTGGCCAATTGCTTGTTTTGTTATGTTCGTTGTTGTTGTTATTGCCTGCCGCCAAAAGCATTTTATAAACGTATACAACAACAAAATAATTCGTTTGAACAACAAGACAAAACACGTAAAAAAAAATGAATTTATTCCAAATGAAATTTTCACAACAACTCAAAAATTGTGCACAAGCAGAATGCATGTGTGAGTTTGTACTATTCAACAAAGTACGAAAAAAAAACAACAACAAAACAAACACGTTGGCTCCAACACACCTCACCACAACTCACCATGCTGCACATTACACACCTCAGGCATGGCAATGCATGCTTGCTCGCTTACACTTACGGCCTATGGGAGGCATTGGCAAAGGCAAAGGCAAATGCGAAGGCAAATGCGAAGGCGAAGGTTCGTTGTTTGTGCTCTCGCTCGCTTACACGTTCGTTCGTACGTACGTTCGTTCGCTTGCTTACACGTTGCTTTTGGCTGCTTGCTGTATTTGTTGTTGTTGTTGTTGCTGTTGCTTTTACGTTGTGGATTCGTGGCACCTTTTGCGTTTGACAGTTTTGTAATTAACTGCAGTCAGCAGTAAGCGTGTGTATGTGTGTGTGTGTGTGTGTTTTCGTTTGCTATTCTTTGCCAGTTTTATTTTGTGTGTGTTTTTTTTCTTCTTCTTTCATAGTATTCACGCTCATTCAATATTCCCACTAGTGCTAAAATTCATTTCCATGCCAAACAAAAAAAAAAAATATTGCTGCAGATTTTAAGGCGCAACAATGGTCGACACACATATGCACACACAGTGGAATTTGTGCCATTTGCGAAATTAGAATTTCCATTTTTATGGCGTTAACAAAGCCCAACATTGCCCAACATTCAATTGACGATCTCATCGTCAAACAACAATAACAACAACAACAACGATGAACTGCCGCACAACATTTACAATAGGCAGACATATATTTTTCTATGTATGCCTTTATGTATGTATGCGTGTGTGTGTGTGTGTGTGCATGGTTTTGACACTTTTTGCTTGCTTTATTGCTACGAACACACGTAGATTTCGATTTTTTCCATTTCTTTCGCTTTTCGATTTAGTTTTGTATTGAATTGAAGTAATGGTCTGAAAATGTTTGCATCTTTTGTCATGTGTCTGTCTTTGAGCTTTCGTTTACTCAGCTGATGAGTGAGACTTTTTACTCACTTTTTTTTTGCTTTTTTTTTATATTTAGTACCCAAAACTTGTAATTTGATGTGCCTTTATGTGCTTGGACACAAGTTTGAGGCGTCACACCAGCAACGTAGAGCAGATTGCCGTGGTAGGCTACAGAGAGTTGCAACGATCAGCCAATTTTCGCATGAGCATGTTCGAATCAAATAACAACAACCCGAACATGAGCGATTGTGAGTAACGTTTTTGTTCACCAACCAACTATAATCGAACATATGTACATATGATCAATCAACTTGCATGAACGAAATGTTCGCCTATGTTCGTTTCGTCAAATACACGAGCACGCAAAAATGCAAAAAAACAAAGTACGACCAAACGTTACAAACGTACTAATAACAGAGAACTGAATTGTCAATGTTATGGTCTATGTTGTAAAAAGTTTCGACATAACATACGTCATTTTAATATTAGTTTACTTTTTTGATCTGGTTTGCTTCAATTAACTTGCATGAACGAAATGTTCGCTTATGTTTGGTTCGCCATAATACACGAGTGTGGTCAGCTCGTACACGCATACAAGCAAACAAACAACGTACGACCAAACGTACTAGCAAGAGAGAGATTGTCTATGTTCAGCAATGTTTGGGTAAAACATACGTCATTTAAATACTAGTTTGCCTTTTCGATCTTCTTTGCTTGAATTAACTTTCATCTTACGCTCATACATGTAAAGTCACAACGTTCATGTTTGATCTAAATCGTTGCAGTTCTCTGGTGGGGTATTGAAGTTGTTGTTATTAATGTTAATGTTGTTGTTGTTGTTGAGTGTCAGGTAACTGCGTTGAGAAGGTCAAAGTTTTCGTGTTAATGAATCATTTGCGTTGTCAACATGGCGCATCTTTTATGACATTTATGACACTTGCAGCACAATTACAATAAAAACAACAACAAGCTGCACGCACACAAAGAAAAAAGTCAGTAAGAGGCATATGTATTATAAACGTTTTTTTTTTTCCAAAGTATTCGTTTTTTTGTTGTTGGTTTTTTATTGTTGCCGTTTTTCTTTATGCGCCCGCATATTAAACAATTATTGCCAAATGGCGTTGCCAGCTGCGTTGCCCCACCGCTGCCCCACGACCGAGGCGAGCACGTTACTGTTCGGCGAGGCCTACGAAAAGTCGCTGCAGAACGAAGCTCCCGCGTTCGACGATGGCGATGGCGATGGCGGCGTCTGCTGCAATTTATGTGTATAAATGACAAAAGTACCGTTATTTATGGCAGCAAACCACCGCAATTTGGCAACACTTGTTGGCCTGGCCAATTGGCAAATAGCGCGCTTAGCCATGACTTGTCTTCGTCGCCGGCATACACACGGCAGTTGTGCTCGGCGCTCGGTTACGGCCTACGACGGTTCCACACACATACACACATACATATATTTGCACATTTGTAAGTTACAGCTGAGCGCGCCTGCTGCACGAAACCCATGCCATTCCTCGGCGCTCCGTTGGCCTTTTGGCGCATTTGAATTTTTATTGCTAATCGATTTCGCAGTCAGTTGACACGCAAATCTTCGCAAAACCAATGTGCGATACATCTTCCACTGCTGCTACTGTTACAGATACAAGATACAACAAGATGCTCAAGCTTATCTCTTTCTCGTGCTGGCGTTCGTTCTTAATTTCGCTTGGCTTTGCCACTGCTGTTCCTGATTGTTTCACTTTATTGCATTTGTTGCTTTGCGTACAATAAATTAAACGACACATGACACAACGCCTCACCCCTCGCCCCTCGCCCACACGCACGCACACCCAATCAGCCGTTTAAAGTGGCTTCATTTTGACCCTTCTGGTGTCTGTGTCTGTGTGTGCGTCTGTGTGTGTGTGTGTGTGTGATTTTTATTATGCTAATATTTTTCTGTGAAGATTTATGAAAATGACTGCGGTGAAATTTCACAACTCTTAAGTCATAAAAAGCCAAGCAAACGCGTCGTATGCGTGATTTGCCAACCAAGCAATCAGTGACGCCACCAGCGTCCATGCGCCAACACACACACACACACACACACACACACACATGCATGCACACAAATAATTTACGCAATTAAATAACAATTAAACAACATTATTTGTTATATTTTTGTTGCAATTTGTTTATATTTTTTTGTTGTTGTTGTAATGTTTTGTGTTGTTGTTGTTTGTTGCTTTGCCAATTAGCGCAACGCAAAAAAAGAAATGCCAAACAAGCGTTTTGCTAATTTGCATAAATTATGTTTAATGTGACAGTTTTTCTTACCATTTCCCATACTCTTCTTCTTCTTCTTTTTTGGTTAACAATTTTTCGCTTGTTTAACATAAAACTATGCGCCCTCACACAACCCCTCACCACTCACCACTTACCACCCAGCCGACTTGGCTTATTTGCCGCACACAATTCAACATAAATTTGGATTATTCACACACACACACACACACACACACACACACACGCAGACACACACACAGACACACAGAAAAGTACGAAATACGTGGAAAAAAAAAGCAGACCATGTGACAAATTTATCGCTTTGTGCCTCAGCCACGCCCACAGCGCCCACATTTGCTGGTAGACTCGAATACTTATGCCGAATGTGTGTTTTGTTGTTTTTCTTTCGGCTTAAAAAAAGAAAACGTGAAAAATTTTCAACTTTTTCTTTGCCAAATTTTTTCACTTCCCTTTTTTTCTTTCAATATTCCTTCATTGCGAGAAAGGCCAACGGGTATTTTGCATGCATAATGAAGTTTGTGACAAGCAGAAGAAGCACAAACAATTGAAGAAGAAGAAGCAGGTCACAGAGACTGTGTAAAATGTACGGCATTGTTGAAGTAAATTGTAAAATGCTTTTGTTGTTGTTTAATGCTTCTGCGTGTGCACGCATGTGTGTGCACGTGTGTGTGTGCTTCGTGCATTGGAATTTCCAAAAATTAATATGAAACAAAACAAAGAAATATTTAAATTGAATTTGTTATAAAAGAGAAAGAATGGAAAAAACAATTGCATACTTTTAGGCTGCGCTTTAGTTGCACAATAAAACGCTGCATACACAAATGTTACATTATTATTGCAACACAAAATGCATTATTAATCAAATTCAATTACAATTCAGCCGAAGGACTTTTTCCATGTAATAATAACAAACGAAAAAGAGACAAAGCAGCAAAAAAAAATGTATTTTAATAAATATTATTAATTGACAAACTACAAAAAAAAATAAAATCAATCATGATGTTATGCCAGCACGCAATGCACGACAGTCATTAGTGTTGTTCTGTGCGTGCATGTGTGCATGTATCTAGATACAATATGAATGTATGTTGGCATTAAATTGTGCAAAGAGTGAAATATGCGACTCTATTTGCTTCGCTATATATATTTATATATGTAAATACATATATATTTTTATAGGATTTTTCATTTACATTTACACAAGTGCAAAAATTCCCAAAACACAAATCCTAAAAAAACATTTGTTTCATTCGTTAGCTGTTTTTGTATTTGTGTTTGTGTTTGTGTTGTGTTTTTCAATGCATGTGCGTGTGTGTGTGTGTGTGTGTGTCGAAGCATGTATGTGGGCGTATTTACTTTATTTTTATTGTATTTGCTTGTATCTCTGTGTATGTGTGTATGTGTGTGTTTTTTATTTTTCCTCTGCTAAACGGAAATTTTTGTCAAGCTTTGTAATATTTGTTCGCTTCCCCATGAATGCGTATTTGCTGCTCGTAAATTTTGCGCTTATTTTTGCGGTATTCGAAAATATTTTATTTGAATTTAGTTGTGCAAACATTTTCTCAAAAATCCATTTTAATTAATTTACATTGCACATGTCAAAGAGCGCCTCGAGCTCTGACCGAACCATCGCAGCCCAAGCCAACAGTCAACAGTCAACAGCCAAGAGTCCTCAGTCACGCACAGCCAAGTGGCCACTTGACTTTACACAAATTACATATCAAAGACCAAAGTGGAAAAAGTAAACTTTAAAAGTGCCATTAGAGAGATTTGTAGGCATTGATTGATTTCTATTTGAGTTTGCCTTGCATTGCATTTCGTTTCGTTTCGAAAGTTTCGAAAGTTTGAGGTTCGTTGCATCTAAAAATATGCAAACTAAAAATGGCATTTAAAGTGGGGAGCAGCAACATGTCTTCGCTTGCCTCTAATGACTGCGCTGACACTTTTTCCTTTTTGTTGTTGGCGCAAATGTTCTTTCTATTTCTAAGCTATAATTTTTTCCATTTATTTATTTTACTTTTCCTAAAAAGATACTCAGCTGCATGTCTGTACATATTACCTGCATCTAGTTTATGTACTCGTATAGACATTCTAAGAAGCAGCGGCGACGTTAGTTTGATTCAATTCAAAGGCACTGTTTAAAATTAGAATGATGTGTAAGATGCGTTAAAGGGGCGATCGGCAGATCGGTCCGTCGGTCGGTCGGTCGTCTTGTTCGGTTTGCAGTTAAGCGGCATGACAGCCAAAGTGACAGCATGACAATTTAATACGCCAGAAGTTGTCAAAACAACAACAAAGCGCTTTGTTGCTATGCCAGAAGTCTTCTACCACTTTTATGTTTAAATTCAAGTTACTACAGTTTTTTCAGCTTTTAACATTGCAGAAAGTGCTAAATTAACATTTATATTAAGCACACAACAGTCATATTAACAGTATTTGTTTTGCTTTCATGCTGTTAACATGCAATTACCATTAACAGTACCGATCTGCTTCATGTTAGTCTTGGTTCTTAGTGCGTATTAATACTTAACTGATTCATGTTACTAGCAGTCTTCATGTAACATGCGCTAATTTGTGTGAGCTTTTGTGCAATTAGCGCCAATGCCTTGCTTTATATTTTTATGTTGTGGCCTAACACATAAGTTTATTTGTTATTCTTGTGAAAAGCTGTCAATGCAATTAACATTAACAGTGCCGATCTGCTTCATGTTATTCTTTGTTCTTAGTGCGTTTTAATATTTAACTGATTTATGTTATAACCCACTGTGATGTAACATGCGTTAATTTGTGTGAGTTTTTGTGCAATTGACGCCAATGCATTGCTCTATGTTTTCATGTTGTGCGATGACACTTTAGTTAATTTATTATTGTTGTGAAAATAAGTGAACTTGCGCGCTCAAGCAGTGACAGCAAGTGAGATATCACAGCCACATATCGCGTGGATCAGTTGAGTTCATAACGCCGAGTGATTTGGTTTGGTTTTTTGGTTTGGATTTTGAATTTGATTTTGAGTTTTGTGTGTTTTTTTGTTGTGACTTGTGGGCCAAACTCCTTTGACAGGCAAAGTTTACAACACACAAGTCAGTCAAATTGCACAAAAAAAGAAGAAGTGCTGCAGCGAAAACCTTACTTTAAATTCACTCAACTACGTGTGCGTGTAACTTGCGTCGCTTCCACACTTGAGCGTACTTCAGCAGCCAGCGTTATTATAATTTATAATTGAGTAATAAAACCGTTAAACACACAAAAAAAAAAAAAAAAAATTAAATAAATAAAATAAAAGAACAAAAAGTAATTAACAATGAGGGAAATCGTACATTTACAAGCTGGTCAGTGCGGCAACCAAATCGGTGCTAAGGTAAGTGAATTACACACACACACACGCACACACACACACACATGCGACAGCTTGAAATACTTAGCAAGAAGCTTTAAAACCCGAAATTAAAGTCGAAAATTGTTTTTCGTTGCTGCTGTTGTTGTTGTTGTAGTTGTCGTCGACGTTCGTCGTCGTCGTCGTCGTTGACGTATACGGTTTCCTTTTTAGCCAATTCAGCAGCAAATCAATTAACAAAAAATACAAAAAAAACGTCAAATAATATAAAAACCTGCGACAAAAATTCAATGCACACACACACACACACACACGCACACAAACACACACAGCGACAGTTACAGATAAAGACAGGCATAAGATAGAAAATGTAGCGTTGAGATACTTTGCCAGTGCGGCGGCGCATATATTTTATTTTACGATTTTTGGCGAATTTTTGCGAAGCAAGTTTTTGTTTTTTGTTGTATTTGTTTTTTTATCTGTTTTGCAGTTTATTGCTGAACAACAACATAAAAAAAGAGACACACGCAAAAAGCAACAAACTCCTTTCAGCTCAAGTTGCAAGTAGTAAGTCAAACTCTTGCCTGTGTGTATGTCAATGTCAATGCGAGCGTTTGCCAAGCGAGGGGCGGCGGTGCGGCGTGCGGAAAACGCTGCTTTACTGCGCTCAATAAAGAGAGAAAAACAAAGAAAGAAAGAATGAACGCTTTTAGTTAAAGTTCATTTAAAGCGAATTAAGCGAACGTATAAAAGATTGTTTAACGCCGCTTTGCCGAAAGTGTCTAATAAGCCAATTGAATGCTCAGCGTAGCAGATATGATAAGACGACGAGGTACATTTGCTTCCCTCTGTGTGTGCGTGTGTGTGTGTGCGTGTGTGTTTAATGAATCAGAAAGTAGCAAATTGTTTGCTCAGCAGATTTCCACCGAATGATGATTAATGCACGGTGCTGTGCGTGTCTAGCACACCTTGCGGGGGGTGGGGCGAGCGTAAACTTACTTTTGCTACGTGTTTCTTACGCCATCTTTTGACACACCAAATGTCTGTTTGGTCAAATTTGCCCTTTGACTTCTCTTTGTGCTCGTAATTTGAGCTTAAATTGTCTTGAATTTCAAAACCGACGTTGCCTTCCTCAAAAGCGGAAATACCAAAAGAACAACAACAACAACAAAAGAAAAGAAATGTCTTTCAAAAAGGAAGTTTACTTTTAAGAAAACCTCACAAGTGTCTTGCACAGCGATGACTCACACAGCTTAATTGCATTTACAGCTGTGGCCAAGCAAATAGCACGCTTTTCATTAAAGAATAATTAATTAAATCTTGATCTTAAACTGTTTGACAAAAATCTTTTTTTTTTTATATGAATATTAATTATTAAAATATCTATACACTTCACAACATAATATTCATTAATTTATTAAGCCGTTAAAATCTTGAGAGGTCACAATATAGGGCTGGCTAGCGATATAACCACTTCTATTTCGATTGCCAACTACTTGATTGCTTAATTCTTATTTATGAGCAAGGAAAATGTATTTTCTTTTAATTTGCACCGAAATTGCGTATGAAAATTTATAGATTTTGCTCACCCCTTTTTTTGAAAAAGGACTCTTTTACCAAAAAGTTAGAAAACTGTCGGGGATTTTTTATTAAAGAATAATATTTATAATACCTTCAAATATCTTCGTACTTACGTAAATATGCTTAAGAGGGGGAAAGCTTGCTAGCTTCCTTCCGGCCCAGAAACCGTCAAGTCCTGCCAATTGAGAATTGATCAAGTAATAGTGTACGAAGTTGCTTGCGTGAAAATAATATGTCTAGGTAGACCAGAGAAATATCATGGTACGATGATAAAAGTAAAGTCAAAGCGTATAAATACGTAAATTTTCAAAGATCACAAACTCTAATTGATGATGCAAAAATTTTGTGATTGTCTTTTCATAAGGACACCATGGAAATGAAAATGTTAGCATATTTTATCACCATATGAATAGTGTGCTATTTCACTGACCACAGCTGTAGGTATTTATGCGTGCAAATCGCCAACAGTTTCCGTCGATATCGACTTTTGCTGCGCAGTCAGAAGTCTTTGCAAAATAAAAATCATTTCTCTTTGCAAATATACAAATCTGTATGCAATTAAAGTATTATTGATAAGCGCATTTACTTCATTATTACATATAAATTGTAACTGTAAACGTTGCATTTCGTGCGCTTTGTTTATTTCATTTGATAGTTGTTACTTGCTTTGCAGATACGATTTATACTTTGCTATCAGTTTGCATTACAAAACGGGCGTTGCTGCTTTCATAGCATAAACATTATCTCAGCGCTAATTTGACACCAACAAAGCAAAGCCGTGTTATCTAAGCACAACGAAGAAAACAAAAACAGCTTCTACGAATACAGAATTTGGTCATTTAAAGTATCTTGTTGCATATGGCCGCAGCGCAAGACTTGCAGCTGTCAGTCGAAATTTTCTATACAATTTGCTGGCAATTAAGATACTTATATACTTGCTACTTGCTACTTGCCTGTTTTATTGCTCTGATTAGTAACGACATGACTGACTAACCGAAAGTCGTTGTTTGCTTAGACTTGAAAGATTGAAAGATAGAAAGATGGCAATAGCGCAAGAAGTTGTATATTGTATATAATAAAGTTGGCAGACGAAGCGAACTAAAGAAATGCAAGAAAAAAATGCATTAAAACGCGAGTCATAAGAAGAAAACAGATTCACGGCCGAGTGATTTCTGACAACGTATGAAAAAAAAAAAGAAAGACGTACAAGACAAGAAGAAAAATGAAGTGAAGAAATTGTAAGAAAAAAAGTATAAAATAAGACATGAAAAAGTAACAAAGTAAAGATTGCAACTGAAAAGCATTTCAAAGACGAAGAGAGAGGTGGGAGACGTGAGTGCGGGCTGGCGCGGCAAGTCGCTGGAAAAAAGCTAAATTAATATAAGAGCGTTTCTTTCAACATTTGCTGCTTAATTGGTTCTGTGTTTTTTTTTTAGTTTTTTTCGTATCTTTTTGTATTCGTTTATAATTTTGAAGTTGTTTATTTGCTTGGCTTTCAAATTGAGTTGCTTCGAGTTGCGCTGAGTTGGCTTTGGCGCAACTTGAAAGGGCGTTCGTTTGTTGCATTAGATGAGCTAAGCGCGCATGTGTGTGTGTAATCACAGCAGCTTGTTACTTGTATCTGTATCTTGTAACTTGTAACTTGTATCTGTTGCGGCTTCATTAAGTGCCACGGACAATTTAAATGAAGTCAACAACTTTAAAGTTGTTCTTTCTTTTGTATTTGTGCATGTTTGTTGTTGTTGTTGGCGCTGTTTTGTTTATTGAATAAAGCATCAAGTTCAAGTAGTAGTGGCAGCGGCGTGAGGCGTGGCAAGTGAAAGGAAGCTGCACTTGCCAACATTTTCATTAGTGGCGCAGACATTTACTTGCTCTGCTTTCTTCTTCTTCTTACTTCTCACACCTTGCAACGAAACAAAGCGCATTGCAATGCATTGAAAGAAGCGATCGGCTGGGGTCGGGTGAGTTGAGGCAAGGCGAATGACATGACATGCAACACGTTCATTCAATTGAGGTTTATTTTTGGGCTTCGGCGTTTTCATCAACTGTCTTTGTTGTTGCTCTTCTGCTGCTGCTGTTGTTGCTGTTGTTGTTGCTGCGTTGTTAAATGTATCGTCGCACAATTGAAAGCCGGAAAGATTTATGTGCCACGCATGAATGAAGCGCAAGAATGTGTTTTCCATTGACTTGTGGCATGTTCAAGATTTCGGCTCCTCCTTCTCCTTCTCCCCCTCCCCCTTTTGCTCTTCTTCTCTTTGTGGCTGCTTTTTATGTCATGGTATCTTTATGAGCAATTTTGCTTTGAGTTGCCAATAAAAAGTGAAATGTTCTGTTAATTGTTTAAACATTAAGCGTTAATTTGCGCAAATGTGCCGTTATGTGAGGTGTGTCGCTTGAATGTTATGAGTTACTTCCGAAACGCATAAGTTGCCCAAATGTATTGAAACATCAAAGAAGGAGGCGCGTACTCAAACTAATTGTTTATACAGCTGTATTTGTATTTGTATCTATGTGTGTGTGTGTGTGTGTGTGTGCTTTGCTGCTAATATATTTTGTGTTTTTATTGTCGAAGATTAGTTGTGCAACGCTTGAGCGATCAAGCCAACAGATACATACAAGTCTAAGCGAGCTGGTCTTCTCCTTCTCCTTCTCCTGCTGCTTCTACCTCTCCTTTAGCGTTTTGCTGCCTTGACGAATGCGACCACGAAGTTCGTTCTTTTTTCGTATTTGTCTAACTGTAATGCCGCTTATATATACACACATGTCTATGTATGTACTTATATATGTATATAGATACTTATGTATCTCATGTGATCGCCGGCCGTCGACTGTTGCCAACTGGCAGACATGCTTTCCAATTTTTCGACGCCTTTTTTTTTCTTATTAGTTATTATTATTGTTGTTTTTGTTGTTGTTGTTGTTGTTGCCGGTCGCTCCATTCGCCGGAAAAGTCAGCGTAATGTTTTCTGTACAGAACAATGGTCTTTGCTTCGTCTGCACGCCGCATCGCATGCTTTCAAGTCATTCGACTGCAATTTATCAGCTGTTGAAGCTAAGCTGATGCCACTAGTCGCCGCCGCATGTGGCATGTGGCATTGTGGCAGCGACCGGCAGCTTGCAGCGCGCTTTCATAACGTCTTCACTTCACTTGACTTGACTTGGGTTGACTTGGGTTGAGTTGAGTTGAGTTGTCCAACAACCAACAGCGAAAAGTGCATTTAAGCAATCTTAATTAATGCTTTGCTTGCTTGCTCGCTCGCTCGCTTGGCGATCTTCTTATTTAATTTTGTCGGTTTTGGTTTCGGTTTTCGCAGGTCGTTGCCCAGTCGCTGACTCATTGCTGAGATAGATAGATACTTTTCTGTCTTTTCTATCTATCTAGGCCTTACAGGCAGCGACATGCGTAAAGCGAACGCCATGCCACAAGCACTCAAATATCTATGCGGCTATTTTTAATACTTTCGCCTCAAAAGGTTGCACCCCAGGAGCGCAGTCATTGCTTCTGACTCTGCCCCTGCCTCTGTGCTCTGTCACACACAGTCGCACGCCTTTTTGGAAGTGGCCAACAACAACAACAACAACAACAACGAGGAAGACGACTCATTTGCCGCCGAGAGTGTCACGAAAAAACGGCGCTGCCTTCGCCACTTGAATATATATATAAATATGCATGTACTTTTCGAGTGAAAAACTATTTTAAAAACTCTCCTGCAGCATTCACTATACGCCATTCCTGACTGACTGACTGCGTGTGCGTATCTCAAAGTGTTGTGTCTATATGTATCTGTGTGCATCTGCATATGCATGTAGGATTGCCTCCTCCGTGCATTTTTAAATTTAGCACCAAATCAGGGCATGTTGGAGCCACGCTGGCGGCAATGCAAACTAGAGCCATGCCATGCCATGCAATGCTCGCAGGACCATCATCATCAATGTGACGACGACGACGAGGCGTGGCATGATGGCTAGATGGCATGGCATGGCGCGGGGGCGTTCGAATAACATCATAAATTTAGACCGAAGTACCCCAAAACTCATCATCATTCTTGTGTGTGTGTTGACGTTGTTGCATGCAACAAAAACAAAAATAAACTTTTTCCCGTTTATTTTTTTTAATTGTAATTTTTTTTTTCTGACGTCTTTTTATTTTGGGCGCTTTTTTTTGTTGTTGTTTCTAAGTTGGCCCGAAAAATGACATAAAAGTGATTTTATTGTTTTTTTTTTTTGTCACTTTCGACGCTTGCGGCTTCGCCATGTGTCATGTGCAAGTCGACACCGGTGGCCGGGGGCACGGCAATCGAGGCGGCATTGTGGCATTGCAGCACGCTGCTGAACTATGACTGACACTCGTGTTGAGCTGCTGGCTTCAAATTATTCAATTTGATGCATGACTCAATGCAATAACAAAAACAAAAAAGATGAAGTGTTCTTCTTGCGCTTTTCAGCCTAAAAAAATGAGATTTGTTGCCGCTTTTACTGTTTTTTTGTTGTTTGTTTATTTGTTTGTTTGTTTGTTCGGTTGGCTGGTCGGTCGGTCGGTTGTTTGATTCGGGCTTAGTTAACTTAAAGCTTTGCTCAAGTTAAAGTGCAACAGCGAATTTGTATCTAAATTGCAATCTTGTGTAGCGCCTTTTTTGGCTTTAGTCTCGCGGCGCGTGTAAATCAATCAATTTTGAAATTGCTTTTCAGTCGCTCAGCGCACAAGTTGCCTTTCCTTTGGCAGGCAGCTGCGTGATAAGATCATTGCAGTTGGCTAAGCGCTTTGAAGGACTTGTGCCACAATTGAGGCTAAGCTGCAAATCGTGCATGTATCATGGCTAATTGACACGCCTTATTCATCTCATCTACGCTTTGTCTGCTTCTTACAGTTTTGGGAGATCATTTCGGAGGAGCATGGCATCGACAGCAATGGCATTTATGTCGGCGACAGCGATCTGCAGTTGGAACGCATCAGCGTCTATTACAATGAGGCATCAGGTGAGTGAGTGAGTGAGTGAGTGTGTGCCAATGGTCACTTTGTAATGCAGTACGTCAGCAAGCAGCGGCTGTACGTGTGCGTATGTGTGTAATGAGACGCTCGCATGCCGGCCTAATTGCACATGAGTCAGACAGACGGTCGGTCACGTACATTCGTGCAGCGCGGAACGGTAGACTCCCTCGACGGCAGCATTCCACACATCCACTGGGCGACAATGACGACGTGGACGACGAAGATGATAATGAGGATGATGATGACGCTGTGGCTGCCTTAAGCGGCAGCAAGGCACGTGCCACGCATGCGAACTAACAACATTTTATACGCTATTTTAGTCGCCACTGTATTTGATTGACTCATTTTCGGTTGCAATCGATTTCGATTTCGATTTAACTAATTTTACGATTTGCTCTTTGCCCTTCGGTTTCAGCCGTAACAAGTTCCTCGGGCGGCAAATATGTGCCACGCGCTATTCTGCTCGATCTGGAGCCCGGCACGATGGAGTCGGTGCGTTCCGGTCCTTATGGCCAACTCTTTCGACCCGATAACTTTGTCTTCGGCCAATCGGGCGCCGGCAACAATTGGGCGAAGGGTCATTACACCGAAGGCGCCGAGCTAGTCGACAATGTGCTTGATGTGGTGCGCAAAGAGTGCGAGAACTGCGACTGTCTGCAGGTAAGCCACATGCAACAATGTCTATGCTGTAACTTGTGCTCTCACACTTTCGCTTCCGGCTACAGGGCTTCCAATTGACGCACTCGCTGGGCGGCGGCACAGGCTCCGGCATGGGCACGCTGCTCATCTCGAAGATACGCGAAGAGTATCCCGATCGCATCATGAACACTTACTCTGTGGTGCCCTCACCGAAGGTCTCCGATACCGTCGTCGAGCCTTACAATGCCACGCTCTCGATTCACCAGCTGGTGGAGAACACAGACGAGACGTACTGCATTGACAATGAGGCGCTCTACGACATTTGCTTCCGCACGTTGAAGGTATCAAATCCCAGCTACGGTGACCTGAACCATCTCGTCTCGTTGACCATGTCGGGCGTAACGACCTGCTTGCGTTTCCCCGGCCAGTTGAATGCCGATCTGCGCAAGCTGGCCGTCAACATGGTGCCCTTCCCGCGTCTGCACTTCTTTATGCCCGGTTTTGCGCCGCTCACTTCGCGCGGCTCGCAGCAGTACCGTGCACTGACCGTGCCCGAGCTGACACAGCAGATGTTCGACGCCAAGAACATGATGGCCGCCTGCGATCCACGTCACGGTCGCTATTTGACCGTGGCCGCCGTATTCCGTGGTCGCATGTCCATGAAGGAGGTCGATGAGCAAATGTTGGCCGTGCAGAATAAGAACAGTTCCTACTTCGTTGAATGGATACCGAACAATGTGAAGACCGCTGTGTGCGATATACCACCCAAGGGCCTGAAGATGTCGTCGACGTTCATCGGCAACACGACCGCAATCCAGGAGTTGTTCAAGCGTATTTCCGAACAGTTTTCGGCCATGTTCCGGCGCAAGGCCTTCTTGCATTGGTACACCGGCGAGGGCATGGACGAGATGGAGTTCACCGAGGCTGAGAGCAACATGAACGATCTGGTCTCCGAGTATCAACAGTACCAGGAAGCCACTGCCGATGACGAATTCGATCAGGACATCAATCAGGAGGAGGTCGAAGGCGATTGTATTTAATGGTGTGGCGGGAGGAATGAGAAGCGTGCGTAAGCGTTTGGCAAGCGAGCACGCCTGGCTGCAGAGCATGCGGCTTGAGCTGTGCGCAAAGAACTGTTCCATAATCTAAGTTCTCAGCTTTGCCAAACACTCGTCCCTCGACAAACACACACACACAGACCCACACTCACAGACACTGAAACACAAAGACTCAAAGAACAACATGCAAACACACGTACATGAATACACACAGACTTGATCTATTGAATGATAATAATTAATAACTTTCGTATTAGTAGACTTATCACATTATTGGCAATGAAATCTCACTCTTCACTATTTTACTAGCATACACTCTCTCACTTACTCATTTTCTCTTTCAGTCACTCACTCACTCACTTACTTGAACTCATCTCACTCATTCTCGGCGCACGCCTTTCGCATTTCTCTGCCTTTAATTAATAAACTCAACATTTCTCATAATTTCATTACTCTTCATCTTCACTTTCATCATTTTCATCACTAATATCGATCTTGAACTTATGTTAATCGACACCCATCAATGAAACTAATTTAAGTCGTCCAAACGCAAATTCTCCGTTTCGAAAAGGAAATTGTCTTGAATCACGTTACTCCAAAGACTGATAAGCGATTCGGAACACCTCGAAGCATTTCGGAACCATAGTTTTTCCTCTTCTGTCATTAGTATTTTAATTACATACGAGTATACTACGTTACATTAATGTTAAAATGTGTGGCAATAACATCAGCGGATCCAAAGAATTGTCTTTTCGAAAACGATTAAAAAATATTACTACGTATATAACATTAGAAATTCTATACCGATTTTTGTACGATTGTAACGGACATACTAAGATTTAAGCACGATTTGGTTTATTTTGAATAAAATTGCTTGTAACAAAACACATATTGTTTTCTATGGAACTCATCGTATGTATTGTTAACAAAACTGAAGGTTTCGAAGTTCTGTTCTGAAGTTGAAGGTTGAAGTACGAGAAACGCTGTATTGCTAATAATTATCAAGTTTTGTTCTTAATGCAATTTACGGACACTTATCATTTATTTTTTTTTTTTTTTTGTATTGGAAAACAAGTGCTGTATTTGACAAATGCGAACATTTTACGCACAATACGGATGCAATTACATGTATTTTCTCGTTTAAAAAAAAATTCTCAGTAGAATCTCTCAAAGTAACGTCTTTCAAAAAGCCTGCGTTTATTGAACATTTCATGGACAGCTGCGTTTTGTCGACCTAACGGCCGAAAAGTTACGACAGCACATGTTCAAAATGACCTTTTACGTCATGAGCTTGCGAGAAAACATTTCATGGCACTGTTATTTAGCAGAGAGATTTTATAAATATTAGGCTGTCAAAAGACTTGGCGTCAAACAAAAAGCTAATTACTACGAAACCAGTAGTCATATTGAACTACCAGCAAACACATGAAAAACTTTGTATATCAACTACTTCCGGTGGGTGACAGCATTGTCGCGAGTAACTGACCACACATGACCAAAATTTGTTTTCAATTGAGTCATGCGCTTAAGGCCTCTTGCACAAGTTTTTGCGTTTGACATTGTATTGCCATAAGTTTTCTGTGTCTGAAGGAAAACACTCGGCAATATGATATTTTTAGTGTCTTTCGAAAGCCAAAGATTCTGTTAAAAAAAATGTGTGATGACTTTAGCGCGCCAAATGCACCAAGAGCATGTTAACAGCTTGTTAAAAGCGCAAGCATTTGCGCAAGTAACGTGCAAGCTTGAAATTTTGTATGTACATACACTAACTTGTTGGTGAATCCCATGTAGTACCATTAAGCACGAAAACATATTTCCTCGAATTTACAGAAGCAATAAAATTACATGTTCTTCAAGCAAACGGCAAGAAGCAAAAAGCCGGGCCAACAACTCAGCCAGGCCGGCTTGAAGAACACTTCAGTCTTTTCGATTTGCCGTTCTTCGTGCGTGAACTGTGTGCCGTGCACGTTTCTTTTGTGCCTGACCGGCAGACCGAAAGTTCTCTGGGGCAGACAAACAACGAACAGCAACAAACTAAGTTTATTGTTGTTTATTAACTGGAAGAATTTAATGTCTTTGTCAGCTTAACAGTTATGTCACTAAGTGAGGTCAATTCGTGAAAAATGTCGCTGAACGACAACGGAAGTGCCAACAAGAATTCAACTTGGCTAAGCAAAAGAAAAAAGTTGTTTTCAACAAAAAAAAAAAAACATAATTGTAAATAAAATAATTCATTTGTTATAACTTCTGTGCGCTTTTACAAATCTTCAATACAGCCGACGAAGCAGAAGAAGCTGTCAGTCCGTCAGTCCGTCAGTCCGTGCGTCAGTCCATCAGTCACAGCAGCGAAATATGTATAAAAGTTGTAATAAAAGACAAGAAATAAGTAAGTAAAATAAGCAACAAATAAGTAGTAAAAACAACAACAATTGACCCAGTTTTCAAGACGACAACGAACGACCGCGCCAACCTACAGAGACGACGACGACGACGACGACGTACCTGCTTCGTCTGGCACACCGCCAAGCGTCGTCGCCGTCCACATCACCATCATCATCATCATCATCACCATCACCATCATCATGATTGCCGCTCAACCCCCCTTTTAACTTCAGCCAAGCAAAAGCGATCATTACTCGAACGCTCTCAGCCAGCACTTCTGACGCCTGTTGGCGGTTGGCTCAACCAAGAAGTCGGCGCAGTGCAACGTACTCCGAATCGTACAGAAACCGGCAGCGCCGTGCAAAAATCTCGTTTTCGCGCAGATTTTTTTTCATCGGTTTTTCGTTTAGTTTTGTTTTTGTTTTCGTTTTTGTTTTTGCTTTTCTTGTTATTTTTGCGAGCGCTGCAAAAACGAGACTTGGTTTGTTTAGCACGGAACCATGCTGCCAACAACAACAACAACAACAACGATTGCCATCAACGGCGTCAATGCACTCAACGCCAACTTAGTTGATCTAAGTAAGACTTGCAAATGCATATGTGTGTGTGTGTGTGTGTGAGTTTGCTTGTGGTTTTCTTTTGGCAGAAACATGAGTAGAGCAACAACAACAACAACTTCAACAACAACAATAACAAGAGCAACACAAATTATAGGAAAAACCATGCGAATCAACTTTTGTCCGTCCAACCGACAAGAAGTTATCGTCGTTGTTGTTGCTTTTGTTGTTGCTGTTGTTGTTGTTCACAGGCAACGTCTTCCATATGTTCATGGACCTCCTCGTCGACACTTGACGTGCGTCACATGCACGCCACTGCCTTCGCCCCTCTTCAGCCAAGCTGACTGGCAAATAGAAAACGGACTTAGTGTTGTTTATTGTTGTTGTTGTTGTTGTTGCTCATATGCGCAGTTGCCAATTTTCGCATTTTGGCCAAAATAACGCAAAGCGCGCAAAAAAAAGAAGGCTTTGTCGCATCTCAAAGCGCTTCTAATATGCGATGCTTTATGGCGGGGGGATGTAATATGCATGATTGTGTGTAGAAGCAGAAGAAGAACAACAACAACAACAATATGCGTCAACCTACGCTTTCGCATAGCAAAAAGCAACAAAAATAAATGCGCATAAATTACAAATTTCTTTGAACCTTTTTTGGTTTTGGTTTTGCTTTTTATTTCTTATTTATTGTTTGTTGCATTATGTATGCGCATGTGTGTGCGTGTGTGTGTGTGTGCGTGTGTGTCGCTGCTAAGATTTTTCTGCATAGTTCTGCATTGCGATTGATTGCATGCAACGTGCGATTGATCGCTGCAAAATGCTAATGAAAGTGCAAATGAATCGAACTTCTTTGCTGCTGCTGCTTCTTCTTCTACTGCTACCACTCACAACAACAATAACAACAACAACAGTAACAGTAACAACTTCTAGAAGCAAATTCAATGACGCATGCATGGCAAGGCTGCTCTGTTGTTGTTGTTGTTGTTGACAAAGGCTTGAGAGGCGCGGCAGGCAGGCAGGCAATGATCATCTACAATGCAGATGAGCTCAAACGGCGGCAAAGTTTTAATCACACAAATGATGGCATCGTAAAAAAGAAGAAGAAGAAATCAATCAAAGTTATACAAAAAAGCGGCAATTGGCTAATGCAGTTACTTGTGGCATGAAGCACCGTTGCGTCGCATTTGCCAAGCAAGCACAATTCGATTATTTCGCAGCACTTAATTGAAATTAACACCTCCTTTTGGCTAAAGACCGACGATGGCGTCGCCGCTTGTGGCATGTCGCATGTAGCACGAGCAGCGGTAGTCGAAGTCGAAGTCGAAGTAGAAGAACAAGCAGCGCGCTTATTAGACAAATTGCTTGCGATTGCCGATTGGCGATTTGCGTCGAGTTGAGTTGAGTCGCGTTGAGTTGCTTTCGATTCGATTTGATTCAATTCGATTTAATTTGATTTGATTTCATGCAACATTACCTTTTTCTATTTTTCTTATTGGCGATTTTGCTGCGCTTTGTTCGAGTTGCTTTGCATCTCGAATCTGCTTGAATATGCACAGCCATGGCCACAGAAATAGCGCACTAACATGCTTCTTTTCCAGTCCTGATTATTCTGGCATTGAGCAAATGATGTTCGTATTAAAAGACTTCACAGCAACAATCACAAAGACTTGCATCATCTATAAGAGTTTATCTTTGAGGATTTGAGGTTTTGGTTATAATGAATATTTTCAAACGACAAACACGCTTTAAGATTCTTTTATCAGCGTACCATGATCTTTCTACGGCCGGTCTAGACGGATTATTTGCACTCAGACAACTTCGTAGACTAATATTTGACCCATTCGTTTTATTGGTCCGTAGGACTAGACTCTTTCAGACGCTAGTTGTTTTTCACATGGATTATTGTCTTAGCATCGATGATAATGCAGTTCTTCACCATTTAAACATATTCATGTCAGATCTAAGATATTCGAAGTTAGTTTGGAAAGTATCCTTTAATAAAACCGTATTTTTGATGAATTTTTTGAAAGTTTTTCAACTTTTGGCAATTTTTCCTAGTAAGAAGTTCGGTTTTCTGTTGATTTTAATTCAAAGTATCATTTTAAATGAGAAGCAAACAATATTTTTTGCTAATACACAAGAATTCAGCAAATTAATTAGTTATCTGGCCAGGCCCAAATGTTACCTCTTCAGGCTTCAACGGTTTCATGAACTAACTACTTATGAGTTGCAAGCTGTCTAGTGCTTTTTTGATATATAATACATAACATATTAGATATAATATTTTGGCCAAAGGCGCAATTTCATTTCAAAGTTTCATTTTGTGGCCATTTCTTTGTCCATTGCTGTGTATATGAGTATGTGTGTGTGTGTGTGTGTGTGTGAAAATTTGCATGCCTTTTGGTTATAACATTTGCACGCCGATTGATTTGAAATTATGCGCGCCGCAAAACATTTTCCGACATTAAAATGCCTTCGCATGTCCGTCCGTCCGTCCGTCTGTCTGTCCGTCCACTTTTCGTCGGTCTTGAGTACAAAAGCCTTTGCTGTGCGTCAAGTGTTGCTGCCAAAGAAAGGGGCGGGCGCGGGCATGTGTTGGTGAGAAACCAAGGGGAAAAAAAACAGGTTCGTTGGTTGAACTATTTTTGATTTTTTTTTGCCGTTTTTGTCTTTTCTTTTTAAATATGTTCATTTTTTTATGGCAGTTCCAGTTCCTGCGAATTAACGGTCATAAAAAAGGCAGCAAAGCGCTAAAAACGGAACCGTTAAATGGACAGCAACGACAACGACGACTTAATAATGCTTTGACTTATTTCTTAGACTTAAAGTTGTCTTTTTTGCCGCACGTAATTTTCATATAAAAAAGCTTAACAACAAATTAAGTAAAACTTGTTGTACATATGAGTGAGTGTGTGAGTGAGTGAGTTTGTACAAGAATCTCAGACACATGCCGGCCTACAAGCCACTCAGCTCACCTCACCTCACCACTGGCGCTTCAACCGTGCGTTGTTTGCTTTGGCTTAGCACAAAAAAAATAAAGAAGCAGAAGCAAAAATGCCTTGTAATAAGCAGAAGCTGAAGAAGAAAAAGAACAACAACAACAACAACAACAAAATGCATTGCATTGTTTTGCAGTTAATTAACACACAATCGACACGTACGACAAGCGATGAGCGATGAGCGACGAACGAATGAACGAACGAATGAACAATTTGCGCGACTCAAGCGCCGCTAAGACAAATGCTGATGTATGACGAATATAAACAACAACAGCAACAACAACAACAACAATACTAGCAACAAAAATAAGCATGCGAAATCAGCGGCAACTTCAATTCGGCAAAAAATATATATTGGCAAGAATAGAAGAAGACAAAAGTCAACCCAAGACAACACAAGACAACACAAGACTAGACAAGTCAGCTGAGATGATTTGTTGTTGTTGTTGTGAACTGCGCTACTGAACTCAGACTAAGCTTGCGCCTAGGCTGGCTGTCAAGTCATGTGTTGTGTGCCGAAGACTTTATGAAAATCTTTGCCGAATTGCGGCAATCGCGGCGAGCCATGATGTGAACCAATTTGTGGCATCAATCTCAGGCGTGAAAAATCAAACGGCAGAAGGCGAATAAAAATTAAACACAACAACAAAACCAACTACAACAACAACAACAACAACAACAAAAACATTGATTACAATAAATTGCAAAAAAAAAAAACACAAAGCGAAATAAAGAATTACACAAAAAAAAATGAGTGGAAAAAACATAATGAAAAATGTTGGTAACAAAGTAATAACAACAAATTGGCTTATATCAATTGGCGGCTAGCACATGTGTGGCTGTCTGTGTGTGTGTGTGTGTGTGTGTGTTATGTAAGCGTTTTATAATTAGTAAAATTGTTTAAATGACGGTAATTATGACTATTTAATGCGCATTGCTCATACGCCCCGTTTTGCTGCAATTTGCCACATGCGCTTGCGTCTTAGGCAAGCCATCAGAGCAGCGAGCAAACAGAAGCGTTGCATGCCTTTTCAATTTTTCAAAATTAGCGCAAACTATGCGCACCTTCCACCGTGCGTCCGTCCGTCCGTCTATCCATTCATTAACGGCTTATCTTATAGAGAATCGCAACTCGATTATCCGAACAATCGATTAATTGTACTCATTCCTCAAAGCAATGTGATAAAGAAGTTGTCGACTGTCGAATATTAACTAATGAAGATCTCATTGACGATTTGAAGAGTAACGTGAAAGAGAAAATGAAAATGAGTCTAAAACTGGCGTACTTAAATCTCGAGATCTCGCTCTTAAGCGTTTTGAAAGACAAGACGAATCGACGCCTCTACATTTATAACAACTTGCAGCATATCAGGGACTTAGTCACAGTGAAAAGATGTGATTCATTATATCAAAGAGCTATAAAAAGTTGCTTGAAATTTAAATATTACTCAATTCGACTTTGAAATCGATTATCCGGCGTTTTGATTATACGGAATAACGCGCGTTTTATGTGATCCGTATAGTTGTGCTGCTACAGTATTTGCTTTCGCCTTTTGTCTTACTATTTAATAACTTTTGGCATTTATTCAACTTCAGCTTCAACTTGAGCTCAACTCTGTTCCATTTTAGACATGTCAAAAACTTATCACGACAACATAATCAAGTCATGTACGTACGTGTATGTGCGCTGCTTTCATGCCCCAGACAGACAGACAGACAGAGAGTCGGTTGGTCTGTCGGGCAGGCAGTCAACCGATAGTCAGTCGGTTGGGTCAAAAGCCACGCGACAAAAAAAATTTGAATTTTGACAAAACGCGTTTAACATTAAAAGTCAAAAATAAAATATGAAAAAAATATTATTTGTTTGGCAAAAATGTTTGCGAATGACTTCGACTTCAACTTGTGCTGACTTAAGTGCTTATAACATTTGCTGACAAAAATATAAATTAAAATTGCAAAATGTTAGAAGCTGTCAGCGAATGTTTTCGTTTATTGTATTAAAAAGTTATTAATAACACATACGAGCATCACGACTCATGAGGAAGCAACGTCGAAGCGTCTAATTTATGGCATTGACGCTAAAAGCGAGGGCTGTGAGAGAACTCAGCGAAGGAGAAGAAAAAATTAATATAATTCATGCTACAATAGAATTCTTATAATCCGGACGTTCCAGACACTAAAGGGACTTCCATAAATTATATACGTGAGCTTATTTTTTTCTTGAGAACCCTCTTGGTGAGATCTTAATAAGAGCCCTCTTTATCTCACGTTTGATTTTGCTTAACATTTTGAAACAATGAAAAAATTTATGGTTTAAACTGTTGACATGGAATTTTCAATGACATCCCTTAACTCTTGATGAGATTTGCAGAGTTGGAAATTGATAATTCGATAGTTAAGAGACAAACAGATTACTAATTGTTCGCTTTATTTATTTTGGTGAATTTAGATATCTTGAGTATAAATGAAGGCATATATATAAGAATGATTCAGGCTAAGGGAAAATTATCAAGACTGAGTAGAGAGACCACAAGTAATAAAACGAAAGGCTGGTTGGATGGAAAGAACGTTCAGGACAAGTCAAGCTGACAAATAATTTGTTAAAGATTTTTTTTTTATTATTAACAACTGAAATGCATTTGAGATATTTCTTTCAGAAGTCCACAAGTGATGTTTAAATGAAATTAGATTTTTAGGCATTTAGCAATCTAATATTAAAACTCTACAATCGTTCATAAACTTATCGTGCAACCCTCGGTTAAATGATGCATAGTTATGTGCATTGGGAGAGAAGGAGCGGTTAAGAAACGTTAATGGTCGATAAAAGGGAAACGTTTGACTAAAGGAAAACAAAATAAGAAGAAGACGAAACTTTAAGAATTATTATCGCATTAACAAAAAACGAGCGAAAAAAAAGTAAGAAGAAGCATTTAATAGGACGCTGGCAACATGACTGCCGAGCTGAAAGTCGTCGCCGAGGCTCAAACTCAGACTCAGACTCAGTTTGATTTGAAGTCGAAGGCAAGACTTGCGACTCGTCTCGATTTCATTTCGAGTTGCCCGCTAGCTCAGCTGCGAGCGACACACACACACATACACAAAACGTGACTTTGCAATTACGTCAAACAACAAAAACAATGACGATGCCAAAAAGTGCAAACAAAAAATAACAACAACAATAAAAGCAAAGCCAAGAAAAGCCACAAAGAAAAACCTTTGCTTAGAATCAACGAAAGCAAAAGCGAAGTTGCAATTTTGCATGTGCGGGTGAAGGGGTAAGGGCAAGCAATCATCAGCTTTCAGCTTGTCAGAGATGCCTTTGGCTTTACATGCGGTCAAACTCTCAACAACATTTCTAATCTTCTGGCAACAAATACATATATGTACTTGAGGCATGAAAACTATTTTGTTGAAGAAAATGGGCATGGGGAATCGCTGAATTATTATGACAGATATATAATATAATATCATATTATAAAATATTTTATTTCAAATCTACATTCTGCACGGTCTAGGTCTGTTTGACTTTTGGTGTGAAAAGTACTTTCGGAAATTGTATATCCCTACTTATAACCGGTATTAATATTGACATGACACCAACCACTTGATGAGAAAGGTCTGTCTATCCTACAAATGATTCCTTTGATTAGCAATTTTGTATTAAATATTATTTGAGTTTATTATTATTATTTACACTGAAATTTAGCAGGGAGTTCTTATTTTAAATGTGGTCAAATGAACTGGCTAAATCGGACCACTGGAACTGATAGCTCTCATACGGAAAGAAAAATACATATTACCAATATTTAAATCGTTATATGGAGAAACTTTTTTGTCAAATATTTTTGAAAATTCACAACTAGAAGTTTTAAGTGCCCAAGCTAAGTGTCTGGAAGTTTCATTAAGATCGGACCACTGAAACTGTAGCTGTAGCCAAACAAAATGAAGAAGAGGAAGAGACGAAAAATAAAACGTTGTATGGAGAACTTTTTTATTTCTTAGCCAATTGACTTGAAACACTTGTGTTCTTAGGCAGGCATGAAAACTGGCTTGATCGAAAAATGGGCATGGCAACGCCTACTTACAGCTAAAATTAATAATTTATATTACTTTTCAAGTCGATGCATCGGACATCGGTTTATCAGCTCGAAAATGTCCTTTGAGTCACGTATGGGTACAACATAACAAGTGTTGATGAAGGAATGGTTGGTAAAATAAGGTAAGTGATGGCAGCTTAGTGCGTGGGGAATGAAGCGTCGACTGGCCACCAGCTGAAAGTGCAGCAGGCGGAGGCGTTTAAATGACGCCTTGGCTGAGCTTTTACAATCGGCTTGGCCGCTCTGGCCGATGATGTGCGTGGGTGGGTTCAATAACGGTGCTTTGTGAACACCAACGTCGTTTGTTATCTTCTTCGGTGTTGTGTGCGTGTGTGCCGAAGAGACAAACAACAACATTTGCATGCAAATCTCAGCTGCACAAGAGCTGCAAAAGAGGCTTCACGCGAATGTGAAACGGCAACAAGTTGGTTGGTTAAAGTGTATAGAAAGAAGATGTTGGGAAAAAAAAAAAGAAAAATACTAAAAACGAAATAAATAATAATAATAAAAGAAGCGAAGAAAAAAAAAGAAATAATAAAGAAAATAGTTTTGAAAAATGCGCTGAAGCGCTGCGAAAAATGCTTGCGAAAGATGCGACAGCGGCGTTAATAGCGTAGCGAAGAAGAAGAGAAGACACACACACACACACACACACACACAGTCAACTGCTCAGCCAAGCCAAGCAGTCAGTTAAGTTGGTCAGGCGCTTAGACATTTAGTCAGTGAGCCAGTAAGGCAGTCAGTCAGTAAGCCATGCCAGTTGTTGGCCATTTGGCTAACGTTAGTTGAAGACACACACACACACACACACACACACACACACAGACAGAGTCAGGCATAAATACATATATAGTCACTGCGTTTTGTTTAGTGCTGTTATATCATCGAATCGAATGGTCAACTAAGTTCGTTCGTTGCTCGCTCGTTCGTTGCTGTTGTTGTTGTTGTTGTTGTTGTTTTTGTTGTTGTTGTTGGTTGTGCTATTAAAATCACGTTGTACGTCGCTTGGGCGACTTTTATGCATTTTCAACTAAGCAGCGCACACATGCATAGACAGTCACACACACACACACACACACACACATACATGCACGTGTGCTAAACTGGCTAACAACGAAGACGCTGCTGTATTACTTAAAACATTCAAATCAACTTTTAGCGCTCTCGCGAAATTCATTCACACACACACACACACACACACGCGCGCGCGCAGTTGGTCATTCGGTCAGTTGCTGTCGCCGTCGCCGTTGCCGTTGCTGTTGTTAACGACGCGTTTGTCCATTTAAATGTTTGACCTAAATTTGCTTAAGCGCTAACACATAACAACAAAAGCACTAACAACAACAACAACAACAACAACAATGCATACATTTCTTGTGGCAGGAATTTAATGAATTTTCTATTAGGCCGCATGAAGATTGAAATCAACATTCAATTGTGCTGAGCTGAGCTTCATTTGATTAGCAGCGCGTATGCTTAATGCCTTCTACAATGCAGACAAGCAAATATTGACAATGCGTGTGTGTGTGTGTGTGTGTGAGCGAGAGAACAAGTGTGCGCTTTAAAATAAAGAACTAACCTAACCTAAGTTTAAATGCATGATGACAGAAAGAAAGAAGGAAAGAAATTATAAGACCAAAAAAAATCAAATTTAAATAACAAAAAAAAAACATACGCACACACACATATGCAAAGCGTATGCCTAAAGCAGCGGCAGCGATAACAGCAGCGTAGTAAGAAGAAGCACAGGCACAGGCAAAGGCAGTGGCAGGAGAAGTGAAGGTGTAAGCAGCATAAATATATATGTACGTGCTTGGTGCGTTTGTTGGGGAAACGTTAATAAGTGAGAAGAAGAAGCAGCAGCGCCCAATAACTTTACACGCACACATGGACATGGACAGACAGCCAGACAGACAGACAGACAGAGAGACAATAAATGAAAAGACTGAAAATTATTTTCATGAAGTTTACTTTTTCAGTTTGGCTTCTTTCGCTTTCAGTTTTATTTTGTTGTTGTTGTTGTTTTTTTTTTTTTTGGATACGTGCAAGCAGAAAATGACGAACGCCCAACGCACATTTTAGAAATTTTTTTTCGGCACTTTGCTTATTTTAATTTGACTTTTTTTTTGGTTTTTGTATTTTTATTGTTTTTATTTCTGCGTTTTTCACTTTTCATTGTTGTAGGCATAATTTTGTCTGCTTCTTATTTTTCGTTCAAAAACAAAAACACAAAAAAAACAACAGTCATGCCTTCCTTTGTTGTTGTTGTTATTTCTAATGCGCACTCTGCGCTCACTTTTCGATCGCGTGCGCTCTCTTTCATTCTCTTTCAATGCTCTCTCGCGTTGCTTGCCTGCGTCGCTGTCGCTGTCGTTGTCGCTGCTTTACAACGCGTCGCTGTTGTATTATGTGATTTCTGCTTCTTCTTCTTTTTCGTTAGTTGCTGCTGCTGTTGTTATTGTTGTTGTTGTTGTTGTTGTTGGTTTTCTTGCTGTTGCTGGCTTGACTTCATCGTCGTCTTCGATATTTTATATGAAGTCATACGGCGTCGTCGTTGTCGTTGTTGTTGTTGTTGTTGTTAGTTTGTTTTTCGTTTTCACTTTCTATCGTACAATAATATTAACAACAACAACAACAACAGCAAAAGGCAATATAAACTAGCAACAACATGTAACACATATGCACATATGTAAGTGTAACTGAACATGTTCATGTGGAAGTATGTGTGTGTGTGTGTGTGTGTGTATAAACGACACGCTGACCCAGTTTCTCACAGCGCACACAACATGGAAGCAACAACACTGGAATTAATATTATTATGGTTTGTTGTTAGTTGATATTGCTGTTGTTGTTGTTGTTGCTGTTATTTGTATTTTGATTGTTGCTATTTATTGTTGTTGCTGTTGTTGTTGTTGTTGTGGCTGCTTTGGTTGTTTTTTTTTTATTTATTTTCTTGCATTTCATTCAAATCACTTTGAATTCGTGCTCAAAGACATTCGCTTGCCATGATCATGTCATCTCTTAGTCAAGACAGACAGACAGACAGACAGTCAAACAGTTGATAATAATACAACTCCAATCCAATTGGAATGCCCATAGTTATTGTGAATTATTGCTGCTTGTCGAGAAGATCTCAAAGAAAGTTCTTTGAATTTGCTAAATATTAAATAATCTTACGTATGGTTTTCAAACTACAACAAAATTTATCTAAAAGTCTTACTAAAATGTGCTTTTGAGCTTCAATATAATAGGCGGGAATATAAGAATTTTGTTTTCAGCAGATATTTAATGGGACTTAAAGAAAATGAGGATAACTTTTATTTTAAACATGAATTTGCAAAACGTAGCGTTACAATCTCGTTAGAACAGACACTTTATAATTCGGACAACGCAACAATCCGAAGAATAAGTTGATTTCCATTGTGTTGTAGTTTCTGTTATTCGATATTTCGGACATTATTTGAAGATTATTTCGACAATCGCCCCTTTGGCCTTGCTGATTCATTTAGGCTTTTCATTTCTGCTCTCAGCGAAACTTTTCCTTTCTTATAAAAGATATGTGTCACCTGCACTGGTTGAACGAGTCAAAATGTGTTTGATTCATGGAATTCCGTTGACTTGATGACCAACGCTATGCAAATTGTTGACATGGTATGATTTTTTTTTTTTCTTTTGACCGAAAATTAATAAAAACACTTTATTTATAAAAGTTGATTCAAGGAACTTCAGCGCTGAATCACAGCATCGTTGTTGTTTTTGTTGTTGCTGTTGCTCTTATTATTGTGGTTGCTGTTGTTGTTGTTGTTGCTGTTAACAATGACGTTGAACATTTTTGGCTAATTGAGTCTCTCGCATTCGCTCTCTGACTTTTGGCGCCAATTTAGCTTTAAGCCAACTGCGCCGCCATCATCTTCTCAACGCTCTGAACACGCTTACCCTTAAACCAAGTCGCCAACTACCCCACATTGTTGTTGTTGCCATTTGTTTGATTTTGCTTTTAGTTTTGTTGTTGTGTGTGTTTGTTTTTTTTGTTGTTGTTGTATCTTTCGTGCTTTGCTTTCGTTACGCCAAAAAGTAACTCGTACAATTTCTGCTTCGTTGATTCGCAGTCATTATGCAGTAACAACAACAACAGCAACAACAACAACAATAACTAAAAATAATGATCATTTTGTTTTCGTTCATTCTGATCGATATCGTCTTGTCTTTTATTGTTGTTGCTGCTGCTGCTGTTGTTGTTGTTGTCAGTGCTCTGAGGCATGTTTTTCTTTCTTCTTCGACGACGACGACGAGTCGCAGCCAACTTCTGTTGTGTTGTTGTTTTGTTGTGTTGTTGTTTTGTTGTGTTGTTGTGCTGTGTTGAGTCGCTTTGAGACGCTTCACGCGTCAATGAAAGCGAAAGGAAAAACTGCATTCAAGTTGCCGCCGTTGTTGCCTCCTTTATTCTGTTGTTGTTGTTGTTGTTGGTTTTAGTATTTCATGTTTTGCTTGTGTTTTGTCTTTCTTTGCCGCTGTTGCTGATGTTGCTATTGTTGTTGTTGTTGTTGCCGTCTGCCATTTTTCTAAGTTGATGTGGCAATGTTGCATTGAGCCAATAAGTATTTTGTAAGCTGTAATAAGAATAGCATGAAGAAAAAAAACACACTAAGCTATTTTTGTGTATGTGTGTGTGTGTGTGTGTGTGTCTTTGTTGTTGTTGCCGTTGTGCGCAAAATTTTCCAGTTATTTAATATGAAAGAAATCCGGCTTTGGCTTTGGCTTATTTGCCGTTGATGAGACGCATTTATTTTTATTATTTAATATTTTTTAATGAATTTCTTATTTATTTAAATGAACTTTTTTTTATGTTTTTGTGTCTTTTTTTTTTTTTATGTAAATTAATGTCAACATTGTAACGGTAAAATGATGTAACCGCCGCAGCAGCAACCGATGAAGAAGAAGAAGCAGCAACGAAAAAGTAAGAAAAAAAAAAAAAACAAATCAAATAACAAAAAAATAAAAACAAACTGAAATAAAACTCATAACGACGCCAATGGTCAGCAAATGACGAAGAAGAAGAAGAGACTTGCCCGAAAAAAAAAAAATACAAAAAATACAAAAACAAAAACAACAAAAAATGGTATATTAAAAATGCAAACAGAAAACAAAAACGAGTTTCGCAGCGTAAATATTCAAATTGCTGCGTGTGACGTTCGAATGCAAGTGGACGGACGGACAGAGGGACAGACAGACGAACACTTGAACGAACTTGCATGAAGATATAACATGAGTTGCTGTTGTTGTTGTTGTTGTTGGAGACTCGGCCAACTTTCCACGCGCTTAGAATTGTTGTACAGTCGCTCGTTCAATCCGTCCGTCTGTCCGTTCGTCTGTCCGTCTGTCAGCGCGCCCAAATTCAACATGAATTGAACTCTTTTTCGTTTTCATTTTTGATTTTCGATTTCTTTGGTTTGTCTTTGCTTCTTTCGAATCAAACATGAGTTTCGAATCAATTTCTATGCGTTCGACGTCTTCGATCGCTGAGCTGAGCAGAGCAGCGTGTCACGTCGCCATTGTCGCTTCTTCATTTATTTATATTTATTTATTTATTTATATTTGTTTTGTTTTCTTTTTTTGTGGGTTTTCTTATACTCATTTTTGTTGTTGTTGTTTTAATTCGTTTCGATTACGCGGCCTTGAAAGTGAAAAGATGTCACACTTTCGCTTTTCAACAAACCCACACACTCACACACACACACACACACACACATGCATAGTTTGGTATCGAAGGCGCCTTGGAACGTTCGAATATTTGTGCTTCTTCTTTGGCTTTGGCAATTCAATTGATTAGTCAAAGTCAAATGTTATCAGTGACAATTGCTTTGATTTGTTTATCACTTCTTGTTGTTGTTATTGCTGCCGGACACGCAGTGCCACGCCCAGTTGAGGTAGGGTATATTTATGACAGTCACACACACACGCAAATTAGAAACTTTACAGCAAATTAAATGATTATTTTTTGATTATTTATTTTTTTTTTTCTTATTAATTTTGTTTTTTCCTTTGAAATTCGCTGCAAGTGTCATGTAGTTTTCGTGTGTCTTTTTGTTGCTTTGCCGTGGGCAGCATTTAACATGTACAACAACGGCGACGCGCCTCGTTTTTTCATTTTGTCGACTCTTTAATTTTTGGCAAGTCACGCGGCCAACGCACAAAGGGGCGTTTACTAAATTTAGTCAGAAGTCTTAAGTCAAACCTATTATACATGAATTGCTTGAGCAGAGCATAGCACGAAAGATGAAGTGGTGGAGGAAGAGGCAGAAGAAGAGTTAGATAGACGGACAAAAAGTTGTACTACGCTTTGTAACACTTCCAAATAGATTGGCAAGCAACATGTGTCTTATGTTACACCGTGCTACAAATAACATACGTCAATCTAGTGTTCGAATTTTACGTTTTATGCATTTTGTTGAAAAAAAATCAAGTAATAATGATTTTGGCTTATCCTAACTGTGTCTGCTTAGACCTCACTTTTTTGGACGATCAATTAAATGTTCGATCAGTTGAATTCGATAAGAACATTTTGAGATTTAAGGCGCAAATATGATAATCTTGAGTTGCATTAGACAATTTTAGACATAAGTGTATCTGTTTAGCTTTTGTGACTGTGAGTGGTTGTAAATGAGCATGTCTTGTTGTTCACACATATGTTTCGAAGCAATCTTTAGCTTTAAGGCGTTCCTGAAAAAGACCCCCAACACTTTTGCAGCGCCAAGCTTGATATGAGCACAGAGCAGCTCAGTCAGCAGAACAACTTTGTTGCTTTGCAGCGCACAAAACACAAACGAAGCAACCAACCAACAGACAGACAAACAAACAAACAAGTAAACTATTAAAGAAACAAGCAAGCAAACAAACAATTAAAGCGCACAAGAATCTCAAAGTGACGTGGGCGTTGGCGTCAACTGCGACGTCGGCGTCGTCGCTGACTTTCGTTGGGCTTGTGTCAAGCCGACAGCTTTGATCAAATGGCTCTGGAAAGCCCTCAATTGTTGTTTTTGGCTCCGTGAGTCATTTGAATTGCTTGAGTGTTGTTGTTGTTGTTGCTGTTGCTGTTGTTGCACATTGCACAACATTTAGCATTTGGGCGCTTTGCAGCAGCGATTTAAATGCAAATTGTTGCCAATTAAATGACAATAAACAAATAAATAAATGAGTGAGTGAATGAATGAATGAAAAAGCGACAACGGCGAAGTGTCAAATGCGACACTTCGCTATCAAATGTCAAAATCGCTGCGGAAAATCCCCGCGGTTTTGGGTCTTTTGTTATTGTTGTCACTGCTGTTGTTGTTGCATTTGGTAAGCAAAACAAGCAGAAGGAGTAGAAGAGCAAGAAAAACGCCCACGAAAACGTCAATTGAAGTGAATGCAACAACTGCAAAAGAGGGAAGCCAGCAACAACGACAACAACAACGACAACACATGTCATTTGCAGCAAATTAAGTATTTTAATGAGATGCCAATTGCATTTAAACATTGCAGGCAACACACACACACACGCACCCGGGGGGAAATTCAACCGCTTCCGAAGGCGTTCTGCAGTACATGCTCAGACCTTACTTGCCTCCTTTGCTTTTCTACACGGTTCACCGCTTTTTGAAGATTGAAAGTATGCAAGCTTCCTTTTCCTGTGATAGTTGCTTGGCAGGTCTCTGTTATAATACGGCTACTGCTTCCCAACTCGCTTCTAAGCAACTTCAAAAGTCAGGTGACGCTTTCCTGAAGGACTTCTTGTATTTCAATGACGTAAGAGACCTTTCATGCTTGTTGTCAAAACACCTTCAAAAGCAACCGGTTCATATTAAGCATTAAAACAAGACATTATGGAAGGTCTTTTTCAACAAAGGCATTCTCATTTTTTCCTCTGGCAGTAAAATTGAATTTGTGGATTGCAAGGAACACACACACACACACACACACAGACATTTGACGATTACGTCTTGCAAAAGGAGCTAAAATTATATGCTTTTAAGCTAATTAGACATATATGCATATTAAAATTATTATGATTGTTGTTGTTGTTGTTGTTGTTGTGATTGTTACATAAGCTGTGCAATAAAATAAAAGTTATAATTAAATAACGCATATTTAACCTCATAAGTAGAAATTAGAGCGCAAAGCAAAACAAAGCAAAACAAAGCGAAATACTTTTTAATTATGTAAAATCCAAAAAAAAAAATAATACAAAAAGAAACAAAACTCGCAACAACATAGCAACAACAACAAAACTGCAATTAACTTTAATGCACATTAAAGATATAAGACGAATAATAATATATGTTTTAACTATTTGAATTTTGTTTCAATCATTAACTTTTGACATGCTTGGCAACCCTGTCTCGCTGCCTCTGCCACTGCCGCTGCCGCTGCCGCCACTGCTACTGCTCTATAAAGCCACGAAGCCACGTGTATTACGTAAGAATTTTTCTCGATTATCTTTGTTGTATTATGAATCGTTTTGCGTTTGAAATCCGTTAACGGTTTTTAATCATTTATGCATTTAACATAAAAAAAAGCAAAAAAAGCAAAAAATCAAGTCACATAACAACAACAACAACACATGGCGCGACTGGGCCACGAGCACAAACAAACCGTTATAAATAAGCTCAAAAGAAAAGCAAATGTGTTACAATAATACAAAAGCCAACAACAACAACAACAACCACAATGAAAGTAATGACAAGTTCAAAAACCAACAACAACAACAACAACAGCAAACTGATTTAGTTTGTCATCGAAAGCATCGAAGTCATCTTCCTCTTCTTCTTCTGCTTCCTCTTCTGCTTCGTCGTCGTCGTCGTCTTTGTTCAACAAACGAGATTTTTCGCGTAATCATAAAATTCGAAAATTAAAATAAAACAACAACAAAAACAAAACACAAAATGGAAGAAAAAATAACATAAAAGCCAAAAATTCAAATAAAAATGCACAAAAAAAACTTGTCTTGTTTGCTGTTCGTTGTTGTTGTTGTTGCTGTTGTTGCTGTGCCACTTCCATGGACTACATTTTAGCGCCAGGCAGGCAACAACAACAACAACAACAACAACAACAACTAAGCTGCCTTACAACGCGACCAGTTTACAAACCGGAACTTACTTTATTAGCGCATAACGGTATAAGAAGCGCTCAAAAGAGCTGCTGACGTCGCTGTCGCTGTCGCGGTCGCCGTCATCGCACAACAACAGTTAACATCTTTTGTATGCTTGAAGCGCTAACGAAATCGCTTATGTTGTTGTTGTTGTTGTTGTTGTGGCTGTTATTGATACCAAACGCTTCATCTTAAATTATTCATCTTTGCTTTGGCACAGCAAAAGAAATAAAGAAAGACAAAAGTGAAAGAAAGAAAGAAAGACAAAAGCATTTTCAAAGTCTTCGTCTTGACCTTGGACTCGTGTGCCTGGGAGAAATGCGTTCGCTTCCTATACGTGTGTGTGTGTGTGTGTGTGTGTATGCGCGCGCGTCTCACTCAGCTTCATTGTCATCGTTGTTGTTGTTGTTGTTATTGTTATTGTTGTCATTACTGTTGCCTTTGCACGAAAGCCAAAACGAAAGAGTGCAACGCAAAAGAAAGCGAACCACTTTTACTTTCGCTTACGTTCGCCTCAACTCAACACAACTTACGTCGACTTTGCCAATGTCGCAAATCGCGCAAGCAACAAAACGTGCAAGCCATCGAACGTGCGCGCGAAAGAGTGAAAGAGCGCGCGCATCAAAGAGAGCGCAAATGTTGGCAATGAGTGAGAGTAATTGTTTGTGTGGGAAGTGAGAGCAAGTTTGATTTTGTTTTTGCAAATGCAATTTTTTTTTGGCGCGCAAATTTCCCACGCAAAGGATTTGTGTTCAAATATTTTTGTTGTTGCTGTTGTAATTGTGTGTTGTACGCACACAACATGTGCGAACAACAACAAATGTCAATTTCCGTTAATTGTGTGCAAAAAAAAAAAAACCAAACGAAAAAAAAATTTCAAGTTTAACACAAAAAAGTTGATTGAATGCGTGCGCGCTTTGTGACCGAACGACCGACTGATCGACCGCGCTGCCAACGTCGAGTTCACAAATCGAACACACATACATACACACATGTGCACAGCAGCACACACAACAACAATTCGCGCACAAATGTGAGGTTCTTTTTTTTGGTTTTGCTCTTTTTTCCTCTTGTGCGTCAACGGTTTTTTACAGCAACATGAAGCAAGTAGGTCAGCAATGCGGTTGTTGTTGTTGTTGTTGCTGTTTGTCAGCAGTGACGGGGGTGGTAGCCAAGTGTCATTGCGTGCCGGACATGTTCTTGAGCCAAGGTCAAACAATTACGTGAACTTTTGTTGCTTGCAAGCTGGCGAGTTGACTTGCACACAGCGCCATGTCCTTTTGGAGCTTCAATGTCAACGTCGCCGTCCTCGTCCTCGTCGTCACCGTCGTCGTTCTGTCTTATCGCATTGACACATGAAAACATTTCCGCTCAAAAGTATGTCAAATCATAAGCCAAAAAATACCCAAAATAACAACAACAACGAATGTTACTTCTTACTCGTTTGAATTTCACGCTGATAAGCAAGAGTTTAACGCTTTTGGTTTTTAAGATAAGCTGCGCAAACACACACACACATACACAGATACTCAGATACATATTTAGGCATACAAGTACGAATGCTGTTTAAACAAAAATGCAGTTTTTATTCTTAATGTTTGTTTGCTTTATTTATTTTTATTTATACGGCTTTCTAGACTAAAAGTATTTAACGCCCAGAGGCGGGAGCATGTCACATACGTAAGATACATCTATAAGAATTATCAGGACGACAAGATAAATCGATTATTACATGTTCGTCTATCCGTGCAAAGGTCTGACCGTTCCCCCCAATGTTTCTTGGAAAAGAGAAACGCTTTATAAGTCTCAAGGCTTAAAATTTGATTTGATTTGCCAATAGAACAAGTTTGTTGGGTTCTGTGCCACGCCCAATCCTTTTAACTACCGCGCGAAACGCCAAAAGTTTTAGAAATTTGAAACACAGTAAATTTTGTACTTTTCCATTTATATAAAAATGCTTATGTCTCGTAAACTAAACGTAAGAAGAACTTCAAACTACGTATGCAGCCACGATTAACATTTGCCGGCATATCACAAAACACCGCCTCCCTCTTGGTTGCCCCTCAAATATGCGCAAACTGAATTTTGTAAATAAATTAAACATTTTGGTCGAATTTCAAGGAATTCGTATAATATTTTGATGAACAATGTCAGATGTGCAATATTTCCTTCAAATATGAGGCGTGGCATTGCCCACCATGTGTGTAGCGTATAATACTTTCGTTTATACTTGACTAGCTATCCCTTTTGCAAGTGCTTGGAAAGGAAGTACTTTTTAATTAGCTTTGCATGCCGAAGAATGTCTGTGAGGGGAAAGGCGCGGTGTCGACCACTTTTGTGCTTATTGCTTGTCACTTTTCATACAAGTACTTGTTGTGCTCACACTACAATAGACAACACGAATCATTCTAATTTAATTTAATTTGCTAAAATATTTCGTCGTTGTAAAAATATATGCATTAATGAAAAAAAAAAATGAAATGAAATGAAATAAATACAAAACTAAATTAAAAATGCCATAACGAAAACAATGACATAGGACAGAAGCAAACATTTTTTGCATACTTGCGTCAATTTGTATCCGCACAACTGCAGCACTTGTATCTGCACTACTCGCATGCAACGAATGGGCAGAAGACGAAGAAGAAGAAGCCGCCACAGAAAAAGACACAAACGTATCATTTATTTATTTTCATTTTAATTACGATAATTTATTCGTTCATTTTGGGGCGTATTTTTAGCTGTCAAGCCATTGTCTGTTTAGTCTGCGCGGTGGACAGTGGGGCGTGTGGAGGGGACAGCATGGCAGACCAACATGAACACCATCAGCATCATTGCCGTTCGCCATCATGATCACGTCGACGAGCCAAAAAGCGACAAAGCGCAACACAACCGACAGACGTCTTGACTGTAGAAACGCGCGGAGGGGCGTGGGGGAGGAGCAGAGGTGTTGTGCTATAAGAAAACCCTTAGCGTATTTTGGCAAACGATGGCGTCGCTTGTTTACGATTCGCGTACCTTTTTGGCCAACTTTTCTCCTCTTCTCTTTATTAGACTAACTATTTTTATATTACAGCACAAATAACAAACAACAAAAACAACAACAACGAGACCAACTATTTGCAAAGTGCGCGAGTTGTCAAAGTATCTGCGCATCTTCCAGCTATAACAAAGTATCGCAGTCATCTGCCGACCCTCTTATAGAGACTTGCAGCTTCAGCTGTCTTCTGACCTACTTTTGCGTACGAAAGTCAAGAGAACTTCTGCTTCTTCTTGGACGTCTTCTAGTGTGCTATGAGCAGCATACATTTTAAGTAAGAAAAATATGCTTTCAAATGTTCGGTATTGTTGGGCAGACGGACGGAGAGACAGACAGACAGACAGACAGACTTGATGATTCCAAAACGACTTCATCTTCTGCGCTTTTTATACCCTGTACATACTGTACCAGGGTATATTGTGTTTGTTTGGCCGAAATGTATGTAACGCAGAGAAGGAGGGGAGGGGGACCCTATAAAGTATATATATTCTTGATCAGGACGACAAGACAAATTGATTAAGCCATGTCCGTCCGTCTGTCCGTCCGTCCGTCCGTCCGTCCGTCCTCACCAATGGTTCTCGGAAACTATAAAAGATAGAGACTTGAGATTTGGAGGATAGACTCGTGATGCTCGGCAGCAGATCAAGTTTGAACGGTTTTGAGCCACGCCCACTCCTTCCCGCCCAACCAGCTACGCCCACTTTTTGAAAAGGCTATAACTTGAACACCAGAAACGCTAGAACAATGAAAGTTGGTATGTCGACTAAGTTGGTAAAGACCTACAAAACTGCATACCCCAATTTTCCCCCCTCCCCTTAATTACCCCTCAAAAAGTGTTTTATTGTTAATTACGATATCTTCAAAACCATGAAAGGTACGAACCTCAAATTTTGTGTGTACACTCAGTAAATACATACCCTTAAGACTGCATACCAGAAAATACCCCTCTGAATTTACGACTTCCCCTCAAAGACCATCAAACTTACATTTTTCGTAAATTTCACTTTTTTTTTACAAAAATTTGTATATCTCCATAACTATAACAGATACGAACCTAAAACTTTGTATGCAGATTAAGAAAAGAGTATATCTTTAAAACTGCATACTTAATTTTTCCCCCTTACCCTTAATTACCCCTCAAATAGTGTTTTTATGTCAATGGCTATATCTCCGAAATTAATAAAGACACTGACCTGAAATTTAGTAAGTAGGCAAAGTATTTATAACTTCATAAGACTGCATACCAGAAAATACCATTTTGTATTTGGTCTACCCATTAGAGGTCGGCAAACTTAAATTTTGGGTAAATTCCAGTTTATTTTTATTAAAATATGTATATCTCCACAACTATGAAATATACATGTCTGAAATTTTGTATGCAGATTCAGTTAATATACGTCCTTTAAACTGCATACCGACAAACACCTCTTTATTTCATGGCTTCCCCTTCAGAGATCAACAAACTCTAATTTTTCGAAAATTCCTCACTTTTGACTGATTTTGTATGTATGTATGTGCAGGGTATTATATGGTTGAGTATACTCAACTATACCGCCCTTACTAGTTAATTGCTGTACTTGCTTTTTATTGTTGTTGTTGTTTTTGTTGGTGTTTGTTGTAGGGCGCAAATGATGCCAAGCGTTAGGGCAGCAGGAGGGGGGGAGCGACGACGTCGGCGAACAAACAAACCAAAATGTTCAAAAAAAAAAAAAACTAACAACAAAAAAAACTAACAAAAGTTTAAGGGAACTAAATTTTTTTTTTTATTATTTTTTTATTATTATTTCTTTTTTTTTTTATTGTTGTGCTCATGTAGAATATTTTTTGAAAAAATTAGGTCAATTTCGCGCTGCTTCTTCTTCTTCTATACACTTGCAACAAGTGTTTGTGCATCTTGCCTCTGCTTCGCACACAGCATGCTGCACTGTTCTAACACACACACACATGCATTGAGCGTGTTTTTGCCCTTTTGTTAGTTTGCTCATAAGATAAGTGACGACGTCGTCGACGACCGCGAGCGCATTGATAAAGCAAAGAAGTCGGGCAGCTGCCAGTGGGCGATAGCTTCATAGCGTAGAAGAGCAGTGCGACGTGCGTGTGTGTGTGTGTGTGTATTTGATCGTTTCGCCCTTTTCAGCACGCATGCCAGACGCGTCAGTCTGTCAAAACGTCTTTGACGCACGCATAAGCAGCGACGCTCAAGACGACGCCGACGCCGACGTCGACGCATGCCGAAAATAGTTGCGATCGATATGCAGAATATTGTGTTGGCGTATGTTAACGTCAGCGTCGCTGTCGATCGCAGCCGCAGTAAACGAATCAAATTCTAAAGGGCGCAGCAAAAAATTCTGATTAGAAGCAAACACACACACACACACATGCGTGTCTTTGCTTCTCGTTGCGCACCTCACTTGTGCGAGCGACGTTTCTTTGCTCTTTGCTCTGCGCTCTCTATCAATGCAATGTTTTGTGGGTGCGCATGTGTGTGTGTGTGTGTGCATGCGTGTTTGCTTCCCGTTGCTGTGCTGTGAGATTATTTTCTCAGTCATTTGTTTTTGTTTTCTTTTTGGTTTTTTTTGTTTTTTTTTTTATTCAAGACTTCTTTTCCATTCGCGCGTTGTAAGAAAAGTAGGCCAATGGGTCTCTGGGTGAGCAATGTTGTTGTTGTTGTTGTTGTTAGTGTTGATGATGTTGCTGTGGGCTGGCGAGGAGTGCTGAAGGGTGACGCGGCGTGTTGGTCGACGCGTTAGTTTTGTTACACTTTATCGGAACAAGAATGAAAAATACATTTTTTGGACAATTTTTTTTTTTGTTTTTTTTTTTGTTGAGTTTTTTGATTTTGTGTTCTGCTTGATTTTACTTTGTATTATTTTGTCTGCTGCTGCTTCTTCTTTCTATGCTGCTGCTTCTGCTTCTTCTCATGTTGTGCATGTCGCTGCTGCTTAATGTTGTTATTGTTGTTTTTTTTTTTTATTGAAAATTTGCCTTCAATTACTTTGAACTCTTTCGAAGTTACATGCAAATGCGTTCAATTGAAACTTGGTCAAAGTGTACACCCCAAAATTTGGGGAGCCCACTTGCATATCTTGTGTTTATTTTGCTACAACGCTCAACTCATGTTTTGTGGAATTCATGATTTCATTTTCATTTACATTTCTATTTCCCTTTCCTTTTGTTTGTGTATTTTTTTTTTAATTTTTATTTTGGTATTTTTTTTTTATACATGAAAATTTATTTGTTTTTAATTGTTCGATATATTTTGTGCTTCTTCTTCTTATTTTTTATGACTTTCGCTTAAGTGAGCGTGCGGCGTTGTTAGTCTCAGATACAAATTGAGGTAGTTAAGTGTTTTCCATTGCGAAAAGTTCGTTTGCTGCGCGAAAGGGTAACCAATGTACTGCGTCGCGCCCCCTTGCCCCCTTGCCCCCCTGCCCTCTTAGCCACTACTCAGGCATTGCGTAAACGCAGAAAAGTTTATTTAAATTTGATTTTTGGCATAAAATGCACGAAATTAGTTTTCAAAGGCAAAGAAATGACAAAAAAAAAAAATATTTAAAAAAAAAACAAAATCTGTTTTAGCGCATTTTCTGTAGGCCACGTTAATAAGCAAAACAAACGAACCAAAGAAAAAAATTTGGAAAAAAACTTAACAAAAAAAAATTCAACAAAGCTCAAAAATATCTAAAGTTGGTCATCTCAACAAAAGAAAAAGCATCTTAAGCATTACATAACACAGCACAACAACAACAGCAACAACGATAATATTAACAACAATGCATACAACAAATAGATACACAAACAAACACACACACATACAGATACAGATACATACATTGACAGTCATAGATGAAGTCTAAACAGTCTTCAAAGCATGAAGCGTTAAAAGACTCAAAAGAAAATAGTCAAAAGAGTTTGTTGTGTGAAAAAACCAAAAAAAAAAAAAAAAAAACAAATATATATGTTGAGTATGGAAAGATACTTCAACAAGACAGCGCATTGTTGTTGTTGCTGTTGCTGTTGCTAACGTTAGTTTGCATTGTTGTTGTACCAAAACGACGACGTAGAAAGTGAAACTGCGGTTTGCCTCTAACGCAGCCACTGTAGCAGTTGGCGCAGAAGTTAACTCAGATACTCAGATACATATTACTCAATCTGTGCTAAAAAAAAAACAACACCAGCAACAACAACAACAACAGTAACAGTAACAAAAAGTAACATAAAGTGAAGTAACCCACTTTTGTTTAGTTTTGGTTTTTTTTGTTGTTGTTGTTTTCTTTCATTTCGTTATGGCTTTCAAAGCGCAACCAATGCTGCTGAATCGGCTTTGGAATCTGAGTCCGAATTCGATGCTCGAATGCCCGAATGCCCGAATGCCCGAATGCCCGCTTGCACGTCGCCAGCCCGCAAAGTCATTTGAGTAGCATGTTTGTGGAGAAAATTGCTGCATTGCTGAAGCAAAGCCAATGGGCCAACGGGCCAACGAAACGGGCCAACTCAGCAGGCCAAACCGAACTAGAAAAGTGCATGCCATGCGCCTTAGAAGCGAACTCACACACACACACACACACACACAGACGCAACAAATCTGATAGATAAATCATGCGCATCGGACAGCGCACCTTTTGGCTTTGCAATTATAACAGATTAATGCGAAAAGTACAAATTGTGTTGTACGCAAAGTGACGCGCGCATATTTCAAAGGCGGTGTTTGGCTACGAGTATGTTTGCCAAGAAATTCTGAAGATTATATATACTTTGTTGATGTTGTTTATGTCTGGCAATGTCAGTTGCTAAGACAGCGCAATAAATGCGTTTGTCACTTGTGCCCGAGCAGGGCGTGGCAGACCGCTGCTTAGGTGCCGAAACGTGCCGTTGAGCGAAAGCATGCAATGCTCAGCGACAAGACCGTAGGTAATTGAAAAGCCAAGCTGAGATAAGACGGTCTGTCTGTCTTTCTATCTGTCTGTCTGTTGGTTGCTCGCTCGCTCGCTCGCTTGCCACTTCAACTTTCTTTGCAGCACTCAAGGCGATCGCCCGAAAGTCGAAACTCAAAGCTCGAAGGGCGCACATATGATGATTGATGAAAGCTAATTGGCTTCAACTACTTCTTCTTGCACTTCTTGCCCTTCTTCTACGGCATCTGCTGCTTCTTCTTAGCGCTCTTAGCCTCGTTGGCTTGAAAGTGAAATTGTCTGCAGCTTGTGGGCGTCTGTTCAATGCATCTTCGTACATGTCAAATTGTATTCATTACGAGCGTGCGTGCGTGCTTGCGTGCGTGATTGATTGAGTGACTGCAGCCGCGCTGTTCTAATCGCCGCTTAGACCGCTTAAACAAAAACAAACAAAAAGTGAAAGTTTTTTTTTCCTTTTAACAAGGCCAACAACAACAACAACAACAACAGCAGCCACACAGATGCACTAAGTTGATCCGATCGGACCGTCGCTCTTGCATTCTTCAAATGAAACGCACATCACATCATAAAATGATTTCCTCATAATTCTCACATAAATCGCCTTTGGCTCTGTCATAAATTATTTGTGCTTAGCACTTTGCCAAATTTCAGCTCAATTACTGCCAAACCAGGCGCCAAAGCACACCGTCAACGCCGCACTGTGCGTGCGAGTGCGTCCAACGTGTCGTATGAATAACGCGTATTTTTTTCTTGCTTCGCTCTGCTAAATGATATATTTGCGACAAGCTCGCGGCGCACAAGCGACATTTTTAATTATGGCAACGTTAATTATACGTGAGCAATTTCATTTGCTTACTCTTTCGCACGCATGGCACAAGACTGTGGAAAGAGGACAAAGGCAGAAGACAGAGGACTCTTTCGGTCATTAAAGTTGTTGGCATAAGATTAGAAGAGAGACTGAAGTGCACCGAAGGCTGAGGACAGAAGGCAGTATAGAGGGGACAGAAGCCAGTATAGAGGGGACAGAAGGCAGAAGACAGAGGACAGCAGATAGAAGTCCTTGTCAACCATTAAAGTTCTCGACGGCCCAGCAAAAAGTTATTCAAAGAAAATGTAATTTTGTTTTTTTTTTTTGCAATTATTTATTTATTTATTTGTAGTTCATTTATACAATTTTTTCTTGTTGTGTTTTTTTTTGTATTTGTTTTTATTTTTGTTGTTTTTTTATTTTATTATAAATTAAATGAGAACAATGCGTTTGTCTTAAAATTACAGCGTTTTGCATATAAAAGTGATTTTATCTGTTTTAATTGTTGTTGTTGTTGCACGCTAAGAAAAAGTGTTTAAAAGCATTTTTTGTTGGTTTTTTTGTTGCTTAGAATATAAACATAAATGAAAAATTTTACTAATCTTTTTTGTATTTTACTAATAAATTTGTATAAGTTTTTTTTTTCTGTTTTTTTACATCAAATAAAATTTTTTTTCAATAAAAAATAAACTCATTTTATTTAAAAAATAAGTTTACGCGTGAAATGTATTTTTTTTACATAAAAAATAAAATAAAAAGGGAAGAAAAATGATTTTTTTTCATTTTTTGTTTTTTGTTTTTTTTTTTTCAAATATTTAATTATTTATAAATATATTTATATATATATAAAAGTATGTATATGTAAGTTGTTGTAAATTTTAATTATATATTTTTATTTATTTTAACTTCTTTGGCTTAACTTTTACAATATTCGCTAAATTATTCAATTAATTATTGTACAAATACATAGAAAATATTTTAAGTGATAATTAAATTAGATAAAAATGTATTTCGGCCATTTTGATGTTTGTTGTTTTCTTTTCGAATATTTTTAGACATAATTAATTAAGTACAAAAACAAAATATGTAAAAACAAAGCTGAGTACAAAATTAAAGAATGCTCGAAGCGAAGTGACACGGCAACCGGAAGGAATGAAGATGATATTAGAGGGCTGGAAGTGAGACTGGGATTGAGAGCTTCTACCGGAAGATAGAGCAAGTGAAGAAAATATAATATTACAAAGTATTTAGGGTAAAAGCATATGGAAGTGACTGAAGAAAGTCACAGGAATGAGGAAAATCTATAGAGTGATAGAGAGAGAGTTGGAGGGTTGGAGGTTTGAAGGAGAGAGTGTCAAAGGATTTGGCGCCGTGCAATGAAGCTGAACCGAAGCTGAAGCTTAAAAATTACCCACACAGCAATTAAATCTTTGATATTGAAACCAAACACACACGCACTCATACACACACACACACACACAGGTACACACAAACACTCATACGCACACAGTCGCGGCGCTCCCAGCTGACATTATCACAACCACAGACAGACACGCGCCAACGCCCTACGCTGACCAAGCGTCTCGAGTCGCCTACAAGCCATGCTCGTTGGTATTGAGGAAACTGCGACAGACGCGACTCACTTCGGGATTCGTGTGATTCATGAGCTGCATGTAGATCTGCTTGTGCAACTGCAGCTCGTTGGTCATCTCCTGCAATTGCCGGAGCAGCGCATCCTTCTCCTTCAGCAGCGACTTGACGCGCTCCTCGACTTCGCGCGAACGCACTTTGGCCTTCTCGCGTGACTTGCGCACCGCAATGTTGTTGCGCTCACGACGCCGGCGATACTCCTCGGTGCCCTTGTCCACATGCTTGAGCGACATTTTGCGCTGATTGTGCAGCTGCTTGTTGTGATGCTTGAGCAGATGAGCGCCGGCTGCCAAATGCGGCAAATTGTGATGAGCCAAGACATTGGCCGACGTCAGTGTTGTGAAGTTGCCATTGTTGTTGTTGCTGCCGCCGTTGTTGTTGAGGTTGTTGGCATTGTTGTTGTTGTTGTTGCCGCCAGCCCCATTGTTGTTGTTGCCATTGCCATTGCCAAGCACATTGTTGGCCGCATTCTGATAGGGATTATAAAGACCATTAACACCAGCAACGCCATTCGAGATGAAGGCCGCGGCTGCAACATTATTAGCATTCGCCTCCTGCAAATGACGCCGGTAATCGGGATCGATGGGCTCCTCCTTAATGGTGGACGAGTCCGAGCCGACCGAGGAGTTCTCATCGCTGGAATTGTTGCTATAAGCGGCGCCCGAGTGCACCGCCTGCGGCATGTAAGCGAGCGCGCCACGTCCGTAGCCGCCATGCTGTTGCGTGCGCAGCGTCTGTTGTTGCAGCTGATGCTGATGCTGTTGCAGCACCTTGGCGGCGGCGCTGACCATGCCATTGGGCGGCAAAGTGGCCGACAGACCGCCGGGGCTCGCGACCATGTCACTGAAGATGCCGAGCGTCTCCGGATCGCGGAACTGATCGTCGATCAGATGCTGCAGATCGAGCGTAATCTCTTGCGTCGTCAGCTCATCGAGGTCCGTTTGTGTTGTGTATTGTTGGAGCATCTGCTTCTGCAGCAGATTGTTCACGCTGTTCATGTTCGCATTAAGCGCGGCAGCGTTGTTGTTGTTGTTCAGCGCAGCGGCAGCATGTTGCATCTGATTCATGGCATGTTGCTTCACGACCAGGCCAGCATTTTGTTGCTGCTGCTGTTGTTGCTGCTGCTGTTGCTGCTGCTGTTGCTGCTGCTGATGATGATTGCCGCCATTCATGTTGCCACTGTTATTGTTGTTGTTGTTGGCATCCGTATTGGCATTGTTGTTGTTCTGATTCTGATTCTGATTGGGATTGTGGCTCTGATTCTGATTCGGATTCGGATTCTGGCTCTGTGCACTGGACATCGCCGTCAATGTTATCTGACCGATGGTCGCCTGCTGTGGCGGCGGCTGTTTCTTGAGGTCGAGCTGCGACAGCGTCTGCACGGCGTCGTACATCTGTGGCGATTCCATGTTGAGCATCTTAAGTTGCGCAAATGAGGGTAAAATTTTGATGCTTTTTGAGGTAATCCTGTCTGTATATAAAATAGCAAATCCTTTTGCCAATTTAGCGCATTGCGTGCCAAAGGAACGTCGGCCAACGTACGAACGAACGAACGTGCGTAAATGCTCAAACACGCGTGTCACGAACACGTATAATTTATTTACTATTTTCACGAAGTCCTTTTTACACTTTAAAATTTCAAAGTTTTTTTTTTAATTTCTTGTGTTTTATTGTTGTTTATTATGTATTAAAATTCAGCCAGTTGTACTGAGGTAAAGGCTCTCTTTGGCTTGTTTGAGTTTGGATTTCAATAGTCCTTTTTTGTTTTTTAGAATTTTTCCTTAAACTTTTTTAATATTTGTTTGTTTTCAAATTTTTCTCACTTGCCACAAAAGTTCGTATTATTTTTTGTTTGCATGAAAGTTCTTTTATTTTATATTATTTTATATTTTTTCACAATTTCAGTTTTATTTTTTTGCTTTTGTACTTTTCTATAAATATTTCTTATAAACTTTTTCCCGATTTGTTTTTCATTTGTAGTTTTTCACACGAAGTGCGCTCCGAAGTATCAAAAAAAATGGAGTTCGGGCCACGCTTTGCTCAACAACCTTCGTTCGACTGAAGTGTTTCACAAATGATGCAACAGATTTTATATTTTTCATTTACAAGACATGCGTCCGCATCCGCTGCTCTTCGTTGTGCGCGTTTGACTGCTGCAGCGGCGGCGACAGCAGCAGCAACAGTTGACAGCGGAGAGGGCGACAGCGTGGCAGCGTTAATCAGCCGCTTGGGAGCCAACCGTCTGATATGACGTCGTCGTCGTCGTCGTCGTAGTCAAAGTGACGAAGACGACTAAGAAGAAGACTTACGAAACGTACAGCTTAGAAGACGACAACAAACAGTGGGGTTTGATGAGCGTTGACTGGTGAGTTTAAGAGCGTAAGAGCTTTGATATTTTGCTCCTGAAGAACCGTTATTCTACACACACACACACACACACACAGACGAAGAGTGTCGTATAAAAGTGAATACAATTGAGTTGTCGAATTGAAGTGAGACGCAGTGAGACAAGACGATACGATACGATACGATTTCTGGTTGAGTCGCTTGCGCTTTGTGCGTCCGAACTTTACAATTGGTAAATTGTAACTGTGACAAGCGCACGAAAAATAAAAAGTCTTCAGCGCAGTCAGCCAAAAATTCAATTCACACAGAGGAAGAAGAAGCCGAAACAGAAACAGAAACAGAAAATGAGCCGAAAAAGTGAAGCACAAAAAAAGCATGCGCATGTAATACACTCACACACTTATGCAGACAAACATAAAAATCCCGTAGCGCACACACAGCTACAACAACAGCACAGTACAGCAGCGCTCGCACAGGTAGCGTCGCCGTCGTCGTCGTTGTCGTTGTCGGCGGCCAAAAGCAAACCGAGCAACTTTAACGTCTTTTTATTTGCTTAACTTTTGACTATGCCCGACGTCCGTTACTCAGCAATGACGACTAATAATGTTGCCTGCACTGTACCGTCTCCCCTCCGCCCTATTAACACAGACCAAGCCGTCAGTAAACATACACAACGCCAACTACCTGTGAATTAAACCAAGAGAGAGAGAGAGAGTGAGTTTGTGTGCTTAAGATCAAGATTGAGCGCGAGCGCAAGTGAGAGGCGTGCAGTGCAAACGAAATTGAAAAGCAAAAGTTTTTCCCCAAACACTTTTACTCTCAAACACAAACGACTTTGATCACGAAGAAGCCCAAGTGCTGCGTCAGCAGCACAAAGCTCTCTTTCTCGCACAATGCTACGTTTGCCGTCTTCGTGCAGTTAAGCACTTGCAGCACATCGTTTTGGCTTCGCTGAAATGCGCTACCGCGTGACGTCACAACAGAACTTGCACTCGCATGCACGAGGCTGACAACATCGTTCGGCTCTCGCATGCAATCGTTCGTTCGTTCGTTCGTTCATTCGTTTCTCTGCAGAGGCTTTGTCGTGTGCCACGCGTTTTACTCTCGCTTTCATTTTCACTTATTATCAGTTGTTCTTTGTATGCGTGCGTACGTGCGTGTGTTGTTTTGTGTTTGTTTGGGTGTGTGTGCCGCCCACTAAAATGCACAAACGCATCTTGATTTAGTTTTTGTTTTCTAGCTTAGCTTTACGTTGCGCATGCGTGACGTGACGTCTGCTTTGCACGAACTTCAGCGTCGTGCCAAGCTGAGCTTCCATTCATCTTCAGATGTGCTATGTTGTCTTCGTTCTGCAGTTTGTTTTCACAACGCAATGAAATACGCTTAGAAAAGACTTCATTATGCGCGGCTTTGTTGTTGGTTTGTTGCTTATGGTTCGCATTCATTTTGGCGGCAAACTCACGCTCGCTCTCTCTCGCTCACACACTTAGTCATTTAGTTGCAGCTTTCACGTAATCTTGTACGAATGGCTGACTGAGTGTTATTGTTGTTGTTGCTGTTGTTGGTTTTTTAGGTTGTGTATTATTAAAATTAAAATATTGTTATGAAATCATAAAATTAGCACGGCTCATAGTTTTGTTATTTAAACGCAGTTTGCCTTTTTTTCCACACTTTGTTGTCTTTTCTTTTTGTTTCTCTGTCGTTTTGTTTTTGCTGTCTTTTTGTAGCATTTCTTCTGTGTGCGTTTTTAATTATTTAATGGGTTCGCAGCTGAAATGCGATTTGAAAAACTAAAGTAAAAGTGAAAACTTGATTTACTATAAATTAACAATTTATGCGCATAAAGCGTACAAAATTAGGTCAAGCGGATCTCATTGGCAATGCGAGAGAGCGAAAGAGAGAGTGAGATAGACAGCAGCATAAAACGTTAGAGAACAAATGAACAAATGGCAATGATCTGATATTTTTCGTATACGAACGATGATTAGTCACATTACTCATACGCCGCATTGACCGATAAACAGTTAAACACGCAAAAGTGCCAAAGCGCTTATCAGTCAACGCAGCGCTCAAATGCCACCTTTGTGTAACTGAATTTCGCAAACCCTTCGATTCCATTCAATTTCATTGTTTGTGCGCTTTCAGGTTTTCCTGGTTTGCCTCATCGGCATTTGTAACATTCTGAGTGCGTTGTGTAATACAAAGATACAACAAAGGCGTGTCCTGCATAATGTGTAATCTGCATATTGCTGCAATTGCAATTGCTTATCGATCTACGATCATTGCGACTTTGAAATCGAAAATGACTCATTTAACTTGATTAAAGCAACAAGACTGCAAGAATTTCAGCATTTTTTTCCACATTTTTGTAATACTCAATGAATTTCATTTTGATTTAACAGCAAACGCATTAAATTTCATGCCTCTGCGACAAAAGAAGCCAGTAGGCTTTATGTGGGCGTGGTCACAGCTTCTGTTCGTTGCAATTGTAAGTTTATCCCAGCCAGAAATAAATTTCATTGACATATGTAATTCATGTTTGAAACGTAAAATATTTTGTACTCTTATTAGCCTCTTTTATTGGTTTATCAACATCAAACCCTTGGATCTTGATTCTTATGTTAATCAAGATCCAAGGGAATCCGCATTATGTATGTATTAGTTAACGATATTGACGCGTTCACACAAACAGACGAACATGGGTAAGCCGACTTCTCTTTCGATTTTGATAAAGAATACACATATGCATATACACCCCCTTTGGTATGTTACATGTCTTTCTAATGCCTACAAAACTTATATAACCTTGTACGATCAGCGTTGTTTTAATTCAAGAACGTGGCCCTAATCGGCAATTGTTATTATTTATCAACTTGATCTCCTGTGTTGAATTCCGACTTTTAATTTTTATAATTGCTGAGCAACGTTGGTTTTTCCGTTTGTTTCTCCTTTTCATTTCCGCTAATTTTTTGATAAAAATTAAAAAATTCTTTTGGGTCGTTTATGTTGAGAAGAATTTATTCATTTTTAGAACTTCTAGTTCGCCGATATGAGATTGAAATATACAAACATTTTTCTATATATTAAAGCGGCAACTTCTTTCTCAAAATATGCGCGAAAGCGAAATAAGTTGAAATTAAACATTTAGTTGCTCGTTAGTAATCATACTGTGCGAAAGTCAGTAAAAAATCTTAGCAATGAAGACTTTGTATTTCATATTCACGGTTTTTGCTTTGCAAAATGGACTTTATTTCGCATTCGCTTTTGACTGTTGCGAAGAAAAGTGTGTAAGTGTGAAATCGGTTGAGCACGGTTTCATCTTGGAATCTTCCAAATGTCTTTATACAAACCATGTGCGTCTTGATTGTGTTAAAAGTCAAATAAACTCAGAGGGAGTGAAAGATAATGTAACTGCAATAATAATGGCTTGTGGACAATTGGAAATCGAAAGAAACTCGAAGGAAATCTTGGGAGCGCTCAATCTGACAAGTATAAATTTTATTGGAGCTACGTTCGATACAAATTCTTCCAAAATACTCGAAGCAAATGTAAGCGTCGAACATGGTGCAAAGGGCTTATATATTTATTGTGATTCGAGATTGAACGAAAATACTTTTAAGAATTACCGAAATATAAGCGAGCTCAAATTGTATACCGAAAGACGTGCGCGTAAAAAAGTGTTTTCGAATTTAAAAGAATTAAAAAAAATAGAACTTCATGTTTTGTTTGATTATGATTATGGAATTGATCGCGATATACTTCATGGATTGCCGAAATTGGAAAGTTTTACTTTAACCAAAAAGCGATTTGGTCGTCTTGACATGAACTTTGGCAATGTAAAAACACTTAAACATATTAGATTTGAGCACACTTTCTCGTTTATAGACGAGGATTTATTCATTGGCGCTCAGAACTTAGAGGCAATTGAAATAACGAGGGCTGAACTAAAACGCCTTCCGAATGGCTTGTTTCAAGACCAAATAAATCTGACCAATTTGACTTTGACAAATTGTTTGCTTGAAGCTGCGCAACGAGAACTCTTTAAAACCTTAAGGAATCTCAAATTCTTGGATCTTTCATCGAACCAAATCAAGAAAATTGACTGGTAAGCATTTATTTATATTCATTTTAATAGATAACTGATAATCATAATGTTATTTCAATTGTGTTTAGGTCATATCCTCTATTGCCCAACTTGGAAGCTCTTGATTTGAGTAGCAACCTTGGTATACGACATATCAACGCGTATTTGAATTCAGCCAACTTCAAAACAATTGAATGTAAAAATTGTTCACTCAATTCGCTGGAGAGTTTAAGAACCGAGGCATTAGTGTGTGATTACCATAACTGCCGTTTTTCCTTTGATAGAAATGGAATTCGGTGTCACGAAAATTGTAGATGTGATTGGAACCGAGAAACATTACATCTTCTCATCAAATGTGAAAATATAACTACCGAAAACTTTCCTATGGTACCAATGCCAACCGTCGGCAAAGTAACTCTGAATATAGAAAATAATAATCTGAAAATGCTGCCAATTAATAAATTTTATGGTTATGCGAACGTGAAGAATCTTCTTGCATCTGGGAACAATTTAACTTCATTGAATGTCGCGCAAATACCAACTAATATCAAGTATCTTGATTTGAGTAATAACAGATTAACGAATATGAACGAAGTGTATTGAAATTCTTGAAAAGCTTAAGCCACGAATGAAGCTGTCATCGAATGCGTGGGGCTGTGATTGTGATTTTCTCAGAATGATCAAGCAGATGAACACTTCAATAAAAGATTTTAATCGATTACACTGCAATGGCAAACGACTGAATGATTTTAAAAAACATGTCATTTGTCGTACGGATGGACAGGAGAGTTCCGCGTCCCGCCCTTACATCACAACTTCGATGCTTCTAACATTTGCATTAATGCTGATTTATTAAAAAAATTCTTCAAAAATATGACTTTCATTCAATTCAATGATAATGATAGGGTGGAGTCAGCGGAGCAGAGGACCAGGGGGCGGCGTACCCCTTTTGTGACAAATTGGCTACGCCCTTGTCATTATGACTCTATTTTCCACTAATACTTATAAACTTTCACTAATAAACTATAAAAGTTTCTTTGATTCTTGTACTATCCAATATTTTTTAAATTTATAACCCTCTTTTTATTTGTAATATTTTATTCTATTTTGAGACTTTTTCGGTTTCTATTTAAGTGAAAGTTGAATATTTTAATATTTTCTGATTGAGAATTTTCTTGTTAAAATTAATAATTATAATAATTTCTATAGAATTCATGTTCATAATAAAATTATAAGGCGTCTCAATTGCATCATTAGTAGCAGAATGATGCAATTGAAATGCCTTACATGATGTAAATTAACATTGATCAATATTCAATAAATTCAACAGCTTCTATCTTTATATTTCTCTTGATAAAAGGTATTATTACTATTTTTCGATACATGATTTTGCTGTGAAATCTTCGGCCATCAAACAATGGCCTTAAATAAGAAGGATGGAAGTAAAAGAGGGCCGTTGGCGCATCATCGGTCAAATGCTTACGTATTACATACTTGAATGATATATATCCTGGTGCGCAACTACCCCTGTATCACAATAGGAAACACTTGGCCTCTTTGGATATTATATATGTATGTATACAGTTGCACCCACAATATTAGTAATTTTTCTTCTAATGTATTTCACTGTCCGATCGTTCTCTTCTCTGACCGTTTGCCGAATGAGTGTCCTTTTACGACGACCTTTACATACATTTCCGATTCCTGCAAATCTGATATACCCTTGAACTATTAAGTAAAGACTTTAATAAATCAACTCATCAAAATGCTTGCATGAACGCAAAGCAGAAAATCGTAAGTAATTGAAAACAGAATGTTTTATTTACAAACAGATAACATAAAAGAGATAAAAGTTAATCGAAAGTGTCTGAAAATTCACACCAACCAAAATGCAAACTCTCACATATGTATATAACAACAACAACAACAACAATAAAAATATTAATAATAACATTTGCTGTGCGCAATTATTTTGGCAACGACTGATAAGCGAATCAAAACAAAACTTTCAGAACCAAGAACCAACCGATCATTGCACTCGAACCAAAAGCAAAAGCAAAAAGCGTGCAAAATGCAACGTAATTAAAATGCTCGACAGTTGTTAGAAGCCGTCAGCATTTGTTGTCGCTTTTGGCCAAAATTGAGTCATCTTTCGCTTACTTCCTTAAATTTGAAGCCGCTGCGTTCAACTTCTTCCACTGTCGCTGCTTAAATTCTACTTCAATTACTATCTGACTCAACAAACCTAACAACAAAACTCATCGCACCCTTCATTTTTTTATCGGTCAAATTGAATTTTCGCGGTTGTTGGTCTTTCGTTCAACTGAAAAATTATTTAGCATGAAATCGGCGCCAATAATTTCTAATCTCGTTGGGGTTTTCAATTGAAAAAATTACGAATTTGAGTTTTCATAGAAGTTTTCCGAGAAGACGAGACAAGTTGACATGTTGAGAGTATCTTTTGTGGAATGCTTTTTTGCTTACGGTTTGGCTTGGCTTCGGTTCCAGTGGCAGTTTCAGTAGTTGAAGTTGATAAATTATTCTGTAGGATCAGCGAAAAAACGCTTTCGGTTGAATAATTCGTTGTCATCAGCATAAGTAAGTTCTCAAGCGCTTTCTTTCTTTCCGAGGAAGCACGAAGCACACGCCTCACAGAGTTCGCGCAAGTTCTTTGACCCGAATTCGCCAAAGTACACTGTGAATTATATGTTGTTTTCGCCGGAATGGTGAACAAAACAACGAAATTTCGGTGAAATACACGAAAATTAATATTATTTGATGTCATTCGATACCTAAGCATCACAGCTGCGCAGTATTATATTTGTGAATAAATAAACAAAGATATATTTCGCTTTGCAAGATGGTGGAACATATGCATTTGAACAGCGCGCGCTATACTCAACTTTGCTTAACTTGGCAGCACTGTGTTGGCGCTTGCTCTTCCAGCTGGGCACCACTTATTTGCTTTAGCATGTACAGCAACCACCGCGGTAACGAGATGGCGCTTTAAACTTTTTTTGGTAGTTCAGATTCGCATGTCGCATAGAGATCACCACAACTTCCGTCTATTCAATAATAAACCACATTCATTACAAGCATTACGTCGTTTATGAATTTGTTTAAATTTGTGTAATATTAGAAAGGAGTCAACGTCATCTTTTGAATCAAAAAATTATTTAAACTAAATAAACATTTGGAAAAATGTAAAATAAAAAACAGAATTTTTGAATATGACTTTATTGTGTGTTTCAAAAATTGTGTTAAATTCGAAACAAATTGAATTTAAAAAGCGAAAATTTGTCGTCGAGGTTGTATGTACATATGTATTTCTCTTGTATGGGATAGACAAGCCTTCTTGGTAAAAGTATTTATGAAGAACTTGTGTACATGAGACATCATAAAACTAAATTATTTAGTGAAATAAGCAATCGACTGAGAAAGAAATGGTCTGAAAACAAGAAAACAAAACAAAACAGAAAATAATAATTTTTAACATATTTTATTTTTGTATTCGTCTTTACAAAAAAAAAATTGCACTTTATTTCTTAATGAAAAACTTATACTTAAAACGCTCTCTAATGCACTCCTCAGTAGTTTGATTTCTCTCTTTGTTTTCTCAACTAATCTTATGACTCGTTTTACTTTTGTTTGACTTTGACTTTTCGCACACGATTGCTGTGACATTTGCAACGTCCTGTCGGACCTGTCTGTGTGTATGTGTGTGTGTGTGTGTGTGCCCGACGGCAGTTGTCACTCTCATTACGCATTTGCACTTAATTAAATATTACAACTAATTATCACATAAATATCTAAAATAAATGGAAGATTTCGGGTGTTTGATGTGTTTGTGGATTTTGAACTGTTTGCATGAGTATTTCGGGCACGGCCGCGTGCCCAAGCATTGACGGACGGCCAGCGGCAAAGGACATCAGAGGCGGTTTCACGGGCTTCAGCCGTAGCCCAGCAGATACTTTGGCAGATAGGTGATCGAGGAAAGGAGGCTGTAACTGTGCATGAAAAGTGTGACAGGCAAAGCGCAATAAATCAATCAATGAATTTCATTTTTTTATTCAAAAGGTTAAACGTGCCTTTTACCATTTTTACATATATTATTTATTTTTATATATATTTAAATATATTTTCGCTTAAATTTAATGTTTCAAATGTTTAGTTTTTGGCACCGCGCCCAACTTGTGTGTGTGTCAGTATCAATTAATCACGTAAATTACATCCGGCACCTGCCATTTTGTTGTCGCCTCCACATCCGGCGTCGGCTGTTCGTCAGCGCTGCCGCTATCTAGCGGTATATCGAAGCTGTGCAATTTTTAGTAAAAACATATGCCAACACCGAAATTAATTTGGTTTTTATATAAAAAAAAAAAAATTATAAAAATATTTACAACAACAATTCACTAACAAAAGCAGAAAAAAACGACGATAAGGGCTAAACTACTTGTTGAAGAGAGTCGATTGTTGACTTCACAGTCCAAATGTTGCAAAGCATAAAAGATAAGCGAATTTGTTTGTTTTTTTTTTTGTTTGTCTTGTTAGATGAAAATTTGTTTAGTTTTGGGAAAATGTCAACAACAACCAACAACATACAGATCGATGATTCTTTGTTAACCAACACTACAATGATAATGCCACAACAACAACAACAACAATAAGCCAACAAATGAAAGACACTTCAGGTGGTAAGCAGTACATACGAGTTGGTTAGGCCGCGAAAGAACCATGATTTCCATGACTTGGATGAGCCTTCATCGATCTTGGACTCAACGTCCTGACAGAAGTGCTTGCGATCGTGCGAGCGACCACTTTTGCAGTCGCAGAGCAGCCGCTTCTTGCACTCGGCGTCGCAGGTTGGACGCGCAGGCGAGTTCTTCCAGTAGTTTCTGTAAAGACAGACACGTGAAAGCCAAACGTCAGGCTGGCCTTTCAAGGCACTGATGTCAACTCACTTGTAGTACAGATCGAAAAGCTCTTGATTGTTTGTCATGTCATTGATGAGCGTATCCCAATCGGCGGGACGCAGCGCCTTCATGTTGTAGGCAGCACGAGCGGTGTACAACTTATACCAAATGGGGTAGTCATAGTGATTCGCTTCCTTGAGATTCATTATCCAAGACTCGTGGTCAACGACCAGGCGCGTCGTCGTATCGTGATCACCGTCGACATAGTAGATACGATAGCCGGGATTTAGATCATAGTAGGGCGAGACAGAGGGCCCTATGTAAGCGATGCTGTTGGGATGACCTACAGAAGGCAAAGATAAGCATGAGTAACGGTAAGAAAAGTGGCTTGTGACACTCACTCAAATCATGTGGATCGTAGAACATCTCAAACTCATCGTAGTGCGTGTGTCCATAGAATTGCGCCGTGATTGTGCTTTCATAACGTGAGATGATTTTGTAGAAATTGCGCGACCAGACTTTCAGACAGTCGGAGTGGCCCGGCGGTATATGACCGATCACGTGCACCTTTTCGTTGGAGAATTCGGCGCTCTGCAGCTCGTAGATGAACCACTGTAGCTCCGTTGCCGGATCGGTGGAGTTAAGCAGCAGCCACCAATTCTTGTTGTTGCAGTAGTTCATGTTCAGCGAGATGATACGAAAACCGGGCCGCACCAGCACGGAGTAGAAGGCGCCACGTCGTACCGTATGCGAGACGCTCTGCGGTAGCCAACGACGCCACTGTACGTCAAGCTCATCGTAGAGCCAATTGATCGAGATGTCAACCTGATTGACGTACGGCGGCGGGAAACTATTGACCGGTGCGCTCTCGTGATTGCCCAGCGCTGGAAAGATCGGCACGCCGGGGAACTTTTCGGTCATTTGCTTGACCGTCTCCTTGATGATCTCAAGATTCTCCTCTTTCGTCTGGTTCCAGACATCGTGCGGCGGCAAATCACCCGTCCAGAGTATATAGTCGATGTCCTTGTGCGTATCGGCAATGTGCTCCAACATATTGTCAACGGTACGCTTGGGCGTGTCACATTTGCGATAATCGCCCCACTTGCCGGCCGCCGCATTCGGGTTCGCTGGCCGACCGCTGCTCAGGCGGCAGCAGAGTGGCTCATTGCAGTCAGCATTCGAGCCCTCAACGTAATGCGGATCATAATGCGTGTCCGAAATGTGCAAAACCTTGAAGAAGGGTGCAGCCTCCTTTGGTACCGCTAACTCAGCAACGGGTGGCTTTGGCACCGGCGGAAAAATGACAGACCACTCGTGATATGGATTATAAACATCGCCACAACCATCGCCGATCACAAAGCTACAAATCTCATCTGGACCAAGATTGACGCGTTGTAGCACATAAATGACCTCACTGCCGAAGAGATTTGCGACACCCTCGCAGACGCGTTGACTTTGTATGTTCAGATTGACGCAGAACTGATAGATCATGCGCATGATCTCGGCGTCCGTCTTGCCTGCCTTGATGTAATGTTGCAGCAGACCCGCGCCCGCCTTGCACGCCGTGCACGACACCTTCGACATGACGCTATTCTCGATCTCATAAGCCACCTGCTTCAGATTGAACAACTTCAGCGCCTTATCCACGAACGGCGGATACGTGAGCCCATCGCCAATCGAGGCGGTATCGTACCACAGCATGCGACCCATGCTCGTCCGATTCTGCTTGATGGCGCGCAGACGCTCCAGGAAATCCTCATCACTGTCGCCATCGATTGGCGCGCTATTCGTGCGATTCAAAAACTTCTTAAGCTGCAAATGCGGCGTTATGCTGCGCGGCTGCACTTCGATCTGCCAGCTGTCCTCCGCCTGTGTCCAGTTGATCGGTGCCGGTCGATTTGTATAGAGAAACGGAAAGGCTGCAAAAAGTTGTGAGCAATGTGATAAGTGAAAAACTGGTTTAGCTCATGTCGCTTACCGTGCGCCGTGGGCCGACTGAAAGCGATGCCGATGAGAATGAGCCAGCATAATCGTGGCCCTCTACTGCTGCTACTGCTGCCACTTTGGCTGATGTGCTGTGTCATAATTATGCTGCAACGAATTGAATTCGAGTCGTGTGTAAGTTTGACTTTATAGCATCTTCAACAACGTCTTTCTGTATCAACAACTCAGCAACTTAGCAAGAGCGGCAGGTACATGCTCGCACAGGCACAGTTAGTTGACCCAAATAATTTGGCCAAAAAAGTGAAAAATCATTAAGTAAACTCTTCACCTTTTACTTCGACTAAATCTTCTTGTACCACTTCTTCTTATGTGGCAGCCTCCTGCTCTGCTCTATACACAAGCCATTCCCTATATCCCCTCTAAGCTCTTCAACACGCCTTCTGTTACTTTATGCATTGTCAGCGAAATTGTGTCTGTTATTTTCTTTTCTTGTATCTTTTTTTTTAAAACATAAATTCATTCAAGTTTTACTTTTCTTTTTTTTCATATTAAAAGTTTCATGCTTTCAGCTTTTTGTTTCTTTGCTCTCATTATGTTTCTGCGTAATTACAAAAGTTTAATTAACAAGTCCAGCCCTTTTCATACCGTTGCAATAATCGCACATCCCATGTATCTGTCTGTTGGTCTGTCTATCTATTTGCCCAAATTCTCGGGCGTGTGTGTGCTTCAACTTCTGGTTCATTGCACAATTGAAAAACAAGCCAAAAGTCATTGAAATCAATCATGCATTTTATTTGAATTTCAATTCAACATGACTTCGGCCGAATGATTCGTAGATACAAATTTGCACGTTGCATTTCCAAAAACAAAAAACCATGTATGAGCACATATCACTATTGTTATTATTTTAAAACAATTATTTCATTAGCATGTCACATCATTTTGGTTAATTATATGAAATAATTAAATCATTGCCATTGTGTTAGAACACTGAATGTGAAAACAAGGCGCGCTCAACCATGACGACGAACAGGAATTCGGTATTTTAAGCCGAATTTTCGTTTGTTTTGAAATTTTTAACTTGTTTTCGTTTTATTTTCTTCTTTGCCTTTTTTCCATTTTAATTCTCATGAAATGCTTTAAGCCATGTTAGTTGCATTTAGAGCGTTGAAGCCACTTTCGTTTTCTTTCGCCCCCGTCGCGACGTTGCGTCTCCGCTCGCTCGGTCGGTTGCTTAAAAATTCATTGGGTCAACTTTTCGTGGCCCTTATCAATGCAATCTCACCTGAGTGAGTGGTCACCCTCGTCAGACCGCCAAGCCCTTTTGTAAAATGCGTAACAGTTTCATTTGTTGGTCGCGAACATTTCATTAAATTATGTCGCGGCTCCCAAGCGAAAGTGAAAGTTTTCAACTGTCAGCGCAGACATTTTTCAACGTCGCGTCAACTTTTGTTGTTGTTGTTTTCTTTCAGTTTTTGGGTGTGTGCATATGTGTGTGTGTGTGTGTTGGGCATTCTACACGCTTTGCGTTACACAAGCGCAATTCACGCACGACTCAGAATGCATTTCAATTTCAAGTTGAGCTTTTGTGAAATTGTGTCGTTGGTTTTATTTGTTTTTGTTGTTGCAACTGCTGTGTCTGCCTTTGAACACGTGCCACAGTGCTTCACACACACACACACACACACACTCAATCAATCACTCACACACACACACACACACATACAACAAGCGCTTGCGAAAATTTGATGACTCAAAATGAGTTTTTATTGTGCCAAAGTAGTAAAGTCAAGAGAAGAAGACAATGTTGAAGAAGAAGAAACAGAAGAAGAAGACTAGGCAAACCAGTTTATTTTACAGTTGCCGCCATTTGGCTTTATTTTGAAATGCGAGCAAATCATCAACTTTCTGTCGTCTTTCTGCCAATTGCGCCGATTTGTGATAAATTTCAAAACAACGCCTTTTTGGCATGAACTATTTTACACCGAGAAAAAAAAATGACAAGTTATAAAAACAAAAAACTCACTTCAACTTATTTGCATTCAAAGCTTTTCGGCAAAAACTCATAAGCAAATTGAAAGCCGCGAAATATTTATGGAAACACACATTGGACTTGTGATGGTCACAGACACATTTGTTGCTTCGCACATTGCCAAGCAAGTGTATACAATTGTGGTCATACAAATAGTAGCACGCGAATTAAGCCGCCACCTATGTGAGTACACATAAAAATCGTGATAAAATATTTCCAATTGGTTCGCAAATTCTTAACATAAATTCTTGAGTTCTCGAGACTTTATAAGTCATGCCAATGCTATAGAAATCGTTGACTAAAAGCCAACCTTTGGGGAATTTGCGCATGTACTTTGCTTTATCCTATTAGAAAACCCAAATCACTACTGTAGTATGACAGCATGACTTCGACTTGCTACCCACAGCTGCATTTTCATGACGCTCTTAAATAAATCGGTTAGTCAAACTTTCCTATAAGCCACGATTGATTGTGATTACAGACTTGTCGACTCATAAGTTGCACGAGATCTTTTGTCAGTGCAATTGTGTAAAGTAAGATCAGATATTAGACAGCACTCCTATTCTCTTGAGCGCGACTGTATATGCCTATGGGCTAACCCAGCCTTGTAACTATTTGTTTTTTTATAGTCTCGGCTTAACGACTTTTGACAACATAAACAAACACACAACAGCAGTCAAGTTATTTAGCACTCAACGCTGCGCCATGGCAAATGCCCTTCGACGCCCCTTTCGGTCCTCTTGTCGAATGAAACAAATTTGAGTCTTCAATTTGACAAGTCTCATAAGTAATTTCAAGACGCTTTTAATGCGTAACTTCATCTACGTGTAAATAGTTTTCTCATGCTTTTGGCATGTTTTTTTTTGCCTTCACGAAATCTCACCTTTCTCATTGAACGCTCATTGCTCGGCGCCTCTCACAAGCTCTGTGCGCTTTTACACTTTCGATTTTGCTTACAAGCCGAATTATTTTTAAGCGAAGCAACACAGATACAAATACAGTAGCAGATACAAATACAGTAGCAAAATAAGTCGCAATATAAACTTTGCAATTATTGTTGCTAATGTGGAGACTTAATTTTTTCTACGTCTTCTTCTTGCTGTTGCTTTGTGCAACATTTTAATCGATTTCACTTGCTCGCAGACAATGTGTCTGGCACGCGGACAGACAAGCGTCGTCAAACAATGGTCATTGCAACTCGAGGGCAATGCACGGCCAAGCCAGCTAACACAGACTGGCCAATGACACAGCGGCGAATCTCAGCGAGCGAATGAATCAATCGAATGGTTCAGCTAACCAAATGTATCTCAAACAACTCGCACTTCTATCAGCCCTATTTGAGTGTCTAATAACACGCTTTGCGGTTTCGAATCAGCAAATGAATGATGAATGAAAATTGTGATTCGCTCAATTGGAAATTTTCACAAAAGGCTTTCAGTCAAATGTCAAATGTGTCATTTGCCTGCGGTTTTCAGGTGAAGCATTTGTGAAGCGCTTAGCAAACACTTCGCTGCTCTGCTCAACTCGATTGGCTTTTGTTGTTTATAAATGTATGCACTTGTTATGATTGTTGTCGTTGTTGTCGTTGTCGTTGTTGTTGTTGTTGTCGTTGTGCGAACAACAATTTAATTTGCTCAATTGAAATCGATTCAGCATTGAACTCACAAAAGTGAAAAACAACAAAAACAAATTGGCAAAAATGCCATGCACGTGATAAGAACATAAATTGATTAGCACACAACAAAAGTCATTGGCACACACACATACATACATATGTACATACATGCATTGCTGCAGATACATTTGCTGGTCTACTGCGTAGGCGCTGACAAATGTGCAAAGCGAATTATGCAATGTTTATAGGAATTTCGCCGAAAGCTACGGAAGCTTTACCAATTTCCCATTGACAGACAAACTAAATTCTACAAACAACAACAACAACAACGATGACAATAGCAGCTTATAGAAACAGCCCAAGCCTCAACATCATCATCATCATCATCATCGTTGTTCACCTTTTAGTTGCGACAACATAATCAAAATCACAACTGCAAATGACTGCCAAACAAAAGCAACAACAACAACAATAACCAGCGCGCAACAAAAGTATCTGCTCCTTGCATGCAGGACTATAACATGTGCATACAAATACAGTCGTGCTCGAGTTAATAAGTACATTAGATGTGAAAAATCAATTTTTCCAATAATGTTGTTCAAACAAAAAAAATATATATAAAAAATATATTATATAATACATACTACTCAAAATTTAGTCTACTTTTCTATGAGTTCAATGGTGTGCTAAATGTAGAGACCGTATAGTAATAGATTCATTACTCTCACGCGCTCAGAAAATTCTTTCTTCGAGAACATTTATTCTTTCAAACATTCTCATTCATTGTACAGTGAGTAAGCTGTACAACATCCACTCATATTCATGTTATGCCGTTTGAATGCACATCTCTGTAATATATCATCAATTCATTCAATAATACTTATATATACTAAGCTTTAAATATATTCAAGCACAGAATTTTTGGATGAATTTATTATTGCAAAAAATTGTTCGGGTAGTTGAAAATCCTTAGGGGAACGACTTCATCGAGGAGCCTAAATTAGACTATGCCATCGTTAGTTTTTAATATTTTTTCAACCGATTTAATAACTAATAAGTATAAAAAAATTAAGACGTCCAAAAATTCTGGCCTCGAGTATATTTGAAGATTAATACATGTAAGTATAAATGGATTAATTTTATACAATGGAGTGAATATAATTTCTATGACAGTTATGCTTATTAATTCGAACACGGTTGTATTTATGCATGTGTTAGTACTTGTGTCTGTGTATCTGTTGCTTGAAACTAGCGCACTTCAAAACTAAACAAATGAGTTCGCCTCAACGTATCTATGAAATTCATTTTGGGCCACACGAGTTGACGGCCATAAAGAGTGCATGGCACAGATTGGATTTTCAGCTGAAGCAACATTGTGTTTTGTTCTTCCTGTTGTTGTTGTTCTTGTTGTTGTTGTTGTTAATTTGTTGCTTGATTCTTGTTAAAAATGAAAATTTTTGGAAAATTCATTTCAACGCTTATGCAAACTACAACAGTGGAGAGGAGAGCAGAGTAGAGGAGAGTAGAGCAAATATGCCGCCACATCACGCTTCTTTGCCTCACTTGATGGAGTTCAAGAGTTTATGTTTTAATTGTGTTCTACATTGTTGCTGTTGTTGTGTTTGTTGTTCAAATATTTGCTAAACACACACACAAACACACACACGCACATGCAAAGCATACGAACGTGCGCAGTACTGCAGTGATAAGTGTATTTTATGCACAGCTTTTGAACAACAAACAACAACAATGATGCCAACAGCAGCAGCAGCATCATCATTCTCTTCATCATGCACACACACACACACACACACACACAGGCACACAAACAAGCACACCGACACATACGCAAAGTGTGCTGACATCGCCACTGACAAACAACAACAACAACAGCAACAAAGCACAAGCAAAAGCAACAAGTCTCTGCAGCGCACAAGCCTCGACCATCTCTTTTACGTAAACAAATATTTTCGCAGCCGCAGCCGCAGTCGCAGTCGACGCAACGCCTTCGTTTGCCGATAAGGATTTGCTTATCAATTGCGCGTTTATTTTTGTTTTCAAATTTTATTTTTAACATTTAACACTTGTTTCTTTGTTGATTAAACAATTTAACAATTTAAAATGTAAAATAAACAAAATAATAAATTACAAAATAATAAATTGCTTATAAATTACAATAAAAACAACAACCACAACAACAACAATTAAAACACGTACTTTTAAACAAAACGTCAAAATGAACGCCGACGCAGCAAAAACAACAATAACAACAACAACAACAACAATAGAAAGCCGAGACTCATGCCATATTCGATAAGAAGTTGTCTGCATTTGTTGCGTATGCGTTATGAATGACAAAATAACTGTAAAAACCAAATTCGAAAAGAAGCAAAGCAATTACCGCAAATAAAGTGTTGTTGTTGCTGTTGTTGGTGTTGTTGTTGTTGTGGTTGTGGTGGTTGAGCAAAAGTGAAATAGCGCATAGACATGAATATTTAGCAAAGCGACGTTTGTTGTAATGCGCACCACTCGCACAACCTGCAGATACAAGTTACAAAATTGCTAAAAGATACAAATGTGAGCGCATGTGCACATGGCGGCAGAGGCGGTGGCAGAGGTTGTGGCAGACCGTGCAAGTGAAATGCGAAAACGTGTTTCCACTTGTCTTTCATTTCTTTAACATTTTACTGTTATTTTTTTTCTTCTCTTTTTAGTATTTTTCAATTTGGTTTTTGTTTTTGTTTTTGTTATTTTACTTATTTTCTTACAATTGGTTCACGAATTTAACTTGATAAATTGTTGTAATTTTTACCTTTTGCTGTAATGTAGACAAATATAATTTCTTTTATGAAGCTTTGCACATGTGTGAAGATAGATTTTCAAGACTTTTGCACAGCTTGGAACGTTGGCTAACAATGCCGTTGTTGACGCAGATACTTTTTTTTTTATGTTGTTAATTTATTTGTGTATCAATTTCGATTTCGATTTCTACAACATTTGTATTGCCCAAACAAAAGAACAGCTTTGTTCTTCTTCTTGTTGTTGTATTGAATTTGTCACTTCTTTTTGTTCAACATGCCGTTTTGTATATAAGAAATGTGCAAAAGGCTTATTATGAATGTCGACTCTTGTGTTAATTTATTTATTTCCACAAGCATACATTCGTACATACATATATATATATATATGTAACTGTATGTATGTAGCTTTTTTTATATGTATAAAGAAGCCGTTTCTTTTGTTCACGTTGTTGTTGATTGCATGAATTTATTTGCTTTAAAGAACGCGCGCGTTTGTTTTGCAGATGTCTTATGAATTAATAAATTGTTTTCTTTGAATTTGTTTTTTTTTTCTGTTTGAATTATTTCAGATTTCACCCGTGCGGCACAACAACAAAAACTTGACAAAGCGCGCGCAGCGTACACACGTCCGTCAGTTACAAACCGCCGAAATCAACTCAGAGAGTGAAAAGCTAAAGTGAACGGTTTAACTTCGAAAAGTCTCAGCAACAAGTTAAGCCAAAGTTATTTAGCCGTATGTAACGCTAGCATGCTTGGAAGTGAAGGCAAGGCAGTTGTCAAAACGATCGAGCTAAGCTCGAACCAGTGTACGTTACACAATGACTTGCGTTATGTTGTGTGTGTTTAACAGCGACATAAGACTGCGTTCAACTCAAAGATGCGCGACAGCATAAAAGAGTGACCGTTTGGCTGTTTTGTGTACTCTTCGCTCTCAGCAAACAGCATCAGTTTGTTTACTGCTCAGCACGCTCAGTCATTGAAGATTTGGTACAGCAGCGTATGAGCGTGTAATTTTGCATTGACTTCTGTGTTTGAGAGAGCGAGCAGAAAATTAAAACTGTGAAATATCGCACAGATATTTTGTTTACTTGATTAGCGTGTCAGCTTGATTGAGCGGCAAGATGAAGCTAAGCGGGATAAGAGCGCCGAAGATAGAAAAAAAATTGCTTCTTTGTTTGTTTTTAATGTCAACTTTTAATGTCCACTCATAAAACATTTTTTGACGATTATAATAATAATAACAATTAGCGAAAAAAAAAAAACCGATCGATCATTTTAGACATTAATGAAAGCGCAAATGTGCTCTCATTTATCAATTGCAGATAATTCGCTGTTCGATTTCGATGAAACGGAAGATGAGACAAGCGAGGCGGAGAAGATCGTGTAGATACGTTGATGATAATCGTAGAAGTCGCATAGGCTATCGACATCATCGCTGCAGTCAACGCCCTCATCCTTTTCATAGCTCGATTGCCTCTGGGTTTGGCACGACTGGCGACCCTCCTCATCGATGGCTCTGATGTGCGTCACCTTTTGGTCCTCATCTACTTGCGCCAACGGTCGCTGGCAACGCAAGGAGGCATAATTAAGGCCACAACAGAAGCACTTGCCAAGGAACTCAGCGGGCATGCTTTGATTTCGTTCGCCGGCCTGGCCGTCGCCGCTGCCACTGCCGCTGCAACAGATACAGCTGACAATGCTGCGCTTAAGCTTGGAGGCACATGACAATGTCTGGCTAAGAAAAGTGTAGAAGAACGGATTGAGCACGCAGCTGATCAGATTGAGTATGCCGAAGCAGAAATAGAGTATCCAATGGTCGTGCTTGGAGTACGTGCCGTACATGCGCATCACCAGAAAGATCCAGGCGGGCAGACGCAGGAAGATGAAGACGGCCATCATGAGCAGTATGACGATGAACATGCGCACATGGCGGGCCTCTCGTGCCGTTGTCGCCGACTCACGTGCGGGCATACGCCGTGCTTGTGTGGTTGTTGTTGTTGTTGTGGTTGTTGTGTGCGCTTCGGCGGCTCTTATGGGATGACGACGTTGCCACAACTTGCGCGCAATTGTCGCATTTAGCCACAAAAAGCCGATGATGCAGGGCAAAAAGATGAGCACGAAGAGCAGCACGTAGTAATGCACGAAATGTTTCTGTTAACAAATGATTGAATGATACAATAAAACAACAATAGAAAACAAATGTCAAACCATGTCAGTTATCAGATAAGATAAGAAGAAGCAACGCCGTGTGTGGTGGCGGAAAATGAAGTAAAAAATTGATTGTCAAACGCTTGTCGCACAACTTACGTCATCTGATATGCACATCGGTATCAAGCGGCCCTCCATCGATTCATTCTGCACGGTTGTTGTGGCCGTCACTGACTCTTTGACGTCACTGTACACAACGACCCAATTCAAGTTGTAAATGACAAGCAACGGTCCCGAGATGCCCAGCGAGGAGGCCCAAATGCCCAGCATGAAAACAGCGCAACATACGACGGTGGGATGCCAGCAGCCGATGACGGTATTCATGATCGCAAAGTAACGATCAAGCGCAATGGCGGCCAAGGTCACGCTGCTGCTGAGTATTGCCGCTGTGGTGATCCACGGCACCATTTTGCACATCACGCCGCCCAACAACTTCATTGCAGACCAATTCAATTAGCGATAGTTGGTATTTTACTGCATGTAATGGCTCACCCAAATCTGCAGGTATGGCGTGCTGAATTGCGTCATGTATGCAACTGTCAAGAAGATGGTCGATGTCAAATCGCTGAGCGCCAACGAGATAAGACAAGTGCGGAAAAATGGTCGCAACTGCCGTCGAAAGTTCACAAACAGCGTGCTTATGTTGCCCAGCAGCGAGAGCAGACACAGCACGCTCACGCCCACCAGAAAGCCTAACTTCTGCGCATCATTCAGATGGCATAACTCACTGGCCAAAATGGCCGATCGAGGCACATCATCGTCGTCGTCGTCATCAGTCAAAAAGTCTTCCTTCTGCTCCTCCTCTTCGACACGACCACCATGCTTCCAGTGTATTAAATACCTAAGACTCGGTACCACAAAGTACGCCATTACCGAAGGGGCACCTCAACTCAGCTACTAAGTATGCAACAGCAATTTTCGTTTACTGTCACTTCCGCTCGGTGCGATTGCACGACTACAACTGAATTGTTTAGACGATAATAAAAGTGTTACAAGTCTGCAATAATCAATTGTTATCAGACGATTTGGCTAAGCACATGAAAATTAATTTCTATACCAAAAAGACAACCTTCGGCAAATGGTGCACAATACATGAATATACATTTGTTTTTTTTGTTTTGTGTACAACACAAATTGACGCAATACTTCGACACGATTTCAATAAGTAAGTGCTAATAGGCGATTAATGCAGGGTGTGCCATATTAGGCGAAAGCATTTCTTATTAACAACAAAAAATAATTATGAAGTATAGAAAACCGTTGAACCAACTTAATTTGACTTGTTTTAAGAATGCAAGCAAGCACAATATTTAAAACGCTTATGTTATAAAACTCAACGCTAAACATACGCCAGTTTAACGCACAAACTGCTGCGTCATATAACGCAACCCTGAAAGTATGCAATACATTTTGTTATTTCAATTCATGCAAATTTTGTTTGCATGTAATACATATATGTATTATTAACTCATTTTATTATTATTATTTCTGTTCTTCTTCTTACATTGAATCGGCGCATAGTTTTATGGAAATGTATAATATTTATCTATTCACTTAATTTATATCAGCATATAGAAAGTTTTATTGTCATGTATGTATGTATGTATGCATTGTATATAAATAATGAAATTCGTTTGCCAAAACGTTTTTTAACTTTATTTTAGGCGCTTAACATGGCTTAAATGACTAAAGTAACTATGAACGAAACTATACAACATAAATACAAAAACACAAATCAACATGCACAATACTAAAAGTATAAAAAAACTGAGTGGTTTAAAGAGGAAAGTTACTTGCAATGAAACTGACACGCACACAAACAAAAAAAAAAAATAATGCAAACAAAAAATAGAACATTCTACAAACAATTTACACACAACTAATATCAAATCTTAAATAACATAAAATATACTCGACAGAAAGCTGAAGCCTACGAGTAATAATTAAAGCTGCTTAAAGTGCTTACTAATGTTATTATAGTTATATTAATTATGTATATAATTCGTTAGTTAGTTAGTTAGTTAGTTAATTTGTTAATTAACATTAAATATTAGCACAAAAATACTTGGAATCATATTCGCTTATGCAATTCGTTTAATTACTAACTATAGGCGCAAATGCAAGTCTTTTAGCGCTTGCAACGCTACACAACAACATCATCATTGAGATCATCATCATTATGATCAAATGGGTTGTGTGTGTGTGTGTTTTAGCGTTGATATTTTATTTATACATCGACGGATAGTTCGTTTGGCATTTGTGAAGCAATTTGTATGGCAAAGCTGAGCGTTCAACCAACATGTGTACCGACGCTCAGTAATAGAGGGTCTGCTCTTTGGCATCGTTGAACTCATCGGCGTAGCATTGATGTGGCACATGCACGCGCAGCGATTGATACGGCAGCGGTCGTCCGTCGCTGAGGTTTGCCGTCACATAGATGAGATAGCTATCGCCGGGCAGCAGATTGAACAGCATTTCGGACTCCAACGTTGGCGGACTAAGTTTTGCGAGTGAAGCGAACAACAAAATTAAACGAAACGAAAGATTTTTATCAAATTGCATGTGTGTGTGTGTGTGTGTGTGTGTGTGTTGTTTTGATGTGTTTGCATTTTACCTCTTGTACTTCTCCATGCATTTTATGGAGTGAAATTGCGGATGATGCACAATTCGCTTGCCAAAATCCATGCAATAATTTGTGTAATCGATGGAGCTGCGATTTCGTTGCGGTAAATTGAGCACGATTATGCAGTAGCTGCAAAAAACAACAACAACAACATGAGCTATATTAACAAGCAAACAAGAAGCGCATATGAATTGTGTAAATTATGTTAAATGTTGGCCAAAATACACGCACGACCGACTTATGCAATGTTCCGTGAGCCGTGTGCCGTGTGGCGTCGCCACGCCTTGGCGACTCGACTCGACTCGACTCATGGCGCTTGGCTTAATATTTGCCTTAGCTCACCTCATTGTGCGCGTTTCGGGCGCGCTATACCACGCTATTGTCGTGGACTTGCAGCGTGTGCGCACCTCGAATACCGTTATGTTCTCCGGCAGCTCCGGCAGACTCTGAAACACCGCGCTATCCGTGACCGCCAACTACAAAAGTTAAACAATTGAAAATACGTGAATTGAGTTAATTAAACAGATTACTCACGCCCACTTTGTTGGCACGCAGCTTCTCATCCTCATTGCTCGGCTCGAAACGCATCAAGTAACGCTCGCCGGGCTGCACGGTCGACAGCTTGATGTAGGTGGGTCGATAAATCTGCTGCACATTGCCGACGATGCGTCGCTGCCGCATAATCTTCACATTCAGCTCACTGCCGCCGCACGGCAGCAGCAGATAGCGCAGGAATTGCGGCGTGCTGGGCAACGCCGGCATGTTGGGCGTGGGCACTTTGTAGCTGAAGACTTGCACGCCATGCAGGCCGGCGATCTTGAGCATGGCCAGTGCATTCGGACGCAGCGAGGAGGGATGCGTGCGACTGAAGTGCACACGCGTGCTAGCCAGGTGAAAGGTGAGATTCTGACGACGCGTGTGCACGCCGAACAAATCGAGCTGGTAGGCCGTGTTGGGCTCGAGTCCACGCAGCAGCTGTTGGGTGCGACTGCCGGTGCAAATGATGTTGATGCCATGTGGGTCGATCTTCTTGCCACGCTCGGGCGAACGCAGCCAGATGTCGTCCATGAGCGGACCTTGTAGGCACGCGGACTTCGTGCTTTGTTGCGTGTAGAAGGCATCGATGGCCGTGCAGAAGTGCGTAAACGCTTGTTGTGTGTGCACAATGAGGCAGTAATGCATGGCATAGAAGTCGAATTTGCTAAAAGTCACAGAGGGAGAGAGAGAGTGTGTGAGTGAGTTGAAGACGCCAGCGGCATATTGCTCACCTGCGCTCCCACTTGACGATCATTTGACGCTTACGCACGCGATTCTGCGTGCGTATGTTGATGCGATGCGTGCGATTGAGCAGCGGCCAGTTGTCCTGGGGATGCGCGGCTTGCGCCTCGATCTTGATGGAGCCGCGTTGGCGCGCCTGCACAAAGAGATCGTACTGACCGCGCAGCGCACAAGGCAGCAGGAGCAAGCGCGGCTGTTCGACACGTTGCGTCGTCGCTGGCGCACGCAGAAGATTCGCTGGAAATGGCAAAGGCAAAAGGCAGAGCAAACACATGTCAGTAGTGGAGTGGGGCTGGGCCAACGCTTCGAGCTTGCTTACTTACCCGTTTGATTGAAGTAAATTTTGCGTGCGACATTGTGCGAGAAGGCGATCGTTAGCGGCGTCGAATGATTCAACTTAAGCAGAAACCTGCAAGAAACAAGATACCAAGACAAGGCATCGAACATGTGTAAGTCTACGGCTATAACGAATTTTAAATATCCTACACTTACTGCAGTAACCAAAATCGTCTCTTCATGCAGACAACTAAATAGCTGACTAAACAAGGAGACAGAATGAAACGAACAAATCACTGTTGAAACGAAGGCTTGATTTACTGTACGTTTTTCAGTGTACATTCAATTTGAGTACCGCATAGTACTGTGACGTTTCAAATGAATGCATTCATGCAGCCCTCTATAATGTTTGTATGCCAAACAAATCGTTTAACGTGCAATAACGCGTAGTGTACGAATTTGTATCTAAATGCATATCGTTAAGCTTAATGAAGTTCCCACATGCACATGCACATGCCGTTGTCGCAGCCGATGCAGCGCAGTCGCGCTATACGACGAGCGTTGGCGGGGCGTCGACACATGTCAAAAATGTTTTTGACATGAACTCATCAAGCGCTCTGCCGCTGTCGAGCAATGCGGCACGTTTAACGCACTCGTTGCAACATTGTTGCAGACTTAATTGAGCGCTAGCGGCATCACTGGCACTGGCACTGGCAGTGGCACTGCCGTTCTCAAGGTACACTAATGACGGCGACTCAATGACGACGATGTCTCAAAGATGATCTCGCTAAAGGATGAGCCAACGGCAAATAGCGCGGAAGTCATAAAACAAACGCCATCTTTGCTTGTAATTAAATTGGAAATTTACGAGCAATTTCTCTAATGACAACAATGCGAGAGACAAATGTGCGCACCCACACACGCACACACACACACGCACAAGCACGGCGTGGGTTTTTCAATGCAAGCAATGCCAATAAAACGAGCACAAAATGGACAAATGTCTGCTAACCGTCTTCGCTTGCCAGCCAGTCACACACACACACACACACACACACACACACACACACGCAGATATACTCATACGGGTAAGTCCGCCAAAATGACTCATTGACTTGTACTTGTCTTGACTTGTCTTGTCTTGTTCGGTCTTGTCCTGACTTGACTTAACTTGACTCGCATTGTTATTGCCAATGCCGCCGCCATCTTGAGCAGATAAGTTTTATGACCGGCTACTTCCGGCTACTGCCGCACTACACTTGGCATGCCACGCACTTACTTTTAGTGCTTATTCAACCCAACCCAACCCAACTCACACCATCCCACACCGCCTTGCCGGCAACCAAGAGCCAACGTCGCCAATCTTAAGTCAAGTTAAAATAGCATAATCAAAGCCCAAAGCAGCTGCTACTGCTGCTCGTAGCGCTTTCCCAACCCTCCAACCCTCAATGCCCCTTAGCACACCAACGACAGTTGATTTTAGTGTCTGCGTCGGTTGTCTGCCGAAATTTTTTGTTGCCTTTTTTTTGGAAACTGAAGACTGAAGACTGAAGACGATGAAGTGCGCGCCAGCAAATGTCCTTTTTAATGGGCAACTCTGCGCTGCTTCGCATGTCCGCCAACGTCAACGAAATTTTTTGATTTGTTTGCTTGGCGCGCGCTGTAATAACATTTCATTTTTATGAGTCCTGTGCAACGATGACGGCGAAAGCGAAAATCGATAACACTTGCCTCGTTCTGTTTGGCGGCTTTGTCGCATTTCTGACATAACATGCGAAACATCCTCAAAAAGGCATGTCTAATGTGCCGCTCGCATGTTGGCGCAATATTTGCATGGGCATATATTGCAGACTTGCTTATTTGCCGCCAACTCTCTTGGCCAATTATAGAGCGCTGAGTAAACATTGCAGTGACATCCGTGCAAACAAAGACGCCTCAGCCGGCATGCGATGCCAATGCGTGCTTCGGCTCATTCGTCATTCGACAGTTTTACGGCCTCAACAGTCCAACAACATGCCATACAATGTGCACTTCATGCTGGCGCCACCGCTGCTGCTGCTGCTGCTGTTACTGCTGTGCGGCACACTCATTGGCAATGCAATTGTGAATCCATCAAATCAAACCGCCAACATGGTCATCTACTTGCGGCGACCCACGCAGCTGGCGCACAAGTCATGGCTGTCGGGCATCGATTGCATCGATGAGTTCGCACGCGTCTTCTTTCGCGTCAAGGCGGCCGAACGTTATACACGCGCCTACAACATGGTGCTGACGAATGCGCACAACATGTCCTTGCCGGCTGCCCAAATACAAGATGGCTTCCTGAAGCGTGCCAATGAAGCGGTCACCAAGCCAGCGTCAGCTACAAGCCGGCCACGCGAACACTTTCAGCTGCGCATCATCAACGATCGTGTGCCGTACAAGCGTACACGCTTGGGCGATGGCCGTGAGCTGCTGCTGGCCGACTATTACGTCATCATTGTGGACAGAGTCTCACGCTTGCAGTCACTCATGCGCAACTACATTAGCAAGATGCGCTCATGGAATCCGGGCGGTCGTTTTATTGTCGTCTATCACAATGAAGCCTTGACGACGCAGCCACATGACATTGCCGCTGAAATCTTCACCGAGCTGATGGACAGCTTCTATGTGTTCCGCGTCGCGTTGCTGTTCGCCGTCTCGGCCAATCAGTACAAGTTTCTGGTCAACGATTATTACAGCAACGTCGACTGCCGCATACTGAATGTGCAGAACGTTGGCGCTTGTCGTGACGGCGCCTTATATCCCAATCCGGAGAAGGTCGATGAGCTCATGTCGAGCTACGTTGATGGCTTCAGTCCGCGTAATTGCACGTTTTACGTTTGCGCCAGCATTGCGGCGCCCTTTGTCGAGGAGGATTGTGTCCAAGGCATTGAGCTGCGCTTGATCAACTTTATGCGTAATCGTTTGCAGTTTACGGTAAGTGTGTTACTTCACTTATAAGCCACGGGTTGCGTAATTAATCAAACCGACTCAACCGCACAGATCAATCAGACCTGTGAGCATGAAACGCGTGGCGTTGTCGACAAGTCCGGTAACTGGACGGGCCTGCTCGGCCAACTGACCGAAGGCGCTTGTGATTTTCTCATGGGCGGCTTCTATCCCGATAATGATGTCTTGGAGAGCTTTTGGACCTCCGATTGCTACTTGGCCGACAGTCATACGTGGTACGTCAAACTGGCCGAGTTGCGTGAACCGTGGCAGGCGCTTGTCTCCATCTTTGAGCCCGGCACATGGCTCGGCTTTGTCATCATACTCGTCATCTGCTGGCTATTCTGGTATGCTTTGGCCAACGTCTTACCCGAGCCCATGCACTATCAGGAGTTCGCCTTGACTGGCATCAACACATTGGCGGTCTCGATTTGCGTTTCGGTCTTCGAGCGTCCGGTTTGCCAAGCTTCGCGCATCTATTTCATTGCGTTGGCCTTGTATGGCTTGAATGTTGTCTGCACGTACACTTCGAAAATGATTGAAACGTTTCAGCATCCCGGCTATGAACATCAAATGGATGCAATCGAAGAGGTTATCAGCGCTGGCATACCTTTTGGTGGTTCCGAAGAAAGCCGCGATTGGTTTGAGAACGATGAGGATATGTGGATTTTTGATGCCTACAATGACTCGGCCGCATTCGAACCGATCACCACGAATCTGTTGGCTGTAAAAGAAGGCCAACGTGTGATACTCAGCAATCGCATGTATACAATGCAAAGTAATCTATCAGATTCAATCTATGCATTTCCGAAGAGTGTCTTCTCGAGTCCCGTACAGATGATAATGAAGCCGGGCTTTCCGTTTATCTACGAGATCAATTGGCACATACGACTAATGCGCGATATGGGCATCTTTGCGAAGCTCGATAACGACTTCACGTACAACAACACTTATCTAAATCGCATTGCCAAAATGCGTCCTATCTTTGAACGTAAGTACATAAGCTAGTGAACACCCAACTCATGCGCCCAACACTCACATCTCCTACATTCTACTACAGAAACCGCTATTGTGCTCACTACGAAACATCTGCAGGGTCCCTTCGCCATACTCATTGTGGGCGTTTGTTGTAGCACATTAACCTTCTTGGGCGAACTTTTGTGCCATTGGTATCTGCTGCCCTTGCTGTCTGGCCAAACAGCCAAGGATTTGGCCAAACGAAAGCAGAACAAACAAGAGTCAGTGCCGAAACGCAATAGAAAACGAAAGATAAGGCATCGTCACAATTTCTATGCGGGCAAGAAAGTTCATGTTATGCGCGAAATACGATTTACGCCAATAAAGCGACGCAAAGTTCTATAATGGCAAAGCAATACGAGTAAGAAGCAAACTCAAGCATGCTAACAGATCACTTCGAATTACTTTCGACAAACAAGTGAAATGACCAAATCGATGCTGAGTCAATATATGTGAACAACAACAACAATAGAATACATGAATTACTGTGCAAATATGCTCGATAAAGGGAGGTTGTGCAAGACGAAGAACGGCGGATGAACGAGACATAATATTGTCGCAACGAGCAGCTTGCAACATGAAGCCAGCAGCCAGCAGCCGAAAGACGACAACGAGCAAAAGATTCACTTGAAATAAGTACTTAAAATCAGACGGAAAAGTCTATTTTTGCGACAATCAAAAGAAAATACGGAAAAATATTGTCGAAAACAGTTGCAGCATCGGAAGGCAGACGGCAGATGAGTGCTAAAAGGAGGAGTGTGGCGTGAGTAACTGCTAAAGTCTGCCAATGAGGTGTTCTGCAGCAGGGGGAAGCGTGAGAGGGCGAGTGAGCGAGACAGAGAGATCCAGAGCGATACTAGACATGAAAAATCAATGCAGTCAAGTTAGCTTCTTACTTCACTCAACGCAGACGACAAAATGCGTGAGTGCGTGAGTCCGTGCGTGAGTGAGTCAGTCAAACTGACGTCAACATCATTATTGCCGTCGTGGTTGTTGTTGTTGTTGTTGTTGTTGTCGTCGTCGTCGTCTCCGGCACATGTTGTCTGTGCGCGTTGAACGTGATACGTTTTAGGCGACGTAGGACAATGGCAGCGGCGACCGAAAAATCATCAAGTAATATAATAAAAAAAGAAAGAAAACCGAAGCGGGAGAAAAAGTAGGAAATCCAAATAGAAATGAAAAACGGAAAAGCGCAGCAAACTCAACTAAACTCAACAGTCAAAGAGAACTTAGCAAGTGGCACGCACATGTTGTTGTGCGACAGACGCCTGAAGTGTGTTGCCTTGGCATGGTCTGGCAAAGGGTTGTGGGGGAGCGGCGGTGCACGCTCGGTCGCGCGCCAAATTGACAATCAATGTTGAATGAAAATCTCGTACACTACTCGTTTACTTACTTAAGCAAAACAATGCGAACAAACGAACGAACGAACGACCGAACGAATGAACAACTTGAACGCGCAAAGATAAACGCTTCGTTAAGAAGCTCTAAGAACACAAATACAAATACAAATACAAACTCGAACACAAACAACAAACAACAAATAAGTATAAATACAATGAAAATAAAAATAAAATTAGAGATTTCGTTACGATTTGCAAACAATTCTGATACAAGACCAAAAATAAAGCAGACTAAATGAGAACATTCAACGAAAACGCCACGAATACTGACTGAACCAGAAGTAAGTTGAGTTGAGTTGAGTTGAGTAAAGTGAAGTACAAATGACGCCGAAATGTCTGCGCTGCGCTGATGCATCAGCCAGCGACGCAACGCGTTTAGAAAACAACAGTTTAAACGTTGAGCAACTTGGCTGAGAGTAACTGTTATCGCGTTTATGCGAGCGCGTTAAACCGCTTTAACTCAAAACGGCTTAACTCAAAACGGCTTAACTTAAAACGATTGTAGAGTGTGTGCAGTTTTGCCATATGAATAAAATCGAATGTTGCGTTTCCAAAAGAATAAACTAATTTTTGAAAATCTCTTATATAAAAAACAATATATGTAAATGCCAACCTTGGTTTTTAAAGATGTTTTACAAAGCAAAACATTTCTAAAATCAAAATAAAGCACTACAATATTCAAAATAACTACTCCTCATATTCGGTATCAGATTTTCAAACTGAATTAGTAAACGAAGCGTTTATTATCGCATTTCATAGCGGTTTAACTCAATCAGGTCGCTTTTAAACTGTCTACATTAAAACGCTTTAAGTCGTTTATGCCAAGGAGGTTTCAAATTGTCAGGAAGGACAAGCGCCGCTGACCGACTTGCCTAATTTTCATTAGAACTCAAAACTAATCGACAGTAAGCTTATCGCTCTTGACAATTTGAATCCTCCTTGGCGTTTTGAGTTAAACCGTATTGAGTTAAAGCGTTTTAAGGCTTTCGCATAAACGTGACAATGCGTTGCCATGATACTGAACAAATGAACGTGGGTTTACGGCATACTACGGTTAGAAAATAATTTCATTAATAGTTGTGGTGAAAGTATCTTTTATCTTTATAAGCATTTCAATTTAGCATCTATAATAAACGTGCGTTTATTTGCGTAATTTCGATTGAAAAAACATTGAAGACTTCAAGTAGTCAGACACTCACGCACACTGCTAGTGAACATTGAGTGTGTATAAAAATCGCTCATTCACACATCAGGGCAAAATAATTATTGTGATTCTGTTTAATGGGGACTTCTGCGCCACCGCCGTTGTGGCGGTTCCTTGAAGATGCTTCCTCGTTGCGCGTACACGCAGTATGGAATGATGCGAAACGCCATAAAAGTTGTTTACATCTTCTTTGCCAGCGATCGTAAAAGTGTATATTAACGACCACATTCTGCGATCGTTCGACCGTCTGTCTGTCTGTCTGTCTCTCCGTCCATCAGTCGAGCCTTACTGCGCTCCTTCAACGTTGTTGTTGTTTTTATTATTGTTGTGGTTGTCGTTGTTGTTGTTGGCAGTCAATCTATGCGTTAAGCATGCATACACATACATACATATATACGCATATGTAAGTATGTATGCGGCCACAGGTGGTCGTTGTTGCTCATTGGCGGTAGATGGCGTTGGCGGCTACTGCGACGCTGCTCGTTAGCACTTGGCCTCTAATCGAGCATAAATGCAATTGGGGCGTTGCAAATATTTGGCGCAACTGTACTTCACACACGCACACACACACACACACACACATGCACATACGCTTGTATTTTTATTTGCGGCAACAACAACATTTTGTTTTATTGTTTTCGTTTTGTTTTTTTTTTTATTTATAATGATTATTATTAATGCGCAAAAACATAAAACAATTACGTACGCAAAAAATTCAAATCGAACGCAATTCTTGTGCATAGGAAAACTTAACAGCATGAAACCCTCATGCAGGTCTCAGCCAACAACAGGCAACGTATCTGTATCTGTAAGTAACTTAAAGTCGAATTAAGTCGTAAAATTAACTTTTACGATTTGTTTACAAAAATGTTCGCCACACACACACACGCACACACACACACAAACACATGCTCCTACATATGCGTATTTATACACGGCAATTTTGTTGCAATTATGTGTTTGTTTAAATTAAAAAAAAAGAAGTGTGAACACCGCAAAAGACGTGGCAATCCTGGCAGCAAACAAACACACACACACACACACAGACACTCGCAATTAACTGTATATTAGCTCAAATAACTGTATTTATAGAAACAAAATATAATTTTTAATGTTTGCACGCGCGCACATCTTCAATGTCCCACACCCCTTTGCCCCCCGGGCAGTACTGTTCAACGACCATGACCTGCGCGACGTTAGAGACTAACAGCATTGAGTGTCTTACAAGTAGCAAGCGAGTGTGGGAGTGCATGTGTGCATGTGTGTGTGTGTGTGTGTGTGTGAAATCTGCGCTGCCAAATGCAGACGACAACTTCAAATGAGCTCAAATTGCTTCTTTCACACAAAAATCACGTTCACGTCGCTTGCTTTAATAGCGTTTGACGACGGCAACAACAACAACAACGACGACGACGACAATAAAGTTGATGACGATGACGATGATGCTGATGATGATGTTGCTAATTGCCTTCGTTGCTTGCTACTGTTGTTTGTACATGAAATCGGATCGTATGCGTCAATAAAAAAGCGCACTCGGATTCGTATTCGAACCCGAGCTCAGCTCAGCACAGCCCAGCTCAGCACACTGCCTTGCAATGCAATTGAGTGAGCTCAAGTTCGGTTCGTTTTCCCTACAACGCTGTTCAATACAGTTCCGTTTCAGTTTCATTGCGAGGCAACATTCAAGCAAATGCAAATTAGCTTTATTGCTGGCAAAAGCCAGACTTCACACACGCCTCACTTGCGCACTATGAAGCATGCCTTTGATTGATGTGCAAGCGTCGAAGAACGCTTCACGATTATTCACATTTTCCAGCATTTTTCCAATCAGCGCTAATTACTCGACTCGGAATTCGCTTGTTCGTTGCCAATAAACTTTATTTGAGTCGACGAAACAACACACAAAACTTCTGCCAACCAGCAACTAACAACCGCAAACCAAACACGAACCGAAGCAACTCACGAAAAAAAAAAAAATCAAAACTTTGACAAACATGAAAAAAAAGATTAGAAACAAAAAAGAAAAAAAAAACAAAATGGCAACAAAAAAGTTTACAAGTTTTAATTTTTACTGCAAGAAGGCTGCAATATTGTTACGCCGCCATGTCTTATCGCAATAGAGCGCCACCGCCACCGCCACCGCCAACCCGCTGGCCATTTAGACATCAACGTGATTCGTGTTAATACGCTTGACCCAAAATAAGTAAAAAACAAACAAATAGAAAAGAAAAGAAAAAGTAACAGAAAAAATTTAGCACAGCAAAAAAATAAAGAAAAGAAACACAACAGCAACAACAACTAAGATGAAGCAAATTGAAAAGAAAAGCGGCAACAACAAGAGACATGTTTGCGACACTTGCGGCTGTCGAATTTGTCACTCGCCATCAAATCAGCCAAAGTGGCATGCCAGGCCAGCGGTGAGCAGCAAGTGTGGCAAGTGAGAAGGTTGTCGCAGCAGTAGGATGGACGGCAGAGCAGCGGGACGTGACATGGGCTCATATAAGCAGCACCGTCGCCATCAACATTGCTGTCGTCGCCATTTCCGTTTCCGCTTAGCGCGCATTATTACATAAACTTGGCATCAGCTGTGCACTTTGGCAAAATGGCCGCGCCTCACGTGCCGCACACAAACACGCACACACGCACACACACACATGGACACAGATGTCACCATTTATGGTACACAAAAAACATGTTAGTGTATACAAAAAGAAAAGAAAAATTAAATAACATGAGCAAGAAAAAAACAAAAAGTCTTCAAATTCGGCTATGCCGATGGAATACACTTTGGCCGGAGACAAGTAAGGACTTGCCCGAATACTATGGAGAAATACGCAAGTAAGAGACTTTAAGTAGAGTGGTATGACTGTAGGAAACCTGAAAATTTGGATCAAATTGTTGGGTTCTCAGACACAAGTTTGACAGACACACTTCTTGAGGGATCTCCGCTTATTTTGGCGTTTTATTACTTTATCTTAAGAACAAGCAATAACAATAAGCCACTTCAAAGTATCACTTATATCATATTATATATGAGCTTTAAAAAATACATTATGTAATATTTGCCGAAGGATGGCTGAGCGTGTTCTTGAGTTTGCATTTGAGTAAGTTATTTAATTGGATAGCTTGCGCCGGAACTTTATAGTAAGACACAAGCTTATCAGACAGACATGACTGTTATAACGGAAGACGACTTCTTGAGATATATCCGATTACTCAGACATTTTGCTACAAACCAAGCAAGCTACTTCAGTCAAAGAACATGTATTACTTACATATATCATATTATACGAGTATGTGAACTTCAAAGAACACATGATTATTAGATCGCTCGGCTTGGAACTTTGAAGTAAGTCGTAAGTTTGACAGACAGATGGACAGTTGGAACGCTGAGATAAATCTGTTGTTCGAACCGGTTAAATCGGACGAACAATTAAATTATACTGCTTGAGAAATCTCTGATTTCTTTGACATTTTGTTGCAAACCTCAAAACAAAAATCAAAGGCCATGCGTGAATTTTTGTTTGCCACACAAATAAGTAAGTAAGTAAGAAAAGCCAAAAAGCGTATCTATGTGCAGTTTAGCGAAGCTAATGTGTTGGTGTGTTTGTTTGTCTATAGATATATATATTTATATATGTGTGTGTGCGTGAGTTTGCCGCACGTCGTGGATATAAATTATTTTTGTTGGTTTTCAACTTGTGGCCATAACTTTTTTCTTCTTTTATGTGTGACAAATTTTGGCTTTTCTTTGGCTTTATGTTTTTTTCTGCCACTGCCACTGCCTCTTCTTCTTCTTATGCCTCCGCTATACGGCTTTTAATTTAATTTGTTTGCACAACGAAAGCATGCAAAAAAAAAAGAAATGTTTGTCTGTCTGTCTGTCTGTCCGTCGGTCTGTCCGTTGGACTTACCTTTTGCGTTGCCATTTATCGAGCGCAATATGCACGCTCACATTCAGCTTAAGATCCTCGACATCATCGAAAGTCTCCACCATATTCCGATACTTTGACGTTATACACCGCTCACGCACGACATCGCTCACGCCGTATTCAGCCGAATAAGCCACAAAACGTTGCGTTACAACAATGAGCAACAATAACGGCCACATTGTTGCTATACAAATGAACTCAATTCACGCACGCACGCAGGCAGGCCACTCACGTATCTTTTACACTTGCTGAGCGCGCTCAATCAAATACCAACCGATAATCCGCACAATTGTCTCATTGACCTTTTCGCAAAAGAAAGTCAAATATTCGTTTAGTAAACCAGAAAAAACTCAATTGCAAATTTCAATGCACACAAGACCGATTGAGACTTAAAAGGATCGCTTGAATTGCTTGTGTCAATCACGCTTCGATTAGCAACTGTCAAACCTTTGACATTGTCGCCGCTTCTTCTTCGTTTTTTGACAACTTCTTTTGTGTTCTCTCAACTGTTCATTTGCCAATGTTCCCTGCCGACGTTGGCGTCGCTACCGTTGCTATTGTTGTTGCTGTTGTTGCTGTTGTTGCTGTTGTTGCTTTGGCATGCAAAATTGGGCAATTAATTTTTCGGTTTGGTTCTTGGAACTGTTAGATTTGCTAATTGCTTTTGCGCCGCCCTTTTTTTTTTGTGCTTCTTCTACTCTTTTTGCACTCTCTCTTTTTTTTTTTTGTATGTTCGTTTAGTCTTGTTGTTGCAGCTTAGGGCGATGTTTTGCTGACGTCGCTGTCAACGTCGCTGCCAATCAATTTGTTTGGCGCTCGTTCGTGCAATTAATTTCAGCTATCGAACAGAGCTTAATTTTTAGTTGAAGAGCTTCTTTTCAATATTGTAAATTGAAACAAGAAATTGTGTTTTCATTAATTGAATTTGTATGGCAAATGTTTTAATGCAAATTTTTTACATTTTTTTATTTTAATCAAATAAAGTAAAACGCGTATGAGTAATATTTCATTTAAAGTTGCGCAGTCAGTTTACTGACTTTCTATCTCGCTCTTACACACACACACACACACATGGCCTGTCGCTAAGTTAAGCTTAGTTACAGCAAATAATCGTTTTGCACATGAAAAAAGTTCAACTTTATGCATTAAATGCTTTTAGTCAGCGTACGGCTGGACGGACGGACAGCAGGACAGCAAATGTGAGCTGACAAAACCATTAAGCACGAACTTAGCCAAAGCCAACAGACTGCAGTGCTTGTGCAATTGTTATGCCACAAAGTTTGAGTTTAATGTTTCCAAAAAAAAAGGAGTATTAAAACTTTCACATGCATAAATTTTTACAGAGTTTGTAAAAACTTTTAAATATTTAATGCAAAGCAATACTTTTGTGACTTCATTCAAGTTGATTACTTAAAACAGTTGACACTCGACAGTGAAGCACTTGTGTGACGAAGATACATGGTCATTTTGGCACAGTAGAGGAGAGAACACGCCAACACTTCCACCTGTTGTGACACTAATTGTTGTTGTTGTACTTAACAGGTGGCAATGCTAAACGCTTGAAATTTGCAATTGAATCAATGAATCAAATTTTATGAATTAACGCACTTTTACACACACAAACCAACAAACAGACACACATACACTTACACAAGACTTTTAAACGTTTACACATATTTGGCACATGTTTCACAATGCTTTGCTTTGCTTTGCTTCAAAGGAGTCAAAGTCTTTGCCGTGTTTTAACAAACACGACGCACACGGCAGGAGCACGACAGCAACAACAACACTGAAGCCGACAACAATAGTAATAAGAACAAGAAAAAGACGCAGAACGTCAACCGAACGTATCGAACCGAACCGAAGCGAAGCGACCGACCGAGCGCGCGTAAAGACGTGTTATGCGTTGAAAAACGTTTGTAAAAATGAAACAAATTGAATTGAACAACAGCATAGACAGAAACAAAACAAAACTGAATAGAACAGAATTGAATTGAAGTGAAACAAGCGCCGAGTGCCGTGAATGCAAACACCAACAACAACAATAAGAACAAGAACGATTTGAAGAGGAAATTATTTTTGCGACCAGTTGCTATGAGCGGCACTTTGCATCTGTTTGCACGCAAACGAAATCTTTTTCATTTTTCTGCTGCTCCTCGACGGCAGCGACAGTGGCAGCGACAGCGATGACTACGACGTCAAAGTCAACGTTAACGTCGGCAAACTAAACGAAGAAGAAAAAGCAGCGAAAGCGACAGACAACGATGTCGACGATGTTGACGATGATGATGACGAACGCGCAACGAAGACGACAACGACAACAACGAAGATGTCGACGACAACAAACGATGACGATGACGACAAACTTATACACACACACAACCAGACACAGGCAAAGTGACACTAACACATGCTTATACACAACGATGACAAGGCGGAAAAACGAAAAGTTACACAAATAACCAAAAAGCGTTGAAAAAAAAAACAAAATATATATTAAATTAAATAAGACGGAAGCAAATAAAAACTATTATTTTATGTGTATTGTTGTTGTTTTTGTTGGCGCTGCGTGTGTGTGTGCTTGGTTTGTAAACTTTAAGAATGTTCATATATTTGGTAAGTAATACAGTTATTTGCGTACTTTATCAAATTAGAAATAATGTAATAAAAACAAAAATAAAAATAAATTACCGCAATTGATGAGTAGCGTCAATGGAATCGTGCTCAAAAGCAGACTTTTCCTAGAGCAGTTTGTCACAGAGTCATGCAATATAAGAAGTCAGAGAATGAGACACGTTTGTGGCACGAAAATCTGTTTGTAATATGATTAAATTACAATGCGGTAGGCAAACATGAGAGATACTTTCAGTTGCTATAATAAAACAGAACATTTTTAAATTGTTTTAAGCTTTGCTATTGAGCAATGATAATGTTGGCAGTGGGACAGAGGAGGAGCGGGGGCGTTGTTGTTAATTATGACTGAAAGGCGTCGAATGTCTTTGCTTTGTCAGCTGCTCTTGCTGCTTTTGCTGGTGTGGCAACGACATTTGACTATGGCAACATTGACGTCAACGACAATGACACCTTTGCCGCACTTGCCACAACAACAACAACAGCACTTTTGTGTGTGAATTTTGGACATACCTGAGTCGCACATGGCTACAACAAACAAACGTACAAAAACAAAAAGCATAAGAAAAAAGAAGTTAAAAAAATTTGGCGACAATCAAAACCATAAAATATGCAAAGGAATGCATTGTTGTTGCAGCAGGCAACGGAGCGACAGACAGGCAGAAAGACGGACAGACACCTACACACACACACACACACACACACTGTATCAGTATCAGTGTCAATGTCAGTGTAACTGCAGAAGGGATTTCCCGGAATTCGAATGCGAGCGTCAGCATTTTTCGCCAAGCGCGCCAGACAGCGATAACGACAGGTGAATTAACCGACCGTGTCTGCAAATACACACATGCATGTGTGTGTGTGTGTGTGTGACTCTCAGTGTAATTTTGTTAAGCATTCATTTATGACAGGAAGAAAACTTTCCGGCGTTCTTCTTCTGCTTTGTTTTGTTGTCAACATTTTTTCGCTCGCAAGCAATTTTTCACATAAACCTCAAATTTCAACGTCGACGTCGACGTCGCCGTCGCTGCCATGAGCGTCGTTGGCTTAATTAAGAAATTAGTGATATTATCGCATGAAATTTTTGTGACTTTATCAACGTCAGCAGAGCAGAGCTGCGTCAGCGCACAACTCGAATGCCTTGAGATGCATTGAAGTCATGAATAATGCAGACATAAATACTTGAACGATCTGTCGTGCTATAAAATAATACTTGCATTCAATTCATTATTCACGTACAAGCAAAATGAACAGTGAAGGAGAGTGAAAGAGCGCGACAGAGCGAGAAATACGCGATGACATTTTTGCCACCACGCAACACACACACACACACAGCAAACGAAATGATTGACATAACTTGAACGGTGGCAACTTTGCGACATTTCGTTATTGCCCAACAACAACGACAAGCACAACAACAAATATGAAACATGTGTAAAGGAATCGTTTAAATTAAATGACAACAACAACAACAATAACAACGTGTGCGCGTGCTCATTGAACGATACAACGAACGAACGAACGAACGAACGAAGAAACGATCAACAAACCGCCACTCAACGCAGTTGACGAACATCGAACGACACTCAAAGCTCATCGATCGTCTTTGGTCGTCACTGATCGTCTGTCGATGGTCGTCGTATGTGGTGCGTCGTTCGTTGGTCGCTCAGCGGTGAGCATTTAACATGATGATAGATGCACAACATTTGCATAATTACCGAACACGATCACAATAATCAATATTTCGAAGCCAAAGGAGCTGCTGGCCAAGCCACAGCAGACACGCAGCGACAGCAGCTCAATCAAAAACTGCTGCCAGAATCAAAACGCAAACACACCAAAGCACAACTCAGTGAGTGTGAGTGCGAGTGTGAGTGAGCGAGAAGGCAAATGAAGGCGTTTTATGGCCACAACTCATCGAACGAATGTTCATCATCATGCGTTGCGATCAATCAATCGTTGCTCAAGCCAAAAAAAAACAACAACAACAATTTCGCTTGCTTGCTTGCGTGCGTGCGTGTATTTATGCGTGCGTGCGTGCTTGCCTGCCTGCTCACAGCGCCCTCTGTAGTTAACTACGCGTATTCTATGCTTTGCGCCTTGCTCCAATTGCCACACTGTACGTTTGGCTGTTGTTGTTTTTGTTTTCTTTTTTGTTGTATATTGATTTTGTTGTTGGTGCTGTTGTTGTTGGTTTTGTATACGTGTGGTCCGATAAACGTTTTACATGATTTTCGGTTGCTCTGATCTTGTCTTGTTCCATTGCTGCACTTTAATTTTAAGTTTTTTGCCATTGCCGCTATTCCATGCCACAATCGTCCTCGTCCTCATTGTCGTCTTTGCTGCCAGTGAGAGTGTTGATGTGCGTGCTGCAAGTTGCTTGCAACTTTTGTTGTTGTTGTTGTTATTACATTTAAGTTGTGTCTTGTTATTTTGTTTTACATTTTTTTTTTACTCGTTGATTATTTGTTTACTTGCATGTTAAGCACACATCATCATCATCAACAGCAGCAGCTTCGGCAACGGCAACAGCAACAGCATCACCATCACCATCATCAATAGCTCAGTTCAGCTCAGCTCAGCTGAAGTCATACCATGTGCTCAGCTCAATTTAGATGTGGCCTCAGCCGCGCATCATCAACTTTGATGCAAGTTTAAATGTTCGCAAATTCATCATCTCGGCTCGTTGGCCAACAGTTGGCCAGCTGTCGGTAAGGACAGTGTGCGAGTGGTTGAAAAGCGGGTGAAGAGCGGCTGAGTGTAAGAGAGATAAAAAATCTGCAACGCATTACAACACCTTAGCAAATGCCCGTTGGCCACAAATCAATTTTACATACGCTCACACTGCCAGGACAAACGTACGTTTTCTCTTTTTTTTTCTTTTCATTACTTTTCTTAAGTCACCCTTTTTGGGTTCGGTCACCAACAGAGGCGGGTTCGCAGGCGTTGGCAGCATTGGCTTGATTGAGGCATGAAATCGCTTGCCACATACAAGTTTATTTAGACAAGTCGTGCAGCAACGGACAGAACAAAGCCAAACAAGTTGAAGTATTTGTTCCCTTTTATTCTTAAATCGGTCAAAATGTTTTGGAATCATTCGGTTTGTTGGCACTCAATTGACCGCTTGATTGATCTTGTATATAAAGGGTATTTAAAACACATGTACAATTTCGATTTTGCGTCATTAATGCGGCTTAGAAATGTTAAAAAAAAATTGTAATAAAGAAACATATTACTTAAAGTATATGGGACGGCTTATTCAATATGAAAAACACAAGTTTTCAAAGAACAAAGAGGCGTAGTTACGCCTATTTTCCAATTTTCACAACAGAAGCCACAAATGTACCATTTAACAACATTCTATCATCCGATTCTTATGGAATTCTACAAAAGAACACTTGTGTAATTCTAAAGTTTTGATTTACTACATTAAATCATATTAGTGAATATAAAGATTACACAATCAACTGTTTATAATTTGTAAAGGATGAAAATTCCCTAAGCAAACTGACTTCATACAATAAAATAATAAATAAAACGATGTAATGTTATCAACATTGTAACTTAATAATAAATTAGCCATTTTAATATTTATTTTTATCAAAAGTTCTTTTGAGTGTTTTATACTGCCATTCCTAAGCCGACAAAACTAAAATAACTTTTTACGATAAACTCAATGCAAATATAAAAATAAATTTACGTCAAACCGACAGATGTCGATACGGGATGATATAAAACACGAGCATTGGTTTCAACCACGTTGCATATGTTTTATATGGACGCTGATATGAGTGCCAAGCAATCCAATCCATAATATTAAAATGAAATAAAAATTAAAATTTGCAATCTCAGTTGGTCGTCTTGCATCAGAATGTACGGAACTGTGCAAAAAATCGGAACAATGAAAACTTTGTATTTTATATTCACAATTTTTGCTCTGCAAATGGGAGCTCATTTATCATTTGCTCTTGATTGTTGTACGGAAAAGTGTGTAAATGTGACGATTGGGGGAGGGTTTTTTTTGAAGTCGGAATGTCTCTTTGATAGTAATGTGCGTCTTGACTGTGTGAGGAGACAAATAAACTTAGATGGCGTGAAAAATAATGTAAGAAACATAAATATGAAATGTAAAGATCCACGAAACGAAAAAAGTACCGTTGAAATATTAAAAGAACTAAATGTTTCAAATGTGGAATATATACAAATTGCATACTCGGAATCAACGATGGAAAAATGTGAAAGAAATGTGAGCATCGATCACGGCGTAAATACGTTGGACCTGAATTTCGGTAGACAATACATTTACGAAGATACTTTTACGAATTATGAGAATCTTAGCGAACTTTGTCTCGATACAAGAAAACTTAAGGTGGTGCCTAAAATGTTGTTTTCGAATTTCAAACAAATAAAAATGCTTACATGGCAAGCTTCTGAAAGACATGGAATTGCACGCGACATGCTAGATATTTTTCCCAAACTGGAAGGATTTAATTTCGAACTACATGGCTTACATAGACAACCATTTTTTATGAACCTGAGCAATGCAAGATCACTCAAAGCGATTTTATTTTATTATACATTTAACGAAATCATAGACGAGAAATTATTCAACGGCGCTCGAAACTTAGAGTCAATTGTAATAAGTAACTGTTTGCTAAAACGGCTTCCCAATGACTTGTTTAGAGATCAAGATAAATTGATCAAATTGTATTTATTATACATACATCTGGAAATTGTGCAAACAGAAATCTTTCAGAAGTTGAAGAGTCTTACATTCTTGGATCTTACTGGTAATTCAATCAAGACAATTGACTGGTAAGCATTTATTTAAACACTTATTTACGTACGACTATTAATTATTGTGTTACTACTGTTATTAGGACACCTTCATTAATGCCCAAATTACAAGATCTCAGTTTAAATGGAAATGTTGCTCTACAACATGTTAAGGCACATATGAACTCTTCCAATTTCAAAATAATTTATTGTGATTATTGTTCAAACTTTTCGTTAAAGGAATTTAAAACCGAAGCATTTTTGTGCAAATTTGAAGACTTTTGTTTTTTTTTTCATGATCGAAATGAAATTAAGTGCCCCGAAGGTTGCTCGTGCCAATTGAAGCGAAAAACATTAACTTTTGAAATTAAATGTAATAATTTAAGTGACAAAAACTTTCCCGAACTGCCAGTGCCAAATATTGGAAAAAAAATCTTGAAAATAGAGAACAATAACCTTACAATGCTGCCAACTAATAATCTTTATGGTTATGCAAATGTCGAGAATCTACTTGCATCTGGAAACAACTTAACTTCATTGAGTGTCGCGCAAATACCAAGTAATCTCAAATATCTCGATATAAGTAATAACAGTCTAACAAAAATGGACGAAGATGTTATTGAAATTCTTCAGAAGCTTGAGCCAGAATTATTGCTCTCTAAAAATGATTGGCACTGTGATTGTGACATTGTGCCATTGCTCAAAATGATCAAGAAGCTCGGCACTAAGATCAAAGATCTTAATCAATTGCACTGCGCAAACATAAAATCGCAACTTCTGAATGAACTTGACATAAGCGGTATTTGTCCTTCAAACACAACCTTGATCATGACAACGATTGGTGTATTCGTCATTTTGTTCTTGATCGTGATCGTTATCTACGTGACATTTAAGAAACCTATCAACATTTGGCTCTATGAGCACAAATGCTGTTTATTTTGCATAATTGAGGCTGATCTCGACCAAGACATGATATACGATGCCTTTGTATCCTACTCAAGCCTTGACTTTAACGTTGTACCCCAATTCGTGGAACAGCTGGAACGATGCGCTAATCCTTACCGACTCTGTCTGCACGACCGTGACTGGTTGCCAGGCGACTGCATTACAGATCGCATCTCACGTACAGTCGACGAATCAAAAAGAATCATAATAATTCTATCTCAAAACTTTCTCAAATCGACTTGGGGTATGATGGAGTTCCGACTTGCCATCCAGTCCACCTTGCAGCAGAAGCGAAAACGTCTGATTATCGTGCTCTTGAGCGAGCCTGACAATTATAATAACATCGATAATGAGTTAAGAACCTATCTGAGATTGAACACATACATAAGGTGGGACGATCCGAACTTTTGGCGCAAACTGCGCTACGCAATGCCCCATCAGGCGCCACGTGTGCGCGGCGTGAGACATGAAGAGCAGAATAATGCAATTGAGATGCCTTACATAATGTAAACTCAAAAGAGATTTCAATCAACACAAAACAAAATTGAGTTATTCGTATACATAATAATACTTATTTGCTTTCAATTTAATAATCATATTTCAATATCTTACGAAATTCATATTTTTAATTTTTGAATTAATAGTAGCAAGTAATGTTAAAATTTAATACTTTGACTGTAAAGTTTATATATTATTTGTCATTTTATTGTAGTGAACATTTTTTACCAATTGAAATTTCAATAAACCAGAATGAGTAATCAGTTTTTGTGCTTTTGTATTAATACTATTATATTTCAGAAAAGTCAAACTTTGTATTCGATTCACGATTTTGCTGCCATTTTTATGATCAATCTTGAGTTTGGAATTATTTATGGTTGTTATTGTAATAAAGTTTTCAATCTTCATGAGCTGATCAAGAGTAATTACACCTTATGCAGCCAGAGATACTTTCGTCTTTGCGTCAGAAACTTCAGTGCAATGTAACTATAATCAAGATCAAAATCCATTTCTTTATTGATGAAGACCCATGTTAGACATTTGTGGGCTCTGCCAAGCCCTTTTTAAGATTTTACAAGCAATATTGATACATACTCCGATATTGCACAGGGTCACACATCACATACGGCAGTCTAGCAACCAAGCTTTGTTTTAAAGTCGACTATTAGACTGCCGTATGTAACATATAGCACAAAACAACATTGTGCCTGAGACGATACTCCTTACATGCAATGATTTGTTGTTTCCTTGCACGACGCATTCAAATATTAACACTCATAACAAAAACAACAACATTAGCAACGAAGCAAAATCACAACACGGCTGACAATTTCCGTTTAAACGCAAATTCAGCAAATCCTTTTCTAATTTGCTGCGACGTCACCAAACCGGAAGGATGACTTAGCGTCGCAGGCGGTAAGTGAGAAAGAGGAAGCAATCAGACAGGAAGCAACGACGATGAAAATTTGCCACTTGAGGTTTTTTTTTGTGCAATTTTGCAGTTTTTAAAACAAAATACAAAATTGAACTGACAACGTCAGACATACGGACAGACAGACAGACGCCTGGACAGACAAACAAGCGAGCGAGCGAATGAGTGAGTGAGCAAACGGAAGCGATTGCGTAAGTTGGCGAAGGGCTGAGACGATTGAATGAGAGCAAACAAAGACAGTCATGACTTTGCATTGCTAATAACAAAACGAAATAAGTTGAAGGCGTGGCTTTGGTGGGCGTTAGTGACACACGTTCACATACAGAGGGCGTTTTGTTTTGTGGTTGCCAAATAAGCAACTCTTTCGATGACAACCGCGCTGCCGACGCCCACCAAAATGCTGCCGACTATTGGCGAACTTATAACAAATGAGCAATGAACATAGAAAATAGAAAATAGCAAAAGTTTCATTGTCTCATTGCATGCTTTGCATTCCTGGCGAGCGGACAAGAGCGTCCAGGGACAAGCAAAGTGAAGAGAAGAGGAGTGAAGACGAGAAGACAAGGCGACAAGACAAGTCAACTTTGTCAATGCGATTTTGTTATTATTTCGCTTACGACAACACCAACAACAACAACAACAACAACAATAGCAACACTTTTGCAGCAATTTAAATTCCGCTTGAGTCAAGGCTCAAAGCGTGTGTCTTGTCTTGGCACGCATTTTATTAAATCCTTGCTGTTGTTGCTCGCATGCCAAGGACACGCCGATGTGCCTGGACGGGCGAACAGCGACGAACGGAAGCGAGCAAATGACAGCAAAAATTGTCAAAGCTTACGCACTGAAACGTAACGAAGCGAAGCGAACAAAACGGCAGGACAAAAAAAGGAGAAAGGAGAGAAGATATAAGACAAAGGACACAACCAACGAAACGCAATGAAACTTTCAACAAGAGGATAACGAAGGACGTCGGCAGTGTGGCAAGTGTGGCACGCTGAGCAGCAAATATTTTTAATTGCATTTTTGCCAACTGTCGCTGTCGATTATTGGCAAGAATGCGCGCTTAACACGAATCACGAATCAGAAGTCACGACTCACGCTTCGCTTCACTTGCCGCGACTTGACTTGGCTTGGCTTGGCTTAACTTGGCTGAGCTTTGATTCGCTTGGCCTGCGACATTTTATGCTTTTCAATTGAAACTGAAATTGTAGAATATGAATAAAGTTTTCCCTCAACTATTGTCTCAGCTTCGGTCAAGCAAAAAGGCAGTGAATTTCAATGGAATAAGCGACTTGAAGTGACTTCTAAGGCGCTTGCCAACTTGCAGTTGCATTTGTACTTACATATTGAGTTACTTTTTAAGTTAATTAGACTGTTTTGTGCGCATTTATTTCAATAAATAAAACACACAAAAGCGAATGAAGCAATAATTTAATAAATAAAGAAGACTGAATAATTATTTATTTGTATTTATAATAAAGCTTATATTGCTAAAGATTATATTTACATATAAAAGAAGATGATCTGAATGTTACTTTAAAGGTTGTTAGCACTTCTGAGGCAAATATTACATTTCATTTAAATTTGATACTAAACAATTAAAGTGGCAAACAGATGTCACTCTCTGGGATCGCAATCAATCAAGGGATTTTTTGGATCAATCATAATTAAGTTTCTGTACCCAAGATCAATTGACAATCAACACATTGATTTCATTCACTTGAAAATAAAAGAAATTCCGTCTCATCGGCCGAAGAGGCATGATCTTGAACATAACCACAAGTTTTTTTTGTTTTCAAAGACGCCGTGCTAAAATAAGCTAGAAGCCAATGCGATATGAAAGTCAAAACTTATATTATCATCTGCTTTGGCATATCAACTGTCCTGCCCGATCTTATATTATATTAACTTCTGCGTCCAACGACGCACTGCCAGAAACTTAGTTCCTTTAATTTTGCATAGATGCACAACCAGCATTGCCCTTCACGACCCGTTTTGCGTATTATCTATCAATTATAATAATTTACATCACGTTATTTCACCAGAAATCCCTCTCAATATTCTAAACTCGACCATTGTTGTAATTTTTTCTGGATGAGACTTTTCAGAATAAATTATTCATTTAATTTATTAATTTCTTTTACAATGAAGTTTTTTTTTTTCTATTAAAATTATTTTTTATTTTGCCATGTTATTTTTTTTTTTACTATATTTATTCCTTTCAATAATTATATTAAATTATATCATATTATTTTCCATATATTATATTATATATTATTATCAATTTATTAAATTAAATAAATATAGATCCAATGCAAAGATATGAAGCAAAAAACGAAGCTAAACTCTATACTACTCGTAACATATTTCATTGTGCCGTACAAACATTTTTAAATCAGCGATTAGAGACGATGAATATGTCCGGATATTCGGATAAACAATGTTCGGCTGATCGGGACACTACTACGATTATTGTTTGACCTTCATATGCTATGTGGTTGGGTTCATTCAAACTCAGATCCTCTGTATGATTGTTCTCCACCTAAGGTGAACGTTAATGTATGACGTCACGTGTTACATTTTATTTTTTCTCTTCCACTCTTTAAATATTAAATCAAACGCACATAAGTGCCAAGCAAAGTGCTTATCAATTGTTCGGCATTACCGAAAATAAAATTGGTTTAAGGTTTTTGTTTTTTTTAATTTTATTTATGCCAATGTGAGAGTCCTTGTTTCGAGTGCTTCGTTGACAATGTAAATTGAACTTTGTTGTCGTTGTTGTTGATATTTTCACATGTACATAAATACAATTTTGATTTTTTGTTTTGCTAGCTGAACATGCTTACGTGAAACCGCTACCCCTTCAGCCGGCGCACAGCCATGCACCCACAAAAATGAAGAGCTCGCTGAGTTGAGTGATGCAAGACGGCGGCGAGGGGCGGCCTGTCTTTGAAGTGTGTTACGCATCGCCACCCAGAAGCGCGTTCACAAAACATTTATTTCATCATCATGCGAACGAGCGAGCGAGCAATCGATCGATCGATCGATCGCGGCATGAGGACGCTAAAGCACAAACGACAGACTTTTCGTTTCTGCAGTGCCGCCACAGGCTGTCCTACTACACATCCGTCCCTCTATCCATCCATGGCTCCATCCGTCCGATTGCTGTTGTGCCCATTAAAAGTACAATGACCAGAAAATAACGTTATTAAGCCACGGCGGCTCAGAAGCGCAAAAGCGGAAAGCGCAAAATAAAAACAAAAAACACTTAAAAAACAACCACAAAAATCAACCCAAAAAGTTGGAATCAAAACAAAGACAGAAAAACGGTTGCACGAAAAACAAAAAAGCTCACATCCAACAACAACAATAACAACAGCAGCAGAAGCCAAACACCAAAAACCACAGCAACAAAAACTACAAGAAATCAAACCAAAATATCAAAAAAAAAAAAAAATTAAGCCAACAAAGCTCAGCAAAACGATCGAAAGCGAAATCGAAATCGAAATTTGCACAAAACGTTGGAGGTCCAACAGTGAGTTGAACTAAAGTGAGGTGAAGTGAAGTGAAGCCTTCATCGCAGTCATGTGAGTCGCTGCCGCCGACCCTTTGGCTGGGCTCTTGCCTCATCCTGTCCATGCATTTTGTGCGTCACGCTATGCGACTGAACCGTTTGCGCAATGTGTTTATGTTTATACCCTACACATACAATGTGTCAGGATATACTAAGTTACCTGAGAGCCGAAGTATGTTACGCATATAAGGTGGTGAGGATATATATTCTTGATCAGATCGAGCAGAGAAATTGTTTAAGCCATGGCCAACCGTTTGTTCGTCTGTATTCACTAATGTCTCTCGAAAACTAGACTTGAAATTTGGTGGATTGCGAGGATGCTCGGTAGCAGGTAAGATGACGTACCACATTTTATGCCCCTCACCAGCATATCTCCTCAAAAAGTGATTTACTCAAAATGGCTATGCCTCCAAAACAATAAATGTTACGAACCTAAAAATTTGTTTGCAGTCACAGTAAAAATACCTCTTTAAAACTATATATCACTAAATACCCCTCCTCCACAATTTTGTTCCTAAAAGACAGTAAAACGGAAATTTTTAATGAATTCCAAATTTTTTTACCAACTTTTTTGTAATGTTGACGTTTTTAATGGGCGTGCCACCGCCTACCATTTGTGCAGAGTATAATATTGTCGAGTATACCCGCTTATACTGTCCTTGCTTTGTTGTTGTTGTTGTTATTGTTGCTGTTAAATGTATTTCACATGCGCTTACCGCTGCAACACGACACAAAGCGCCAACGGTGACGCTGACGTTGACGTCGCCGTCAGCTTTTGGCCCAGAAAATAACGCAAGGCTCAATGTGCATGTGTTTGTTTACATGTGTGTGTGTGTGTGTGTATTTTGGGTCGTACCTTTTGTTTGTTCATGATGCGTTTATTTGCTAAAAAATCAATCATAATAATGATACCGATGATTCCTTTAACCACTTAATTGGCGGCAAAACAACTTCAATCATTTTGCTGCACAACCTTTTGTTAAAGCCAAAAGAGAAGCGCTTTTAGATTGCTGTACGAAGTCGAAAATGAAGTTGGCTTAGAGCGAACTAAAGAACGACATTAAAAGTCTCAGCAACTTTTATGCATTGTAAAAATTTGAAGAACTTTTTTTTGCACATTTTGTTCAATTTGAATGAACAAACAATAACAACAACAACAACATTAAATGAAAATTGTCGCCAATTACAAGTGTTGTTACGACAAATACAATTAAAACACCCACACACACATGCACATATACAACGAATGCGGTTGAGGGGTGAAAAAGGCGACAAGTAATGAAAATGTTTGACAACTGTAATCCTCAGAGTTGCCAAATTACTGCAATTGTACATGTCGGTGTCAAGTGGGCGTCATACTGAATGTCATGCACTGACCCACACACACACACACACACACACTCATACAAACGAACACATTATGGCATCTCTCTTTCGCACACACAGTCAGACAATCGATGTAATTTGCTCACACGTTTCAATGCAATTAAAGCAGAATTTGTATTGCGGCAATTGTAACTGACTCTGAAGTCTGTCCGTCCAGCTGTCTGTCTGTGCGTGTGTGTGTGCATGCATGCATGTGCTGCTATATGTGTCTGTTTGTCTGTCTGTCTGTCTGCTCTTGCTAAAGCCAAGCGACTTTGACTACGGATTAAAATTGATTGAAATTATCAGCTTTGGTTTTTGGCATATTGCGTTGTCTATTTAAATGCACTAAATTCCAACAAAGCTGCCACCGCCACCGCCCCGGTCCTGCCACAGTCCGCATTTTGTGGATTTGTCTGGCATGCTGCTGAAAAATATTACTGAAAAAAATTACTGATAATTTTGCTGAAAAATGCTACTGGCATAAGTGCTGAAAAATATTGCTGAAAAATAATGCTGAAAAATGTTGCTAGAAAATGTTTCTGAAAAATGTTGCTAAGAAATGTTGCCAAGAAATGTTGCCAAAAAATATTGCCAATAAATGTTTCTGAAAAATTTTTCTAGGAATGTTGCTCAGAAATGTTGCTGACAAGTGTTGATGACAAATGTTTAAAAATGTTGTTAGAAAATGTTGCTCAGAAATGTTGCTAGAAAATTTTGCCAAAAAATGTTTTCAGAAATGTTGCTGAAAAATGTTGCTAAGAAATGTTGCTCAAAAATGTTGCTCAGAAATGTTGCTGACAAGTGTTGCTGACAAATGTTTAAAAATGTTGTTAGAAAATGTTGCTCAGAAATGTTGCTAGAAAATTTTGCCAAAAAATGTTTTCAGAAATGTTGCTGAAAAATGTTGCTAAGAAATGTTGCTAAGAAATGTTGCCAAGAAATGTTGCCAAAAAATATTGCCAATAAATGTTGCTAGGAAATGTTGCTAAAAAATGTTGCTTAAAAATGTTGCTCATAAATGTTGCTCAGAAATGTTGCTGACAAATGTTTTAAAAATGTTGCTAAACAATTTTGCTTAAAAATGTTGCTAAAAATTTTCCTGAAAAATGTTGCTGACAAGTGTTGCTAACAAATGTTTTAAAAATGTTGCTAGAAAATGTTGCTAAGAGATGTTGCTCAGAAATGTTGCTGACAATTTTGCTAACAAATCTTGCTCTGAAATTTTGATAGTAAATGTTGCTCAGAAATATTACTGGCAAATGTCAACTCAAAATGTTGCTAAGAAATGTTGCCCAGGAATGTTGCCAAGAAATGTTGCTGAAAAATTTTGCTAGTTAATGTTGCTAAGAAATGTTGCCGAAAAATGTTGCTGAAAAATATTACTGAAAAATTTTGCTGCAAAATTATGCTGTAAAATGTTGCTAGAAAATGTTGCTTGAAAATGTTGCTAAGAAATGTTGCTAAGAAATGTTGCTAAGAAATGTTGCTAAGAAATGTTGCTAAGAAATGTTGCTAAGAAATGTTGCTAAGAAATGTTGCTAAGAAATGTTGCTGAAAAATATTACTGACAAATTTTGCTGAAAAATGTAACTGACACATGTTGATGACAAATGTTGCTAGAAAATGTTGCTAGCAAATGTTGCTGAAAAATGTTGCTAAGAAATGTTGCTAAGAAATGTTGCTAAGAAATGTTGCTAAGAAATGTTGCCAAGAAATGATGCCGAAAAATATTAGTGTCAAATTTTGCTGAAAAATGTTACTGACACATGTTGATGACAAATGTTGCTAGAAAATGTTGCTAAGAAATGTTGCCAAAGAATGTTGCCAAGAAATGTTGCTGAACAATTTTACTGACTAATCAGCATTTTTCAGCAACATTTCTAAGCAACATTTGTCATAAACATGTGTCAGTAACATTTTTCAGCAAAATTTGACACTAATATTTTTCGGCATCATTTCTTGGCAACATTTCTTAGCAACATTTCTTAGCAACATTTCTTAGCAACATTTTCTAGCAACATTTGTCAGCAACATATGTCAGTAACATTTTTCAGCAAAATTTGTCAGTACCATTTATCGGCAACATTTCTTGGCAACATTCCTTGAAAACATTTCTTAGCAACATTTCTTGGCAACATTTTCAAGCAACATTTTCTAGCAACATTTTCTAGCTACATTTTCTAGCAACATTTTCTAGCAACATTTTCTAGCAACATTTTCTAGCAACATTTTGCAGCAAAATTTGTCAGAAATATTTTTCAGCAACATTTCTTGGCAACATTTCTTAGCAACACTTCCAAGCAACATTTTCTAGCAACATTTTTCGGCAACATTAACTAGCAAAATTTTGTAGCAACATTTCTT